>NC_069399.1:134133586-134226345 GCF_026875155.1 Cherax quadricarinatus | reverse complement strand
GGATCAACCAAACCAGGCGTTACTGTGGCTGCACGCAAACCAAATACGAGCACGCCGGGGGCAGGTACCGACTTTAGGGCTTGCCAGTGCCAGCTTGAAGACTCCAGGGGTCTATTGGAAATCCCCCTTATGTATGCTGGGAGGATTGAACATCTCGGCCCTGACACTTATTGTATTGTTCTTAACGTGCTATGACACCCTGCTTTTCTTGGGGGGATTTGCATCGTCCCCGATTCTTTTGTTTCGTTGTGAGTGTTTTGTGTGAAAGTTCGGTAATAGGGGAGGTGGGGTACCGGGGTCCCTGGGAGAGGTTTGGGGAGAGAAGGGCTGATTGTGGCTTTATAGTATTTTGGAGAGAACCCCCCAACCATTTTGGGATCTTTTTTTTGTTTTTTTTGGGGTTGGGTGTAAATTCGGTTGTTGTCGGGGTTTGTAGGCCAGGAATTTGCCCTTTTGTTTAGAAATTAGAGGTTGTCGATTTAAGTTCAGTTGTGAACCCCTGCTTTGTTCCCAAACATAATTAAAAGGTTTTTTGTCAGTTTTAAAGTGAAAGTTTTTGGTAGCTCCATAAATTTTTTTTATTGCCACTCAAAACAAGTGATTTTTAACGGGAGAAATTTTCAATTTCTCGACAGGGGAAAATTTGAGGAAATTTAAAAAATGCAGGGTATACGAAAATTCAAACCCACACAAAAGAGCGAAAAAGTAATGTAAGGACCTGGGGGAAAGTGATGATGTCAGGGATTCCCCTTCAAAGACCAAAAACAATGTATTATTCATCTGCTGGAAAATGATAGGAGGAAAAATGAAACCTTAAAAAACTAGGGAAGCCAACCCCCATATGATTCTCTTCAATCGTTGTTCCTCTATCTGATATTGCTTCACTAACTGCCCCCTTCAAGGCGGGCGCATTTTTCCCGGGAGAATGTATAAAAACTTTCCCCCAAATTTACGATAAAGGGCACCTAAATTACTGGGAAGGTTTAAAATAAAATTTTGTTCGGATTTTTTAAACCCCGGAGGGTTTTAACCACCAGAAGCCCAAGAAAGTCAGTGCATCATCGAGGGCTGTCTAAATTATTTCATTTGGCCCCCAATCTTTTCCCCCCGGATGCGACCCCCAACAGTCGACTAACACCCGGATATTTTTTGTAGGTGAACAGGGGAAAAAGGGGTTTAAAGGGAAAAGTGTCCGAAAAAAAATGGGTTTCCCCCCGGGGAAACGATCCCGGGCCCCCCGGGGTGAAACGGGAGCTTTTGCCCCCAGGGGAGGGCCTTTTCGTATTCCCCGGAACGAGGCGAGAGGATCATGATAATATAACTTGGAAGGGCCCGGAGGGGTTGGTACCCAAACCCGACCGAAAATCACTCCCCCGAAAGCAAAAAATTCGGCAGGAATGCAAACTTCCCGATGAAAAGCAGGGGCGCCCCCGAGTACACGAGAGACACAGTAATGTAGGGGCCCCAAAACTGTTCAACTGCCCCCCAGCTACATATTTGGGTTCCAAAAGACCCCCCGATGTCTTTTGAAGGATTAAAAAGCACCTAAAGCAGTACCTCCCCCCTGACCGTACATCAGCTTGCGTGCGGCCCAGCAGTAAAAAGCCCGGTTGATCAAAGGATCCCCATGAGGCCCGGTCTCAGACCCACCGCCGGGGGGTTGACCCCCGAAACCCTCTCCAGGTAAATCCAGGTAAGCACTTTTGATATCTTTATGGGTTCAAAACCCTCGAAAAGATACCGTTGGAGATGTCCAAACTTTAAAACACTTTTTAAGCCCCTTCGCATGATGTTTTGAAACATTTAGTTTAGTATCTTTATTCCCCACCCCATCCCCCCCCCTTTTGTGGGCGGTAGCCCCAAAAAGATTCAGAGGTACGTAAGGGGGTTCCAGGGACGGGGCCCCCAAATTTTTGATATTTTAATTGGGTAAAAAGGGTTAAGAACTCACAATTTTCCAAAGGTAATGAATCCGTAAGTAAAGTTACTTTACTTTTTTATACAGGGTACAATCCTGAAAAAAATTATAGAGTAATGGGGCAATTCACACGTCCACCCCCTCACAAGTGTTAAGGTTTTTGGTCAAATATTAATTTTTGGGGTCACACACAAACACCCCAAACCCCCCAAAAAAAACACACACCCCCGTGAGGTGGCAAGAAGAGCTCACTCGGCAGGGGAAAATTAGGGGAAAAGGGGCGGTTTTCAAACAGGGGATCGCGGGGAAAACCGGGAAAGCCCAATGGGGGCCCCAAAAACATGGAGACCCAAGATGAGGGGATGGGTACTTAAAAACCCCTCAGGGCATCAACAGTCAGGGCCCCAAAACCCAGAGGAGAGGGGGAGATAAACCCAGCAAGACTGGATTTGTTTTCACCCCGGGGAGCGTTCAGACATTGAGGACATCACTTACGAGGGGCCCCCTTGGAGCTAGCGATCCGGGTTCTGAGTTTTGACTAATAGGGGAGTTACAAATGGGAAGGAAAAAGGAACTGAAAAGGGGGCAGGCCAAAAATATAAAAGGGGGGGGGCACACAGGGAGAGAAACTTCCCCGCAGGGGTTTTAGGGGACAGAGAAATGGGAGGAAAAATCAGTAACAGATGATGGGAAAAAGTGGCAACAAAGTGCAAGGAGGCAGAGGAAAATTTTGTTCCCAAGGGAAACAAAAAATATAAGGAAAAACCAAAACGGTCCTTTGGGTTTTCCCGAAGGTGTAGGGAGGCAAAAACTAAGTTTCAACAGAAAAATGGAAAAAAGGGACAGGGGGGGCCCTGGAAACCCAGGAAAACAAGGAGATTATAGAAAAGGGCCCGAAAAGGTAAAGCCCCAGATAAGGAGGGAGGCCCCAACGACAGTAGAAAAAACATACATCGAAAGTCCAAATTGACCGCCAAATGCTTTTAAGCCACATTAGGGGGGAAGACAACAGTCAAGGAACCAAAGGGGATAAGGCAGAGGGAAAAAAGGTGGAGAAATCACAAAAAAAAGTTTAAGAGGTATGTGAGGAAACTCAACCCCAAGAAAATTTTAAAGGGAAATTTTTTAAAAGTTGAGACAAAGGACCTGGGGGGACAGACCAATTTGGGGGGAACCCGCAAGGAAACACCCAAAAGTTTGGACGACATACATACAGATGGGAGGAGGTGAAGGGAACCCGTAAGGGAATCGATTTCCCCAAAGGGGAATGGGGCCGGACTCTCCCCGTGGGGGCCCTTTAAAAGGGAGCAGATATGTTGTGCGTGCCAAATTACCAAAATTCAACACGTCCCGGGGAAACTGGAAACCAACCTGAGGGGGGGAAAAGACGGCAAATGTATTTTCCCATTTTTAAAAAGGAGACAAAAAAAGGGGCACTAAACTATGGGCCCTTTTAAATTGAGTGTTTTTTAGTATAAAAAATTTATGGGGGAAGATTATCAGGAGGAAAGGGGGGGGACCCCGGAAAGGGAACCCAAGAGTATAAATCCCAAACCGCACGGATTAAATAAGGCAAATCTTGGTCAAAAACCTTCGGGAGTTTTGATAAAATAACAGAAGAAAGGGCACGGAGGGGAGAGGGGGGGGGTTTTTGACTTTTTGGGGAGGCCCAAGAAGGCCTTGACACATTTTCCTCCAAGGGGTTATGCAAAAGTTTAAGCATTAGGGGGAATAAAAACCGGAAGGGAATTTGCAAGGGAAATCAAGAATCCCTTTTAACAGGGGGGCCCAAACAACGAGTCAGGGTACGAAATGATGTATCACAGTGGGACCTGGGGACGAGGGGGGGGTTCCCACAGGGGCCCGGCCCTGGGACCCCGTGCTTTTTTTTGGTATAGGGAAACGACATGATGGAAGGGTTAGACTGAAGTGCCCCCGTTTGCAGATGATGGTTTAAATTAATGAGGGGAATTTTAAAACTGATGAGGACCCGGCAGGCTTTAAAGGGGGCCTGGACAGACTGACACCTGGTCCACAAATGGCCCTTCCCCGAAAAATTTAAAATTTCCAAAAAGCAAAGTCATGAAAAAATAGGGGCAGGGGACAGAAGACCACAACAGGTAAGGCTGGGGGCCCAAAAACTGCAAACCTCACTAAGGAAAAAGATTTGGGGTTGGGGTATAACCCCCGGCATGTCTCCCGGGAAGGGGAACACAATCAGATAAAACTGCGACATTGGGCGCCTGGCAAACCTGAACCCGCATTCCCAAAACCCTTTGTAAGGAAAACCTTCAAGACACTGAAAACCGTGGGATGTCAAGGCCATACTGGATTTTGAAACACCCGTTTGGAACCCGCACTTGATAAAGCTACGTTCAAGAAACTAGAGAGACGTACAAAGTTTTTGCGACAGAAGGTTAGTTCCAGAGCTAAGGGGAATGTCTCATGAAGAAAGATTAAGGGAAAACGCCTGACGACAATGAGGACAGGAGTCAGGGGAGACATGATAACGACATATACAATACGTGCGTGGATAGACAAGGTGGACAAAGACAGGATTTTCCAGGGAGGGGACACAGAAACAAGAGGCCACAATTGGGAGAAAGTTGAAGACACAAATGAGTCAGAGAGATATTAGGAAGTATTTTCTATCAGTCATAGAGTTTGTAAAGGCAGTGAATAGCCTAGAAAAATGATCTAGTGGAGGCAGGAACATACACAGTTTTAAGACGAGGTTTGATAAAGCTCATTGAGCGGGAGAGAGAGGCCTAGTAGCCAACGTGGTGAAGAGGCGGGCCCAGGAGCTATAACTCGAACCCTGTAACCACAATAGAGTTAGTACACACCACACACACACACGCGGCACAGCAAATAAGTTGAGTAACCCACACACAAGGATACATAAACACAAAGCTACAAACATCCAACTAAATTGTTCTGGGGGAAAAATTAAAACGGCTCTCCCAGTGCAAAGTAAAAACAAAGGAACATCCTTAGTCTGTACCCGTGACAGCAACTTGAAATTCAACACCCATATTCAGCACATAAAATAAAGTTATCCAAAACAATGACACGTCTCCCAGATAAGTTACTATGTACTTCAAACAGCACTACTTGTATTACTATCTTATCTGTTCTTATCTCACAATATATATATGATATTTGTGACTGGATCCACTACAGCCGATCACCAATAATAACTCAAAAATATAGCTGCATGAATTACCACCCAGTTTATTGATAGGCAACACACTTCCCTACTCTTCGTACCCACAACAGGATGGGTATGGTGTACTCACCTATTTGTGGTTGCAGGGGTCGATTTCATAGCTCCTGGACCCGCCTCGTACAATGATCGCTACAGGTCCTCTCTCTCCCTTGCTGCTGAGCTTTATATCAACCTCGTCATATAAAACTATGTATGGTTCCCGCTCCACGACGTCACTTTCTAGATATTCCACTGCCATGACAACTCTGTTGGCCTAAAGATTACTTCTTACATCCCTTTGACTATCTGAGTCTTCAACTTCCAATTGTGACCTTTTGTTTCTGTGTCCCATCTCTGGAACATCCTGTCTTTGTCCACTTTGTCTATTCCGTGCAGTATTTTATATGTCGTTATCATGTCTCCCCTGATCCTCCTGTCCTCCAGTGTCGTCAGGCCAATTTCTTTAACCTTTTATCGTAGGACAAGCCCCCTTAGCTCTGGGACTAGTCTGTTGCAAACCTTTACACTTTCTCTAATTTCCTGACGTGCTTGACCAGGTATGGATTCCAAACTGGTGCTGCATACTCCAGTATGGGCCTGATGTATATGGTGTACAGAGTCTCGAGCGATTCCCTTATGAGATATCGGAACGCTGTCCTTAGTTTGCCAGACGCTCCGTATCGCTGCAGCATTTGTTTCTGAGATGTGCGCCACGAGGAGATGTGCTCGGTATTATACTCACCCCAAGATCTTTCTTCTTATGTGAGGTTTGCAGTCTTTGGTCACCCAGACTATACTGTGTCGCGGTCTTCTTTGCCCCTTCTTCCGATCTTCATGACTTTGCATTGGCAGGGTTAAATTCAGAGCCATTTGCTGGACCAGCGCTTGTAGCCTGTCAGGTCTCTTGTGGTCCCCTTTGCCTGATCCTCGACCGATTTGGATCTCCGCATTAACAATAGAATTAGGAAGGAGGTAGTTGAATTACCAAAAGTATTATTCAGAGGGCTGAGGGGTTGTGAGGTATTGTATATTTAGATAGGAATAGAGCAAATAGGATGACTGGGAAGCGTAATAAGTTGTGGTTGTGGGGGGAAGGAACGGGTAAGGGGTCGTCCCTGGGGAAAGTTGGAGGGGGGTAATGAGGTTTTGAGTGCTAGGGGCTTCGACTCCAACAAGCTTGTGTTGAGCGTGTGAAACAGTGGTGGGGCAGGTGGATTTAATGCTTTAACGTGCTGTCGAATGGTGTACAACGGTAACATTATGAAGAGATTCGGGGAAACCAGTTAGCTGGACCCGAGTTCTCGAGGTGGGAAGAACAGCTCCTGCATTCTGAAGGAGTGGAAGGAATTTTGTGGTTATCTAAACTGTGGTGTCAACATGTTACAGGAGACAGTAACTGAATGAATAACAGTGAAAGTATTTTCGTTTTTTTTAGTGTCTCCCTACGTCGATTGGAGACTGTTAGTGTGATTAAAAAAATATCACTACACATTATCCTATTAATATAGCCGTGGTGTTCCCACGTCTTCATTGCTAAGATTTTGGATATATAAACCGTGTTACTCAGGACTTTTCATGTCTGAGAATAATCACAAGCGCCAACCCTTTATCACTTATCAGCTAATCAGGGAAGGCCCCCAGGTGTACACACTGTACACGCAACTTGCGATTAATTCTCAATACTTAATGAAATACATCCTTGCCTTATATCAGACGATAGAGAAAAGTTTATCTTTGCATAAAATTTTAAGTGTTGTAATAAGCTATTAAACTAGAATAATTCAGACAGAAATGTATCTTCCAAGTATTAGGATTTGCAGGACTGACTTGAATAGAGTTGGTAAGAAGGAAGTCAGAGCTGGTAGTACCTGACATGGTCTGACAGAAATGGACTAAATACACATAATTAACAATGCATATTCCCAAAAGAAAAAGAACAGTAATCACCTGCTTGTATAGAAAACAGCACAGTGATTGTAACCCAAATCACAGAACGATGAGGCTTGAAGCTCAATCGATCAAAGACCCACCTGTTGTGTCAATATATTTGGAATTGCGTTATTACAGTTTCGTAAGTCAAATTGTAATGCTTAAAGTAACTGAATCTGGGTAACTACAGAACAGCCAGATCTTTCTATTGTGCTCCTCTATACAATTCTCCCTTCCTACTAATTTTTGTGTCTCGCCAGAGTTTTTCCCTCGATATACCTAGACAACCTTCGGGTAACACTCCTAGTTTAATGACTTCCTTCTAGCAAGTGTGGCAAGATGAAGACTCATAGAGTGAGGCAATCCCCACTAAACAAAGCAAATAAATTCGGTAAATTTCATATTAATGCTAATAACAGTTCATATCAAAGACTCACCTGAAAAGGTAAGTTATTTATATCCAGCAGTCGCGTGCGTAATAACTGCAAATGGGGAGTAGCGACCAGTTGCTGCTTGTCAGGGTCCAGGCCTCAGGCTTGATCCTCCTCACACCAAGCCACCAACCCTCCTCACAACCCGCCCATCTTCATCAAACATCTCGACTGCAATGTCCAGGTAATTCCCCACGAACGTAATCGAAAGAGTCCCCGCCAAGTTAAACTCTTTCGTCCATTCTTTCTGCAGTGCCTGAACCTGTGTATACCAGGGGTTGGTGAGGTGTGATGCCTGCATGAGCAGAGAAGCAGCATGCAGCCTGGCTATTTCCTGCAAGCATCCAGCAGGGCGTTGAGCAGCGTCTATTCCTCCCCTGTTCTATCTTGGCATGCTGTTAACCCTGTACCTGCAAGTTCTGTAGCATGATCATCTCCTTCCCCGGCCCGGCTGGAGTAAACACATTTGGGGAAATAAAATCTCAAGCTTTTCCCCGGATGCTTTGAGTACAGCATTGAGGGGCAGGGATGATACTCAGCAAAAAGTTGCACCTTCGCCAAAAATGATGCTGTAAAATTCTCATTTTTTGTGCCCTTCCGGCGTCACCTTCACCACATAGGCGGACACCTCTTCGGCTGTCCCCCTGCCAGCGTGTACTGTATCCTGACGTTGGCAATATCGGAATTGCACCATCGTAGGGCGCCATTGAAGTCTCAGTGGTCCAGGAGACCAAAGTACCTCGGCACCCTTGTCAGAGACCATGATGCCTGCACTACTACCTCCGTCACCAACCCTCAAACACACCCTGCACTCCTCACTGCAAAGATAGAACTGCACATTTAGATTGACTTAAGAAATCGTAATGACACGATTGCAAATAAACCATACCCCCGCCGGGATTGAAACCCGCGGTCATAGAGTCTCCAAACCGCCAGCATTTTGGTCACAGAGGTGCCTGTTCTAACTTTCCTATGGTGTAAAAAATAAACCTAGTTAGAGAATCTTAATGTGGCTAGCTGGTCTAGTGTCTAACGCGACGGGCTGGCTGAGTTTTGGAGACTCTATGACCTCGGTTCAATCACGGCCGGGGGTAGGGTGGCACATTAGATTACGTTGTGTGGTAAGTAAGAAAGTTTATTCAGGTATATACAAATACAGTTTACAAGATTATCATACATACAGCATATGTTGTAAAGTACCTGGGATAACCCAAATAAGTCAGTGACTTATTTCTAGGACTATAAATAATAATAATACTATCCATACAGGAGGGTATGGAGGGTAGTTCTAAAGAACTGAAACTACCTACTTTTTAGAATCAAACTTGACTACCTGGCCATTCCCATTTTATTTATTAGTTTAATATGTTTATTATGCCACCCCATACCCATCCTGTGGGCGGTAGTCAAAATTACAGAGGTACAATAATTTGTCCCAGGGACGACTCCAAAGTTTTGATAGCTGAGCAAGTTACAGAAGAAATGAACTCACAAGTTACAAAGTAATTGAACTCACAATTTACAAAGTAATGAACTCACAATTTACAAAGGTAATGAACTCCAGGTAGGTCTAGTAACAATCTGACAAGTTACAAAGGTATTACAGATTACAGAGTACGTAATGAACTCAACAAGTTACAAAGGTAATGAATCCTGTAGAGACTGGTTACTTACGTTTATATACATGGCTACAAACATGAACAAATTATAGAGTAATTATGAGCAATTCACACTTCCCCCACACACGGTCACAACTTTAATGAGTTATTGGTGCAAATATTGATTGAGTCTCACACACACACACACACACACACACACAACAAACAGATACAACACACCCACACACACACACCACACACACACACACACTCCACACACACACACAGGATACGCAGGAGAAATCACGATTTAAGGGACATGACGGCATACAGAGGGAGTATCTCGACCGCGACAGAACACAAGAAGAAAGGAAGAAACTGAAGAGATGGTACAAAGGCGAAAGAGTAAAGAGAGGGATGGAAAGAACAGACATGAGATCCAGACCTAATCCAGGAAGAAATCTATACAGCCTCCCTCAACAAATTTCTATAGAAGCCCTCCCACCATGCCAACCCCAGTGCACCAAACACTCTAAATCAAAACACCCATGCCACATTCCAATTCCCCCACCCACTACATACAAACTTCACCCCCACAGCAACACCCATAGTCCTTACCAGTCTCCCACTGTCCCAACCCAATATACATCCGCAGACCACAGTCTTAGAAAAGGAAGTGAGACGGATGTGGTATACAAATGCAGATTGGAATAACAAACAAGTTATGAGAAGTGGCACGAAATAGGAATCAAAGAGACATCCCAGACATAATAGCACTCACGAGAAACAAGTAACTCCACCAAATAATAACAGATTCAATCTTTCCATCCGGATATCAAATCTTCAGGAAAGTCAGAGGGAGGGAGAGGGGGGAGGAGGAGTTGCACTGCTCATTAAAAACCAGTGGGTTTTTGATAAAATGGAAGGAATGGATTGCATGGGCGAAAGGGACAACTTAGATAGGAACAATCCAGTCTGAGGGACATAAGGTGATAATGTGCAGTAATGTAAAACCCACCACAGAACTGCGGAGGCCAAAGAAGAATACGATGAGAGCAACAGAGCAATTGATCACCACTAGCCGAGGTGGCCAGGATAGCACACATGGGGAGCAAAGTTTACAAGTTATGGGTGATTTCAATCACAAGGAAGTTGACTGGGAACACCTGGACCCCATGGGGTCCCGAAACAAGGAGAGCAAGTGATGGAGGTGGTACTGGAAGAACTCATGCATCCAACATGGTTAGAGACAAACCACCAAGAGAGAGAGAGGAAGAACCACCAAGGTGGAACCTTGTATTGTCACCATTAGTAGTTCGGACATCGAGTGGATCATTATGAAAGGCCCCTGGGGCTAGTGATCATGTGGTTCTGTGTCTTTCGACTACAAGTTGAGCCCAAGTGGAGAAAGTAGCAGGAATAGCTGGGAAAAACCAAACTACAAAAAGGGGGAACTACTCAGCATGAGGGAACTTCCTTCAGACATTCAGTTGGAGAGGGAATCTGACAGGTAAACCAGTACAAGAAATGATGGACATGTAACAAAAAATCAAGGAGGCAGAGGAGAGGTTTTTGTTCCCAAGGGAAACAAAATAATGGGAAAGAACAGAACGAGTCCTTGGTTCACACCCAAAGGTGTAGGGAGTGGCAAAAACTAGTTGTACTAGAGAAAGAAAAGGATACATGAAGACAGAGAACTCAGGAAAATAAAGAAATCAGCCGAAGAGCCAGAAACGAATATGCACAGAATAAAGGAAGGGAGGCTCAGAGACAATATGAAAAATGACATAGCATCAAAATTAAAGACTGACCCGAAGCAGTTGTACAGCCACATCAGGAAAACAACAGTCAAGGACCAGGTAATCAGACTGAGGACGGGTGATGGGGGAATTTCACAAGAAACGACCGAGAGGTATGTCAGGAGCTCAACACCAATTAAAAGAGGTATTTACATGGAAACCAGTAGGACTCCAATAAATTCAGAACAGGGTGGCACACCAGCAAGTGCCTGGATTGAGGTTACATATAACCAAGGAGGAGGTGAAGAACGCTATGCGAAGTTGACACCTCAAAGGCGGGGACAAGACCAACATCTCTCCAGGTCCTTAAAGAGGAGCAGAGATATTGTGTGAGCCATTAAACAAAGATCTTCCAACACATCCATTTGAAACTGGGCAACCCCTGAGGTAGGAAAAATGGCAAACGTAGTCCCAATTTTTAAAAAGGAGACAGACATTAGGCACTAAACACAGACCTGTATCCCTAACGTGGTAGAGTAATGCAAGATCAAGGGAGAAATCACCGGAGGAAGTGGTGTGGCACCTGGAAAGACACAAGTGTATAATTGACAACCAGCACGGTTTCAGGGAAGGAAATCCTGTGTCACAAACCTACTAAGTTTTATGACAAAGGTGACAGAAGTAGACAAGAGAGAGAGGGGTGATCGAACTGCGTATTTTTGGACTGCAAGAAGCTTACGACACAAGTTCCTCACAAGAGGTTACTGCAAAAGCTAGAGGACCAGGCACACATAACAGGAAAGGCACTGCAAATGGATCAGAGAATATCTGACAGGGAGGAAACAACGAGTCATGTTACCGACGAGGTGTCAGAGTGGGCGCGCTGTGACAAGCGGGTACCACAGGGGTCAGTCCTAAGGAACCTGTGCTGTTCCTTGGTTAACGTGAACGACATAAACGGAAGGAATCGACTCAGAATGTCCTTGTTTTGCAGACGATGTGAAGTTAATGAGAAGAATTCGAAACTGACGAGGATGCAGGCAGGACTACAAATAGATCTGGTACAGGCTACAACCTGGTCCAGCGAATCTGGCTCCTTGAATTTAAACCCTGCACATGCAAAGTCATGAAGATTGGGGAAGGGCAAAGAAGACCGCCAGACACAATATATTTTAGATGGCCAAAGCTGCAAACCTCACTAAAGGAAAAAAAATCTGGGGTGAGTATAACACCGAAGCATATCCACCTGAGGGGTGGCGCACATCAATCAATAACTGCTGCAGCACTACGGTCGCATGGCAAACCTACGGATAGCGTCCGATACCTCAATAAGGATTCGTTTTAAGACTCTGTACACCACTACGTCAGGCCATACTGAGTAATGTCAGCACCAGTTTGGAATCCACACCTAGTCAAGCACGTCAAGAAATTAGAGAAAGTGGCAAAGGTTTGCAAACAAGACTAATTCCCAGAGCTACGGGGATTGTCCCTATGAAGAAAGGTTTTGAGGAAATCGGCCTGACGACACTGGAGGCCAGGAGGGTCAGGGGAGACATGATAACGACATATAAAATACTGCGGCGGAATAGACGAGGTTAACAAAGACGGGATGTTTCCAGAGACGGGAACACAGACACAAGAGGTCACAATTGAAGTTGAAGACTCAGATGAATCAAAGGGATGTTAGGGAAGTATTTCTTCATCATAGAGTATCCAGGCCATGGAATAGCCTGAAAGGTGAATGTGTGTTGAGCAGAACCATACATAGTTTTAAGGCGAGTAAGATAGAGCTCATGGGGCAGGGAGAGAGAGACCTAGTAAGCAATTCAGCGAAGAGGCGGGGCCAGGAGCAGTGACTCGACCCCTGCAACCACAATAGGTGTAGTACAAATAGGTGTAGTACACACACACACACACACACTACACAACACACACACACACAAACACACACACACACACACACACACACAGCACCACACACACACACAGATGCTTTTGGACTCGTCCCCCTGCATCTCAACTAGGTGAGTGCACACACACACACACACACACACAACACCACACGCAACACACACACACACCACACACACACACACACACACACAAACACACACAAAACCACACACACACACCACACACACGACACACACACACCACCCACAACACACACACACACACACACCGACGGGGTCCCACAGGGTTCGGTCCTAGGACCCAGTGCTATTTTTGGTATATGTGAACTACATGATGTAAGGTAGACCAGAGTTGTCCCTGTTTTGCAGATTGAATGTGAAGTTAATGAGGGAGAATTAAATCTGATGAGGACCAGCAGGACTTCAAAGAGACCTGACCAGACTGGAACAACCTGGTCGCAGCAAATGGCTATCTCGAATTTAAAATCCTGCCAAATGCAAAGTCAAAGATAGGGAAGGGCAACCAGTGAAGACCACAGACAAGTTAAGGCTATAGGTGGCCCAAAGACTGCAAACTCACATCAAGGAGAAAGATCTTGGGGTGAGTAATAACACCGAAGCATGACTCCGGAAGCACAACATCAATCAGATAACTCTACAGCATATGGGCGCCTGGCAAACCTGAGAACAGCATTCCGATACTTAGTAAGGAAATCATTCAAGACACTGTACACCGAGTTATGTCCAGCCATACTGGAGTAATGCAGCACCTGTTGGAACCCGTCACTTGATAAAGCACGTACAAGAAACTAGAGAGAAAGTACAAAGGTTGCGACAAGGTTAGTTTCCGGAGCTAAGGGGAATGTCCTATGAAGAAAGATTAAGGAAATCGGCCTGACGACACTGAGGACAGGAGGGGTCAGGGGAGACATGATAACGACATAAAAAATACGTGCGTGGAAATAACCAAGGTTGGACAAAACAGGATGTTCCAGGGAGGGACACAGAAACAAGAGGCCACAATTGGAAGTTGAATACACAAAATGAGATCAAGAGATAGTAGGAAGTATTTCTTCAGTCATAGATTGTAAGGCAGTTTACCTGGAGAGAGGTGATATAGCCGAGAAAATGACGTAGTGGAGCAGGAACCATACACAGTTTTTTAAGACGAGGTTTGATCAAAGCTCATGGAGCGGGGAGAGAGAGGGCCTAGTAGCAACCGGTAAGAGGCGGGCCAGGAGCTATGAACTCGACCCCTGCAACCACAAAATAGGTGAAGTACAAATAGGTGAGTAACATGTGGTAATGCATTACTTTACAGCTAAGCAAAGACAGGGTATTTCTCCAGAATGGTCTGTTAATATAACCACTCAGGATAAATACTTTGCACATTACTTGAACACCTTCAGAGTGAGTGTTTCTAAAGTTATTAAATTGATCACACTCCAGTATACATATGGACGCAGGGTGTGACAAGAATCCATCTGGCAAAGTTTACATTTCGTTGGTTCTACCAGCTTGTGGGTGGTGATTTAACTACCTCCAAAGATACTGTACCCCACCGGAGCCGGCATAGTGACACCAAGAGTCTTTTATCTTGTTGGATGCACCATAGACCCATGGTGGCTCCTCCCTGTATGATAAGTGATGATTGATTGACTGACTGGTGTCAATCTCCTTAGTCTTAAGTCAATAAAATTCCATATTGAAATTCTTTTTTTCGTATTATTGTGGCGCAAACTACTACATGACAAGCCAAATTCACTAATTAGACCCATAGTGCAATTACTAGTGAAGACTGTGCTATTTTTAATTTGTATGTTTTATATTATTAGATTAAATTCAGTTGTACCATAGCTATTCCTAACGCAATACATAGTCAACACCAAAATTCACTATATTAGACCATAGTGCACTTACTATTGAGAGACAGTGCTATTTTTAATTGTATTTTAATATTATTAGATTAAACCTATAGTACTTTAGCTCATTCTAGCTCAAAATATAGACTCCACAAAATCAATATTTAGACCTTAGTGCAATTAACAAGTGAAGTCTTGTTCTATTTTTAATTTGAATTTTTAATATTACTAGTTTTATACCTATTGTACTTTATTCATTCCAGCACAACACATAGACAACATCAACTTCATTATGTGAAGTAGTGACCTATACCTACATGACACAAAATACTCTAGCTATTATACTTGTCTCAAACTTCCTACCACTACAGATATCAGTTAAAAACATTTTAAAGAACTCAACACACATCTCAGATATAATTTAACCATAATTTAAACCTATAAGATGATTGATGCACGTTGACCCGTGATCTAAACCTCCAAAATCTGACACACCTATCAAAACCTATGAAAGTAACTGCCTTTATTACACAGCATCACAAGCACCACTATCCAAAACCAAAATGCTAAAAGTCTATCAGTACTTAACTACAACATCAGGTCCTTAAGGCAAACACTATGATGACCTCCTTGGCACCTCCATGAATCACTAAAGACACCCTTCTCCTGCATTATTCTTACTGAACCTGGCTCAAGCAGACACAAATAATATCTTACCCTCTACCAGGATACACAGCAATTCAAACCAAACTGCAGGACCAAACCAAGTTGGGGGTGTATGCAATCTATTACTCTAACCATTTATCTTGTCTTCGCACCACTTGGCTTTAGTGATGAATATGGGGAATACATTTTTGCTAATTTACTGTAAAAAACCTAAGACGCCTATAACAATCGGTGCCATTTAACCGGAACCTCACACAAACATCTCCAAATTTCAGTGAGAAATTAAAGTCACTAATAACAAACAGACAAATGAATAAGCACCACCTTCTCTTAGCTGAAGACTTCAACATCAACCTTGGCTTACTAAAAGATGATCACTGTAACTGATTTCATCAACAATATGAACAACACGACTTTCTCATACCAACAATTAACTAAACCATCCAGGCTCACTGAGACAAAGTGCAACCATAATGGACCACATATTGGACCAATATACTAGCCCCCCTTAAATCATGGATAATCACAGATAGCCAACAGACCACTACCTACCATTCCTCCTGACAAACAATATTAAGACCATCACTTGAATACAACAAAGTCTCATTTAGACTCCATGACGAGGCCCTCAGTAATGAAGTTCACAGCTGACCTAGAGACTGTTGAATGGCCTACAGAATACTTCCAAGGCCAATGGTATTGATGACTGGACCCAGACATTTTCCTTAACAAATTACTTAGACTAGTACAACAAACATTGTCCCTATTACAAAACAGATCACAAACAAACGGCTTGGTTGCCCATAGGCTAACCAGCACCATTCTGAAATCCATTGACAAGAAACACCAATTTAAATGCAATGATATACAGGCTTAATACACAAAGATACTCTTAAACAGCTATTCATCATCCTCACCAAAGTAATAAAGAAGCCAAAACAACTATACTACTCCAGTAGATTTCACAAGACACTAGAGATAATAAAAAAGACCCTGAACACACACTCTCAGATTCTAGGGACCCACAAACTGAGAAAAACCAGAATATTGTTCCTAACTAAACCTAATAAACACCACTACAACCCACTGACACAGCTAACAAGATAACCGACTTCTTCTCAAACATAGGATCTAATCTCCGCCAGTAAAATCCCACATAACCAATGCCCATGCCGGGGACTAGTAATGGGAATTTCCCATAATTCCTTCTATCCTTGAACAACTGAGCCACGGAAGTCATTGAGAATTATAAATTCACTTAAAAATAACCTCCGGGAATCTGCTCATTTCCCACCATTACTGTACAAGCGAGCGTGGGCCCATGTCCTTTTCGCATGCAATTTCATTACTTTTTAACAAGTCACTAGAGACTAGCACCTTCCCAAAGATACTCAAGATGGCAAGGTACACCATTACATCTATGTGGTGACCCTACAGACTTAAACAACTATAGGC
This sequence comes from Cherax quadricarinatus, assembly GCF_026875155.1. Lineage (NCBI taxonomy): Eukaryota > Metazoa > Arthropoda > Malacostraca > Decapoda > Parastacidae > Cherax > Cherax quadricarinatus. The sequence goes on along the minus strand of NC_069399.1, from coordinate 134,209,626 downwards.
CAAATATCTAACTTACCATTGCTAAAATCCAAAATCTTTGTGAGAGAAACTCGTGCACAGGAGACTGTATTCATTTATAACGGCTTCCAAAAACATACTCAACTCCCTGCCAATTTGGATTCAGAAAAATAAAAGCACTAATGATGCAAACATAAAAATGCTAGATCTCTTTACACAGCATTGGAAAATAAGGAATATCCACTAGGAATTTTGTTTTTTTTTTTATTTTTTTATTGGCCTAAAAAAGCTTTGACACTGTAGATCCACGTACATCCTACTTCCACAACCTTGAACATTAATGTATAAGAGGCCCATGCGCTTGCTTATTTCAAATCTTTACATTACAATAGGTATCAGTAATGCCACCATTAAGACACAGCATCATGCAAACAACGGCCACTTGATACGGAGTTCCACAGGAAGTGTCCTTGGTCCCCTGCTCTTCCCATATACATCAATGACCTGTCCAAACGTACCCCAACACCTGAAACCCATTCTTCATTGCTGATGACACGACTTATATCATCTCTCACCCTAATCTTGCCACCCTCAACACCATTGTGAAAGAGAGCTGATTAAAATATCGACTTGGATGACATCCAATAACTTACGCTGTATAGGGGGGGGGGGGTCAAAACCTACTATATTATGTTTGAGGTAGCTGAGCAGGAGATGCACAAATTAAACATTAAGATTGACAACACTCGAATTACCAGAAATAATGGGGGAAATTCCTAGGCTTCTACCTTGACAACAACCTGATTTCAGCACCGACATATCCAGCATATCAACCACAAAATATCCAAAACGGTGGGATCCTCTCCAAGATACGATACAACGTGCCGCAAAATGCCCTTCTCTCTCACACTATACCACTCACTTATTTATCCATACCTCACCAATGCTATTTGTCTTGGGATCAACTGCGGCAACACAAACGCTAAAGCCACTAATAACCCAACAAAAAGTCTGCAGTAAATAATCACTGATCCCATCCCTGGCCAACACCACCCCACTCTTCATAACGTAAACTTACTCCCAGTCGTACATCCACAATTACTACTGTGCAATCTACATCTACAGGGCCTTAAACTCTAATATCAACCTTGACCTAAAACGCTTTTTGAATTTTTGGTGACAGAACCACAGCATAACGCCAGACCCAAACATCTCTACGACATACCACCTGTCCGACTAAACCTTTAACAAAAATTCAATGTAAGACAAAGGCCTAAAATCTGGAAACCCTACCTGAGACTCTAAGAACTGCAGACACATTCATCACCATCAAACTACCAATTAGAAAACATCTATCCTCCCTGATACACCCCATCAACTACCTACACGAATTCACCTGGTGGTTCAACACTTACACCCAGCTCACTCATTGACCATAAACAGAAATTTTAATCTCGAATCTAAATAATGAGTCCGTGAATACTCCCATACTGAAACTATGTACTGTGCCAAAACAAAAGCGTTCACATTGCTAAACTCACAAACTAGTATTTGTCACTTAGCCATAATACCACTTACCTCATAATTTGTAATATTTTACAATTAAAGGAATAAAACAAGTATGCCCAAAATGCATAGCCATGCTAAGCGTTATAGTGGTTACACTCTGTAATCAACAATTTTACTACATGTAAACCACACAATAACCAAATTTCTGTAAACTCAGCATTGTAATCCTTATAGAGAATAAAACCTTTGAATTTGAATTTGAAATTTGATTGTAATCTATTCCCTCTTGAAAGCATACAGCTTTAGCCAATTATATCAGTTCTATCAGCATCTGAAGACCAATGTGTGATGGAACCACAGCATGTGCACTCTGGACTCCAACTGTCTCACAATCTTAACCATACCTGAGTGTCTGGCTTCTGACACAACATGCCACAATTTATACTTAATGATTGAGTAGCATTTGTGGATGACAGAGAATCACTTACAATAAACAGTTCAGTCTAGATACATAGATGCATTTAGTGCAAGGGAGTATGCAAACAAGTTCTGTCCTGAAGGGTAGAGGCCCAATTATTGATGCGTGCTCAAATTCTGTAAGAAAGCCATCACTCTGTACGACAACAGCAGCACTACCAGCTGCACCAGTTGATTGGTACCATAATCATCATACGTACTAATTTGTGAGAGTGTGTGCTGTGTGACTAAGTTTATCAATACAGCTTAAGGCATCATGTATGGCTTCAAGGCGAAGTTTTTGGTTGTGATTTAAGAAGTAGTTGGGGGGAACAAATGGGAGGAATGGGAGTTTGGAATGTTGTGTAAAATCCCATGGAGCGTAGAATGCCAGTTCTGGACTTACACTAGCCCTTGACATAAATATAATAACACTACCTGGCGGTAAGCCAAGTTAGTATTTGTTTTAACCAGGGTCCTGTGAAATATATGCTTTATGCTCAATTTCACATTTCTATTAATCATTTTCGCTGCCTGGACCACGGTAGAGTGCGTTGTGCTCTGCACGCCCTCTGCTGTTTTCAGGCGGAGCTACCTTGTACCAACATGGCGCTGAGTGTGAGGAGGCGCGTAAATACCATTGGTATTGAGCAGCCTCGTGGGGGCGATTCACCCTCTTCAGCGCAGGTATTACTAACCCCAACAATCATTAGGGAGACCTATGAATCCAGGACGATGAGGTGTATGGTGTAGCACTGAAAGGGCTTACAGAATCTTCGTCAAACTGAATTCCACGTCCGTGTCACTATCTTTGGTGACGAGATTCCAAGACGTGAGTCCTTGACGCTACTCCAGCTGTGAAGGTGTCATTGATCGACGTTCTCGCCACTTTACTTGGTTTTTATAGATTCGGTAAATGTCCCATTTGAGGCAATGAGGCTGACATCAGAATGTTTTGAGGGCTTATGGGATCGTACATCTGGCACAACAGGGCAAGTGGGTTGCAAGGTTGCTTACATGGGCCGTCCTGGAGGAGCCTTTTCCCTGAATATGACTCTGAGACAACCCATACCGTCTTACCGTGTTGGAGACATCAGGACGCCAGTTATGGTATCGTTTGCCGGACAGAGACGTACGTGCAGAATAATATGTGGTGGCGTACGACCATAATGGCGGCATCGTGTGTGAAGGCTGAGGAGGGCGCCTGCACAAACTGGTGAACACCAGTTAACCAGCGGATAGCTGTGTGTTGAGAGCCCCCGACGCAAAGCAAGGCATGGTGGCTCTTGTGGAGTGAAGAGGGAGGATTCCAAAGAGGAGAATGCGTGTGTGAGGTAAGCTGTGACGAAAAAGGATCTGTTACTAGGCAAGGGAAAAAGTACAGAAGTGGCAGTGATGAGTGCCAGGCTCTAGACTAGAGGAAGATCTTCAGGAAGTGTTGAGAAGGCATTGACGCCGCCTGCAGAGGATGTTGTTCCTGAGCTGGTTAGGAGGCACGGCCGTTGCCTGTAAGAATGTATGATAAAAACCATAGCAGGTGACGGGCCAACTATGTAAGCGTGAATTGTCGCCGTGTGCTCGACATGATGGAAGGGTTAGACTCAGAAGTGCCCCTGTTTGCAGATGATGTTGAAGTTAATGAGGAGAATTTAAATCTGATGAGGTACCAGGCAGGCTTCAAAGAGACCGTGGACAGACTGACACCTGGTCCACAAATGGCTTCTTCCTCGAATATAATCACTGCCAAATGCACAGTCATGAGATAGGGGCAGGCACAGAAGACCTACATACAGAGTAAGGCTCGGTGGCCAAAGACTAGCAAACCTCACTCAAGAAAAGATCTTGGGTTGGAGTATAACACCGTGCATGTCTCCCGAAGCGACACACAATCAGATATACTGCAGCAGCATATGGGCGCCTGGCAAACCTCGAACAGCATTCCCGATACCTTAGTAAGGAATCATTCAAGACACTGACACCGTGGTATGTCAGGCCATACTGGATTATGAAGCACCTGTTTGGAACCCGCACTTGATAAAGCTACGTTCAAGAAACTAGAGAGACGTACAAAGTTTTTGCGACAGAAGGTTAGTTCCAGAGCTAAGGGGAATGTCTCATGAAGAAAGATTAAGGGAAAACGCCTGACGACAATGAGGACAGGAGTCAGGGGAGACATGATAACGACATATACAATACGTGCGTGGATAGACAAGGTGGACAAAGACAGGATTTTCCAGGGAGGGGACACAGAAACAAGAGGCCACAATTGGGAGAAAGTTGAAGACACAAATGAGTCAGAGAGATATTAGGAAGTATTTTCTATCAGTCATAGAGTTTGTAAAGGCAGTGAATAGCCTAGAAAAATGATCTAGTGGAGGCAGGAACATACACAGTTTTAAGACGAGGTTTGATAAAGCTCATTGAGCGGGAGAGAGAGGCCTAGTAGCCAACGTGGTGAAGAGGCGGGCCCAGGAGCTATAACTCGAACCCTGTAACCACAATAGAGTTAGTACACACCACACACACACACGCGGCACAGCAAATAAGTTGAGTAACCCACACACAAGGATACATAAACACAAAGCTACAAACATCCAACTAAATTGTTCTGGGGGAAAAATTAAAACGGCTCTCCCAGTGCAAAGTAAAAACAAAGGAACATCCTTAGTCTGTACCCGTGACAGCAACTTGAAATTCAACACCCATATCAGCACATAAAATAAAGTTATCCAAAACAATGACACGTCTCCCAGATAAGTTACTATGTACTTCAAACAGCACTACTTGTATTACTATCTTATCTGTTCTTATCTCACAATATATATATGATATTTGTGACTGGGATCCACTACAGCCGGATCACCAATAATAACTCAAAAATATAGCTCATGAATTACCACCCAGTTTATTGATAGGCAACACACTTCCCTACTCTTCGTACCCACAACAGGATGGGTATGGTGTACTCACCTATTTGTGGTTGCAGGGGTCGATTCATAGCTCCTGGACCCGCCTCTACAATGATCGCTACTAGGTCCTCTCTCTCCCTGCTGCCTGAGCTTTATATCAACCTCGTCATATAAAACTATGTATGGTTCCCGCTCCACGACGTCACTTTCTAGATATTCCACTGCCATGACAACTCTGTTGGCCTAAAGATTACTTCTTACATCCCTTTGACTATCTGAGTCTTCAACTGTCCAGATTGTGACCTTTTGTTTCTGTGTCCCATCTCTGGAACAACCTGTCTTTGTCCACTTTGTCTATTCCGTGCAGTATTTTATATGTCTTATTCTCCCTGATTCCTCCTGTCCTCCAGTGTCGTCAGGCCAATTTCTTTAACCTTTTATCGTAGGACAAGCCCCCTTAGCTCTGGGACTAGTCTTGTTGCAAACCTTTACACTTTCTCTAATTTCCTGACGTGCTTGACCAGGTATGGATTCCAAACTGGTGCTGCATACTCCAGTATGGGCCTGATGTATATGGTGTACAGAGTCTCGAGCGATTCCCTTATGAGATATCGGAACGCTGTCCTTAGTTTGCCAGACGCTCCGTATCGCTGCAGCATTTGTTTCTGAGATGTGCGCCACGAGGAGATGTGCTCGGTATTATACTCACCCCAAGATCTTTCTTCTTATGTGAGGTTTGCAGTCTTTGGTCACCCAGACTATACTGTGTCTGCGGTCTTCTTTGCCCTTCTCCGATCTTCATGACTTTGCATTTGGCAGGGTTAAATTCAGAGCCATTTGCTGGACCAGCGCTTGTAGCCTGTCAGGTCTCTTGTGGTCCTGCCTGATCCTCGACCGATTTGATTCTCCTCATTAACAATTAGGAAATTAGGAAGGAGGTAGTGAATTACCAAAAGTATTATTCAGAGGGCTGAGGGGTTGTTGAGGTATTGTATATTTAGATAGGAATAGAGCAAATAGGATGACTGGGAAGCGTAATAAGTTGTGGTTGTGGGGGGAAGGAACGGGTAAGGGGTCGTCCCTGGGGAAAGTTGGAGGGGGGTAATGAGGTTTTGAGTGCTAGGGGCTTCGACTCCAACAAGCTTGTGTTGAGCGTGTGAAACAGTGGTGGGGCAGGTGGATTTAATGCTTTAACGTGCTGTCGAATGGTGTACAACGGTAACATTTATGAAGAGATTCGGGGAAACCAGTTAGCTGGACCCGAGTTCTCGAGGTGGGAAGAACAGCTCCTGCATTCTGAAGGAGTGGAAGGAATGTTGTGGTTATCTAAACTGTGGTGTCAACATGTTACAGGAGACAGTAACTGAATGAATAACAGTGAAAGTATTTTCGTTTTTTTTAGTGTCTCCCTACGTCGATTGGAGACTGTTAGTGTGATTAAAAAAATATCACTACACATTATCCTATTAATATAGCCGTGGTGTTCCCACGTCTTCATTGCTAAGATTTTGGATATATAAACCGTGTTTCAGGACTTTTCATGGCTGAGAATAACACTAGCGCCAACCCTTTATCACTTATCAGCTAATCAGGGAAGGCCCCCAGGTGTACACACTGTACACGCAACTTGCGATTAATTCTCAATACTTAATGAAATACATCCTTGCCTTATATCAGACGATAGAGAAAAGTTTATCTTTGCATAAAATTTTAAGTGTTGTAATAAGCTATTAAACTAGAATAATTCAGACAGAAATGTATCTTCCAAGTATTAGGATTTGCAGGACTGACTTGAATAGAGTTGGTAAGAAGGAAGTCAGAGCTGGTAGTACCTGACATGGTCTGACAGAAATGGACTAAATACACATAATTAACAATGCATATTCCCAAAAGAAAAAGAACAGTAATCACCTGCTTGTATAGAAAACAGCACAGTGATTGTAACCCAAATCACAGAACGATGAGGCTTGAAGCTCAATCGATCAAAGACCCACCTGTTGTGTCAATATATTTGGAATTGCGTTATTACAGTTTCGTAAGTCAAATTGTAATGCTTAAAGTAACTGAATCTGGGTAACTACAGAACAGCCAGATCTTTCTATTGTGCTCCTCTATACAATTCTCCCTTCCTACTAATTTTTGTGTCTCGCCAGAGTTTTTCCCTCGATATACCTAGACAACCTTCGGGTAACACTCCTAGTTTAATGACTTCCTTCTAGCAAGTGTGGCAAGATGAAGACTCATAGAGTGAGGCAATCCCCACTAAACAAAGCAAATAAATTCGGTAAATTTCATATTAATGCTAATAACAGTTCATATCAAAGACTCACCTGAAAAGGTAAGTTATTTATATCCAGCAGTCGCGTGCGTAATAACTGCAAATGGGGAGTAGCGACCAGTTGCTGCTTGTCAGGGTCCAGGCCTCAGGCTTGATCCTCCTCACACCAAGCCACCAACCCTCCTCACAACCCGCCCATCTTCATCAAACATCTCGACTGCAATGTCCAGGTAATTCCCCACGAACGTAATCGAAAGAGTCCCCGCCAAGTTAAACTCTTTCGTCCATTCTTTCTGCAGTGCCTGAACCTGTGTATACCAGGGGTTGGTGAGGTGTGATGCCTGCATGAGCAGAGAAGCAGCATGCAGCCTGGCTATTTCCTGCAAGCATCCAGCAGGGCGTTGAGCAGCGTCTATTCCTCCCCTGTTCTATCTTGGCATGCTGTTAACCCTGTACCTGCAAGTTCTGTAGCATGATCATCTCCTTCCCCGGCCCGGCTGGAGTAAACACATTTGGGGAAATAAAATCTCAAGCTTTTCCCCGGATGCTTTGAGTACAGCATTGAGGGGCAGGGATGATACTCAGCAAAAAGTTGCACCTTCGCCAAAAATGATGCTGTAAAATTCTCATTTTTTGTGCCCTTCCGGCGTCACCTTCACCACATAGGCGGACACCTCTTCGGCTGTCCCCCTGCCAGCGTGTACTGTATCCTGACGTTGGCAATATCGGAATTGCACCATCGTAGGGCGCCATTGAAGTCTCAGTGGTCCAGGAGACCAAAGTACCTCGGCACCCTTGTCAGAGACCATGATGCCTGCACTACTACCTCCGTCACCAACCCTCAAACACACCCTGCACTCCTCACTGCAAAGATAGAACTGCACATTTAGATTGACTTAAGAAATCGTAATGACACGATTGCAAATAAACCATACCCCCGCCGGGATTGAAACCCGCGGTCATAGAGTCTCCAAACCGCCAGCATTTTGGTCACAGAGGTGCCTGTTCTAACTTTCCTATGGTGTAAAAAATAAACCTAGTTAGAGAATCTTAATGTGGCTAGCTGGTCTAGTGTCTAACGCGACGGGCTGGCTGAGTTTTGGAGACTCTATGACCTCGGTTCAATCACGGCCGGGGGTAGGGTGGCACATTAGATTACGTTGTGTGGTAAGTAAGAAAGTTTATTCAGGTATATACAAATACAGTTTACATAGATTATCATACATAGCAGCATATGTGTAAAGTACCTGGGATAACCCAAATAAGTCAGTGACTTATTTCTAGGACTATAAATAATAATAATACTATCCATACAGGAGGGTATGGAGGGTAGTTCTAAAGAACTGAAACTACCTACTTTTTAGAATCAAACTTGACTACCTGCCATTCCCAGTTATTTAGTTAGTTTAATATGTTTATTATGCACCCCATACCCATCCTGTGGGCGGTAGTCAAAATTACAGAGGTACAATAATTTGTCCCAGGGACGACTCCAAAGTTTTGATAGCTGAGCAAGTTACAGAAGTAATGAACTCACAATTTACAAAGGTAATGAACTCACAATTTACAAAGTAATGAACTCACAATTTACAAAGGTAATGAACTCCAGGTAGGTCTAGTAACAATCTGACAAGTTACAAAGGTATTACAGATTACAGAGTACGTAATGAACTCAACAAGTTACAAAGGTAATGAATCCTGTAGAGACTGGTTACTTACGTTTATATACATGGCTACAAACATGAACAAATTATAGAGTAATTATGAGCAATTCACACTTCCCCCACACACGGTCACAACTTTAATGAGTTATTGGTGCAAATATTGATTGAGTCTCACACACACACACACACACACACACACAACAAACAGATACAACACACCCACACACACACACCACACACACACACACACTCCACACACACACACAGGATACGCAGGAGAAATCACGATTTAAGGGACATGACGGCATACAGAGGGAGTATCTCGACCGCGACAGAACACAAGAAGAAAGGAAGAAACTGAAGAGATGGTACAAAGGCGAAAGAGTAAAGAGAGGGATGGAAAGAACAGACATGAGATCCAGACCTAATCCAGGAAGAAATCTATACAGCCTCCCTCAACAAATTTCTATAGAAGCCCTCCCACCATGCCAACCCCAGTGCACCAAACACTCTAAATCAAAACACCCATGCCACATTCCAATTCCCCCACCCACTACATACAAACTTCACCCCCACAGCAACACCCATAGTCCTTACCAGTCTCCCACTGTCCCAACCCAATATACATCCGCAGACCACAGTCTTAGAAAAGGAAGTGAGACGGATGTGGTATACAAATGCAGATTGGAATAACAAACAAGTTATGAGAAGTGGCACGAAATAGGAATCAAAGAGACATCCCAGACATAATAGCACTCACGAGAAACAAGTAACTCCACCAAATAATAACAGATTCAATCTTTCCATCCGGATATCAAATCTTCAGGAAAGTCAGAGGGAGGGAGAGGGGGGAGGAGGAGTTGCACTGCTCATTAAAAACCAGTGGGTTTTTGATAAAATGGAAGGAATGGATTGCATGGGCGAAAGGGACAACTTAGATAGGAACAATCCAGTCTGAGGGACATAAGGTGATAATGTGCAGTAATGTAAAACCCACCACAGAACTGCGGAGGCCAAAGAAGAATACGATGAGAGCAACAGAGCAATTGATCACCACTAGCCGAGGTGGCCAGGATAGCACACATGGGGAGCAAAGTTTACAAGTTATGGGTGATTTCAATCACAAGGAAGTTGACTGGGAACACCTGGACCCCATGGGGTCCCGAAACAAGGAGAGCAAGTGATGGAGGTGGTACTGGAAGAACTCATGCATCCAACATGGTTAGAGACAAACCACCAAGAGAGAGAGAGGAAGAACCACCAAGGTGGAACCTTGTATTGTCACCATTAGTAGTTCGGACATCGAGTGGATCATTATGAAAGGCCCCTGGGGCTAGTGATCATGTGGTTCTGTGTCTTTCGACTACAAGTTGAGCCCAAGTGGAGAAAGTAGCAGGAATAGCTGGGAAAAACCAAACTACAAAAAGGGGGAACTACTCAGCATGAGGGAACTTCCTTCAGACATTCAGTTGGAGAGGGAATCTGACAGGTAAACCAGTACAAGAAATGATGGACATGTAACAAAAAATCAAGGAGGCAGAGGAGAGGTTTTTGTTCCCAAGGGAAACAAAATAATGGGAAAGAACAGAACGAGTCCTTGGTTCACACCCAAAGGTGTAGGGAGTGGCAAAAACTAGTTGTACTAGAGAAAGAAAAGGATACATGAAGACAGAGAACTCAGGAAAATAAAGAAATCAGCCGAAGAGCCAGAAACGAATATGCACAGAATAAAGGAAGGGAGGCTCAGAGACAATATGAAAAATGACATAGCATCAAAATTAAAGACTGACCCGAAGCAGTTGTACAGCCACATCAGGAAAACAACAGTCAAGGACCAGGTAATCAGACTGAGGACGGGTGATGGGGGAATTTCACAAGAAACGACCGAGAGGTATGTCAGATTTGGGGAGGGTTAATATCGAGTTAAGTGTTCTATGTATGTAATAGTGCAGTAATAATTTTATGGATTTTTTGTTGGTGGTAGGTTTTTGTGTATTAAAAATATTGGTGGAGTGTGCTGCCTGTAGTGAAAATTTTTGTTTCATTCTAACTGCAGCTTTGTTGGGTAAATTTGGTCTGAGATGGTTAATTGTTGTTGACCCATGCACAAATTCCATAGGTGAGATGGGGGGAAATAAGGAGTGTTGGGCCGGGGGCGACGGGAACATAGTCCCATATCTTCAAAGTATCCTACGTTTGGAAATTTTCTTAGAAATTTGATTTTTTGGTATAAATTTGAGTTATTATCAAGGGGGATTCCTAAAATTTTCCCTTGTTGTTTTGTGATAGGTGACCCATTTATCATTATGTTAAGAGGGACATCTTAGCTCTGTTCCCAAAACTGAATGAATTTTTTGTAAATGTTTGTGTAAGTTTTTTAGTCCTATCCAGGTAGATATTTTCGAAATTGGGTATTTAATATTGGCTGCTGACGGGCTCGGGTAGAGAAGACGTATGTGTGTCATCGAAATAGTTGGGTTTGAGTAATGGAAAGCTTTTGGAAGGTCATTTATGTATAGGAAAAAAGGAAGGGGGCCAAGGACACTTCCGTGGGACCCCAAACTGTAATTGGTTTGTGCAAAGAGTTTCCCCCATTTGCGTACACATTTGGTTTCTGTTGGGGAAGACTTGAGGTAGTTGGGGGATTTCCCTCTTAACCATGTGTGAAAATTTTTCGTGGAGGCAAGTCATGGTCAACTGTATAAAAAAGCTTTACGTAAGTAAAAGAAGATCCCCGGGGCCTTTTTTCTCATTGCAGTGAAAATTATGTTCTAGCATGTTTATAATAGCTCATTAGTATTTTTTATTGGGCCTGATCCAAATTGGCGGGGGTTTTGGTATTTTTGGGAGATAAGGTAGGAGTAGTTCGTTTATGAATTAATTTTTTGAAAGATTTTTTAGAGAGGGTGTAAGTTGGTATTGGCCTTAGTTATCAACTCTGTTTGGGCCCCTCCTTTGTGGATCGGGGTGACCCTTTCTTTTTGAGTATGTGGGAAGGTGGAGGGTTAATGGGTTTGTTAAAGAGTGTTGCAATGATTGGTGAAGCACTTTTGACACTTTTTTGATTAAGGGGTGGTAAGGGGATTTAAATCTCCTGCCTTGTTTTTTAGTGCGTTGATAAAAAGGGGGAGACTTCGTATGGGTTAGTCGGACTAGAACAGTGGTTGGGGTAGTTGCCGGTGGGGTTTAGTCATTTGGGGGGGTATTGGGGTTTTGGGTTTTTTATTGGAAAGGGTTTTTTGCCCTTTAAGGGGAGAAAAAATCTTTTGAGTCGGTTTGCTTTTTCTTTTTGGGGGGAAATTTGGGGTTTTTTTTATCTGTTTTTCCCTAATTTTATTTCGCTATTTCGTGTTATCTTTTTTGTCCCAGAATTTCTAAATGGGGTTTTTCCCCAGGCCTTTTTTTATTCCCCTCGTAATTTTGGATAATCTGTTTCTAAAAAAAATTTTTTTTCCCCCTCTTATCGGGCGGGGGTTGGGATTGACGGGGAAACGTTTTTTTTTGGGGGTCTCGGGTTATGTGCCCCATTCTGTACTTTTTTCATATTGGGTTTTGTTTTTAAATGGTTTTTGAGAATCGGGGTTTTTGGGCCAGGGATGTTCGTCTCTTTTGCTTTTTTTCTTTTTTAGTTTTTTTAGGGAAAGGTTGCTTGTTATAGAGGTTTTGGGTTTTTTTTTTTTAAAAAATTATTAATACATTCGTCAATATCGTATGGGTTTCAGCTCAGTGTGGCCCAACAATGTTTGCTATTGCTGTTGGAAGTTATTAATGGCGCCTCATTGTGAAGTCTGAAAGGGGACTTTTTGTAAATGTCTTGGGGGGAGTTTAAACCAAAAGTTGTTTGAGGGAAAAATTTGGGGGGGTTGTGGTCTTTTGGTTTTTATCTGTTTATGCCTGATTTTTAAAAGGGGGAAAGGTTTTTTGGTCCCGAAAGTGGTTTAAAGTAGGGAAAAACTAGTCTCTGTAAATCTTGTTGGTTTTTTTACTGTTGGTAGTAACATACAGTTACTCATTGTGTTTGTGAATTCAGTAACGTGTGGGTCCTGGTCTTGCAGGAGATTTATATTGAAGTCACCTGAGAGTAGTAAGTGATCTTTGTTCATGCGTGCATCAGTTATCATACTTCCTAGATTTTGACTAAATTGGCTAATGTTTGACTGTGGAACTCTGTAGATGTTTATCAATGTGAGAGGTTTATGTAGGTACTTTGATTTGAATTTAGCTATTATATATTCCCCATGTTCATCCCTTGTGCAAGTATTAGTGATACATTCTAGTTGGTCTGAGTAGTATATGGCTGTGCCACCCCCTTGTTGATCTGGCCTACAGTTGTGTATGGCTGTGTAACCAGGAATGGCATAGACATCTGTACTATCAGGCTTTAGCCAGGTTTCAGTTAGTGTAATGATGGACATATTGGCATGTAAGGAATTTAGTAATGCTATGAGGTCATCGTAATGCTTGCTTAAAGATCTGATATTGTAGTTAAATATATTTATGTTGTTGTTGGCACTGAGAAGTGCCTTTGATTGTTCTGCAGTGTAGTAATTACAGTTACTGTTTGATTCATTTAAGTCATTAAATAAGAGGTTGGTATCAGGATCAATGCTTGTAATCATAAGATTTGTAGTGAATCTATAGTTTGAATTAAGTATAAAACAAAGTAAATAGTCTTAAGCTAAAAAATAGCACCTGGATTATTTAACAAATGTAAAATAATGAGCTAAGGGACTAATACAAATAAAGTGATGATCAAATAGTGGAGCTTGGGAATATGATAGTAGGTAGTACTATAAAGGTAATTTTTTAAAGTTAGAATTATAGTATAAAATTATAATATAAAAGGGACTAATATAGGTTGTGGTGACCAATAAAGTGGTAATCAAAAAAATGAGCTTTGGAATATAATGGCAAAATTGTGAACTTATTCTACTTTAGCACCTAAGAATAGCACCTTGATTATTTTAACAATTGTGAATATATAAACTAGGATAGTTTTTATAAAGCTAAAATAAAGGAGAAAACATATAAGGGACTAAAATTAAGTAATGGTAAGCAAAGTTAAATGGGCAGATGGTAGGAATTATAATATAAACTTATAATATAAAAATACAATTTGAAATGATACTTGCAATTGCACTAGAGTCTGGTATAGGTTGTTGACAAGATCAAGATTATACCTAGATTTAAATTGACAAAATAAAATTCACAATTAAAGTACCAAAAGAATAATAGTAAAAAAATAACAATGGTAATGTCTTGATTATAATATGATAGTAAGAGGGTAGACAGGTACACAGGTTGTTATCTATGTACATAGCAGTCTTAAGTCATATGATGTGAGTTGTGTTTAGGTGCAGTTGTCACAAAAATTTTGTTTTATGTGTGTTAGGGAAGTATGTGGAATTTTTTGCGTGTAGCCGCTACATGGCTGGGGTTTATACTTTATACCTTTGTATTCTGTGATGTTTTTCATAATATAAAGTTTTATCTATATACTATGTTGCATGAATAGGGTTTACATGCTAAGATAAATGCACATAAGTTGCCTTTGAGAGTTGACATTCATTGTTGCAACCTTCTTAGAAAAATTAAACTTTTGGGGTTCCTTTCACCAGGTTGAGGTGTCATTGTGTTAAGTAATGACATGTATCCCATTTAATTGTTATTAATATTTTTGTGTCTAACATGTTACTGCATCACTTATGATAGTGTAATTCCTATGTATCCTTTAATGTTAAGTTAAGATGCAATCAGGTTGGTGATGGTTATATTTGGCGAGGGGGGGGGGTGAAATTGTGGCAAAAGTTTCAGCCTTCACAGGTATATAACTCTGGTATAACTGGGTGTATATGGTGTGTGATATTAGGGCGTCAGAACACTTTTGTCTGTTGTAATCATTTTTGTAAGGGTGAATTGGGAATTTGTGTTTTAACTCATTTTGTGTACCTTTTAATATAATTTCCACCTTGTATTGTAATGTTTTAAATAAAATATAAAAAAAAAAGTTTGAGGGGAAATGGAGGAATGGTAGTTTGGAATTGGGTAATATCCCATGGAGCGGAGAAGTGCCAGTTGCTGGACTTACACTTGCCCTTTGACATAAATATAATAACACTACCTGCGGTAGCCAAGTTAGTATTTGTTTTAACCAGTGGTCCTGTGAATAATATATGCTTTATGCTCAATTTTACTTATGTTAACATTTTAACAAGTTCATGTTTAGTACAATTATTTTCAGTATTATACATAACAGAGTAGAAAACAATTAATAAGTTAGTTTGTCACAAGTTATTCAACTTTCTTTGATTCCTTCAGGAAATAAGTACGTTTTCTTTCAATAGATAGGATACACATTTAATGAATAAGAATGCACTTTTAATATAATTTATGCTATTATTATATTATACAATGTAAACTAATACTATTAGTTATTCAATACAGCTGTATTCTTTAATAAAGAAAGACGTACAACTTAAATAAGTAACATCATATCCCAGGAAATTGATCCATCACTACTAAAAACAAATGAACAACTTATGAGAGTTTTCCTCTTAATTACGCAAGGATTCTGCCACTCTTTAAACGTCATACATCTACACAGGGTCAAAAATATGATGCTAGAAGAACAATAAGTACTTACTGTTGTAGAGTGGTTGATGAGAGGTTGTGAGGTGTGAGAGAGAGAGAGTCAGAGTGAGACATCACTATCACAACACTTCGTACCAAACATTAACAAAGTTGTTGTACAATCAACATTTAATTGATTTAGCTCTAACTACACTTACATAATATTATTTCTAGTTATAATATAATGGAATGGATATAAATATAAATAAACAAATACACACACACACACACACACACACACACACACACACACACACACACACACACACACATCATTTGAAACTGGGCAACTCCCTGAGGTATGGAAAATGGCAAATGTAGTCCCAATTTTTAAAAAGGGAGACAGACATGAGGCACTAAACTACAGACCTGTATCACTAACGTATATAGTATGCAAGGTCATGGAGAAGATCATCAGGAGGAGAGTGGTGGGGCACCTGGAAAGAAACAAGTGTATAATTGACAACCAGCACGGTTTCAGGGAAGGAAAATCCTGTGTCACAAACCTACTAGAGTTTTATGACAAGGTGACAGAAGTAAGACAAGAGAGAGAGGGGTGGATCGACTGCGTATTTTTGGACTGCAAGAAGGCTTTCGACACAGTTCCTCACAAGAGGTTACTGCAAAAGCTAGAGGACCAGGCACACATAACAGGAAAGGCACTGCAATGGATCAGAGAATATCTGACAGGGAGGAAACAACGAGTCATGGTACGCGACGAGGTGTCAGAGTGGGCGCCTGTGACAAGCGGGGTTCCACAGGGGTCAGTCCTAGGACCTGTGCTGTTCTTGGTATACGTGAACGACATAACGGAAGGGATAGACTCAGAAGTGTCCTTGTTTGCAGACGATGTGAAGTTAATGAGAAGAATCGAATCGGACGAGGATCAGGCAGGACTACAAAGAGATCTGGACAGGCTACAAGCCTGGTCCAGCAACTGGCCCCTTGAATTTAACCCTGCCAAATGCAAAGTCATGAAGATTGGGGAAGGGCAAAGAAGACCGCAGACACAATATAGTTTTAGATGGCCAAAGACTGCAAACCTCACTAAAGGAAAAAGATCTGGGGGTGAGTATAACACCGAGCATATCTCCTGAGGCGCACATCAATCAGATAACTGCTGCAGCATTACGGGCGCCTGGCAAACCTACGGATAGCGTTCCGATACCTCAGTAAGGATTCGTTTAAGACTCTGTACACCATCTACGTCAGGCCCATACTGGAATATGCAGCACCAGTTTGGAATCCACACCTAGTCAAGCACGTCAAGAAATTAGAGAAAGTGCAAAGGTTTGCAACAAGACTAGTCCCAGAGCTACGGGGATTGTCCTATGAAGAAAGGTTGAGGGAAATCGGCCTGACGACACTGGAGGCCAGGAGGGTCAGGGGAGACATGATAACGACATATAAAATACTGCGGCGGAATAGACGAGGTGGACAAAGACGGGATGTTCCAGAGATGGGACACAGACACAAGAGGTCACAATTGGAAGTTGAAGACTCAGATGAATCAAAGGGATGTTAGGAAGTATTTCTTCAGTCATAGAGTAGTCAGGCCATGGAATAGCCTAGAAAGTGATGTGGTGGAGGCAGGAACCATACATAGTTTTAAGGCGAGGTATGATAGAGCTCATGGGGCAGGGAGAGAGAGGACCTAGTAGCAATCAGCGAAGAGGCGGGGCCAGGAGCTGTGACTCGACCCCTGCAACCACAAATAGGTGAGTACACACACACACACACACACACACACACACACACAGATGATGTGAAGTTAATGAGGAAATTAAATCTGATGAGGACCAGGCAGGACTTCAAAGAGACCTGGACAGACTGGACACCTGGTCCAGCAAATGGCTTCTCGAATTTAATCCTGCCAAATGCAAAGTCATGAAGATAGGGGAAGGGCACAGAAGACCACAGACAGAGTATAGGCTAGGTGGCCAAAGACTGCAAACCTCACTCAAGGAGAAAGATCTTGGGGTGAGTATAACACCGAGCATGTCTCCGGAAGCACACATCAATCAGATAACTGCTGCAGCATATGGGCGCCTGGCAAACCTGAGAACAGCATTCCGATACCTTAGTAAGGAATCATTCAAGACACTGTACACCGTATATGTCAGGCCCATACTGGAGTATGCAGCACCTGTTTTTAACCCGCACTTGATAAAGCACGTCAAGAAACTAGAGAAAGTACAAAGGTTTGCGACAAGGTTAGTTCCGGAGCTAAGGGGAATGTCCTATGAAGAAAGATTAAGGGAAATCGGCCTGACGACACTGGAGGACAGGAGGGTCAGGGGAGACATGATAACGACATATAAAATACTGCGTGGAATAGACAAGGTGGACAAAGACAGGATGTTCCAGGGAGGGGACACAGAAACAAGAGGCCACAATTGGAAGTTGAAGACACAAATGAGTCAGAGAGATAGTAGGAAGTATTTCTTCAGTCATAGAGTTGTAAGGCAGTGGAATAGCCTAGAAAATGACGTAGTGGAGGCAGGAACCATACACAGTTTTAAGACGAGGTTTGATAAAGCTCATGGAGCGGGGAGAGAGAGGGCCTAGTAGCAACCGGTGAAGAGGCGGGGCCAGGAGCTAGGACTCGACCCCTGCAACCACAAATAGGTGAGTACAAATAGGTGAGTACACACACACAATGCAAGACACAATGAGGTCAACGACATCATAAAGAGAACCCTTGCTATAGCTAGATGCCCAGCCGAGAGGGAGCCACGATCACTAGCAGCCATCAATACCCACAACCCAGCAAACCGCCCCGACGGGATCACCATCTATCCTTGGAAGAATGGCAAGCTCTTAGCATGGGACTATACCTGTGTGTCCACACTGGCTGACACCTATATCCATCACAGTGTTGGGCGACAGGGAGGAGCTGCTGACCACAGGGAGGAGTACAAGATCAGCAAGTACAGGGACATAAGCCAACAGTATCAATTTGTCCCAGTGGGATCAGAGACCTTGGGACATGGGAAAAAAGCCAAAACGTTTCCTTAAAGAATTGGGTTCCAGATTCATCGACACCACCAGGGACCCAAGGGCAGCCACTTTCATGTTCTAGCGCCTCAGTGTAGCCATCCAGAGGGGAAATGCTTGTTGAAATACTTGGCTCGCGTCCACCCTCGGAGGAGCTGGAGAAAATTCATGATCTTTGATACTTTGTGCCATTGTATTCATGTTTATGTTTTTTCTGTAAATGTATTCTGTTTATTAATAAATGTTCACATAGAATATAAAATATATAGGTGGTGGTAAGAGAAGAAAATATTCAAACAGCACCGGGGAGAACCTTGAGTTTTCCCTGAGGGACGTTTATTGTCTTCTCTGAGGATGAGGGTCCCCATTCCAGCTAATAGAGGTGGGACTTCCCTATAAATATTTAAATATATATAATATATATATATAATATATATATAATATATATATATATATTATATAAAATATATATATATATATCTAGGCTGGAATATTGCTGCACACTAACAGCACCTTTCAAGGCAGGTGAAATTGCCGACCTAGAAAATGTACAGAGAACTTTCACGGCGCGCATAAGGAGATAAAACACCTCAATTATTGGGAGCGCTTGAGGTTCCTAAACCTGTATTCCCTGGAACGCAGGAGGAGAGATACATGATTATATACACCTGGAAAATCCTAAGGGACTAGTACCGAACTTGCACACAGAAAATCACTCACTACGAAAGCAAAGACTGGCCGACGATGCACCATCCCCCCCAATGAAAAGCAGGGGTGTCACTAGCACGTTAAGAGACCATACAATAAGTGTCAGGGCCCGAGAACTGTTTCAACTGCCTCCCAGCACACATAAAGGGGATTACCAACAGACCCCTGGCAGTCTTCAAGCTGGCACTGGACAAGCACCTAAGTCAGTTCCGGATCAGCCGGCTGTGGCTCGTATGTTGGTTTGCGTGCAGCCAGCAGCAACAGCCTGGTTGATCAGGCTCTGATCCACCAGGAGGCCTGGTCTCAGACCGGGCCGCGGGGGCGTTGACCCCCGGAACTCTCTCCAGGTAAACTCCAGGTAATATATATATATATAAATATAGGGAGGTACCACCTCTAGAACTGTCCTGGGGACCCTTATCCTCAGAGAAATTCAAATTCAAATTCAAAGTTTATTCTCTATAAAGATTACAATGTTGAATTTACAGAATTTGGTTATTGTGTGGTTTACACGTAGTTAAATAATGATTACAGAGTGTACCACTAGAACGCCTAGCATGGCTAGGCATTTCGGGCAGACTTAGTTTAATTATTTATTTTAAAATATGTATTACAAATTATGAGGTAAGTTGGTATTATGGCTAAGTGACTAAATACTAGTTTGTGAGTTTAGCAATGTGAATGCTTTTGTTTTGGCACAGTACATAGTTTCAGTATTCGAGTATCATAGGATTCATTATTTTAAGATTGAGATTAATATTTCTGTTTATGGTCAAATGGGTGAGTGAGTGTAAGTGTGAACCACTAGGTGGTATTCGTGTAGTTAGTTGATGGGGTGTATCAGGGAGATAAGATGTTCTCTAATGGTAGTTTTGAAGGTGATGAATGTGTCTGCAGTTCTAGAGTTCTCAGGTAGGGGTTTCCAGATTTAGGGCCTTTGACATACATTGAATTTTTGTAAAGGTTTAGTCGGACACGGGGAATGTCGTAAAGAGATGTTTGTGTCTGGTGTTATCCCCTGTGGGTTCTGTCACAACTATCAAGAAAGCGTTTAGGTCAAGGTTGATATTGGAGTTTAAGGCCCTGAGATGTAGATATGCACAGTAGTAAGTGGGGATGTACTAAAACGGGGGAGTAAGTTTAGATCTATGAAGAAAACTTGCTTCAGGGAAAACTCAAGGTTCTCCCTGAAGCTGTTGAGAATTTTCTCCTACCACCCCCTATATTCAAGTATGTTTTTTTTTAAAGACAAAATACATTGGCCAAACATTCACAAAAATACAACAGAAAGTAAAACAACATGGGTAACTCAGAGCTACATCTCGAATACTTCGCCCAGCTCCCCTGCGGTGGCTGCGTGCCCAGAATGCTGCAGGCATTTCCTCTCTGGATCGCAACACTGAGTCTCTGAAAGAGGAAGCTGGTCGCCCTGTGGTCCTTGGTTTCTGTGATGAGCTTTTCACCCAGCTCTTTGAGGAGCTTTAAAAGCCACACTTTCCCATATATTATTTTTATAATATATATAAAATATATATATATATATATATATATATATATAAATATATATATTATATATATATAAAATTATATATATATATATATATATAAAATATATATATATTATATATATATATATAAAAAATATTAATATATATGCCTTTAGGGAAAATAAGCACGTGTTAAAGGCATGAAGGGAAGAGGAGCAGCACAGAAATTTGCCATTGCTAGATTTACCATGGATCATACATAGTGCAATACTGCAAATGGTGCGGCTGAACCAGGTTCCACAAAGAAACCCTCTTCAAGGGGGGCTCCTTGGCATGGTGAAGAGACTCTTGGTCTGAGGAATTAGACCTGTCAGTCTTCTTCCTCAGACCAAGACCAAAAACCCTAATTACCCCCCATTCTCCCCTCCCCTATCCCATCCTCCCCATCCTCCCCTTTTTCCATTCCTCCTCCTCCTCCCCACCCCTCCCTTTTGCCCTTCCTCTTTTTGGCCTTTGGGATTTCTCCCACAGGCGCGCTAGTTCCTAGGTAGGGGAAAGGACACTGAGGTCCATCCCATTCCATTGAGGTTCTTGGCGGTGGCATAGTTTGCCGTGGAATCTGGATTGCCTGGGGATGTCCCGATCCCTCTCCGGTATCCCGGATAGCTTTGGGTGTCTTTGGGGCGACGGGTGTATCTCTGGAAGCCACCTTTCGGATTCCAGGGGTGGTGGCCGAAGGAGGTATGCTTTGTGGCGGATATCTGGCTGCCCTCTCTTTTGTCCACCGAGGTAGCTCGGCAGATGTGAGGGTGCTATCCGGATTGCTGGTTTACTGGCATGAAGGGTAGGGTATGGCAGGGGTTCCATGCTGCATCTGCCTACTAGGGTGCTGAGGTCCTCTTGGGCACGGAGGGAGATTTCGGCCCTTTCATTCCTCCTGGGAACTATTCCTCCCCACTCCCCCTTTTTTTATTTTTTTTTTATTTTTATTTTTTTTTCTTCTTCTTTTTTTTTCTTAAAAACAAAAAGCAAAGGAGTAACCTAACCATGGAGAACCCAATCCTTTAACCCACTACCCCGGGCCCCTTCTTGAAAACCCACCCCCATTCTGACCCTGCCTTGTGTTTTAGACCACTCTTTGGACACTCCTGATGCCCCTGTACCTCTTGCGGTGCTGTTTCCTCACCCGCTTCAGGTACCGGGCTTCGACTGACTCCTTCGATTTGTCTGAACTCCGCTCTCCTTTGACTATGCTTCCAGCTTCTCCCTTTACGGTACGGCAATTTTCGAATCGCCCACCCATTTCACCCCGGACCAACTCCGTCCTACTCCTAAACCCCAAACGTCAATCTCCTGATGATGCTCCTTCATTACCTTCCCTTTCACTCGTCACCGACACGTAAAGAACTCCCTCTCCTCGCTCAGTTTTCAGACCACACAATGGCCTACCGTTCTTTTGACCTTTTATGTTTTGGGCCCAAAGCGCTCCTGCGTCATGTTGGTAGAGAATTTCATTCATGCTCTCAAGAGCGGTACGCCATCGTCACTGTCCAGAATGCTCCCCAAAGCTCATGATCTTTCTCTCCTTTCGCATATAGATACTACTACTATCACTATTGAAAAACATCTTTCTCTCAATTCTTGTAGGGGGTACTGTCATTCTGCCCCATACCATAGTCCAACAGAATTTCCAGTCATGTGGCAATGACATTCTTGAACAGCTGGACTCCAGGATCTCCCAATCCTCAAAGTAGACACTTAGTCCTTCCTGCCCGGGGGCGAGACGGTTACCCTTGCAAGGGTGGCTCGTTTAACTTTTGACAGCCGAGAACTCCCGTCCTCTGTATATGTCGCGGGACATCGGTTACAAGTTCGAAAGGTGATACCTACACCGCAACAATGTAGAAATTGCTGGCGTTTTGGTCACCCAGCGAAATATTGCAGATCTATGGCCGAATGCCCAGTCTGTGGTGCCGACGACCATTCTAATACTTTTTTGCAGTCAACCTCCATCTTGCCTTAATTGTAATGAAGCTCACCCTTCATACTCCCGCCGTTGCCGGGTCTACTTAAATGAACGTGAAATCGTTGCCTCAAAGAGGCAGAAGGTCCCCCTTATCCATGCAGTTACTCATCTCCCGCCTCCAAGGGAGACTACCCCGCTTTTCTTATTCTCGTGTTTCCAAACATCCTCCCACTTCTGGGGTCCCATCTTCTGCAGCCTCCTCTGTTGTTACCCCTCCCATAGCCACTCCGGCATCTAATCCTTTTGCTGTCCTTGGCTCTGATGTCCCGACTACAACTCAGTCGGGTTCTCACATCTTCGCGTCCTTCCTCACAAGCCCCAGTATCGACAAGCCCTTGTACGACACCTAATACCAATCGCCCCTCTACTTCTCAGAAGTCCAAAAAATCCACATTGCTCAAATCTTCTTTGCCCATCAAAATTTTGGAGCCCGGTCCCTGGACCCATTGTGTACCTCTGTAATCTGTAAATACCTTTGTAACTTGTCATGATTGTGACTAGACCTACCTGGAGTTCATTACCTTTGTAAATTGTGAGTTCATTACCTTTGTAAATTGTGAATTCATTACCTCTGTAACTTGCTCAGCTATCAAAACTTTGAGGCCCAGTCCCTGGACCCATTATGTACCTCTGTAATCTTTTGACTACCGCCCACAGGATGGGTATGGGGTGCATAATAAACATATTAAACTAAACTAACCCTTCCTTCCCATCTTCCACCTCCACACTTTACCTTTCCAGTCTCTGTACCTAGTTCTTCCCCTCTCTCTGGCTCTATTACAAGTGTGGAGATTCACCCTCCTCCTCGTACTATGCCTTCCACCCCCGTCCCCTTCCAAGTTTCTCCCTCTTCTGCCACCTCCCAGGTTTCTGCCTCTTCTGTTCCCCCCCACACTTCATCTCCAGTCCCATACACTCTTCCCTCCCCCTTTACTTTGGTACAGTCCATTACTGTCCCAATCTTTACTCACCCTCCTCCTTCTATCTCCAATATGGTCTCCCATGCATCTTTGAATTCAGAAACACTTGAACCATTTCAGAATATATTGCAGAGACTAAACCTTAAATGGACACTGATTCACTTCCTGTTCCTTCTCTTCCCTCTCCTCCATCTTCACAACCCCTTTCTTCGCAACGCTCCCGTTCCTTCGCTGCTTGAACGTCTTCCAATGCCACCACACTTGACTTTTCTAACCCCTCTAGTCCATAGGTGCCTTTCCCTACAGATTCCTGGTATTTTCTTCATCACCAATCATGGCCTATTTACAGTGGAAAAATCCGCGACCTCAGGGTAATCGGGGTGAGCTTCAGATGTTGCTTTCCAGGTTTTCCCCTGTTGGTCTGCTTACAAAACCAAAATTACACTCGGCTGTTTCACCTATCTCAGGCTATAATTATTGTATTCTTCGGATCCTTTCTAAAAAGGGACCTTTAATGAAAGTGCCCTTCTTCTACGCAATGATATTCCGTACTGTCAACTATTTGCCATACCTCGCTGCATTACACTGCAGCTCGTATCCACTTTGAATAAGTGGTTTTACAATATGTTCTTTATATCTCTCTCCTTTCTCGAGCATTTTCATCACAGACTTTGCCTTTCTTGTTTCATCCTTACCCACCACCACTTCTGTAATTGGTTTGATTTTAATGCCCACCATTTCCTCTGGGGGTCTCATTGTGACTCACTGGCATCCAGTTGGAGGCTTTTTCTCGCCTCTCACCCCCTCCATGTTTTAAATATGGGTACTCCCACCCCTTTTTGATCCTCGTACTCATACTCTCTCTTGCATCGATCAAATCAGTTTTGCTCTCCCCCACTGCACTAGATTTCACCTGGTCTGTTCTACCGGACTTACATACAGTGATCATTTTCCAATCATTCTTACTTCTCCTTCCTATTCACCTTTCCGTAGCCCTCGCTGGCAATTTGATCGGGCAAATTGGGATCTTTACTCACACCTCACTGCTTTTAGTGAGGTTCCTTCTTCATCCTCCATTGATGAGCTCCTACACCCTCTTCTCGACGTCATTTATACTGCAGCTTCTCAAATTTTATACCCCCAAAACCCCAGGCAGGCATTCTCAGAGTGCGTGCCTTGGGGGTCTCCTGCTTGTGCTCGTGCAGTACGTTTGAAACGCGCTGCAGGGGCAGGTACCGGTACAATAGAACCCCTGAGAGACTTCTTTATTTTAAGCAGAAGCGTGCGATCGCTCGCCGTGTCATCCATGAAGCTAAACGCACTTGTTGGCGAGACTATGTTTCCACCATCACCTCTGCTTCTTCTATGAGTGCGTCTGGAAAAAAGTGAGGAAAAATTTAGTGGTAAATACTCTCCTGACCCGCTCCTGTTCTACGGTCGCTGGTTTGATGTAGCAAACCCTCTCGACGTTGCCATTGAACTTGGCACACAAACTGTCCGTATTCCCGAGGGCTCCATCTATGCCCCTCGTTCTTTCCTCAAAGTCTGCCAGAGAGTTAGTACCCTTGGATTTTTCTTCTCTCAGAGAAGAACAGTATAATGTGCCTTTACACTTCAAGAACTAGAGGCAACGCTCTCACTTGCCGATCATCGGCAGCTGGGCCTGACGACATTCATATTCGTATTTCAACATTTACATCGTCAGCCCCTTTTAGTCCTCTTACACCTCTTCAAATCTTATTTGGGCACAAAGAGTTCTTCCCCACTGTGGAAATCTGCCATTGTTCTCCCTTTCCGCAAACCCGGGGACTACGGAAAATGATGCCTCCCACTATCGTCCCATCGCTCTTACTAGTGCAGTTTGCAAAGTGATGGAACGTCTCGTAATCGACGTTTTTAAAGTGATATTTAGAGGGCACACAACAGTCTCTCCACTAGTCAATATGGCTTTCGAAAGGGGCGTTCTACCATAGACCCCTTACTAGCTTGGATACGTATGTTCGTAATGCCTTTGCAAATAATCACTCAGTATTGCCATATTTTTTGACCTTGAGAAGGCATATGACACAACTTGGAGGTATAATATTTTGGCCCAGGCCCTTCCTTAGGCCTCCGAGGGAATCTACCATCCTTCCTTAAGAACTTTTTAACTGACAGACATTTCCGTGTTCAAGTCAATAATGTTTTTTTCCCCGGACTTCGTCCAAGCTGAAGGTGTCCCTCAGGGGTGTGTTCCCAAGCACAACACTTTTTCTCCTTGCTATAAATGAATGGCCTGTTCTCCACCCAATATTTGGTCATCACTCCCATGTTGATGACTTTGCTATTTCTTGTGCAGGCGCTGACTGTCCTCCTATTTGCAGTTTCTCTCCAGCATGCGGTCGACCATGTTCCACTTGGGCCCAAAGCATGGGTTTAAATTTTTTAAGTACCAAAACTCACCAATTACTTTCACTAGACGCTCTGTCATCTCCGATCATCCTTTGTATCTCTATGGGTCCCGTATCCCCGAACGTGATAGAGTCAGGTTTCCCAGGGCCTTCCCTTTTACCTAGGTTATCCTGGAAACCTCACATTACCTCTCTGAAGGGAACTTGTCACAGCCGGGTAAACCTTCTTAAAACCCCTGCTCATCTTTCCTGGGGAGCTGATCGTCGAACTCTGCTTCGCCTACATTCAGCCCTCGTTTTATCGAAACTCGATTATGGTGACCAGATTTATTCCGCAGCCTCTCCTGCTACTCTCTCTAGCCTTAACTCTATCCATCACCAAGGATTACGTTGTGCCTTGGTGCTTTTCGCTCTTCCCCTGTTGAAAGCCTCTATGCAGAAGCGAATGTTCCATCCTGTTCTGATCGCCGTGATGCCTATTGCCTTCACTACTATGTACGCTCTCACGATCTCCACAATCCTTCCATTTATAGAATGGTCACCAATATTAGCAGACATTCTTTATTCGTTCGCCGCCCCCGTTTGCCCTCCCCTTTTTTTCTTCGCCTACATTCCCCTCTTGCCCTTTCCCTTCAGTTACCACCTTTATATGTTCATGTAGCATTCTCACTTTTCCTACCCCCCTGGGAAGTTCCAGCTGTTCGGGTCTGTTCTTTCTCACTCCCCTTTCCGAAAGCTCAACTGCCTACGGTGGCTTCCCTCTCTTTTCTGATCACTTCCACTCCCATTCCATGCCACCGCGTGTACACAGATGGCTCTAAGTCTTCAGACGGCGTCGGATTCACACAGTGGGTTTCCGGACAGCATCGTGTGGGGTCATTTACTATCTTCGGGTAGCATTTTTACTGCTGAACTGTATGCCATTCTTGCGCACTTCTTCATATCGCATCTATGCCTGTGTCATCATTTTTGGTAGTCTCAACTCCCTTATGCTCTACAGGCTATACGAAAATTTGATACATCTCCCCCCTAGTTCTCCGTATCCAACTTTGGCTACGCCGTATCTCAGAAGCATAAAGATATTATTTTTTGTTGGTCCCTGGTCATTTTCGAGTACAGGGCAATGAACAGGCAGACACTGCGCGCGGTCAGCAGTACATGACCTACCAATTTTCCCATAAGGGTGTTCCATTTCTGGACTATTTTGCTACATTTGCTGCCCACCCTTTGCGCCCGTTGGCAACAACGTTGGTCAACTCTGCTGTAACAAACTTCATTCTATTAAACCGAGTAGGTTACTGGCCGTCTTCTTGTCATCATGCCGTGGTTGGAGACCACTCTCTCCCGCTTTCGCATTGGCCACACTCGTCTTACTCACGGTATCTCATGGAGAGGCACCCCCCTACCTCTCTGTGAGCAGTGTCAAGTTCCAGTATCGATTAGCCACATTCTGTTAGACTGCCCTCTCTATCAACGAGCATGCAGAATTTACCTCCAACGCCGTCTTCGTTCTACTACTCTCTCTTTACCTTCCCTTCTTGCTGATGGACCCTCCTTTAATCCTGACTCTCTCATTGACTTCTTGACAACGACTGATTTACTCCACAAACTCTGATGATGATACCTTACGCACTCCCCTCAGCCCTTTCTAGCTCAGTCTCTTGCTGCCCTTTACCCTTTCACCATCCACTGCTCCGCTGTTATCCGTAACCTATTACTCATCCACCTCCCTTTTGCCACCTGATGCCCTCGCTTCCTTCCTGCCCTGCAGCGCTGTAAGCCCTTGTGGCTTAGTGCTTCTTTTTGATTATAATAATAATAATCCACAAAGAAACGGGCTCCCTCAATAAATGAAAAAAATACATACATATATAAACAACAATAATAAAATAGTAATATGAGAGGTTAATGATATACATTAATCTTGGGAATACAACAAAATTAGACTCTGGTAACTGGTAAACTGTGACATGGTTCACCGAGACTCATATGATAGTAATTTCTTGGTGGAGTTGTTGTTCCGTTCAGTCGTTCATGACAAGTTACAAAGATAATGAATAATCTACACGTCTATACATACCTGGAGAGGGTTTCGGGGGTCACTGCCCCCGCGGCTCGGTCTGAGACCAGGCCTCATGGTGGATCAGGGTCTGATCAACCAGGCTGTTACTGCTGGCAGCACGCAAATTGACGTACGAACCACAGCCTGGTTGGTCAGGTACTGACTTTAGGTGCCTTTCCAGTGCCTTCTTAAAGACAGCCAGGGGTCTATTGGTAATCCCCCTTATGTATGCTGGAGGCAATTGAACAGTCTTGGGCCCCAGACACTTACTGTGTTGTCTCTCAGTGTACTCGTGGCGCCCCTGCTTTTCATTGGGGGAATGTTGCATCTCCTGCCGAGTCTTTTGCTTTCATAGGGAGTGATTTTCGTGTTCAGGTTTGGTACCAATCCCTTGTATATTACCAAGTGTATATTATCATGTATCTCTCTCGTCTGCGTTCCAGGGAATACATATCAAGGACCTTCAACCGTTCCCAGTAATTTAGGTAGTTATGTGTGCTGTGAAAGTTATTTGTACACTCTCCAGGTCTGCAATGTCGCCAGCCTTGAAGGGGGCAGTTAGTGTACAGCAATATTCCAGCCTAGAGAGAACAAGCAATTTGAAGAGAATCATCATTGGCTTGGTGTCCCTAGTTTTGTAGGTTCTCATTATTCATCCTATCATTTTCCTAGCAGATGAGCTAGATACATTGTTGTGGTCTTTCCATGGTTACGATCATAAACAAATTACAAAGTAATGAGCCATTCACAGGTCCACACCTGGTCACAACTGCATTGAGTTGTTAATGCAAGTATTAGCTTTATTTACAGTGAGCAAAGTCAGGATATTTTACCAGAATGGTTTGTAATATACCACTGTGGATAAAATACTTTGCCATTTCTTGAACATTTCTGAGTGAGGTGTCTCTGAATTCATTAATTTTATCGCATTCCAGTAAATAATGACGCAGGTGTGACAATAGTCCATCTGGCAAAGTTTACATTTCGTTTGGTCTACATCTGGTGGTGGTGGTGATTTAACCTGCCAAAGATACTTGTAACCCAGCCGGAGCCGGGGGGTAGTGACATCCAAGAGTCGGCTTATTTTGTTGGATGCACCATAGACATGGCTCCTCCTGCATGATAGAATGATGATAGATGGACTGACTGGTGTCAGTCTCCCTGAGTCTTAACTCAATAAAGTTCAGTTGAAGTTCTTTTCGTATTATTGTTCTCAAACTGCTACCTGACAACCCAAGATTGTAATCTACTTCCTCTTTGAAAGAGAATAAGTTAGGCAATTCATCAGTTTTGTCATGCATCTGAAGACCAATGTGAGATGGAATCCACAGCATGTGTACTCTGACTCCACTGTCCACAATCTTACCATACCTGACACAAGCATGCTGCAATTTATACTTAATGGTTGGAACACTTATGGATGACAGAGAATCGGTTACAATTAAAGTGTCAACCTGAGATACATGGATGCATTTGAGTGCAAGGAGTATGGCAAACAGTTCTGTTTGAAGGGTAGAGGCCCAGTTATGGAAGCATGCTCCAATTTCTTTATGAGAGCCATCACTCTGTATGACAACAGCAGCACTTCCAGCTGCACCAGTGGATTGTTAACAGAACCATCAAAATAAATAATTTGTGTAAGAGTGTGCTGTGTAACTAAGCTATCAGTACAGCTTAAGGCATCCTGTTTGGCTTCAAGGCGAAGTTTTGGTTATGATTTAAGAAGAATTTCCTCTTCAAGGGGGCTCCTTGGCGTGGTGAAGAGGCTCTTAGTCTGAGGAATTAGACCTGTTGATCTCCTTCCTCAGATCGAACCTAATTACCCCCCATTCCCCTCTTCCCTATCCCATCCTCCCTTTACCCTTTTCTCCTCCTCCTCCCTGTTTCTCCCTTATTCCCTTCCTCTTTTTGGCCTGTGGGATTCTTCCCACCCGCATACTGGTTCCTAGGTAGGGGAAAGGGTACTGGGGTCCATCCCATTCCATTGAGGTTCTTGGCGGTGGTGTAGTTTGCCGTGGAATCTGGATCGCCTGGGGATGTCCTGATCCCTCTTCTGTCTCCCGGGGGTGGCTTTGGGTGTCTTTCCGGCGATGGGTGTATCTCTGGAGGCCGCCTTTCAGATTCCAGGGCCTGGTGGCCAAAGGAGGTATGCTTTGTGGCGGATATCCGGCTGCCCTCTCTTTTGTCCACCGAGGTAGCTCGGCAGATGTGAGGCTGCTATCCTGGATTGCTGGTTTACTGGCATGAAGGGTAGGGTATGGCACGGGTTCCGTGCCTCATCTGTGCTACTTGTGGTGTTGAGGTCCTCTTGGGCGCAGAAGGAGATTTCCGGCCCTTTCATTCCTCCTGGGAACTGTTCCTCCCAATTACCCCCTTTTTTTTATTCCTTTTTTTATTTTTATTTTTTCTTCTTTCTTTTTTTTCTTAAAAACAAAAAGAAAGAAGCAACCTAACCATGGAAGCCCTAGTCCATGAACCTGCTACCCCTGGGCCCCTTTCTGGTACTGCACCCGGTTCTGACCCTGCCTCATTTTTTGACCACTCTTCAGACACTTCTAGTGCTTCTGTACCTCTTGCTGGTGCTGTTTCATCACCCGCTTCAGGTACCAGGGTTTCGACTGACTCCTTCGATTTGCCTGACCTCCACTCTTCTTTGACTATGCTTCCAGCCTCTTCCTCTATGGTGCGGCAATTTTCGCATCGCCGGCCCATCCCACGTCGGACTGACTCTGGTCCCACTCTGAAACGCCCACAACAATTACCTAATGCTACTTTGCTTCCTTCTCGCCCTCCTCAGAAACGACCGACCCATCACACCCTCCCTTTCCATGATCAGTTTTGAACTGCACAATGGATTAAATTCTTTACTTTATGACCCACTTCCTCTACTGTTTCTCTTTCCGATCATAGTATTGGCAAGGCACTCCTACGCCATGATGGTAGAGATATATCCTTCCACACTCTCAAGAGTGGTACACGCATCATTACTGTCCAGAAATGCTAACCAAGCTCGTGATCTTACTCTTCTTTCACATATTGATACTATTCCTATCACTATCGAAGAACATCATTCCTTCAATTCTTGTAGTGGCACTGTCATTCTGCCCCATACCATTGTCCAACAGAATTTCACGACATGTGGCGATGACATTCTCGAACAGATGGAACTCCAGGACCTTCCAATCCTCAAAGTAGACACTTATGTCCTTCCTACCCATGGATGGAGATGATACCTTTGCAATGTAGCTCGATTAACTTTCGACTGCCGTGAACTCCTAGCCTCTGTTTATGTAGCAGGACATTGTTTACAAGTATTTAAATGAGCGAGAAATCCGTTGCCTCAAAGAAACAGAAGGTTTCCCTTATGCTATGGCAGTTTCTCATCTACGCCTCCAAGGGAGACTCCCCCGTATTTCTTATTCTCGTGTTTCTAAACGTCCCCCCACCTCTGGGGTCCCATTTTCTGCAGCCTCCTCTGTGGTTACCCCTTCCATAGTCACTCCTGTCCCTAATTCTTTTTGCTGTCCTAGGCGCAGATGTCCCTACCTCAACACCTCAGTCTGTTCTCACTTCTTTGTGTTCTCCTTCACAAGCCCCAGTATCGACAAGACCTCGTACAACACCTCCCCCCAATCGCCCCTCTACTTCTCAGAAGTCCAAAAAATCCCCATTGCTCAAATCTCATTTAACCCCTCCTTCCCTTCTCCCTCCACAGTTTACTTTTCCAGTCTCTATCTGTTTCTTCACCTCTCACTAGCTCTGTTACTAGTGTGGAGGTTCACCCTTCTACTCGAACGGTGCCTTCCTCCCCTGTCCCCTACCAAGTTTCTTCCTTTTCTTCCCCCTCCCAAGTTTCTTCCTCTTCTGTCTCTTCCCACATTTCTTCTCCAGTGCCCTCCACCCTTTTGTGCCCCCCTACTTTGGTACAGTTCATTGCTGTCCCCGTCTTTACTCAACCTCCTCCTCCTATCTCCAATATTGTCTCCCATACAACGTCTTTGACTTCTGAAACACTTGAAGCTATCTCAGAATATACTGAAGAGACTAAACCATCAATGGACACTGATCCACCTCCTGTCCCTTCTCTTCCCTCTCCTTCGTCTGCACAACTCCTTTCTTTGCAGCGCTCTGTTCCTTCGCTGCTTGAACGTTTTCTGCTGCCACCACATGCGGACTTTTCTAACCCCTCTTGTCCATAGGTACCCTTACCTGCGAATTCCTGGTATCTTTCTCGTTGATCATCATGGCCTATTTACAGTGGAATATCCGCGGCCTCAGGGGTAATCTCAGGCTATAACTTATTGTATTCTTTGGATCCATTTTCTGATGGGATCTTTAATGAAAGTGCCCTTCTTCTATGCAGTGATATTCCATACCATCCGCTCTTCATACCTCGCTGCATTACACTGCAGCCCGTATCCACTTGAATAAGTGGTATACAATCTGTTCTTCGTATCTCCTTCTCGGGCATTATCTATCCCAGATTTTGCCTTTCTTTTTTCGTCCTTACCACCACCACTTCTGTTACCTGGCGATTTTAATGCCCATCATTTCCTCTTGGGGGCTCTCACTGTGACTCACGTGGCATTTAGTTGGAAGCTTTTCTCGCTTCTCACCCCCTCCATGTTTTAAATACAGGTACTCCCACCCATTTTGATCCTCGTACTCATACTCTCTCTTGCATCGCTCTCTCAGTCTGTTCTTCCTCCACTGCACTAGACTTCACCTGGTCTGTTCTCCCGGGCTTACATGACAGCGATCATTTTCCAATCATTCTTACTTCACCACCTCTTCGTAGCCCACACTGGTAATTTGGTCAAGCAAATTGGAACCTTTACTCGCAATTAACTACTTTTAGTGAGGTTCCTTCTTCGTCCTCCATTGATGAGCTTTTACGCCTCTTCTCGACGTCAGTTTTAACCGCAGCTTCTCATTCTATACCCCAAACCTCGGGCAGGCATTCTCAGAAATGCATGCCATGGTGGCCTCCTGCTTGTGCTCGGGCACTATGCTTGAAACGCGCTGCATGGGGCAGGTACCGGTACAATAGAACCACAGAGAGACTTCTTGTCATTCGTGACGCTAAACGCACTTGCTGGCGAGATTATGTTTCCACCATCACCTCGCCTTCCTCTATGAGTGCAGTCTGGAAAAAAGTACGGAAACTGAATGGTAAATACTCTCCTGACCCGGCTCATGTTCTGCAGGTTGCCGGTGTTGCTATAGCAAACCCTCCTGACGTATTTCTCAGGGGCTCCATCTATGCCCCTCGTTTCTTTCCTCGAAGTCTGCCAGAGAGTTAGCACCCTTAGACTTTTTTTCTTTCAAAGAAGAATCTTATATTGTGCCTTTCACACTTCCAGAACTGGAGGCAACACTCTCAGCTTGCCGATCATCGGCTGCAGGACCCGACGGCATTCATATTGTAAATGTTAAAACATTTACATCAGTCGGCCCTTACAGTCCACAGGGAGTTCTTCCCCAGCGGTGGAAGTCTGCCATTGTTCTCCCTTCCACAAACCAGATACTACGGGACATGATGCCTCCCACTATCATCCCATTGCTCTTAGTAGTGCAGTTTCCAAAGTGATGGAACGTCTGGTAAATCGACGTTTAATGTGGTATTTAGAGACACACAACAGTCTCTCCACTAGTCAATATGGCTTTCGTAAGGGCTGCTCTACCATAGACCCCTTACTATGCTTGGATACGTATTTTCGTAATGCCTTTGCAAATAACCACTCAGTTATTGCCATATTTTTTGATCTTGAGAAGGCATATGACACAACTTGGAGGTATAATATTTTGGCCCAAGCCCACTCCTTAGGCATCCGAGGCAATCTACCATCCTTCCTTAAGAACTTCTTTACTAACAGACATTTCCGTGTTTGGGTTAATAATATGCTGTCCCCGGACTTTGTCCAAGCTGAATGTGTCCCTCAGGGATGTGTTCTGAGCACAACACTTTTTCTCCTTGCTATAAATGATTTGGCCTCTCTTCTTCCATCCAAATATTTGGTCATCCCTCTACGTTGATGACTTCGCTATTGCTTTTGAAGGCGCTGACTGTCACCTTATCAGTTTCCTTCCAGCATGCGGTCAACCGTGTTTCCTATTGGGCCACAACGCATGGGTTTAAATTTTCCACTACTAAAACTAATCAAATTACTTTCTCTAGACGCTCTGTCATCTCCGATCATCCTTTGTACCTCTATGGCTCACATATTCCTGAATGTGATACGGTCAGGTTTCTAGCCCTTCTCTTTGACCGTAGGTTATCCTGGAAACCTCACATTACCTCTCTGAAGGCAACTTGTCACAGCCGGCTGAACCTGCTTAAATCCCTTGCTCATCTTTCATGGGAAGATGCTTGTCGAATTCTCCTTTGCCTACATTCAGCCCTCATTTTATCGAAACTCGATTATGGTGACCAGATCTATTCAGCGGCCTCTCCTGCTACTCTCTCTAGCCTTAGTCCCATCCATCACCAGAGATTACGTTTATGCCTTGGTGCTTTTCGCTCTTCCCCTGTTGAGAGCCTCTATGCTGAAGTGAATATTCCATCCTTGTCCGATAGCCATGATGCCCATTGCCTTCGCTACTTTGTTTGTTCTCATGATCTCCACAACCCTTCCATATATAGAATCGTCACCGATGTTAGTAGACATTCTTTGTTCGTCGCCCCTATTTACTCCGTCCCTTTTCTCTTCACCTCCATTCGCTCGTCTTTCCTTCATTTAGCACCTTTCTATGTTCATGTCGCATCTCACTTTTCCCTGCCCCCCTGGGAAGTTCCAGCTGTTTGAGTCTGTTCTTTCTCACTTCCTTGCGTGAAAGCCCAACTGTCCACAGTAGCTTCCCACTCTCTTTTTCTTGACCACTTCCGCTCTCATTCTCATGCCATCACTGTATACACAGATAGCTCTAAGTCTTCTGACGGCGCCGGATTCGCAGCAGTGTTTCCAGTGTCGTGCGTGGCCATTTACTATCCTTGGCTAGCATTTTTACTGCTAAATTGTGAGTGATTTTAAGATATTCTCCTGTTATGTATATGTCCACAAATTTATATATTTGCCAGAATTCCTGGTGATGTATCTTTTATTTATAATTAATAGGTCCAGAGCAACTTGTGGATATGACAGTGGTAGGTATCGAAGGGGGACATTTTTTGTGACCTAGGTGTCCCAAATTCCTTCTTGTCTAACTGATAAATAATAATTATCTTTGTTCATTTACTGTTATGTACATAATGATACATTCAGCTAAATGCAATTTTCCACAGAATATAAAAGAACTCAATGGAGTACTACGAAGAGGCATATATCAACCCCAAATTTAATACACCCTTATTCCACATTAACTAATTATATATTTCTTGTTTACAAACATTTTCTTCCTAGTTGTTTCATGTAAGTAAACAACTGCAATTTGAAGTTCTTCACATATATATTGAATATTCTTGCTAAAATTAGAATGGAGAACTAAAGAAATGTATGTGAAACGAACAGAGATCTAGAATGTCCTGCTTAGAGTGAGCAATGGAAGTCACATTCTAGGTCACCAGATCTCGAACTTACAACCTGGGACTCGTACATGAAAACTAATGGAAGGACCACTCCCTCAGAGTTCATCTGGGATACCAGTGACAGTTCTACAGGGTGTTCTTCTTAAGCTAGTCTGTGCACAAGCCTTGCTCCTTCGGTGTTTTCCTCTCCGTAACCACCAAAATATTCTCCCATCCCAATATAATAGCTAGGCTAAAATCCGATTTTCGAGCCCGACAGAGTCTTCATTAACTAGAGATTTGGGAATATGTACGTTCCTTTTCCAATCATTTGGGAATCTCAATAGTTCTTGGAACATCAGCGCTTGGAAATTTCAGATGCTGAGCCTATCTCAAAGAAGCCTGAGATAGACCCACTTATATTCATCAGGGACAGACTTACCTTTGATACGACTCTTGAGGAGGAAGAGAGGGAGGTGGACGAAGAGAGGGAAAGGGAGAAGGAGGAATCTGCGAAAGAAAAGAGGTTGAATGAGAGTGACGATGATAGTGAAGATGGTATTAACGTGATTTTGCCCTCCATAGAGGAGCAGCGGGAGGTGGCCCAGGGCTGGTACACAGCCAACTTGCTCCTTCAACACGAGGAAGCTCTCAACCTCCACACCAGCATCTACCACTGGTTCACTGAGCAGTGAGTCTACACCCACCACTGGTTCACTGAGCAGTGAGTCAACACCCACCACTGGTTCACTGAGTCCACCCTAACCAGAATACGATCGACATGAAGCCTGAGTGGACACATGCTGAGATTTCATAAGTGGACGGAGGATCGAACTTCATTACTTGCGTAGAATGTCTGACACAGGTTTAGCGTGTCATAAAATATATTTCGATAGAACCCGCCGCTACGATTCCCCTCAGCCTCCGTAATCACTATGAGACTTAATTACGATTCATGAATACGATTGGTTCGTTGGTCTTGTTTATATTTTGTATTATTATTATTATTATTATTATTATTATTATTATTATTATTATTATTATTATTATTATTATTATTATTTTATTATTATTATTATTATAAAAAGAGCTGTTGTACCTGGTTAAGACTGAACAAATTGGTGGGTGGTTGGGAATGGTTGGCTTAGATCAATGGTTCTTAACCTTTTTCGTCCTATGTCCCCCCGAGACTGTTCAGGGTATTACCGTGACCCCTATAATAAATTTTGAAATGGTGAACTATGTGAAAAGGTAAGATAAAACAAAATGATAGGAACACCATGGTTTATTGAAAATTCCACATAGCCTCTACAAACGCCAGAACACTGCAAATTCCACAGAACTATTGAACATCATACAAAACCTACTTCTTATTCACTCAGTGGATTACGTGCAGCCAGCAGTAACAGCCTGGTTGATCAGGCTCTGATCCACCAGGTGCCTGGTCACAGACCGGGCCGCGGGGGCGTTGACCCCCGGAACTCTCTCCAGGTAAACTCCAGTGGGAGGGTTGAAATTGTTTTGCAGCCATAAGTCTATCAAAGCGAAGAGCAGTGCTGGACAGACAACACCTCATGTCAGCATCGATCACAAGCCTATTGCGTGCCTTCGTTTTCAGTGTCACCATTACTGAGAATCCAGCCTCGCAGTGATAGGTTGACTGGGACTGGATCAGCATGGTCAGTGCAAGCATCGAAAAAATGGGACAGTCGTCCTGCACTTTTGCCCAAAATATCGGGAGCTTTTGTTCAGTAAAGTCGACTTTCAGTTGAAAATCCTCACGAATTTGAAGAAATTCTACCTTACCAGCAACATCAGTATCACTGATGGCACTGTCCTTGACTGAAAAGGGTCTGTTGATCCAGGTATCAGTATAGCGGTCGTCCAGTCCTGAAAAGTAGCTATCGATGGCGTCATTCACTGCCAAAAGATGAACTTAGATCTCCTCACGGAAACTGCATTCAGCATCTGGCATAGAATCCAGGAGAGTCGTCACCTGAGTGAAGAAAGTTGTGTCACCGTCTTCAACTCTTGTCTGGTAAAGTGGAATCTTACACTTAAACGCTGCCACTTTCTCACGAGCTGTGTGCAGCATTGTAAGATTTCCTTGGAGTGATATATTCAGCGAATTCACTTCAGAGAAGAAACCTGCCAAGTTGGGCAACCTTTGTTACAAAACAGTCATCCTGCATCTTTTCATGAAGAAGATTCTCCTTCGCCGTACGACCTCGTTCCAACAGTATTGTTATTTCCTCTCGAGGTTGTAGCACGCGATTTAGAATCTTGCCACGTGAGAGCCAACGTACCTCTGTGTGAAATACAACAGAGAAGTCGGCACCCATTTTTTCACAAAGTACTTTAAAAATCCTTGAAGTCGTTGCTCTCCCTCGGATATGGTTCACAATCAAACCATACCATGGGTGGGGTTTGAACCCGCGGTCAGAGTCTCAAAACTCCAGAGTTTACCTGGAATTTACCTGGAGAGAGCTCCGGGGGTCAACGCCCCCGCGGCCCGGTCTGTGACCAGGCCTCATGGTGGATCAGGGCCTGATCAACCAGGCTGTTACTGCTGGCTGCACGTAATCCAACGTACGAGCCACAGCCCGGCTGGTCAGGTACCGACTTTAGGTGCTTATCCAGTGCCTGCTTGAAGACAGCCAGGGATCTATTGGTAATCCCCCCTTATGTATGCTGGGAGGCAGTTGAACAATCTTGGGCCCCTGACACTTATTGTGTTGTCTCGATTTGGATGACAGCCAATAAACTTACACTTAACACTGCCAAAACCTACTATATTATGTTTGGTAGCAAAGCAGGTGTTGCGCAACTTAACATTAAGATCGACAACACTCAAATTGCCAGACATAATGAGGGCAAATTCCTTGGCCTATACCTGGAGTTTACCTGGAGTTCCGGGGGTCAACGCCCCCGCGGCCCGGTCTGTGACCAGGCCTCCTGGTGGATCAGAGCCTGATCAACCAGGCTGTTGCTGCTGGCTGCACGCAAACCAACGTACGAGCCACAGCCCAGCTGGTCAGGAACCGACTTTAGGTGCTTGTCCAGTGCCTGCTTGAAGACTGCCAGGGGTCTGTTGGTAATCCCCCTTTTGTATGCTGGGAGGCAGTTGAACAGTCTCGGGCCCCTTACACTTATTGTATTGTCTCTTAACGTGCTAGTGACACCCCTGCTTTTCATTGGAGGGATGTTGCATCGTCTGCCAAGTCTTTTGCTTTCGTAGTGAGTGATTTTCGCCGAGAACCAAAACCTAGTCATTGTGGTAGTCTACAAGCCTCCGGATGCAACATCCCAGCAATTCCAGGAACAGCTGTTAAAAATTGACCACTGTCTGGAAAATCTTCCAGCTCCTGCCACAGCAACTCAAGAGGGAGAGGTTTTTTAGTGCCAGGAAGGAAAAAAAACTGGCAGGAAATGGCAGAAATCGTACACCAAATCCAGTCATTCCTGGAGTGGAACCACAGTCGATGGCCTCCACTCCAAACCAACAGATACAGATATAATGCCGGAAAAAAAATCCCCCCCCAGTACCAACAATACCACCAGTCCGATAACATTCTTCTTTGCAAATATACAGGGTCTAAAGCCAGCAACAAACAACAAATACCTTTCATCCGTGGACTGCTTGCAGAGGCAAAGGCAATGTTCGCGGCTTTCACTGAGACCCACATAAAGGATCACTTGGACAACGAAATATGGATCCCAGGTTACAACCTATCAGATGTGACAGAGTGAACAGGCAAAAGGGGGGGGTTGGCCTGTACATTGCAGAGTCATTTGTTTGCACAGAACTGCTAAATGCCTCAAATGATGTAGTTGGAAGTTTTAGCAGTAAAGGTCGAGAACCAAAACCTAGTCATTGTGATAGTCTACAAGCCTCCGGATGCAACATCCCAGCAATTCCAGGAACAGCTGTTAAAAATTGACCACTGTCTGGAAAACCTTCCAGCTCCTGCACCCAACATCTTGCTCCTGGGGGATTTCAACTTAAGGCACCTAAAATGGAGGAATATAGCAAATAATATTGTTGCAGTAATAACACCAGGAGGCAGCTCTGATGAAAACTCACACTCACGCGAGCTTTTAAATCTCTGCACAATTTAAACCAGCAAATAATAGAGCCTACTAGACTGGAGAATACACTAGACCTCATCTTCACTAACAATGATGATCTGATAAGAAATATCACCATATCAAAAACAATATACTCAGATCACAACATAATTGAGGTTCAGTCATGTATGCGCGGAGCCCCAGACCGACATAATGAGATTAGTCACGAGGGAGCATTCACCAAATTCAACTTCAATAACAAAAACATAAAGTGGGACCAAGTAAACCAAGTCCTAACCGATATAAGCTGGGAAGATATACTAAGCAACACAGACCCCAACTTATGCCTAGAACAGATTAACTCGGTAGCACTCGATGTATGCACAAGGCTTATTCCTCTAAGAAAAAGGAGGAGTAGATGTAAAACAGAAAGAGACAGGCGCTCCCTTTACAGGCGACGGAAAAGAATAACAGAGCGGCTAAAAGAGGTCAATATATCTGAAATGCGTAGGGAGACACTGGTCAGAGAAATAGCAAGCATCGAACTTAAGCTAAAAGAATCCTTTAGGAGTCAGGAATCGCGGGAAGAAACTAAAAGCCATAAATGAAATCGAAAGAAACCCAAAGTATTTCTTCTCCTATGCCAAATCAAAATCGAGAACAACGTCCAGTATTGGGCCCCTACTTAAACAAGATGGGTCCTACACAGATGACAAACAAGGAAATGAGTGAGCTACTCAAGTCCCAATATGACTCAGTTTTTAGCAGAGCCGCAACCAGACTGAGAGTCGAAGATCAAAATGAATTTTTTATGAGAGAGCCACAAAATTGATTAACACAAGCCTATCCGATGTTATCCTGACGCCAAATGACTTCGAACAGGCGATAAAGACATGCCCATGCACTCTGCCCCAGGGCCAGACTCATGGAACTCTGTGTTCATCAAGAACTGCAAGAAGCCCCTATCACGAGCCTTTTCCATCCTATGGAGAGGGAGCATGGACACGGGGGGTCGTCCCACAGTTACTAAAAACAACAGACATAGCCCCACTCCACAAAGGGGCAGTAAAGCAACAGCAAAGAACTACAGACCAATAGCACTAACATCCCATATCATAAAATCTTTGAAAGGGTCCTAGAAGCAAGATCACCACGCATCTAGAAACCCATCAGTTACACAACCCAGGGCAACATGGGTTTAGACAGGTCGCTCCTGTCTGTCTCAACTATTGGACCACTACGACAAGGTCCTAAATGCACTAGAAGACAAAAAGAATGCAGATGTAATATATACAGACTTTGCAAAAGCCTTCGACAAGTGTGACCATGGGCGTAATAGCGCACAAAATGCGTGCTAAAGGAATAACAGGAAAAGTCGTCGATGGATCTATAATTCCTCACTAACAGAACACAGAGAGTAGTCGTCAACAGAGTAAAGTCCGAGGCAGCTACGGTAAAAAAGCTCTTTTCCCACAAGGCACAGTACTCGCTCCCATCTTGTTCCTCATCCTTATATCCGACATAGACAAGGATGTCAGCCACAGCACCGTGTCTTCCTTTGGAGATGACACCCGAATCTGCAGGGACAGTGTCTTCCATTGCAGACACTGCAAAGCTCCAGGCAGACATCAACCAAATCTTTCAGTGGGCTGCGGGAAAACAATATGAAGTTCAACGATGAAAATTTCAATTACTCAGATATGGTAAACATGAGGAAATTAAATCTTCATCAGAGTACAAAACAAATTTTTGGCCACAAAATAGAGCGAAACACCAACGTCAAAGACCTGGGAGTGATCATGCGGAGGATCTCACCTTCAAGGACCAAACACTGTATCAATTGCATCTGCTAGAAAAAATGACAGGATGGATAATGAGAACCTTCAAAACTAGGGAGGCCAAGCCCATGATGACACTCTTTAGGTCACTTGTTCTATCTAGGCTGGAATATTGCTGCACACTAACAGCAACCCTTTTAAGGCAGGTGAAATTGCCGGGCCTAGAAAATGTACAGAGAACTTTCACGGCGCGCATAACGGAGATAAAACACCTCAATTATTGGGGGCACTTGAGGTTCCTAAACCTGTATTCCCTGGAACGCAGGAGGAGAGATACATGATTTTATACACCCGGAAAAACCTAGAGGGACTATACCGAACTTGCCCCACAAAATCACCCACTACGAAAGCAAAAGACTTTGGGAGACGATGCACCATCCCCCCAATGAAAGCAGGGGTGTCACTAGCACGTTAAGAGACCATACAATAAGTGTCAGGGGCCCGAGACTGTTCAACTGCCTCCCAGCACACATAAGGGGGATTACCAACAGACCCCTGGCAGTCTTCAAGCTGGCACTGGACAAGCACCTAAAGTCAGTTCCGGATCAGCCGGGCTGTGGCTCGTATGTTGGTTTGCGTGCAGCCAGCAGCAACAGCCTGGTTGATCAGGCTCTGATCCACCAGGAGGCCTGGTCTCAGACCGGGCCGCGGGGGCGTTGACCCCCGGAACTCTCTCCAGGTAAACTCCAGGTAAACTCCTGCACCCAACATCTTGCTCCTGGGGGATTTCAACTTAAGGCACCTAAAATGGAGGAATATAGCAAATAATATTGTTGCAGTAATAACACCAGGAGGCAGCTCTGATGAAAACTCACACTCACACGAGCTTTTAAATCTCTGCACAAAATTCAATTTAAACCAGCAAATAATAGAGCCTACTAGACTGGAGAATACACTAGACCTCATCTTCACTAACAATGATGATCAAAAACAATATACTCAGATCACAACATAATTGAGGTTCAGACATGTATGCGTGGAGCCCCAGACCGACATAATGAGACTATGTAAAGTAAAAGGACACAAGTGCAACTAATGTGACATTTATTGTGGCAACGTTTCGCTCTCCAGGAGCTTTATCAAGCCTGATAAACAACTTATCGTCACGCACCTTAACCGACTACGAAAAACAAGCACTGAGTCTGGGACTCAAATTTACCACCAACATACGCAAACCTAACTATCAACTAAATCTAGTTACCAGGAACCATAGACACAGTGACAGCAACTTCCAGGGCCTTCTCACTGCAGCTTTATGTGAACCTTCTACTTCTAATCTTCCTAGACGATACATCATTGCCCTTAAGAACCTCGCCAACGACCCCAACATTATCGTCACCACCGCCGACAAAGGAGGTGGAGTCGTCATCCTCAACACCAGTGACTACAACACTAAAATGATAGACCTTTTGAATGATCAATCTACATACGAACCCATCAGCACTCAACAGTGGGAGACGCTCACCAAAGATTTTCTATACAAAACCAGACAAATACTCAAACGCACTAGAGAAGGGAAGAAACTTCTGTACTTGTTACCAAGCAACCCTAAACCAGCACACATGTATGGTTTACCCAAGACCCATAAACACAATATTCCTCTCAGACCAATCACGTCAGGAATAGGCAGTGCTCCAGACAAACTAGCCGGAGTTCTTGCCAAACATCTTTCCTGCCTTCTGGGGACCATCAGCCCCGCTCATCTTAAACACTCAGGTGACCTTCTCAACCGCATCCGTAACCTCTCCATCCGTAACAAGAAACTAAGCAGTTTGGATGTGACTTCCCTCTTCACAAAAGTACCTACCAAAAAAGCCATCGAGGTTCTACGACGTAAAGTCAATCAGGACCTTAATCTTCCTCCCGGAGATTTTGTTGACTTAATTGAACTCTGTGTTAATTTCAACTGTTTTTCTTTCAATAACAATGGCTTGATAAAGCTCCTGGAGAGCGAAACGTTGCCACAATAAATGTCACATTAGTTGCACTTGTGTCCTTTTACTTTACATATTGTCGGTAATTCTACCAACATAATTGAGGTTCAGACATGTATGCGTGGAGCCGCAGACCAA
Organism: Cherax quadricarinatus; assembly: GCF_026875155.1. Taxonomy (NCBI): domain Eukaryota; kingdom Metazoa; phylum Arthropoda; class Malacostraca; order Decapoda; family Parastacidae; genus Cherax; species Cherax quadricarinatus. The sequence goes on along the minus strand of NC_069399.1, from coordinate 134,166,150 downwards.
CATAATGAGACTAGTCACGAGGGAGCATTCACCAAATTCAACTTCAATAACAAAAACATAAAGTGGGACCAAGTAAACCAAGTCCTAACCGATATAAGCTGGGAAGATATACTAAGCAAACACAGACCCCAACTTATGCCTAGAACAGATTAAGTTGGTGCCACTCGATGTATGCACAAGGCTTATTCCTCTAAGAAAAAGGAGTAGATGTAAAATAGAAAGAGACAGGCGCTCCCTTTACAGGCGACGGAAAAGAATAACAGAGCGGCTAAAAGAGGTCAATATATCTGAAATGCGTAGGGAGACACTGGTCAGAGAAATAGCAAGCATCGAACTTAAGCTAAAGGAATCTTATAGGAGTCAGGAATTGCGGGAAGAACTAAAAGCCATAAATGAAATCGAAAGAAACCCAAAGTATTTCTTCTCCTATGCCAAATCAAAGTCGAGAACAACGTCCAGTATTGGGCCCCTACTTAAACAAGATGGGTCCTACACAGATGACAGCAAGGAAATAAGTGAGCTACTCAAGTCCCAATATGACTCAGTTTTTAGCAAGCCGCTAACCAGACTGAGAGTCGAAGATCAAAATGAATTTTTTATGAGAGAGCCACAAAATTTGATTAACACTAGCCTATCCGATGTTATCCTGACGCCAAATGACTTCGAACAGGCGATAAATGACATGCCCATGCACTCTGCCCCAGGGCCAGACTCATGGAACTCTGTGTTCATCAAGAACTGCAAGAAGGCTTTTCCATCCTATGGAGAGGGAGCATGGACACGGGGGTCGTCCCACAGTTACTAAAAACAACAGACATAGCCCCACTCCACAAAGGGGGGCAGTAAAGCAACAGCAAAGAACTACAGACCGATAGCACTAACATCCCATATCATAAAAATCTTTGAAAGGGTCCTAAGAAGCAAGATCACCACCCATCTAGAAACCCATCAGTTACACAACCCAGGGCAACACGGGTTTAGAACAGGTCGCTCCTGTCTGTCTCAACTATTGGATCACTACGACAAGGTCCTAAATGCACTAGAAGACAAAAAGAATGCAGATGTCATATATACAGACTTTGCAAAAGCCTTCGACAAGTGTGACCATGGCGTAATAGCGCACAAAATGCGTGCTAAAGGAATAACAGGAAAAGTCGGTCGATGGATCTATAATTTCCTCACTAACAGAACACAGAGAGTAGTAGTCAACAGAGTAAAGTCCGAGGCAGCTATGGTGAAAAGCTCTGTTCCACAAGGCACAGTACTCGCTCCCATCTTGTTCCTCATCCTCATATCCGACATAGACAAGGATGTCAGCCACAGCACCGTGTCTTCCTTTGCAGATGACATCCGAATCTGCATGACAGTGTCTTCCATTGCAGACACTGCAAGGCTCCAGGCGGACATTAACCAAATCTTTCAGTGGGCTGCAGAAAACAATATGAAGTTCAACGATGAGAAATTTCAATTACTCAGATATGGTAAACACGAGGAATTTGAATCTTCATCAGAGTACAAAACAAATTCTGGCCACAAAGTAGAGCGAAACACCAACGTCAAAGACCTGGGAGTGATCATGTCGGAGGATCTCACCTTCAAGGACCATAACATTGTATCAATCGCATCTGCTAGAAAAATGACAGGATGGATAATGAGAACCTTCAAAACTAGGGAGGCCAAGCCCATGATGACACTCTTCAGGTCACTTGTTCTATCTAGGCTGGAATATTGCTGCACACTAACAGCACCTTTCAAGGCAGGTGAAATTGTTGACCTAGAAAATGTACAGAGAACCTTCACGGTGCGCATAACGGAGATAAAACACCTCAATTACTGGGAGCGCTTGAGGTTCCTAAACTTGTATTCCCTGGAACGCAGGCGGGAGAGATACATGATTATATTCACCTGGAAAATCCTAGAGGGACTAGTACCGAACTTGCACACGAAAATCACTCACTACGAAAGCAAAAGACTTGGCAGACGATACATCCCCCCAATGAAAAGCAGGGGTGTCACTAGCACGTTAAGAGACCATACAATAAGTGTCAAGGGCCCGAGACTGTTCAACTGCCTCCCAGCATACATAAGGGGGATTACCAACAGACCCCTGGCAGTCTTCAAGCTGGCACTGGACAAGCACCTAAAGTCGGTTCCTGACCAGCCGGGCTGTGGCTCGTACGTTGGTTTGCGTGCAGCCAGCAGCAACAGCCTGGTTGATCAGGCTCTAATCCACCAGGAGGCCTGGTCACAGACCGGGCCGCGGGGGCGTTGACCCCCGGAACTCTCTCCAGGTAAACTCCAGGTCTAGGATTTTCCAGGTGTATATAATCATGTATCTCTCCTGCCTACGTTCCAGGGAATACAGGTTCAGGAACCTCAAGTGCTCCCAGTAATTTAGGTGTTATATCTCCGTTATGCGTGCTGTGAAGGCTCTCTGTACATTTTCTAGGTCAGCAATTTCACCTGCCTTGAAAGGTGCTGTTAGTGTGCAGCACCCATATCCAACATATAACAAAAAAAGTATCCAAAACGGTGGGGATCCTCTCCAAGATACGATACTATGTACCGCAAACTGCCCTTCTCACACTATACCATTCACTTACATATCCATACCTCACCTATGCTATCTGTGCTTGGGGTTCAACTGCAGCAACACACCTAAAGCCAATAATAACCCAACAAAAAGCCGCAGTAAGAATAATCACTAAATCCCATCCCTGGCAACACACCCCCCCACTCTTCATAGATCTAAACTTACTCCCTGTTCAGAACATCCACACTTTCTACGTGCAATCTATATCTACAGGACCTTAAATTTCCCAATATTAACCTTGGCCTAATAAAGCTTTCTTTATAGTTGTGACAGGATCCACAGGCATAACAACCAGACACAAACATCTCTATGACATTCCCCGTGTTCGACTAAACCTTTACAAAAATTCAATGTAAATTTTAGTGGACCTAAAATCTGGAACACCCTACCTGAAAACTCTAGAACTGCAGACGCACTCATCACTTTCAAAAATACAGTTAAAAACATCTTATCTCCCTGATCCACCCCGACAATTAACTACATGATAACCACCTGGTGGTTCAAAATTACATTCACTCACCCACTGACTATAAACCCAGAAATACTAATCTTAATCTTAAAATAATAAATCCTAACTAGTCATGAGTTTGCCTATGATACTCAAATATAGACACCTTGTATTGTGCCAAAACAAAAGCATTCACATTGCTAAACTCAAAATTATGATGTAGTCACTTAGCCTTAATACTATAATCTGTAAGGACTTAATGTTAAGAATTAATCTAAGTGTGCTTGAAATGCCTAGCCATGCTAGGTGTCCTAGTGGCCCCCTCTGTAGTTAGTATTTTATAACATGTAAACCACAAAATACCCAAAACCTGTAAACCCCACATTGTAACCATTATAGAGAATAAACTTGAACTGAACTGAATTCTAGTGACACCCCTGCTTTTCATTGGGGGGATGTTGCATCATCTGCCGAGTCTTATGCTTTCGTTGTGAGTGATTTTCGAGTGCAAGTTCGGTACTAGTCCCTCTAGGATTTTCCAGGTGTATATGATCATGTATCTCTCCCGCCTGCGTTCCAGGGAATACAGGTTTAGGAACCTCAAGCGCTCCGTTATGCGCGCCTTGAAGGTTCTCTGTACATTTTCTAGGTCAGCAATTTCACCTGCTTTGAAAGGTGCTGTTAATGTGCAGCAATATTCCAGCCTAGATAGAACAAGTGACCTGAAGAGTGTCCACCAATGAATATATCATTGCTCAGTTAATATTAAGTTAATTTTAAGCCTGCCCATAATGCTCTGCATACAAGGGGCTTTTGGCATGTACACCAAATCACTATATTTCTTTGTACAACTATGTATCATGTCCAAATAAAAGAGATACCAGATATACTAAGCAAATTTCCTAAATTTGCTTAGTAACAGATAAGTGAATGTAGATATAAATCCATATGTACTCCTGTTAACCCTTTTGGGGCCTAGTTCCTGGGTCTTTTGTGTATCCATATGTTCTTGTGCTACCGTCCATATGATGGATATGGGTGCACAAACTAGCCACTTCGGTGGCAAAATCTAAAAATCTTTCCCTAATGGTTTTCCTGGTACAGTAAATGATGAAATGATCACTAAGGTCTGTGGTAATGACGCCTGACTAACTGATGTTCTCAGCGCTGTTACAAAGTATATGGTCAATTAGGGTGGTTGAGAACAGAGTGATCCGGGTTGGTGTATTAATTAGTTGAGTGTAACTATTTAAACCTAGGATTTGCTTATACCTTTTACATAGCCCATTATTTTGCTGTTGAAAACAGATATTGAAGTTCACTAACGATTACATGTCGGTTGGCTACACCAAAAGCAGATTTACGGTCCAGGAAGGCAGTGTAGGAGCTGTCAGTGTGATGGGTGAGAAAATTTATTTGGCAATGATGCACGTTTCTTCCGTGCTTGAAACATGTTGCATGAGCTTTGATCGCCCCCAAACTACCAGCAACAACAACAACAACAACAACAACAACAACAACAACAACAACAACGACGACGACGACAACGACGACGACGACGACGACAACAACAAACAACAAAACAACAACAACAACAACAACAACAACCCAAAAACAACAACAACAACAACAACAACAAACAACAACAAACAACAACACAACAACAACAACAACAAACAACACAACATCAAAAACAACAACAACAACAACAACAACAACAACAAACAACCCAACAACACAACAACAACAACAACAACAACAACAACAACAACAACAACACAACAACAACAAACAATAGTCTTTCACCTTTAAAAGGCTTGAGTAGTGAATGTATTGATATTTAATAAAGTTAAAAAAAAAAACTCACAACAAACCAAAAAGACCCATCAAAATTAGGGACTCTGCGAGGAAAAAAATTCTTTAATATACTGAAAAAACTTAACAGAATATTTTCTTAAAAAATCTTTTTTTTTATAAGCCGTTTAGTGGGCGGGTTAAAGTTTTGAGAGTAAAACTTTGTTGTGAATCGGTGTCTTGTTTTATCTGACCAAAAAAAACAAGTTTATTACATAAATGAAGTCATATATGCGTCAAGTATAATTGACATTATAAAATATTTTAAATAGGGAAAACCATTAGCACCTGTGTGTCCTCTGGCTTAGTAACGTGTGATGGGTTATGTTCCTACTGGCTTAGTAGAACGTATGGGTTAGGTTCCTACGGCTTAGTGTAACGGATGGGGATGGTTCCTACGCTTAGAATAACGGTGATGGGTTAGTGGTTCCTACTGGCTTAGTAGTAACGTGTGATGGGTTAGTGGTTCCTACTGGCTTAGTAGTACGTGGTAGGTCATGGTTATAGTAACGTGATGGTTAGTGGTTCCTACTGGCTTAGTAGTAACGTGATGGGTTAGTGGTTCCTACTGGCTTAGTAGTAACGTGATGGGTTAGTGGTTCCTACTGGCTTAGTAATAACGTGTGATGGGTTAGTGGTTCCTACTGGCTTCTTAGTAACGTGTGATGGGTTAGTGGTTCCTACTGGCTTAGTAGTAACGTGATGGGTTAGTGGTTCCTACTGGCTTAATAGTAACGTGATGGGTTAGTGGTTCCTACTGGCTTAGTAATAACGTGTGATGGGTTAGTGGTTCCTACTGACTTAGTAGTAACGTGATGGGTTAGTGGTTCCTACTGGCTTAGTAGTAACGTGATGGGTTAGTGGTTCCTACTGGCTTAGTAATAACGTGTGATGGGTTAGTGGTTCCTACTGGCTTAGTAGTAACGTGTGATGGGTTAGTGGTTCCTACTGGCTTAGTAGTAACGTGTGATGGGTTAGTGGTTCCTGTTGGCTTAGTAGTAACGTGATGGGTTACTGGTTCCTACTGGCTTAGTAGTAACGTGTGATGGGTTAGTGGTTCCTACTGGCTTAGTAGTAACGTGTGATGGGTTAGTGGTTCCTACTGGCTTAGTAGTAACGTGATGGGTTACTGGTTCCTACTGGCTTAGTAGTAACGTGTGATGGGTTAGTGGTTCCTACTGGCTTAGTAGTAACGTGTGATGGGTTAGTGGTTCCTACTGGCTTAGTAACGTGTGATGGGTTAGTGGTTCCTGTTGGCTTAGTAGTAACGTGATGGGTTACTGGTTCCTACTGGCTTAGTAGTAACGTGTGATGGGTTAGTGGTTCCTACTGGCTTAGTAGTAACGTGTGATGGGTTAGTGGTTCCTACTGGCTTAGTAGTAACGTGTGATGGGTAAGTGGTTCCTGCTGGCTTAGTAGTAACGTGTGGTGGGTTAGTGGTTCCTACTGGCTTAGTAATAACGTGTGATGGGTTAGTGGTTCCTACTGGCTTAGTAGTAACGTGTGATGGGTTAGTGGTTCCTACTGGCTTAGTAGTAACGTGTGATGGGTGAGTGGTTCCTACTGGCTTAGCAGTAACGTGTGATGGGTTAGTGGTTCCTAATGGCTTAGTAGTAACGTGTGATGGGTTAGTGGTTCCTACTGGCTTAGTAGTAACGTGTGATGGGTTACTGGTTCCTGTTGGCTTAGTAGTAACGTGTGATGGGTTAGTGGTTCCTGCTGGCTTAGTAGTAACATGTGATGGGTTAGTGGTTCCTGTTGGCTTATTAGTAATGTGTGATCGGTTAGTGGTTCCTGTTGGCTTAGTAGTAACGTGTGATGGGTTAGTGGTTCCTACTGGCTTAGTAGTAACGTGTGATGGGTTAGTGGTTCCTACTGGCTTAGTAGTAACGTGTGATGGGTTAGTGGTTCCTGCTGGCTTAGTAGTAACGTGTGATGGGTTAGTGGTTCCTGTTGGCTTAGTAGTAACGTATGATGGGTTAGTGGTTCCTGCTGGCTTAGTAGTAATGTGTGATGGGTTAGTGGTTCCTGTTGGCTTAGTAGTAACGTGTGATGGGTTAGTGGTTCCTACTGGCTTAGTAGTAATGTGTGATGGGTTAGTGGTTTCTGTTGGCTTAGTAGTAATGTGTGATGGGTTAGTGGTTCCTGCTGGCTTAGTAGTAATGCGTGATGGTTAGTGCTTCCTGTTGGCTTAGTAGTAATGCATGATGGGTTAGTGGTTCCTGCTGGCTTAGTAGTAATGCATGATGGGTTAGTGGTTCTTGCTGGCTTAGTAGTAACATGTAATGGGTTAGTGGTTCCTGCTGGCTTAGTAACGTGTGATGGGTTAGTGGTTCCTGCTGGCTTAGTAGTAACGTGTGATGGGTTAGTGGTTCCTGCTGCCTTAGTAGGAACGTGTGATGGGTTAGTGGTTTCTGCTGGCTTAGTAGTAACATGTGATGGGTTAGTGGTTCCTGCTGGCTTAGTAGTAACATGTGATAGGTTAGTGGTTCCTGCTGGCTTAATAGTCACATGTGGTGGGTTAGTGGTTCCTGCTGGCTTAATAGTAACATGATGGGTTAGTGGTTCCTGCTGGCTTAATATTAACGTGTGATGATTTAGTGGTTCCTGGTGGTTTGGTAGTAGCACGTTTCATGTGTTAATGGCTCCTGGCTTAATAGTAGCACATTTGATGGGTAAGGGGTTCCTGCTGGCTTAGTAGTAGCATGTATAATGTGGTTAGTTGTTCCTTCTGGCTTAGTAGTAGCATGTTTTGTTTTTTAAGGGAGTTGCTTGATGCTGGTGAAAGACTGTTGATCCAAGAAATTGGAGCTACCCACCCCTTCTTAAAAGGAGATAAAATTTAGTTCATAGGCTGCTAAAATTTCTTCATTTTTTTAGCCGAGTGTGAAAGAGTTAGCTACCCAGCATAACCCAGTAAAATTCAGGACTGTCGGTCTTATTTTCAGTGGTGTCCTTTAATCTTCTCCCCAGGATGCGATCCACAACTGTTAGGTAGCACCCAGGTACTTATTGGGTACTTACTGTTAGGTAAAAGGGCAGCAGGTGTAAGGAAACATGCCCAGCATTTCATCCATGCCCAGTCATCACCGGTCCCATAGTTTGTAAGCTGAGGACATTACCAGCTGAGCCACAATCACCTGTACCAAATCATGAGCCTGATTACATTACATATTGCTGCACACTAACAGCACCTTTCAAGGCAGGTGAAATTGCTGACCTAGAAAATGTACAGAGAACCTTCACGGCGCGCATAACGGAGACAAAACACCTCAATTACTGGAAGCGCTTGAAGTTCCTGAACCTGTACTCCCTGGAACGCAGGCGGGAGAGATACATGATTATATACACCTGGAAAATCCTAGAGGGACTGGTACCGAACTTGCACACGAAGATCACTCACAACGAAAGCAAAAGACTCGGCAGACGATGCAACCTCCCCCCCAATGAAAAGCAGGGATGTCACTAGCACGTTAAGAGAGAATACAATAAGTGTCAGGGGCCCGAGACATTTTAACTGCCTCCCAGCATGCATAAGGGGGATTACCAATAGACCCCTGGCAGTCTTCAAGCAGGCACTGGACAAGCACCTAAAGCCAGTACCTGACCAGCCGGGCTGTGGCTCGTACGTTGGATTGCGTGCAGCCAGCAGTAACAGCTTGGTTGATCAGGCTCTGATCCACCAGGAGGCCTGGTCACAGACCAGGCTGCGGGGGCGTTGAACCCCGGAACTCTCTCCAGGTAAACATGCCCTAGACTCTGTATAAATCCTGTGGGTGAAGTGTTTTCCTGAGAGTATTATAATAATCACAATGAAAGGACTAAATCAATATTTGGCAAGTCTCCTAACACCTGTTCCTCCTGTTCATTTAGCTGTAATTAGGTACATGGGTATTAACTAACTGTTGTGGGCCACATTTTGGGGAGAAGGACAAAATGACCACAATGAAAATAAGTCTTGGTTTCTTGGTTAGTGGATGAAATAAGTTTACAGTATAATTTAGTAAATTATTATTTTTGGCAAATTGTAATAAAAAGGTACTAAACCTAATGCACCCTAATTTATCCTGGCCTAACCCAACCTAATCTAACCTAACTCAAACTCGCCTCACCTTAACCCAACCCAACCCAACCAAATCCAGTTCACCCCAACCTGACTCACCCCAACCCAATGCAAATTAACTCCCTCTGACTCAACATAACCTTGAGGAAGGGATGAAAGATTAGTGGGTTAATTAGAGTAAGTGTGGTTAATGCTTTGTCTGTTGCATGTATCTCACTGGGAATGCATTTGTTTAAATGTATTTTGAAACTATTTGGCTTACTGTGATTAGCCAGGTGTGTCACATTGGAATGGCCTGTTTGAGGCACCCATTCCAATATACCTTTTAGTTCTCTTATTATTAATATTCATTCTGATATCTAAAAAGATAATATTTACCAAGTAATGTACTGTATAACTAATTTTTCCATTGTGTTGATAGTGCATTTATTAAAAAAAAATATAAGCTGGATTCTGACCTGGAAATTAACTAAATATTGACCAGCCTAGCAAGCAAGGTTATATACTGTTCTAGCATGCAAAGTTGCATGTCAGTATATTTTACAACCTGTGCAGTGCCAGAAGGTGCTAGATAAAACCTCTTAACTTCTGAAAGCACCGACGTCAGTGAATTATCCTGGTGGAAGGTTTGGTGATTTATTAAAGTGTATTCATACTTTTTCCAACAATATACAGTAATCTAAGTTTAGTTTATGTTAGGTTAAGTTTAGATTAAGTTAGATTAGGTTTATAGGTTAGGTAAGGTTTAGGTTAAATTAGATTAGGCTTAGGTTAGGTTAGTTTAGGTTAGGTTAGCTTAGTGAGTACTGATAGGTTAGGTTAGGTTAGTGTTTACTGATAGTTTTACTAAATTTATGCAATAGGACCCCGATTTAATGGGTGCCTGGAGTGCATCAACAGAATCTGTTTTCCCATAGAGATGTGTTCTAGAGCCACAATATTCCATATCTAATTTCAGTTAATTTTTTGCCATGAATATTTATCCAATATTTTTCCCTTGATACATGTTTTCAGTTCCATATATACTGTTCCAAATATTTCTTGGATGTGTATGAAGAAAATAATGTAGTAAGAGATTTTACAATTCACAGTGTACAGAATTTGCCGCCAGTGTTGATCCTGGCTTGCACACTGGATGGGCTGTTTATGCTTATTTTAGGCTGTCATAACTAAAAAGAGAAATAGAGGGTGATGGAATTGGTTGAGAAGAATTTAGACATTTCTCATGAACTGTAGATGCTTTACAGGTTGATACTACTTTGGATTTTTGTGAAGTTATATAAACTTTGAGGTTGATGCCACTCAGGATTTCTAGGAAGTTGTAGCAGCTTTGGAGATTGATGGGGATTTCTTCAGATACATATATGTAATGGTATAGAAGGCTGGATGAGATCTTTTCTTTTTCAGTATGAATTAAATTTCTCTGTAATAAGTACAGAATGGGAATTGATCAATTTTGATTTTGCCTGAAACATACTGAAAACATCACAGCTTGCATTTCATGCTGGTAAAACACTACAGTACCACTATCACCATAACAGCACTGTATGACCCTTGTAGGTTTAGTGCTTCTTTCTTATTATAATAATAATATCACCATAACATTTTTTAAGTTATCAGAAAAATTTGAAACTTTTTGTTACGAGTCTATTTTTTTTTTCGCACTGGTTATCTAATCACTGTGATCATCAAATTATTTTCCATTTCAAAAATCAAATCAAAGCATTTCTTGGATATGATTGTCAACTGCATCTGTGCATATCCTTCAGTGTGTTTCAAGCTGCAAACTGTTAATCCTTGGTAACAGTTTCCAGTGGTCAACCTGTTTATGTCTCACACACAGGCAAAGTCAGTTACTGGACATTATTTTCAGAACATTTTACAATGTCCAGTTTATTTTCTAAGGTTGTGAATTTTCTTTCCTGTGGTATTTGTGTATCACTACCTGTACTTAAATAATCCAACATTCAAAAGGGCAAGTCTTTGTTCTTAGTGAGAGTATATACTAATTGGTTCCAAAGTACCACTGTAATAAGTGTGGATCATCGTATGTTTAAATGTGGTTCATTGTATGCAGGATGCAGATTCTCAGCTTCCTATTGGCATGCCATACCCTGATCCATGTCAACTCTTTTCTCTATACTGTATCATGAGCTGCTGCTTTCTTTTGAGTGGTACTCTGTCATAAACTATATGGATTTAGTTTTGTTATAACATTTTGGGCTTGTCTGGGTTGCTATATTAATGTAGTGGAGTGCATGTCATCCCCTCCAAAAATGATTAAAGATGCATTTGCCATGGTATGCTCTTTACATATAGAAAAATATGACATACTGTACAATACTGTACTGTGGAAATATAAACACATATGCAGTATAATGTGATCTTTTATTGACTACGTTTCGCCCACACAGTGGGCTTTTTCAAGTCACAAACAGATCTGCCTGGGGTGGAAGGGACACGAGTATTTATAGTCAGGTCCAGAATGCTGAGGTCAGGTGGAGAATGCTGCATCTGATGATGTACCGCTATCCTACATAAGAACACAGGAATGGAAAAACACTGTAGAAGGTCTGCTCACAAACTTATCCAATCTCCTTTCCAAGCTACCCAAGATTTTAGACTCTATAACCCCATTCGGTACATCATCAGATGAAGAAACCCTCCCACCTGCCCTCGGGAAAAAAATTTTCCCTTTAAAACCTATAAAAAATACTCGCGTCCCTTCCACCCCAGGTAATCTGTTTGTGATTTGAAAAACCCCCACGTGTGGGCAAAAATGTATCAAAAAAGGGATCACATTATACGGGCATATGTTTTTATTTTCCTTTTGTGTGGGGATTTTATATTTTTTAAATTTTCAATACTGAAACCTGTAGGGAAATATTTTTAATTTTTTAATTTAAATAATAAAATGAAAAAAAAATACGTATTGGGAAAAACCTCATGACAATGTTTTACACATAGTATGATAGGGCCAGGTCCAGGGCCCCTCCAGGGGGTAAAGGGTATGTGATATGAGCAGTGAGTTTGGGGGCCTTAACCTATGTTACATTATGCGTGGGTTTCACAAAATAAGCACTGTCAAAAACTGACATAATTTTTGAAATGCATATGATTTGCTTTTTAACTTTATGGTTTTGGGGTTTGTTTTTAAATTACAATTGCCCAATGTATGGGGGGGGATATTTTCCCAAAGGGACCAACCGCAAATACTTAAAAATTTGTGGATGGGTATTTGACCCCTTTAAATAAGTTTTTTTTTTTGACATACAACCCCTGAAAATTTTTTAAATTTGAAAAAATTTTGCGCGTGAGGGGAAGCATTTCACGGTTTTTTCTTGGGTTTTGGGAAAGACCTGTTACCATCATACTTTTGTGCTTTGAGTCATTAAAAAAGGAAAAAATTTAGAGTTATTTTTAAAACCACAAAAACTTTGGATAACGGAAATTACAGAAACTAAATTCCACTGATAGGGGGGTTTTTACTGTTTGTACAAAGCCAAAACCCTAATTATTTAAGGCTGTTGAGGGAAAATCTTAAAACGGGTTAAGGATATTTAATGGACCAAATAATTAGCAAAAATTTTTAACCAGTTTTTACGATATTTTATTCCAAAGAAATCTCTCTCTTCCTCCCTCTGGGGGTGGAGATTTGGGGAAAAACAAAAAAACACATTTTTTAAAAAACCCTTTTTAAAATTAAAAATTAAGATGATTTTGAAAAATCTTTTGTTTTTTTACTTGCGGGAAAGTGCCCAAGTATGTAAAAGGGTTGAGGGGGACACCCATTTTAAAAAATAAAAACATTAAGAATTCATTTTTAAAAAAACTGTATCCGGGTTTTGAAATTTTTAACACTAGAATTGTAACATAAAGGTTTTTCTTCCCAAGGTATGTATATCATTTTGGGGTTTATGAATGTATATAGCTTTCCTCACAGCCAGGGGCCAATTTTTTAAAAATTATATTTCAAAAAACCAAGGGGTTTATAAAAATTTTTTTTTGTACTGTAGTAGTTTGTTATAGTAACCATACAGAGAATTTTTGTGTTTTTAAATGTTTTGCACTCGGGAAAGGGAAATGGTGCTCTTTATTTTTCTGTTCCAAAAATTTTAAAACTCTTTAACTGCCCAAAACTTTTGTTTACTTTTTCACTGCTTTTGCCCCCAAATATTTTGAAAAAAAAATTAAAAAGGGGAAAGGGGGCAATTTCTGTGTGAAAAAAGGGGACCAAAAAAAAAAAAATTAGGGCCAAAAATTTTATTAAATTTATAAGGGGGGCGAAGTTGGCCCCTGGGATGCTCATATGACAGCCACCCCCGGTCGAAAGCCCCCAGCAAGGTCCAGGCTACCACACAGGACTTTGGTTCATCCAGTGACGGCCCGACTTATGGGGGGGTTTAAAAACCCTTTCAGGGCCCAAAGGGCCCAAAATTTTAAGGGGTTTGCCCCAGTCCCCCAAAAGAAATTTTAAAAAAAAAAAAAAAAATTATTTTTTTTTTACAAAAATTAAAGAGCATATTTTTGGGGAAGGTAAAAAGAAAAAAAAAAAAAAATTTTAACCCCAAAAACTTCCCCGGAGATACTTTCCAAGAATTTGTCGAAAAAAATTTTTGGGGGGCCGGAAAAACATCGACGAATTCCACTTACGCGCATTACATTATTTGGGGGTTTTTTTTGTTTTTTTTTTTTTTCTTTTCCAATTTTTTTTCTTTTCCTACTAACTTTGGGGGCCCTAAAGGGGGGACCAATACGTATAAAAAGTATATATATAAACCCCAACCGTTTTTAAAACACAAAAACCCCGGAAACTAAAGTTTTTATCTTTTAAATTGTTTCCCCACTGTTGTTTATTACAATAAAAAAAAAATGCACAAATCTTGTTTAATACTAATTTTTTTATCATATATTTACATTTTTTACAATCATGGGACATTTTTTTTTGAACTGCTGGAGCTTGGGGAAAACTCCTTGAAAACAAGGCCCCAAAGGCACGGGAGGCACCTTACATTCCTCACACATAAACCGAGTTTTTTGGTCTTTTTGTTGCCTTTTTTTGTTTGTGCACAGACGTGGCCCTCTCTTCGGGGGCCCAAAAATTCTTCTGAGTTGAAGGGAAATTGTATTAGAAATGATCACCTTTCCCCCCTCAAACTCTTGGGTTTTATCCTTAGGAATTAAGGGGCCCCGGGGTTTTTTATAAGGGGGGGAGGGGGGTTTTTTACCTGGTACTTTATTATGAGTTTTTTGAAAACAGACAAACAAAAATTTTAAACCCTACCGGGGGTCTGTTTTCCAGTCTTTTTTTTGGGACATTTTTATGCATTGGCATTGAAAAGTCCAAGGAAAGGAAAAAATTTCAGTACCCCTTTTTAACTCTTTCGAACACAGTCAACCCAAAAACCCAAACTGCATGTCCATTTGGGCAACCCCAAGCGCATGTTTTGTGTATAATCAATCACTGTCCCGGTTTTCAAATACGTTCAAATTTGTCACTCGTCAACTTTGGGCCCCGTCTTTGCATTTCATTACGGTGAAGGGGTTTTTTGTTTAACAATGTGACATCTCGTTTGGGCCCTGCCACCGTAAAAGCCTGATTCATTGGAAAATAAACACCCTCACGTTTATTACCCCGAGCCCTGCATTGACCTGGGCATATGTTTTTGAAATTTGAACACACTGTGCCAAAACCATCTGTTTTTGTTTTCACCACAGAAAACACTGGGGTAATGGGCCCCCTGTACCCGTTTTTGGGTTTTTATAATGTATGCCCCCTTTCCCAAAAAAAGGGGCCATCCCTGTTTCTCACTACGTCACCTGAGATACCCAATAACATCTTGGATCTTTTAAAATTTTTTTTCTAACCCCTGTAACAACAATACCAAAAACCAGGCCACATCACAATCACAGAGTACAAACATTTTTTTACCAAAGCTTTTCCTCTTTCCCCGGTTAAAATCTGCTTTAATGGGCATCTAACCCTTTTAACAAAATCAAAGATCTCAATTACAAGATTCTTGAAAGGATAAAATATAAGCTGAACTTTTGTTTGGGGATACATGAAACATTTTAAACTTTTTTTAACCTTCACTTCTGTCCCGGCCCGGTTTTTGGGGGCCAAGGAGAAGAAAATGTTATTTTATGATTTCACTGAAGACCGGGGTTTGAAAAATTTGCCGAAACGGGGACCATTTGCCCTTTTTTATTATCTTATAGATGGGAGGCTTAAACATTATTGGGTTTCAAAAAGCAAATACATTTCTGCAACAGTCGTCTCTTTTCCACCTGTGTAGTCTGACTTGGGGGAAAGGGCGAAATTTTCCCCGGTTTTACTCAAAATACCTTTTTACTTTCCCTGACAAAAAATTTCCTCAATTGCGGGCAAAAGAATAATTCAAAAAAATTTTCCCTTTTATTTGGGGCCCTGGTTCCAAGGGGACAAGTAAAGGGAAATTCCACTTTGAAAAGTCCCTCAAAGTGGTGAGGCTTTGGGGAAAAAAATTTTGGGGTTTTTTGGGGTGCCAATCCCAAAATACGGTTTGCGGTGGAATTTCCGGACATCATAGGCTTTGGGTTTTGCGGGTGGTTGTGGGGGTTGGTTGGGGGGGCTGGTGGGTTTGGCCCCCGCTTTTGGGCCTTGAACTGAACCCATCAGCAGCGTGGGTCCCACGTGGGCCCGGTGAGGCACGCCCTGGCGGTGCCACAACCCCCCGCCAAATACCTCACCAAAAAACCAACCCCCTGATCCTTGGTCATCCCCGCCAATTAGCCACATCTCCTCACTACATACCAAAAACCTTTGGGGTTGGGCCACGGGGGGTACTCCGGGGTTTTACTCCCTCCCCCGGGCACAGCAAGGGTTTTCCCTACCCCCGGGGCATTTGGCCCGGGGAAAAATACCACGCTTTACTGGGAAAATTTTATTTTCCCCAATATCACTACTGAATGATCGTTTTTGCGCAATAAAATCACAATCCACTCCTATCATCGTCATTACTAAAGTCAAGGCCCGGCCCGCGAAAATATTAGTTTTCTCTTCGATGAGGGAAAAACCGACCGTGAGTCCGAGTGCCCACACCGAGGTAAAGGTTGAGGATCGTCAGGGTTTTCTGACTATTATCGATAAACCTGGTCATTTTTTTTTCGGGGCACTAAAGATCCCAAAACCATTAATTCGTCTTTCATTTCCAAATTCCACATTTCAGAAAATATCAGATAGGAAGAGGGGGAAATTTCCCAAATTTTTCCGGGGGGGGGTTTAGAGCTTTACTTTTCGAGAGGCCCTGGGGGAAACAAGGGTAACTGAGCCCCCCGTTTTCCCCCAAATTTTTTCCCCCCCCGGGCGCCTTTAAATTTTTTGTTTTTGGTTTCCACCCACCCAAAGCGACCCGTTCCTTCACATGTAGGCCTATAGCGTTTTTTGCCAAAAATTTTTTACGGCGCTAGAAATTTTTCCCTAGATCTACGGTTTGGAAAACTCAACGTTTAAAACCTTTTATTACAGGACGGACCCTGAAAGGGTTTTAAAACAGATCACAGCAGAGTGACCTTTTTCCCGAAACCATATTGACGATTTACCCAAAATAGTTTAGTGATAGTCCAAAAAAAATCTGTCATTTGTTTGAATTATTTTCTCAAGGACTTACCAGTGATTGACAGGGGAGTGACACTGGTCTGTAGTTGGAAATTTTTGCCCGGCTCTTCTTTTTGTGAACAGGGGGCTACATTTGGGCCCCTTTCCCTAGAGAGAAACCCTTTACACGTACTTCAGTGCTTTAAAGATGCGAGTTAGAGGTGCTGCTATGTCTCACATCTTCTCAAAAAATTTGGGCTAATTTCGGGGGCCCAAGCCTTTTCTTGGCAAGCGAATTTAAGAAAGGGAAAAGGGGCCCCCCCCTCCGCCTTATTGTCACCACTGACAGTTTTTGACACAGTTCTTGCAGCAAACCAAGGAGGCCCCTTGTGGACAGGAACTTGCTTTTGGGTGGGCAAAGTGTTCAGAAAAGAGGTCTGCCTTCTCTTGACTAAGTAGGGGGGTCCCATCCGCGATTTGGGAGGTGGAATGAGTTCTCAGGCAGATAACCTTGTTGTCCTTGCCCGGGGGGCCACCATTTTGGACCCTTTTACCCTCCCCTGATGTAGCTTTTTTTAGTGTCCACCTCCCATTTAGCAGGGGCCCCCACTTTTAACGTAACCCTATCCTACAGGTTGGGCCTGTGAATTCCTGTTATAGGGGGTGGTGTCTCTTATACCTTCGCCATGTTTTTACTTAGCAGTAGCAGCCCTCTCTAAAACGAAAGCCAAACAAAACTTATCGTAGGGTTTTTCACATATTGCCGGTGGGAATGTGTTCTTGTTGTAATTAAGGATGTGTTTCCCCGTGAAAGGGTTTCACTTGGTTTTCAAAATCCCCCTTGGGGAAAGACATTCCCAAATTTTTTTCTCTCTGTCTTCTCTGTCCCTGTCTCCTGTTTTTCTCTCTGTCCTGTCTCTCTCTGTCTCTGTCTCCCCTCTGTCTCCTGTCTCTGTCTCTCTCTGTCTCTCTTGTCTTCTCTGTCTCTGTCTCTTCTTCTGTCTCTGTCTCCGTCTCTCTCTGTCCTCTGTCTCTCTCCCTGTCTCCTGTCCTCCTCGCCTCTCTCTTCTGCCTCTTCTTTTTTTTTTTTTTTTTTTTTTTTTTTTTTTTTTCACAGGGGTTTTGCAAGGTTAAGGTCCCCAGCTTTATTGACAGCTATTTACAGGTTAAGGATTCCCAATTTATTGGCAAGCTAGAAGCTGTTACCTTACATCAGTCATTTGAAAAGCATTTTTATTGTTATGAGAAATATCAAAGTACGGGACAGGATGAAGTTGGAGCCATCTGTGGGCCAGCATTTTCATTTGATCAACTGACTTTATCTCGTTGGTCATTCATTATGCTGTACGAATG
Source organism: Cherax quadricarinatus (assembly GCF_026875155.1). Taxonomy (NCBI): domain Eukaryota; kingdom Metazoa; phylum Arthropoda; class Malacostraca; order Decapoda; family Parastacidae; genus Cherax; species Cherax quadricarinatus. The sequence goes on along the minus strand of NC_069399.1, from coordinate 134,148,263 downwards.
TGTTCCATACTCGAGTCTCTGCGGTATGTTTGTTCTCAGATGGAAGTGTTGTTTGGAGAGGAAGGGTACTGCCAGAGTGAAGTTGCTGCTTTCTGTCCGTCTTGTTGGCACAAACGGCTTGTTTCACGCTTGGTCCTCGAAGTGGATCCCATGTGTGGTATTTTGTCAATATGGCCTTGTACAAACTGTAAGGCCAACCCACATCCCTCCATATGTGAGGCTCTGCTGAAAAATGACGACAGATCTATCTCTCTCTCACTCTCTCTCTGTGTCTCTCTCTCTGTCTGCTCTGTCTCTTGTCTCTCTGTCTCTGTCTGTCTCTGTATAGTTCTGTCTGTCTGTCTGTCTCTCTCTCTCTCTCTCTCTCTCTCTCTCTCTCTCTCTCTCTCTCTCTGTTCTGTCTCTCTCTCTCTGTCTGTCTCTGTCTTGTCTCTGTTTCTTCTGTTCTCTGTGTCTCTGTTCTCTGTCTCTCTTCTGTCTGTCTCTGTTCTCCTCTGTCTGTCTCTGTTGGCTCTGTCTGTCTCTGTCTGTCTCTCTCTCTCTGTCTCCTGTCTTTCTCTCTCTCGCTCTCTCTCTCTCTCTCCTCTCTTCTCTCTCTCTCTCTCTCTCTCTCTCTCTCTCTCTCTCTCTCTCTCTCTCTTTCTCTGTCTCTCTCTCTGTCTTCTCTCCTGTCTGTCTGTCTCTCTCTCTCTCTCTCTCTCTCTCTCTCTCTTGTCCTCTCTCTGTTTCTCTCTGTCTCTCTCTCTCTCTCTCTCTCTCTGTCTCTCTCTCTCTCTCTCTCTCTCTTCTCTCTCTCTCTCTCTCTCTCTCTCTCTTCTCTTTCTCTCTGTCCTCTCTCTGTCTCTGTCTCTGTCTTCACTCTGTCTCTCTGTCTCTCTCTCTCTCTCTCTCTCTCTCTCTATCTCTCTATCTTCTACTCTTCTCTTCTCTATCTCTCTATCTTCTTTCTCTTCTCTCCTCTCTTTCTCTTCTCTCTCTCTCTCTCTCTCTTTATTAGGGCATAGGTGATAGGATATTTAGCAGGGATGACAAAATTCAACTGCATATAAATTGAAAGGATGTGGCACCAAAATGTTGGCCTCATTGGTTATTATCTAGATTTTTGGAAATTTCCTCGCCACATTGTTGCTCACTTCCCTTTTTCAAACCACTAAACTCAGGGTCCCAAATAAAAAAAAAAAAAATCATTTGGCCTCCAAAGAGAGATTGTTAATATGTCATTGCATTAGTGAATCCCTGGTGTTCACCACGCTGTATGTTCTGGCTAGCACTCAATTGAACTGGTGCTCCCACAAGGTACTAAGTGGTCCCAGATTGTTTTAATACTCTGCAGTAACAGCCTGGTTGATCAGGCCTTGATCCAGCTGGAGGCCTTGTCATGGACCAGGCCATTGATCCCTGGAATACCCTCCAGGTTGACTCGAAACCGGTGTTCTTTTGCCTAAAATATTGTCGATAATTCTACCAACAGTAATACAGTTAATGTTCGGTTGGGATGTGAGCAATGTAATATCTATAAAGGGTTTACAGAGAAACTGATTTGTAGAACCTGAGTTCTGGAGGTGGGAAGTACAGTACCAGCACTCTGAAAGGTGGGGATGTTCTGATTTGGTGGATCATTTGACTTGTGATATTCATGCACTTTTGCTAAGACAGTTGGGAATTGAGTGATGGTGAATGTGTGTTCCTTATTTGAGTGCCTCAACTTTAGTGGGAAATGGTTGGCATTAAAAAATTTCTTCCACAAAACATTGTTACATGGCATTTCTTTTTCAGTTTTCCAATCTGCTTGGAACTGTCTACAGACGTGGTGACATAATCTTCAGCAATGATGGCAGTACTGTCCTTTGTCCAGTTGGCAACAAAATATCTGTGTATGACCTTCGCAACAACCGTTCTCATACACTACCCTTTGAAGCTCGGTTTAACTACACCTCGTTGGCCTTATCTCCTAGTGGAATCATTCTTATTGCTGCAGACGAGGGTATGACTTTTATTTACATGTTGATTGTTTTTCTTAATGTGCTTTATTGTTGATTACAGCAGTGAAACTGATGTGTAAAAAGCTATGAATTGCTGTATTCAAGATTAAAATGTTTGTAAATTCCCTCTTCCAGTGATGTTTTATCCATCATATTGCATGGCAGTGATAATTTAAATGATTATTTTTAAATAGGTTGTCACTTTTACAAAGTGAATGCAGTTATTATGTAATTTTAATACTGTCCTTATTTGTCAATTTGTTATATTATTATTCTAAGTGCTCTTCACTTTTTTCCTGAATTTTCTGAGTATCTTTTTACGTTTTCTAGTTCTTCCTAAGGTTCAGACCATCTGTACATTTTGCTGTGTTCCTCTGTGCTTCCTGGGCTGTCCTGCTCCCTCCTACTGTGATCCTGTGTTACTTCCACATTCCCTAATATTCACACATGTACTTTTTTTTTTTTTTAACAAGTTGGCCATCTCCCACTGAGGCAGGGTGACCCAAAAGTAAAGAAAATACCGAAAAAGAAAAAATACTTTATCATTCATTCAACACTTTCACCTCAGCACCTACACTCATACATAATCACTGTTTTTGTCAGAGGTGCCCAGAACATCAACAGTTTATAATCATATACGAATAAAGATACATGGGAAAAACATATCCCTCCAAATCTGCCAGTATCCAACCCCACTTTAAAACAGTGCAGCATTTTACTTCCGTTTCCAGTACTCAAGGTCCGGTTATATAAAAATAACCGGTTTCCCTGAATTTTTTTTTTTTTTCAACAAGTCGGCCGTCTCCCATCAAGGCCAGGGTGACCCAAAGATAAAGAAAATCCCCAAAAAGAAAAAACTTTCATCAGCATTGCAAACACTTTTACTCCTCTCACACATTAATCACTGTTTTTGCAGAGGTGCCCTCAAGAATACAACAGTTTAGAGGTATTACGTATAAAAACACCAACATATCTCTCCAACTGCCAGTATCTGAAACCCCTCTTTAGAGTGCAGGATTGTACTTCCCATTATCCAGGGCTCAAAGTCCGGTTATATTAAAATAACCGGTTTCCCTGAATTCCCTTCAACTAAATATTACCCGTCACACTCCTAACAGATCGTCAAGTCCAAATACCATTCGTTCCATTCACCTCCTATATAACACACTCACGCACGCTTGCTGGAAGTCCAAACCCTATTCCGCCCTCTGACTAATACTTTTATAAACTCCACACCTTCTCCTAATTTCCACACTCCGAATTTTCTGCATAATATTTACACCACACATTGCCCTTAGACAGGACATCTCCACCGCCTCCAACCGCCTCACAGCAGCATTTAAACCCAAAGCTTCACACCCATATAAGAGTGTTGGTACCACTGTACTTTCATACATACCCTTCTTTGCCTCGATAGATAATGTTTTTTTGTCTCCACATATGCCTCAATGCACCACTCACCTTTTTTCCTTCATCAGTACTGTGGATAACCTCATCCTTCATACATCCATCCGCTGACACATCATCTCCCAAATACCTAAAAACATTCACTTCTTCCATACTCCTTCTCTCCAATGTGATATCTAATTTTTATTTATCTAAATCATTTGATACCTTCATCACCTTACTCTTATCTATATTCACTTTCAACTTTCTACCTTTACACACACTCCCCAAATTTATCCACTAGCTTTTGCAACTTTTCTTTAGAATCACCCATAAGCACAGTATCATCAGCAAAAAATAACTGTGTCAGCTATATATGCTTCTAAGCTGTTGTATCTAGGTGCCTCTGCAAAAACAGTGATTATGTATGAGTTAGGTGAAGGTGTTGAATGATGAAAGTATTTTTATTTGGGGAATTTTCTTTCTTTTTGGGTCACCCTGCCTAGGTGGGAGAAGGCTGATTTGTAGAAAAAAAAATAATCTTTGCAATTTTTTTTCTTTTTGTTTACAGTATTTCAACATTTGTAGGCTTGTAGTGTACTGTGGTATTGGGGAGACTGAAGAATGCTAAAATCACTAACAGGTTCTAAAGAAATGGTTATATTTGCAGTGCATGAAGAATAAAAAAGTCAGAGTATCATGGCTGGGACAATTAGCCAAGAACCAGCACCTAGGATATGAACCTTGTGACAGCCTTTAGGTCCACTGTGGACCATCATAAAATTACAACTTGATCCGTGTTGGACCAAAACGTCATCCAAAGGGTCCCTCTTAAGTGCCGTTTTTTTGGTGATTGGAGTGTTTGTTCACATGCCTTTGTTTCTCTCATTTACAGAGGGTGAGGTTCACATTATTAACCTGAACTTCCGTCACATACTTTATCGTCGACGCTTCAATCAACCCATCAAGTCTGTTAAGTTTAGTCCAGATGGCAAACACTTTGCCCTAACCAAAACCAATGCAGGTAAGACTAATGTTTTATTATTTATATTTTTCTTAGTTCTTTCTTTCAACACACCGGCCGTATCCCACCGAGGCGGGGTGGCCCAAAAGGAAAAACGAAAGTTTCTCCTTTTACATTTAGTAATATATACAGGAGAAGGGGTTACTAGCCCCTTGCTCCCGGCATTTTAGTCTCCTCTTACAACACGCATGGCTTACGGAGGAAGAATTCTGTTCCACTTCCCCATGGAGGTAAGAGGAAATAAACAAGAACAAGAACTAGAAAGAAAATAGAAGAAAACCTGAGGGGTGGTGTGTATATTTTGCTTGTACAGTATGTACTCACCTAGTTGTACTCACCTAGTGAGGTTGCGGGGGGTCGAGTCCGAGCTCCTGGCCCGCCTCTTCACTATCGCTACTAGGTCACTCTCTCTGGAACCGTGAGCTTTATCATACCTTGCTTAAAGCTTTAGTAATATGGATCTGCCTCCACTACATCGCTTCCCAAACTATTTCCATTACTGACTACTCTGTGGTGAAGAAATACTTCCTAACATCACTGTTGTTTCATCTGTGTCATCAACTTCCAAACTGTGTCCCCTTGTTACTGTGTCCAATCTCTGGTACATCCTGTCTTTGTCCACCTTGTCAATTCCTCTCAGTATTTTGTATGTCGTTATCATTGTCCCCTTATATCTCTGTCTCCAGTGTCGTCAGGTTGATTTACCCTTAGCCTCCTTCGTAGGACATACATCTTAGCTCTGGGACTAAGTCTTGGTTGCAAAACTTTGCACTTTCTCTAGTTATTTTCGTGCTTGGTAGGTGTGGGTTCCTAACTGGTGCGCATACTCCATATGGGCCTAAGGTTCACGGTGTAAGGTTCCTGATCGATTCCTTATCTAGATGTCGGGAATGTACTGTTATGAGGTTTGCTAGGTGCCCATATGCTGCAGCAGTTATTTGATTGATGTGCACTTCAGTAGCATGGCCCTGGTGTATAATCACCCCAAGATTTTTTCCTTGAGTGGAGGTTTGTAGTCTCTGGCCCCACTTAGACTGTACTTGTATGTGACACTAGATAGTGACCTATAGTGGCAAGTAGTTGTTGCAAGACGTACCGAATCTTGCATGTTTATGAGACAGACAAAAGACAGCAGCCAATCCTACATATGTAAAACAATTACGGCTTTCGTTGTACAATCACTTCGGCAGGCGGTAGTACCTCCCTGGGCGGTTGTGTTTACAATCCTACTACCTAGGATTTTTTTAGTTACTTTTTATTTTTTTTTCAACAAAATGGCAGTATCCCACCGAGGCAGGGGTGGCCCAAAAAGAAAAATACAAAAGTTTCTCTTTTTTAAATTTGTAATTTATACAGGAGAGAGGGTTTACTAACCCTTGATCCCGGCATTTTGTCGCCTCTTACAATCACGCATGGCTTACGGAGGAAAGAATTCTGTTACATCATCCCCTTGGGAGATAAGAGGAGATTTAACATGAACTAGAAAGAAAATAGCAGAAAACCCAGAGGTTATGTGTGTATTTAAATATACGCTTGCGACATGTATGTGTAGTTGACTAAGTGTAAGTTTAGAAGAGGAAGTAGCAAGACATATTGAAATCTTGCATGTTTTATGAGACAGAAAAAAGGACCCAGCAATCTACCATCATGTAAAACAATTACAGGCTTTCGTTTTACAACTCACTTGGGCAGGACGGGTAGTACACTCCCTGGGCGGTTGACTGTCTACCAACCTACTACCTAGATTTTTTTAGTTATATGTAACATAATTATATGTGGCACTGCTTTTTTATTTATCTGTTATTACATTCTTCTTTCTTCTTTCAACCGTACCAGCCGTTATCCCTACTGAGGTGGGGTGGCCCAAAAGAAAAAATGAAAGTTTTCTTTTAAATTTAGTAATATATACAGGAAGAAGGGGTTACTAGCCCCTTGCTCCCGGCATTTTAGTCGCCTCCTTACGACAAGCATGGCTTACAGAGGAAGATTTCTGTTCCACTTTCCACATGGAGATAAGAGGAATTAAACAAGAACAGAATTAGAAAGAAATAGAAGAAAACAGAGGGGGTGTGTATATATATGCTTGTACATGTATTGTAGTGATGCACCCTAAGTGTAAGTAGATGTAAGCAAGGAACTTACCTGTAATCTTGCATATTTATGAGACAGACAAAAAGACACCAGCAATCCTACCATCATGTAAAACAATTACAGGCTTTCGTTTTACACTCACTTGGCAGGACGGTAGTACCTCCCTGGGCGGTTGCTGTCTACCAACCTACTACCTAGGATTTTTTTTAGTTATATGTACATAATTATATGTGGCACTGCTTTTTTATTAACTGTTATTACATGTACATAATTATTTGTATTTTCTTTGAAACGCTTTCTTAATTTTATATTAGATTTAAAGGAGGGAATAAAGATTTATTACCATATGTCATTTTTTTTTTTTTTCAATAAGATACATTTTTCTACAATTATTTCTTACATGGAAAAGCCAATAATTATATAGTAGACTGTTATCTCGACTATCCAAGAGTTCCTCAGTAGTAGTACCAGTTCCTAGTAACCAGTTACCAGTAACCAGTGTACCAGTAGATGACTCACTACCAACCGTCTCTGCGTGAATCACTGACTGTATTCATATTGCTGCTGACCATAGCAGGATTTCAAACACCCCCTCACATAGGCACTGTGGGTCAGTAGTCTTACGATAGAGAGCAGAGAGGCAGGTCGGCTGTTGGCGCTTCACACACATTCCATTATATTATACGTACTACCAGCCTACGTGAGTAATTTGACCCTATCCACGTTTTCGAAAACCCACTGACTGGTTATATTACATGGTATAGTTAAATTCCTTGAAAATGCACGTTAGGTAAATCCGTGTTAAGCTGAAGAACGTATGGGAAAAATAGGGTTATGTTCCTGGGAGCCCCAAAAAGCCAAACAACTTTTTCTTAGATCTCCAGATCTTACAAAAATAAAAATGATTATATAATTGTTGTTCTTGTTTTGATCCTATTAGGTTTTTTCTATTTGTTAGCTTTCTAAATGCCACAGAAATAAATAGTACTGTATTTTAACCTTAAAATTGTGGGTGGTGGTGTTTGTCGTTGATTGTGAAGAGAGTGGGAGAGCCGTGCTACTGTGGCCCTACTGGGCTGAGATAGTAGGGTGGTTAGAGGATCTGGTACTAAGTTGATTGGTCGTAATGGTGTGTGCTTAAATTCTTGTAATGGATCTCTGGGCTATTTTACCCTGCGTACATTATGCAGGTGCAGTAAGGCATTCACCAACTGCTCTTGACACCATTTACAGAGCACTGCTTTCTAGGTTTGTTAAGGTCCTCTTCAGGTGGAAAAGTCTACACTTTAAATCAGTTCAGTCAGTTGCCACTAGTCAGTTAAGTCAGGACTAGTTAGAAGTGAGTCATTCCAGTCAGACAGTTATATTATAGTCAGTAAGTCAAATTAGTCAAGTCTGCCAATGTCAAAAAATCTAATGAGTCAGGTCAGCGTCAGTTAAGTCAGTCGGTTAGGCAGTCAAATCAGTACAGTCTGTCAGTCATGTCAGTAAGTCTAGTTTAAGTTCTGTAAATCAGTCAAATCAGTTATGTCAGTAAGTCATGTAGACAGTAGGTCTATATGTTTCACATCCCACTAGAGTTACATAGGCCTAGTTCCTAAAATTCCCACCAGATGTAGGCACGGGGTAGACCTACACCTGCAATACCAACATTTCACTTGGCATACTAGCTGACTTTCAGCACTTCCTTCCCCTCTGGGCTGCTCTGGTGGCCTCAGTCTGTCCGGCTATGACTAACACCATTTATTCTTTTGAATAATGGTGCTAGTCTTGTTGCCGTTTGTCTTTGACCTTTGCATGCTACCCTGGCAGTAACCAGCCACTCCAGAAAACCAAGGTAAAGCAGTCAAGTCAGTCAGTCCAGTCAGTAAGTTAAGTCAGTTAATAAGTCAAGTCAATTAAGTTAAGTCAGTTATGTCAGTCAATTAAGTCAAGTCAAGATCAAGTAAGTTAAGTTGTCAAGTCAGTAAGTCTCAGTCCAGTCAGTCAGCAATCAAAGTCAGTCCAGGTTCAAGTAAGTCAGGTCAGTTAAGTCAGTTTTTTCAGGTAGTTGTGAGCTAGGTGTCATTCTTTTCCATGGAGTGACATCATGGTTATTCATTACACAAAACCTGTATAGTTACTCATTCGTTTTAATTGTAGTAACTAACACTTCATTAAGGCCATATGATTAGGCTTGTCTACCACATGTGAACCACTTTTAAGCTGTGTCTAATGTCTCGATTTTTTGTTAACTCCAAGACCCAAAAACTTAAACCTTTATACTTGCCATTCCGGCATCACTTGCATGCATCCTGGGTGCCATGGTTGCTTGGCAGATACAAGATTTCTTTCAACACCACCGGCCGTATTCCCACCGAGGTGGGGTGGCCCAAAAGGAAAAATGAAAGTACAGATACAAAGATCCTTATGGTAATGAAAAATTCAAACAACAGGGATCACAAACACTGGTATGAGAACCGTATGAGATTGAATGCACGGAACACTGAGATGGGTCTTGGTGGCAGGGGAGGAAGGTACGTCTTCCTTGGGCGTGACCCAGAGCCAGAATGACTTGTGAGCTCATGAGCTCCGGTAGGATTAGGATATATGCGCATCGAGCAGTGCGACGTCCATATTTTTTACCAGCCCAGAAATGAACTGTGTTAAGTATATTTCACGAAATGTTGTTAATAAAAAACATGTCACAATTTTGCAGTAGTGAAATAACCCAAAAGTGAAAATAAACCCATGTAATATACGTTCTATTTATACAAAGCGTTTTGGCCAGACTTAAACCGCAGTATATCTAAATAGAGCATAAAAGTATTTGGATAAATTTATATGTAGAGCATAGTTTCCCTCTTTGCCGATTTGCTGTGTGTGAATTTTCTTATTATGTATGCATTTAAAAATCTTTGTGACTGGAACGTGGGTGGTCTTTGTGGCATTTTCATTCTTGAGATCACTCAATCCACAGCTCACTTGACTTTTTTTTAACCAATATCTTATAAATATTTATTCTAAAACTGAATTTATATCAACTTCATAAGAAAGACTAATAGAAAAAAAAAAAACAGTTTTTTGGGGTGGTAAATCCAGTGGATTGTATATAGTGCATTCCGAACGGTAGTGGATGAGGTGATGGATTGTGTTAGTGTATGTCCTGCCCTCCCTACCACTGAACATATCCCACCAATTCCCTCACCCACTGACAACACATCCCCCCCCTCCACCCATGGAACATGTCCTCCCTATAAAAGTGTATTACTTAATCATTAAAAAAAAGCTTATTATCTCCCTCAGTGCTTGTGTATTGTGCATCCAGCGCCAACAAGCGAATTTATTTGACCATTTGTGCTAGAGAGAGATCTTCCATGGTGCTTATGATGACACAACTTGTTGGACTGGTCCTTTGACTTCCAGGGTTGGTTTCAGTCTCTCTAAGTAAGACTAAGTGTTTGTCAGTACTTTGACTCAGTTGGTTTCAGTAGTTCTTTTATTGTTAAAACTTTAATGTTTGTTCATTACTTTAGTTTCATTACTTGGTAATGTGAACTTTTTGTTTACTTGGGGGACCTTTGCTTGTTACATTTACAAACTCTTCTCTATATACCTTAATAAACAGTTTAAAGGGAATGCTGGCAAGAGAAAAATAAAAATTATGAAAGAGTACAGGCATACCTCACTAATTCGGCACTTTGCTTTAGAGGCTTCGCTAATACCGGCGCTTTTAATTATTTTACTGGTTATTACTTTCAGCGGTGATGTGCACATCAGGTTAACAATATGGTACTGTAGATTATTTTTATTTATTTACTTTTGCATTTTTGTTAGCCTAGCTCTGGTTGTGCCACAAATAAATTAATGTAAAATATGCTTTTGGCTTTTATATCACTGGCAGTTTGGAGGGGATATGTTGGTGTATCCTTGATACGTATATGCTTCTAAAACTGTTGATTCTAAGCACCTCTGCAAAAACAGTGTTTAATCGTGTGTGTGTGGCGAAAGTTATTGAATGATGATGAAAGTATTTTTCTTTTGGGGATTTTCTTTCTTTTTTGGGTCACCATGCTCGGTGGACGAGACGGCCGTACTTGTTTGAAAAAAAAAAAAAAAAAAAAAAAAGAGGGAAAAAAAGGCTGTGATTCTTTTTAAGGCAATATTCATGTATTGAAGATTGTAGTAGTTGTTGGATGATGATTGGTTTGAGAGTATGTGAACTGAATGGGATGATTGCAAATTTTTTGACATATACGCCTCTCTTTTTTCTGTCTCTAAACATGTAGTAACAGGGATATTCTTGCTTATTCCTACTTACACTTTGGTCACACTTCACAGACACGCACAGGCATTAGATATATACATACATCTAGGGTTTTTCTCCTTTTTCTAAATAGCTCTTGTTCTTCTTTTATTTCTTCTATTGTCCATGGGCGGAATAGTGGGAAAAGAATCTTTCCTCCGTAAGCCATGCGTGTCGTATTGGAGGCGATAAAATGCCGGGAGCAATGGCGCTAGTAACCCCTTCTCATGTAGACATTTACTAAAAAGAGAAGACAGAATAACTTTATAAACCTGGGATGCTTGATGTGCATGGATGTAGTGCCAGATGACGAGAAAACAGATGGATTGCTGATGTTATGAACGAAAAGAAGTTGGATTGTCCTGGTTCACTCACCTTAGCGAAACAAAGCTGAGGGGGTAGGGGGAGGGAGAGTTTCGGTGGGGGGAAATAATGGGGTTTAAATCTCGAGTATCTGAGGAGAGAGTTTAGAGCAATGGAATGGAGGTGCAGTAATGTGAAGGATCAGTTATGGAAGGAAGAAAAGGGAATTTGAATGTGTTAATTTCAAGAAGTATGTGGATTAAAGTAAAGGTTGGATGCGAAAACGTGGGTCATAATAAGGTTGTATGCACCTGGAGAAGAGTGGAATGTAGAGGAGAGAGAGAGATTTTGGGAGAATGTTAAGTGAATTTTATAGGAGCCTTGAACCAAGTGATGAGATGTAATTGTGGCTATGGGGATCTGATATGCTAAAGTAGGAGAAACTTTTAAAGAGGGTGTGGTAGGTAAGTTTGGGGTGCCGGTGTAAATGATAATGGGAGCCCTTTGATGAATCTTTGTATAGGAATGGGGTTTGTTATAGGTAATACATTTTTAAGTAAAAGAGGATAAATAAGTATACAAGATATGAAGTAGGGCAAAATGATTGTAGTTTGTTGGATGATGTATTGGTGATTAAAAAGGGACTGTTGAGTAGACTTCAGGTTGTACATGTTTTAGAGGGGCCACGATATATCAGATCTCTTTCTAGTTGTAGCTACATGAGAGTAAAAGGTAATGGGATACAAGGAGAATAAAGCATCAGGGAAGATGAGAGGTGAAGGTTTATAAACTAAAGGAGGAAAAGCAGTTAGGGTAAGTAATAAACAGCTATTGGAGGATAGATGGGCTAATGAGAGCATGAGGGAAATGGGGTTGAGAGGTATGGGGTAGGTTTAAAATATGTAGTGTTAGAGTGTTCAGCAGAATTTGTGGTTACAGGAAAGTGGGGTGCGGGAGGGAAGAAGGAATGGAGAGGAGATCGGTGGAATGATGATGTAAAGAGAGTAGTAAGCGAGAAAAGTTAGCATATGAGAAGTTTTTACAAAGTAGAAGTGATGAAGGAGGGAAGTGTGTATGCGAGAAAAAGATGAGAGGTTAAGTGAGTGGTGAAGCATGTAAAAAGAGAGCAAATGAGAGTGGTGGAAGTGGAGCTGTTATCATACAAATTTTGTTGAAATATGAAAAAGTTTTGGAGTGAGATAACAAGCTTATAGAAAGCCTAGAGGAACAAATGGATTTGTCTCAGTTTAAAATAGGAGAGGAGATGTTTTTAAATGGAGAGTAGAGGTATGGGATGATGGAGGGAATATTTTTAAGTAATGGGTTAATGTGGGTTGTTGATTGGGTAGCTGTGTGGGATGTGGGGGATAGGGAATTGGTGGTAGTACTTCTTGTTGGAGTGAGGGTGTGAATGGGGGGGTGGGGGGTTTGGGAGGGTGATGGTGTGGGTTTTGTTTGGGGTGGGTTGGTTTTATAAATATATAACAAAATGTTTGTAATTTATTTAATATAAAATAATTTTTTTTTTCTTAAAAATATTTTTTTTTTTTTTATATTTATTTTTTTGGTTTTTATATAACAATAAAATTTTTATTTTTTTTTTTTTTTTTTTTAGTTTTTTTTATTATAATTAAAAATATATTAAATTATATAAAAAAAACAAAAAAAAAAAAAATTTAAATTAAAAAAAAAAAAATAAAAACAAAGAAATTAAAAAGTAAACCACAACAAAAAAAAAAAAAAAAAAAAAAAAAATTTAAAAAAAAAAAACAACAGTTAAAAAAAAAAAAAAAAAAAAACAAAAAAAAAAAACCAAAAAAAAAAAAAAAAAAAATTTTTTTAAATAAAAAATTAAAAAAAACCAAAAAAAAAAAAAAAAAACCCCACAAAAAAAATAAAAAAAAAAAAAAAAAAAAAAAAAAAAAAATTTAAAAAATCCCAAATAAAAAAAAAAAACAAAAAAAAAAAAAAACAAAAATTAAAAATTTTTGTTTTTTTTAACAGGGGAAAGGGGTTTTATTAAAGGGAGGTTAGGGGGTTTGGGGAAGAGGGGGGAATTTTTTAAAAAGAAATTGGGTTAAATGTTGATGAAGATGGGGAAAGGGCTGTGATTTTGTGTATGGGGCCCAAGGGAAAAATAACATTTGTAGGATTGAGGAAGAGCCAGTTGTGGGGTGGGGAAAGTTCGTGAGGCAGTGGGGTAAAATAAAAGGGGGGTTTAAAGGCCCCGGGGGGATTGAGGGGAAAAAAATTTGAAATTTTAAAAGCGGTGGGGATTTTATTTTTTGGAGGGGGGGTGAAATTATTTAATAAATGTATGGAAAGGGTAAGGTACCAAAGGGTTTTGGGGCAGGAGCAGGGAATCCCTTTTGTAAAAAAGGGCCCAAAGGGGACAAAAGAGAGGGGAAAAAAATTTTATGGGGGGATAAGCCCTGTTGAGTTACCTTTAAAGTTTGGTAGAGTTTTTTATTGAAAAAAATTAAGAGTAAGATGGAAATTTAAGGATAGCAATGAACAAGGGGCTTTGGGAAAGGGGGGGGGTGTGTGGACCAGGTTTTTTACAGTAAAAAACATATAAGCGAACAGTTTTTTGATAAGGCTAAAGGGGTCTTTGGGGATTTTGGTTTTTTGGAAAAGGTGTATGACGGGGGTGGATAGGGGGCAATGGGGCAGATGTTGGGGGTTATGGTGTAGGGGGGTGGGTTTAAACTGAAAGCAGTAAAGATTTTTTAAACGAGGATAGTGGGGTTTTTTAAGTTGGGAGTAGGGTTGGAAAGGGGGAAAAATTTTTTTCCCAGTAAAAGTGGGCCTTAGACAAGGATTGGGGTGATAAAAACCATGGTTTTTTAAACCCCCTTTTGACTGTCGCGGGGCCCGTAAAAATACGTCTTACGAGGTCCCCGTGTTTGCCCGAAAAATTTTTACTCATAAAATTTCTAGGGGTTTAAATCAAGCAGGAGAAAGGTGGTAGGCCCACTTTGGAGAGAAGGGGCCTGGGGTGATAAAGTGGGCACCAAAAAAAAAAAAAACCCAGGAGCAGGGCATTTGGCATAATGAAAAAAAAAAAACCCCGGGACCCGATTTTTTTAATTTAAAATGCCGACTTGGGTCTATTTCGTATAGTAATTTTTTGATTGTATTCTCATTTTCTTGGCCCCAATTTTAAAAGAATTTTAAAACTTTTTTTAAAAAAATAAAAGGTGATTTTTATTGAATTTTTTCTAAAAAAAGAACCTAGAAAAGGAGCTCAAAATAGGGGGAAATTTTTTTATTTTTTTCCAAGCCAAAAATAAACAAATGGGTGCCATTTTCCCCAAAAAAATCCCAAAAACCCTTCTAATAGCAGTCAAAGAATGGGTTGTTTTTTATTTATAAAATTTTTTTCAGTATTCAGTAGTTGCATAAAAGGGAATTTTATTTTTTTGTTTGAATAAAAATTCAAAAAATTTAAAGCAAAGAGTAATATCAGAGGGGGCCGGAACATGAAAAGATGACAAAGAAAAAAAGTTATTTTTTGAGCCCCGGAATGCTGGGATTGTTCATTCTGGAACCTTATTTTTAAATTTGTTCCCTATTTTTTAGTTTTCTTTTAAAATTGGCCAAATT
>NC_069399.1:134113188-134133086 GCF_026875155.1 Cherax quadricarinatus | reverse complement strand
AGAGAATGGACAAAACGAATGACTTCAAGAGTGAACAGCTGTATGAAGGGAAGGCGGGGGGGGGTGGGCCGGAAAGGTTGGGGGGAGGGGTAAAGGGAGGTTTTGTGTGCGGGGGTTTGGGACTTCCAGCAGGCAGTGTGAGCGTTTTTAAAGGGATGAAGGGAGACAATTTGGTTTTTAATATGACGGCTTTTGGAGTGTGAGCAAAGTAACATTTTAAAGGGGATTCAGGAAACCGCACCATTTGACCCGGAAAAGGAAAATACGCCTGCACCTAAGGAGGGGTGTTAAGTTGCAGTTTAAAAACTGTATGTAAAGCACCCTTCTGGCAAGACATTTGGGTGAATGGGGTAAAGTTTTTTTTTTGGGGCCCCCCCTGCCTTGGGGGAATGGGGCCATGTGAAATAAAAAAAAAAAAAATTTTAAAAACCCTTTAAAATTTGTGGGTGGGGTTTTGTCGATGATTGTGAAGAGAGTGGAGAGCCTCCTGTGCCCCTACTTGGGGCTAATGGGTTGGTAGAGGTTCGACAAAAATTTGAGGGTCGTAATGGAGTGTGCATAAATTCTGTAAGGATCTCTGGGCTATTTTACCCGCATACATTATCAGGGACATAAGGCATCATAAACTGCTCTTGACACCATTTCAGACACTGCTTCTGGGTTTTTTAAAGGGTCCTCTTCAAAAAAGTCTAATTTTAAAAATCAGTTTCAGTCTCCAACTATCAAAAGTCAGACTATTTAGAAAGTTGAGTCATTCCTCAGACATTAATTAAGTCAGTAAGTCAAATTAGTCAAGTCAGCCAAGTCAAAAAATCTAATGAGTCAGTCAGGTCAGTAAGTCAGTCGGTTAAGGCAGTCAAATCAGTCCAGTCAGTCAGTCAAGTCAGTAAGTCAGTTAAGTCAGTAAATCAGTCAAATCAGTTATGTCAGTAAGTCATGTAGACAGTAGGTCTATATGTTTCACATCCCACTAGAGTTACTGATCTAGGCCTAGTTCCTAAAATTCCCACCAGATGTCAGGCACCGGGGTAGACCTACACTGCAATACCACATTCTCACTTGGCACCTAGCTGACTTTCAGCACTTCCTCCCCTCTGGGCTGGCTCTGGTGGCCCTAAGTCTGTCCGGCTATAGACTAACACCATTTATTCTTCTGAATAACTGGTGCTAGTCTGTAGCCGTTTGTCTTTGACCTTGCATGCTACCCTGGCAGTAAACCAGACACTCCAGAAAACCAAGTTAAAACAGTCAAGTCAGTCAGTCCAGTCAGTAAGTTAAGCCAGTGTGATAATAAAAAAAAAATAAATTTCTAACCTTAAATTGTGGGTGGTGGTGTTTGTCGATGATTGTGAAGAGAGTGGAGAGCCGTGCTGTGGCCCTACTGGGCTGAGATAGTTGGTAGAGGTTCTGGTACTAAAGTTGATGGTCGTAATGGAGTGTGCATAAATTCTGTAATGGATCTCTGGGCTATTTTACCCTGCAGTACATTATGCAGGTGACAGTAAGGCATCATCAACTGCTCTTGACACCATTTCAGAGCACTGCTTCTAGGTTTGTTAAGGTCCTCTTCAGTGAAAAGTCTAACTTTAAATCAGTTCAGTCAGTCCAACTAGTCAGTAAGTCAGACTAGTTAGAAAGTTGAGTCATTCCAGTCAGACAGTTAATTAAGTCAGTAAGTCAAATTAGTCAAGTCAGCCAAGTCAAAAAATCTAATGAGTCAGTCAGGTCAGTAAGTCAGTCGGTTAAGGCAGTCAAATCAGTCCAGTCAGTCAGTCAAGTCAGTAAGTCAGTTAAGTCAGTAAATCAGTCAAATCAGTTATGTCAGTAAGTCATGTAGACAGTAGGTCTATATGTTTCACATCCCACTAGAGTTACTAGGCCTAGTTCCTAAAATTCCCACCAGATGTCAGGCACCGGGGTAGACCTACACTGCAATACCACATTCTCACTTGGCACCTAGCTGACTTTCAGCACTTCCTCCCCTCTGGGCTGGCTCTGGTGGCCCTAAGTCTGTCCGGCTATAGACTAACACCATTTATTCTTCTGAATAACTGGTGCTAGTCTGTAGCCGTTTGTCTTTGACCTTGCATGCTACCCTGGCAGTAAACCAGACACTCCAGAAAACCAAGTTAAAACAGTCAAGTCAGTCAGTCCAGTCAGTAAGTTAAGTCAGTTAATAAGTCAAGTCAATAAGTTAAGTCAGTTAAGTCAGTCAAGTAAGTCAAGTCAGTCAAGTAAGTTAAGTTAGTCAAGTCAGTAAGTCTCAGTCCAGTCAGTCAGCAAGTCAAGTCAGTCCAGTCAGTAAGTCAGGTCAGTTAAGTCAGTTTATTCAGGTAGTTGTGAGCTATGTGTCATTCTTTTGAGGAGATGACATCATGGGTTATTCATTACACAAACCTGTATAGTTACCTCATTCGTTTTAATTGTAGTAACTAACACTTCATTAAGGCCATAAGCTTAGGCTATGTCTACCACATGTGAACCACTTTTAAGCTTGTCTAATGTCTCGATTTTCTTCGTAACTCCAAGACCCAAACACTTAAACCTCTACTTGCCACTTCCGGCATCACTTGCATGCCTCCTGGGTGCCATGGTTGCTTGGTAGATACAAGATCTTCTTTCAACACACCGGCCGTATCCCACCGAGGTGGGGTGGCCCAAAAGGAAAAATGAAAGTACAGATACAAGATATGGTAATGAAAAAATCAAAACACAGATCACAAACACAGTTCTGAGAACCGTATGAGATTCGTATGCACGGAACACTGAGATAGGGGTGGCAGGGGAGGAAGGTACGTCTTCCTTGGCCTGACCCAGAGCCAGAATGCCCGTGAGCTCACTGCTCGGTAGGATATATCGCGGCATTGAGCAGGCGACGCTCCATATTTTTTACCAGCCCAGAAATGGAACTGTGTTAAGTAAATTTCACGAAATGTTGTATAAAAACATGCCACAATTTTGCAGTAGTGAAATAACCAAAATGTGGAAAATAAACCCATGTAATATAACGTTCTATTATACAAAGCATTTTGGCCAGACTTAAACCAGCAGTAATATGTACTAATAGAGCATAAAAGTATATTGGATACACTTTATATGTAAAGCATAGTTTCCCCTCTTTGCCGATTTGCTGTGTGTGAATTTTCTTATATGTATGCATTAAAAATACTTTGTGACTGGAGTGGGTGGTCTTTGTGCATTTTCATTCATATGAGATCACTCAATCACAGCTCCACTTGACTTTTTTTTAACCAATATCTTGTAAAGTAAAAAGACACAAGTGCAACTAATGTGACATTTTATTGTGGCAACGTTTCGCTCTCCAGGAGCGAAACGTTTGTAATGGCTTTGTCAAGCCATTACAAACAATACATGGACACAGTGGGTATATAAAGGCTCAGAGTGAGGTGCAATACTAGTGAGGTACCATTTCGATGTTCACTAGTGGTAGTAGTAGTAGTAGTAGTAGTAGTAGTAGTAATAGTAGTAGTAGTAGTAGTAGTAGTGACAAAAGTTGTATAGTAATGCAATATGGTAGAGCAATTAATAAATATAAAAGCTATTCCTTGGGTAACATAAAAATAGGTTGGACAAATATAGACTGGAAAGAGAGCGAAACGTTGCCACAATAAAATGTCACATTAGTTGCACTTGTGTCTTTTTACTTTACATATTGTCGGTAATTCTACCAACTTTATTACAACCAATATCTTATAAATATTATTCTAAACTGATTTATATCAACTTTCATAAGAAAGACTAATAGAAAAAAAAAAAAGATTTTGGGGTGGTAAATCCAGTGAATGTATGTAGTGCATTGAAGGTAGTGGTGAGTGTGATGGATTGTGTTAGGTGATGTCCTGCCCCTCCCTCACCCACTGAACATATCCCACCCTTCCCTCACCCACTGAACACATCCCACCCCTCCACCCACTGAACATGTCCTACCCCTATAAAAGTGTATTACTTAATCATTAAAAAAGCTTATTATCTCCCTCAGTGCTTGTGTATTGTGCTCCAGGCGCCAACAAGCGAATATTTGACCCATTTGTGCTAGAGAGAGTCTTCCATGGTGCTTATGATGACACAACTTGCTTGGACTGGTCCTTTGACTCCAGGTTGGTTTCAGTACTCTCTAAAGTAAGACTTCAGTGTTTGTCAGTACTTTGACTCAGGTTGGTTTCAGTAGTTCTTTCTATTGTAAAACTTTAATGTTTGTCAGTACTTTAGTTTCATTACTTGGGTGAACTTTTTGTTTACTTGGCCTTGGTGTTACATTTACAAACTCTTCTGCTTATACCTTAATAACAGTTTAAAGGGAATGCTGGCAAGAGAAAAAGAAAAATTATGAAGAGTACAGGCATACCTCACTAATACGGCACTTTGCTTTAGAGCGCTTCGCTAATACGGCGCTTTTCAATTATTTTCCTGTTTATTACTTTCAGCGGTGATGTGCACATCAGGTTAACAATATGGTACTGTAGAATATTTTTATATATATACTTTTGCATTTTTTTTAAGCCTAGCACTGTTGTGCACCAAATAAATAATAATGTAAATATGCTTTAAGGCTTTTATATGCACTGGCAGTTTGGAGGGATATGTTGTGTATCTTTATACGTATATGCTTCTAAACTGTTGTATTCTGAGCACCTCTGCAAAAACAGTGATAATGTGTGAGTGTGGTGAAAGTGTTGAATGATGATGAAAGTATTTTCTTTTTGGGGATTTTCTTTCTTTTTTGGGTCGCCCTGCCTCGGTGGGAGACGGCCGACTTGTTGAAAAAAAAAAAAGTGAAAAAAAAAAGGCTGTGATTCTTTTTAAGGCAATATTCATGTATTGAAGATTGTAGTTGGATGATGAATGGTTTGAGAGTATGTGAACTATGAATGGGATGATTGCAAATTTTTGTGACAATACAGCCTCTCTTTTTCTGTCTCATAAACATGCTAGATAACAGGGATATCTTGCTACTCCTACTTACACTTTGGTCACACTTCACAGACACGCACATGCATATATATATACATACATCTAGGTTTTTCTCCTTTTTCTAAATAGCTCTTGTTCTTCTTTATTTCTTATATTGTCCATGGGGAAGTGGAAAAGAATCTTTCCTCCGTAAGCCATGCGTGTCATATGAGGCGACTAAAATGCCGGGAGCAATGGGCTAGTAACCCCTTCTCCTGTAGACATTTACTAAAAAAGAGAAGAAGAATAACTTTATAAAACTGGGATGCTTGAATGTGCGTGGATGTAGTGCAGATGACAAGAAACAGATGATTGCTGATGTTATGAACGAAAAGAAGTTGGATGTCCTGGCCCTAAGTGGAAACAAAGCTGAAGGGGGTAGGGGAGTTTCGGTGGGGGGAAATAAATGGGTTTTAAAAATCTGGAGTATCTGAGAGAGTTAGAGCAAAGGAAGGGGTAGCAGTAATGTTAAGGATCAGTTATGGAAGGAGAAAAGAGAATATGTATGTTTTAAATTCAAAAATTTATGTGGATTAAGTAAAGGTTGGATGCGAAAAGTGGGTCATAATAAGCGTGTTTTGCACCTGGAGAAGAGAGGAATGTAGAGGAGAGAGAGAGATTTTGGGAGATGTTAAGTGAATGTATAGGAGCCTTTGAACCAAGTGAGAGAGTAAATTGTGGTAGGGGATCTGAATGCTAAAGTAGGAGAAACTTTTAAAGAGGGTGTGGTAGGTAAGTTTGGGGTGCCAGGTGTAAATGATAATGGGAGCCTTTGATTGAACTTTGTATAGAAAGGGGTTTAGTTATAGGTAATAATTTTTAAGAAAAAGAGGATAAATAAGTATACAAGATATGATGTAGGGCAAAATGATAGTAGTTTGTTGGATTATGTATTGGTAGATAAAAGACTGTTGAGTAGACTTCAGGATGTACATGTTTATAGAGGGGCCACAGATATATCAGATCACTTTCAAGTTGTAGCTACACTGAGAGTAAAAGGTAGATGGGATACAAGGAGAATAGAAGCATCAGGGAAGAGAGAGGTGAAGGTTTATAAACTAAAAGAGGAAGCAGTTAGGGTAAGGTATAAACAGCTATTGGAGGATAGATGGGCTAATGAGAGCATAGGAAATGGGGTCGAAGAGGTATGGGTAGGTTTATAAAATGTAGTGTTAGAGTGTTCAGCAGAAGTTTGTGGTTACAGAAAGTGGGTGCAGGAGGAAGAGAGGCGATCGTGGAATGATGATGTAAAGAGAGTAGTAAGGGGAAAAAAGTTAGCATATGAGAAGTTTTTACAAAGTAGAAGTGATACAAGGAGGGAAGAGTATATGGAGAAAAAGAGAGAGGTTAAGAGAGTGGTGAAGCAATGTAAAAAGAGAGCAAATGAGAGAGTGGGTGAGATGTTATCAACAAATTTTGTTGAAAATAAGAAAAAGTTTTGGAGTGAGATTAACAAGTTAAGGAAGCCTAGAGAACAAATGGATTTGTCAGTTAAAAATAGGAGAGGAGAGTTATTAAATGGAGAGTTAGAGGTATTGGGAAGATGGAGGGAATATTTTAAGTAAATTGTTAAATGTTGATGAAGATAAGGAAGCTGTGATTTTGTGTATAGGGCAAGGAGGAATAACATCTTGTAGGAGTGAGGAAGAGCCAGTTGTGAGTGTGGGGAAAGTTCGTGAGGCAGTAGGTAAAATGAAAGGGGGTAAGGCAGCCGGGATTGATGGGATAAAGATAGAAATGTTAAAAGCAGGTGGGGATATAGTTTTGGAGTGGTTGGTGCAATTATTTAATAAATGTATGGAAGAGGGTAAGGTACCTAGGGATTGGCAGGAGGCATGCATAGTTCCTTTGTATAAAGGCAAAGGGGACAAAAGAGAGTGCAAAAAATTATAGGGGGATAAGTCTGTTGAGTATACCTGGTAAAGTGTATGGTAGAGTTATTATTGAAAAAATTAAGAGTAAGATGGAGAATAGGATAGCAGATGAACAAGGAGGCTTTAGGAAAGGTAGGGGGTGTGTGGACCAGGTGTTTACAGTGAAACATATAAGCGAACAGTATTTAGATAAGGCTAAAGAGGTGTTTGTGGCATTTATGGATTTGGAAAAGGCGTATGACAGGGTGGATAGGGGGACAATGTGGCAGATGTTGCAGGTGTATGGTGTAGGAGGTAGGTTACTGAAAGCAGTGAAGAGTTTTTACGAGGATAGTGAGGCTTAAGTTAGAGTTTGTTGGAAAGAGGGAAATTATTTCCCAGTAAAAGTAGGCCTTAGACAAGGATGTGTGATGTCACCATGGTTGTTTAACCCTTTGACTGTCGCGGCCGTATATATACGTCTTACGAGGTACCGTGTTTGATGTATATATACTCATAAATTCTAGCGGCTTCAAATCAAGCAGGAGAAAGCTGGTAGGCCCACATGTGAGAGAATGGGTCTGTGTGATCAGTGGGCACCATATAAAAAAAATCCTGGAGCACGCAGTGCATAATGAGAAAAAAAAACTCCGACCGATTTTTTTAATTAAAATGCCGACTTTGTGGTCTATTTTCGTATAGTATTTATGATTGTATTCTCATTTTCTTGGCCTCATTTGATAGAATGGAAAACATATTATAGAAATAGAGGTGATTTTGATTGATTTTACTATAAAAAGAACCTAGAAATGGAGCTCAAAGTAGGGGAAATTTTTTATTTTTGCCAATGTTCAAAAGTAAACAAATGATGCCATTGTCCAATAAATGTCCAACTTGCCATTCTAATATGCAGTCATGAATGGGTTGATGTTATTTATACAATTATTACAGTATTGCAGTAGTCTGCATAATAGTAAGTCTTCTATTTTTTGTTTGAATAAAAATTCAAAATAGAAAGCAAGAGTAATATCAGAGGGGCCTGGAGACATGACTGATGAGCAAAGAAAATGTTATTTTAGAGCCAGGAATGTCTGCATTGTTCATTCTGGACCTTATTTTGAAATTGTCATATTTTTTAGTTTTCGTGAAATTGGCCAAATTGCAAATTTCTGACCACATTATTAGGTAGTTGAAATCGGTAAAAGGGCAGTTTCTTGTACTCAATCAATAGAAAAAATGGAGTTCTAAAGAAATAGCTATGAGTTTGGGCGACTGGAACAATGGAATTAGCCGAAAATAGGGCTCAAAGTGGGCGAAATCGCCGATTTGTAAACAGCTCCGAGGTCGCTAACTTCGCGAGAGCATAATTCCGTCAGTTTTCCATCAAATTTCGTTTTTTTGGTGTCATTACAATCGGGAAAAGATTCTCTATCATTTCATAAAGAAAAAATAATTTTTTTTTTTAAATTTTGCGACACCAGGAGACACCTCAGGATTGGGGGTTGTGACAGTCAAAGGGTTAATATATTTATAGATGGGGTTGTAAGAGAAGTAAATGCGAGGGTCTTGGCAAGAGGCGTGGAGTTTAAAGATAAAGAATCACACATAAAGTGGGAGTTGTCAGAGTTGCTTTTTGCTGATGACACTGTGCTTTTGGGAAAATCTGAAGAGAAGTTGCAGAGTTTGGGCGGAGAATTTGGAAAGGGTGTGCCAAAAAGGAAAAAAAAAAAAGTAAATACAGGAAAGAGTAAGGTTATGGGAAACAGAAAGATTGGGTATGAAAGTTTTGATATCGTTGGGGGGAGAAGAGTTGGAGGAGGTGAATGTTTTCAGTTTATTGGAGTGGACTGTCAGCGGATGGGCTATAAAGTGGGGTAATCAAATTGATTAGGGGAAAAAGGGGTGATTGGTCCCTTAGGAGTCTGGGGATACAAAGAACTTTTCCACAAAAAAGGGAAGTAGAGATTTATAGTTTTACCAACGCTCTTATATGGGGTGAAGCTGGGTAGAATGTTGCCGGAGAAAGGGGAGGCAGGGGGAAAATGTCATTCTGGGGAAAATGTGTTGTGTGAATAAATGCAAAATTCGTATTTGGAATTAGGAGGAGGTGGGGGATTCCCAAAACTGTTGTCCAAGGGCTGAGGAAGGGTTTTTTGAGGGGTTGGGCATGTAAGAGAATGGAGCGAAACAGAGTGACTTCAAGAGTGTATCAGTCTGTAGTGGAAGGAAGGTTGGGGTAGGGGTCGGCCTTGGAAAGGTTGGAGGGAGGGGGCAAAGGAGGTTTTGTTGTGCGAGGGGCTTGGACTTCCAGCAGGCATGTGTGAGCGTGTTTGATAGGAGTGAATGGAGACAAATGGTTTTTAATACTTGACGTGCTGTTGGAGTGTGAGCAAAGTAACATTTATGAAGGGATTCAGGGAAACCGGCAGGCCGGACTTGAGTCCTGGAGATAGGAAGTACAGTGCCTGCACTCTGAAGGAGGGGGTGTTAATGTTGCAGTTTAAAAACTGTAGTGTAAAGCACCCTTCTGGCAAGACAGTGATGGAGTGAATGATGGTGAAAGTTTTTCTTTTTCGGGCCACCCTGCCTTGGTGGGAATCGGCCAGTGTGATAATAAAATAATAAAATAACAGCCTCTCCACACATAGCGACCTACTAGTTTACCAACGACTCAGACTTATGATGGGCTCTCTGACTGGTATGCATTCGTAAATAATGTATATTAGAGCTGATTTCTTCTATTCTGTTTATTACAATATACAGTGCACTACTGTATGAACATTTAAAAATATACCAGAAATGTTATAAATGGTGCAAAGGTGACATTAAAACAATATCAAAGATGGTTGGCTCAAACCCACTACCATTATAGTATGCTTCTTCCTTAGCTTCGAATTCATTTACTAATGTAGTCTTTGGAATGGAACTCTGTTGTTATGTGAGGAGAGGCTGTACTGATACTCAATTTTAAGTTGATACAAATAGCAGTTTTTTATATTTTTTCAGACTTTTTTATTTTTAAAATTATGATAACTGTGTCTAATGTATATAAGGAAATGCTCATTGATTAATTGATGCATTAGTCCCCCCGTATCCATGGGTGATGCTTTCCTAGACCTGATGCCTAAATCCACTGATAATAGCAAACCCTGTACATGTATATGAGTCATTTTTCGTTTACGTACATATCTGTCATAAAGTTCATTTGATAAATTACGCACAATGAGTCATTACCAGCACCACCACCACCGCTGCCAGAACCCCCAGCCCCCCTCCTCCACCATTTCAAATTACAAATGAGTCATTTTCATACAAAATTTCAACACAAAAATTGGGTATGTTTCACTTGTCCACACTGTTGCTTGGTGGTTGTGAAACTTGAATTGGTTGCTAATTGATTTGTGATTGTGAATGTGTGTACGGTAACATGGGGCATTTGTGAGTTAAAGACCGCCGGTAAAATTGGGAGTTAAGCGTTTATAGAAAGTAAAATATGAGTAGAAGAAAGTATGTATGTGTGTTGTTTGTATATCTGTAGGTATATACTGTAATACATAATCTACTCTGAATTAACCCTTTGAGGGTCGGGACCCCTGCTCTCGAACTTGCTCTCAGGGTCGGAAAACTTTTAAGAAAAAAATAATTTTTTCTTGTGAAATGGTAGAGAATCTTTTTCTGAAGTTAATAAAACAAAAAATACCAAATTTAATGGAAAACTGATGAAATTATGCTTTTGTGAATTGTGCTGTTGGTAATTTTTACGCACTGGTGATTTTTGCCCACCTTGAGCCCAATTTTGGGCCAATTATGTTATTCCAGTTGACCAAATTCTTAGCTATTTTACTAGTATGCCTTCCATTCTATCGATTGAGTACAAGAAACTGCCTGTTCAACTATTTCAGCTGCCCAATAAAGTCATCAGAAATTGGTAATTTGGCTAATTTCACACAATTCAAGAAATACCAGTTTCAAAATAGGGTCCAGAATAAACAATGCAGACATTCCTGGCACTAAAATAACATTCCTCTGTTCATTAGTTATATCCCATGGCTATGCACATGAATTCCACTTAGAATTTTTATTCACACAAACTATAGAAAGTTTACTGTTATGCAGACTACTGCATTATTGTAATAATTGTATAAATAATGCCAGTGCATTCCTGAAAGTGTACTAGACTGGACAGTTGGACATGTATTGGGTGAGTGAAGTCATTTGTGTACTCAGGAATATTAGCAAAAATTGAACATTGCTGCTACTTTGAGCTCAGTTTCAACCTTTTTTCAATCCTGAAATTAATCAAAATCATCTCTGTTTCTGTATTATATCTTCCATTCTATCAAATGAGACCAAGAAACCAAGAATACAACCATAAAAAACATACAGAAATACACTCCAAAATTGCTGTTTTAAACCAAAAACACGGTTGCAGTTTTTTCCACTATTATGCACTGTGTATTGCAGGATTTTTTTTATATGGCACACATTTACTGCATAGATCCATTCTCTCATATTTAGGCCCAAGTTTACCGCTCACAGCTTATCTGAGTGACCCGAGTTCATGGCGTAGAACTATGGCACTGGCCCGTGCTTCAAAGCCATAGAACAGTGGGACCCACCCTCTGAGGGTTAATTCTGACTTGTTTGTAGTTGCTCACCTAATTTGTTATCCTGTTTTTATGTGACTGTCTCAAATTTGTTATAGAATTACCCATGCTTAATGTGGTGCCATGCTCACTGGCTTTGAAATAAGTGAATATATGTTATTGTTGTTTTAATGGTCTAAATCTCAGAAGTCTAATACCTCGACTCAAATATTGATTAACGTATTTCACAACTTATAAGACGCAACTTATAAGACTTGTTTTAGTTTCAATGGCTCAGCATCAGACATAACTGGGAGAGTTACAGCCCACCCCACACCCCAAACATACCTCCCGTCACTGACCTTCAGTTATAGGACACAGGGTGGTTTTTGGAGACATTTTATAGGGAAAAACCATGTGTCTAATAAGCTGCGAAATACAGTATGTAATAAGTTAATTTACTCAAATGTTTACTAGTCATTGATTATCTAAATATCTCAAATATTTATTAAACATTTTTACTTTAATTTCCTCAAATATATATTTTATTTCAGTAATTAGTGTAGTTTTTCCTAAAAAATTCTTCTGCTTTAATTCACTGTAACATTTTATTTGAAATAAATGATGTTTACAAGAGGGTTTCTTACTTGTAATTTCATAAATGACTAATTCCTTACAGAAGTAGTGAAGTATACATAAGGTAGTAAGATGCATGGTGATATAATAACTCAGTATGTAGTTAGGTAACAAGCACTGGGTACAAGGCACATGCTGGGAGGTAGGGGCATTTGGCCTCTCCTGGTGTAGACATGTGTCAAGAAAAAACAGTCGTATAGATAGCCTTCCTGCCCACTAGTTTCCCCATTGGACTCCTTGCCCATCCTTGCAAAAGTTCCAGTGGATGCCCTAGACTGGATGCATAAACAGGCTCTTATCTTTATGGCAGTTGTTGGTAGGTAAGAGGAGGTTGAGTGTTGCTTTGTTTCCTCCTTATACTTATGGAAAGAATTTTATATAGTTTAGTGCATTAGTATAATATACTTTCTTGCAGGGTACTCGCAGTTGGATCACGGGATATGACAACACGTGTGTATGGCTTTGCCAAGCTAAAGAATCTGCGAGAATATCCCATTGGTGGCAACAAGGATTCAGTCGTTGGTGTATTCTTTGAGGATAAATCCTTAGACTTGTGTACAGTGAGTACTTATTGATGTTTATATGCTAGTGGACTCTGTAGCTACATATCTTATTCTTCTTCTTTCAACAAACCAGCCATTTCCCACTGAGGCAGGGTGGCCCAAAAAGAAAAACAAAAGTTTCTCCTTCTAAATTTAGTAATATATACAGGAGAAGGGGTTACTAACCCATTGCTCTTGGCATTTTACTTGCCTCTTATGACACACATGACTTAGGCAGGAAGAATTCTGTTCTACTTCCCCATGGAGATAAGAGAGAATAAACAAGAACAAGAACTAGTAAGAAAATAGAAGAAAACCCAGAGGGGTGTTTATATACATGCATGTGTAGTCTGACCTAAGTGTAAGTAGAAGTAGTAAGATGTACCTGAAATCTTGCATGTTTATGAGACAGAAAAAAGCACACCAGCAATCCTACCATCATGTAAAACAATTACAGACTTCCGTTTCACACTCACTGGGCAGGATGGTAGTACTTCCCTGGGCGGTTGCTGTCTACTAACCTACTACCTGGGTCCTAACTTACATATCTGACTTTATCTAGTACAACACCATCTTTATCTGTTGATATTTAAGCTTTTCATGTAATCATTAATCCCTAAATCTTGGTCAACCAATTTATTTTTTCAATTGTAAGGTTGAAAGTTAAGACACTTGTGCAACATCTGGTTATCTTTATTGTAGATGTTTCGCCATCCAGTGACTTTATCAATACAGATTCTTGGACATAATTAGAAAACAGAAGAACTATATACAAAAAATGAGGTAATCAGTCCCTCAGCCTTGGAGGTGGTGTTTACAGCACCATGGTTGTAGAATCTCTACAACCATGGTGCTGTAAACACCACCTCCAAGGCTGATTACCTCATCTTTTGTATATAGTTCTTCTGTTTTCTAATTATGTCCAAGAATCTGTATTGATAAAGCCACTGGATGGCGAAACGTCTACAATAAAGATAACCAGATGTTGCACAAGTGTCTTAACTTTCATCTTGTCGGTATTGTATACCTGTCTTGCACAATCATAAGGTTGTTTGTTTTTATCTAATGCAGTCAGACACTAATATTCTTAACATGTTGGGAATAGGAGCTTATTTTATTGCTAAAAATTTGATTAGTAACATAGATCAAGAGGTACACAAAAATTTTTTTTTACCGTCGTGCCCACTTAACCCTTTCACTGTCCAGTCCCATGAAATTAATATTGCTCTCGCTGTCCACATTTTCCTTCTTAAATAGCAGGGAATCTTTTTCTGAAAGGCATTGGCACCAAAGTTATGAAATTTGATAGATTCATGCAGGTGCAAAGTTAGCAGTCTGGGAACAATTTACCTATTGGCAATTTCACTCATTGTGAGTCTTATTTCATGTCATTTACATTGCTCTACTCAACCAAACTCTTAGCTATTTTGCCTTCCATTCTGTTGGTTGAGCACAAGAAATCTCCCATCCCACTATTACAACAATCTTAAAGTGCACAGAAATTGGTAATTTGGCCAATATTACACAAAATTAAAAAATCCAATTTATAATTTTTTTGTTTTAACATACTGACTGTCTCCCACCGGGGCAGGGCAAACCAAAAATGAAACACTTCTACCATCATTCACATTATCACTGTCTTGTCAAAGGGGTACAGATTGACAGTTTAGATGTCATTCCAAGCAGCCAGTATCCCAAACCCCTCCTTCAGTGTGCAGGCATTGTACTTCCTGCCCAAGACTTCAGTCAGGCTAACTAGTTCCCTGAATCCCTTCATTAAACATTACCCTGCTCACACTCCAACAGCTTGTCAAGTTCTGAAAAGCATTCATCTCCACTCATTCTTATCTAACACACTCACACATGCCTGTGTATGTCGAAGCCCCTTGCACACAAATCCTCCTTTACCCCCTCCCTCCATCCTTTCCTAGGGTAACCCCTACACCGCCTTCCCTCCACTACAGATTTATTCCCTCCAAGTCCTGCTGTTTTGCTCCATCTTCTCTAAATGGCCAAACCACCTCCACAAGCCCTTCTAAGCCCCTCTGAATAATACTTTTAGTAACTCCACACCTCCTCCTAATTTACAAAATACGAATTCTCTGCATAATATTTACACCATACATTGCCCTCAGACACGACATCTCCATTGCCTCCAGCCTCCTCCCTGCTTCAGTGTTTACAACCCATGCTTCACACACACATATAAGAGTGTTGGTACTACTGTACCCTCATACATTCCCTTCTTTGCCTCCATGGATAACATTCTTTGTCTCCACAGATACCTCATTCATGCCCTACATTTTTCCTTTCATCAATTCTGTGGTTTACCTCATCCTTCATAAACCCATCTGCTGACAAGTCAACTCCCAAATATCTGAATCATTCACTTCTTTCATACTCCTTCCCTTCAATCTGATATCCAATTTTTCCCTACCTAACTTGTTTGATACCCCTCATCACCTTACTCTTATCTATGTTCACTTTCAACTTTCTTCCTTTACACACCCTCCCAAACTCGTTCGCTAACATTTGCAACTTCACTTTAGAATCTCCCAAGAAGTAACTGTGTCAGCTCCCATTTTGTATTTAATTCTGCATAATTTAATCCCACCCTTCTCCCCAACACCTTAGCATATACTTCTTTTACAACCCCATCTATAAATATGCTAGCCTTTTCGCTGTCCATCCGTAGTTCTGTGCCATTAATTCATCACCTCACTCAGATAAGCAGTGAGCAGTAAGTTTGGGCCTAGACATGGGAGAATGGGTCAGTGTGGTAAATGTGCACCAAATAAAAAATAATCCTGCCCTACGCAGTGCATAATGGGAAAATAAATTGCGACTGTGCTTTTGGTTTAAAATAGTGACTTTGAAGCGTATTTTTGGATGGTTTTTATGGTTGTATTTTTGGTTTCTTAACCTTATTTGATAGAATGGAAGATATATTATAGAAATAGAGATGATTTTGATTGGTTTCAGGGCTGAAAATAACTTGAAATAGAGTTCAAAGTAGCGGAAATGCTGAATTTTTGCCTATACAGTGGACCCCCGGTTAACGATATTTTTTCACTCCAGAAGTATGTTCAAGTGCCTGTACTGACCGAATTTGTTCCCATAAGAAATATTGTGAAGTAGATTAGTCCATTTCAGACCCCCAAACATACACGTACAAACGCACTTACATAAATACACTTACATAATTGGTCGCATTCGGAGGTAATCGTTATGCGGGGGTCCACTGTATTCCAGTATAGATAAATCACCTCACTTGTCCAGTGTGTCCAGCTGGTTGGTCTAATATGTGTTCATGAATATGCTGACATTTATATAGTTATTACAATAATTCACAACAGTAAATCATTTTTTGTACATGAATAAAATTTCTTTGTGTGAATAAAAATTTAAATAAAGCCTGGGAACATAACTAATGAAGAGAGGAAGTGTTATTTTAGTGCCAGGAATGCCTGCATTGTTTATTCTCAATGCTATTTTGAAATTGGCACATTTTGAAATTTATGTGAAATTGGCAAATTACCATTTTCTGATCACTGTCTTGGGTAGTTGAAATAGTTGATGGGGCAGTTTCTTGTGCTCAGTTGATAAAATGGAAGACATACTAGCAAAATAGCTTAGAATTTGGTTTATTGGAACAATGTAATTGGCCTAAAATAGAATGGGCAAAATTGCCGATGCATAGATATCGCTGACACGGCAGAAAAGATTCTCTACCATTTCATAAGAAAAAATAAAACTTTTTGAAAATTCTTGGATGCTGTGGACAAGCTTCATATTGATGGTCTGAACAATGAAAGGGCTAAACCACCATGGTGACATCACACATCTCTGTCTAAGGCCTACTTTTATTGGAAAGGAATCTCCTTCTCTTTTATACACCCTAACCTGAGCCTCACTATCCTCATAAAAGCTCTTTACAGCATTTAGTAACTTACCACCTATTCCATACATGTAACATCTGCCACATTGCTCCCCTTTCTGCCCTATCATATGCCTTTTCTAAATCCATAAAAGCAGTGAAAACTTCCGTATTTTTATTTAAATATTGTTCACTTATGTGCTTCAATGTAAACACTTCGTCTACACATCCCCTACCCATTCTAAAGCCTCCTTGTTCATCTGTGATTCTGCTCTCTGTCTTACCATTAATTCTTACAGTAATAACCCTACCATATATTCGTCTACACATCCCCTACCCATTCTAAAGCCTCCTTGTTCATCTGTGATTCTGGTCTCTGTCTTACCATTAATTCTTTCAGTAATAACCCTACCATATACTTTACCTGGTATATCCAGTAGGCGTTTTTTTTTTTTTTCTCAATAAACCGGCCGTATCCCACCAAGGCAGGGTGGCCCCAAAAAGAAAAACGAAAGTTTCTCTTTTTAAATTTAGAAATTTATACAGGAGAAGGGGTTACTAGCCCCTTGCTCCCGTCGTTTTAGTCGCCTCTTACAACACGCATGGCTTATGGAGGAGGAATTCTGTTCCACTTCCCCATGGAGATAACAGGAAATAAACAAGAACAAGAACTAGTAAGAAAATAGAAGAAAACCCAGAGGGATGTATATATACAGGAAGGCCCCGCTTTACGGCGTTTCACTTTACGGCGTTCCGCTAATACGGACATTTCAAATTATGACCAAAACTCACTATACGGCTCCCCCCACCTGACTTTCTAATACGGTCACCGTGCCCCACCCTGTTTGTTTACATTCTCCATGAGCTCAGTAAGCACTAAGTCTCTCCATTTTGTCTGGAAACTCCAAAATTTCAAATGTTTTTAAAAGTTATTTCATATTTTATATATACTCTGATAATTATACTTATGTATACCTGTACCTAAATAAACTTACATACATCGAGTCATTTAAATGTCGTATATTACGTTAATATAAAACATTTTCATTAATCCAGCCATGATATTTTTTTCAAAATTATATAATAAACACGATGCATAACATATAAATAAGATAAATACACCCCACAGTAGAATAAATAAACATAAATGTGAGATGTGAGCAGACGACTTCCACAAGTGACGCCATAATAACAATACTCGCCGAGTCTCATTAAATGTCGTATATTACGGTAATATACACATTTTCATTAATCCAGCCATGATATTTTTTTCAAAATTATATAATAAACACGATGCATAACATATAAATAAGATAAATACACCCCACAGTAGAATAAATAAACATAAATGTGAGATGTGAGCAGACGACTTCCACAAATGACGCCATAATAACAATACTCGCCGAGTCTCATTAAATGTCGTATATTACGGTAATATACACATTTTCATTAATCCAGCCATGATATTTTTTTCAAAATTATATAATAAACACGATGCATAACATATAAATAAGATAAATACACCCCACAGTAGAATAATAAACATAAATGTGAGATGTGAGCAGACGACTTCCACAAGTGACGCCATAATAACAATAGTCACGGAGTCTCATTAAATGTCGTATATTACGGTAATATACACATTTTCATTAATCCAGCCATGATTATTTTTTTCAAAATTATATAATAAACACGATGCATAACATATAAATAAGATAAATACACCCCACAGTAGAATAAATAAACATAAATGTGAGATGTGAGCAGACGACTTCCACAAGTGGACGCCATAATAACAATAGTCACGGAGTCTCATTAAATGTCGTTATATTACGGTAATATACACATTTTCATTAATCCAGCCATGATATTTTTTTCAAAATTATAATAAAACACGATGCATAACATTTAATAAGATAAATACACCCCACAGTAGAATAAATAAACATAAATGTGAGCTGTGGTAGCAGACGACTTCCACAAGTGGTGATAATAACAATAGTCACGGAGTCTCATTAAATGTCGTATATTTACGGTAATATACACTTTTCATTAATCCAGCCATGATATTTTTTTCAAATTATATAATAAACACGATACATAACATAAAAAGATGATAAATACACCCCACAATAGAATAAATAAACATAAATATAAGATGTGGGAGCCTGGTTTGTTTACATAACTCTGCGCCTGTTACCTCTCATGTACTCATTCTTTCTCTCTCTCATTTATTCGTTTTATCTCATTTACTTACTCTGACCCTACATTAAGACTACAAATATTTTAAGGTAAGTAAATGAGTGAACTGTATATACATTTTATCGCTCTGGGATGCTTAAATATCATAGAATAGTATGTGTGGGTGGGGTGGCCTGTAAGGTAGCCTGGCTATTACAATACATACCACACTTGATTTCTTACAATAAATACTACTTGTCTCACCCTAGATTAAGACTATAAATATTTTAAGGTAAGTAATGAGTGCACTATGTGTGTATTGTACCTTTTTATTGTTTTTTGATGCCTGGTTCTATTGCTAACTTAATATATGTTAGTGTAAACTTGTTATCTAGTGTTTGTATGCATTTATAAGTGGAAAAAAAGGGTGTTCCACTTTACGGCGATTTCCGCTTTACGGCGGTAGCCTGGAACCTAACCCGCCATATAAGTGGGGCCTTCCTGTATATATATATATATCTTCTTCTTTCAACACACCGGCCGTATCCCACCGAGGCGGGGTGGCCCAAAAGGAAAAACGAAAGTTTCTCTTTTTACATATAGTAATATATACAGGAGAAGAGGTTACTAGCCCCTTGCTCCCGGCATTTTAGTCGCCTCTTACAACACGCATGGCTTATGGAGGAGGAATTCTGTTCCACTTCCCCATGGAGATAACAGGAAATAAACAAGAACAAGAACTAGTAAGAAAATAGAAGAAAACCCAGAGGGTAGGAGAGTTTCAGTGCGGGGAAATAAATGGGATTAAATCTGGAGTATCTGAGAGAGTTAGAGCAAAGGAAGGGGTAGCAGTAATGTTAAATGATCAGTTATGGAAGGAGAAAAGAGAATATGAATGTGTAAATTCAAGAATTATGTGGATTAAAGTAAAGGTTGGATGCGAGATAGTGGGTCATAATAAGCGTGTATGCACCTGGAGAAGAGAGGAATGCAGAGGAGAGAGAGAGATTTTGGGAGATGTTAAGTGAATGTATAGGAGCCTTTGAACCAAGTGAGAGAGTAATTGTGGTAGGGGACCTGAATGCTAAAGAAGGAGTAACTTTTTAGAGAGGGTGTGGTAGGTAAGTTTGTGGGTGCCAGGTGTAAATGATAATGGGAGCCCTTTGATTGAACTTTGTATAGAAAGGGGTTAGTTATAGGTAATACATATTTTAAGAAAAAAAAAGGATAAAAGTATACAAGTTGATGAGGG
>NC_069399.1:134041003-134112688 GCF_026875155.1 Cherax quadricarinatus | reverse complement strand
AAACCCCGGGACTTAGTACGAACTTGCACACGAAAATCACTCACTACGAAAGCAAAAGACTTGGCAGCCCGATGCACCATCCCCCCAATGAAAAGCGGGGGTGTCACTAGCACGTTAAGAGACCATACAATAAGTGTCAGGGGCCGGGGACTGTTCAACTGCCTCCCAGCACACATAAGGGGGATTACCAACAGACCCCTGGCAGTCTTCAAGCTGGCACTGGACAAGCACCTAAAGTCAGTTCCTGATCAGCCGGGCTGTGGCTCGTACGTTGGTTTGCGTGCAGCCAGCAGCAACAGCCTGGTTGATCAGGCGCTGATCCACCAGGAGGCCTGGTCACAGACCGGGCCGCGGGGGCGTTGACCCCCGAAACTCTCTCCAGGTAAACTCCAGGTACCCCTTAAACTCCTGTACAAACTTCTCAGCTGCCCGTTTGTCTGAACTGGCTGCCTCACCATGTCTTTTTTTGGTTAGCATATTAACACCTTTCGCAACATCAGCTTCCTTGATTTGTTCTTTCTTTGACAGGATAGAACCGATGGTCGACTTGTTTTTCCCATACATCCTGGCAAGCTCAACAAGTCTCACACAACTCTCATACTTCTGTATTATTTCCTTCTTCACATCTATGGTGTTTCTCACTTTCTTTACCACAAGGGTACCACTAGCAAGTTTCTTTGGGCCCATGACGGCTTATTTCACAGTCCCACAAGCACTAAACACAACGAAATAATTGTAAAATGTGTAAATGAGAGCGCAGGTTAGTGTTCACACAAGCATAAACAAAGCTAGACTGCTCACGGCGCCTGCGCGGGGACGCAGACAGAGCAGGCCCGCGGACATGTCCCATACCCGGCGGTCCGAAAATAGGGGCGCGTTCGATAATAGGGACACTGTCCGAAAAAATGGTCCTATTTTCAAAACGTTCAATATGTGATACGTTCGATTTTTGAGGTTCCACTGTACCATAATGCTCAAGTTTGTGGAGTAGGATGCCGTGATCTACTGTGTCAAAAGCTTTTCTTAGGTCAACATAAAGTCCTGATGGATATTCTTTATTTTCCAGTGCTGTGTAAAGCAGATCTAACATTTTTACAATTGCATCATTATTGCTTTTATTTTTTCTGAAGCCAAATTGGCAGGGGTTAAGTATGTTTTGTGCTGTTATAAACGAATATAATATCTTGTGCACAAGTTTCTCGAAGATTTTGGATAGTAATGGCAAGTTTGATATTGGCCTGTAGTTGTTTACATCTGTAGGGTCACCACCTTTATGTATTGGTGTAACCCTTGCTGTCTTGAGTAGTGTCGGGAAAGTGCTAGTTTCTAGGGATTTTTTAAAAAGTAATGAAATAGCATGCGAAAGGACATGGGCCGCTCGCATGTACAAAAATGGTGGGATGTGAGACAGATTCCCTGAATTATTTTTAAGTGACTTAATAATCATGGTGACTTCAGTGGGCTCAGTAGGTGCAAGATAAAAGGAGTTTGGGAAATTCCCATCTAAGTAATCATTTGCACAGGCGTTGGTACCTGGGATTTTACTGGCGAGATTAGATCCTATGGTTGAGAAGAAGTCGTTTATCTTGTTAACTGTATCAGTGGGATGCAGTGGTGTTTTGTTCAGTTTAGTTAGGACAATATCCTTGGTTTTTTCAGTTTCTGGGTTCCCAGAATCTGAGAGAATGTTTTCCAGGTCTTTTTTTTTTTTATATCTCCTCTTGTTTCAGTGAATCTGCTGGAGTAATACAATTGTTTGGCTTTTTTTATTAGTTTGGTGAGAACTGGTGCAAGTCCCTCCCTAGTAATCCCTTCCTTAAATCACTTGTTAAAGCAACTGCTCAAGAAGAAATTTCTCGCCTAGCTGGTAGTAATAAGTTATCACAAGTTATATACAATGATAGATGATAGATCTAAACAGGAGTCTTCTGGCAGGGCTGCATCTGCTCTTGTTGCCACCTCTCTAGTTAAGAATGATAATAAATTTGTTGAGTTAGGCATAAGAATTAACAACTGGGCGTCTACATTGCAAACTGAATTGTTTGCAATCCTAATGGCGCTAAAGCTAACTTATGACACTGAGCTTGACTCTATCACCATTACTGAGTCTATGTCATCAATAAATGCTCCTAACTCATATAATGACTCCAATAACATGCTCATTGGAGAAGCCAGGTATAGATACTAAAAAATCAGTGACAAAGGAATTACGTAATATACAATTGCTATGGATCCCATCACACATTGGATTGCTCCTTCATGATAAAGTTGATATGTTAGCCAAGAAGAGTACCCAGAAGGAGAATATAGACTATAACTTTGGTATATCTGTGTCTAGCCTTAGGAATAATATTAGGAGAGAAGTGAATAATGAAAATGATTGTTTTAGGAATGCAGTTAGAAGCCTGAATAGATCTATAACCCACTATGATAACATGAACATAGATAAGTATGTTTATGGAGCAACTTGCAATGTGAACAGACTGACTGATGTTGAAGTGGCCAGGCTTAGGCTTGGTTACAGGTACTGTGGAACCTCAGCTTACAAATGTCCCACCATGCGAATTTTGCAGGATACGAACAGTCGCTCAGTCGATTTTTTGCTTCTGTATACGAACGAAATTTCAGGATGCAAACTTCCCCCTCAAGGGAAGTTCCTTGGTGAGGGGCTCTTGATCTAGGGAATTGAATCTGTGCTCAAATTCCCTAAATTAATAATAATTATTATTATAATAATTATAGAGTTGATATTAGCCTCCTCCGAGCAGGAACTCCGCTGGAGTAGATTATTAATGCCATTTCAATTAATTTAAATGAGGAAAACTGACTCAGAATACGAACAAATCGGGGTACGAACAAGGTCGTGGAACAGATTAAATTCGTAAGCCGAGGTTCCACTGTACCTCTGGCAGTTTGGGAGACAAACAGATGATTAAACTAAATGTAAATTATGTGATCAGGCATATGGTCACTGTCTTGAACACTATGTGCTTAATTGTCCATTATTGAGGAATACAGAGATAGACAGTATAATAACCTATGTGACATGTCAAGATATCTTATTAATGAAAAAAAGACACCAGATATAGTACTAAGAAAATTTCCTAAATTTGATTGTGACGGATAAGTGAACTATAGATATGTAGATATAAATCCAAATGTACCCCTGTTAACCCTTTTGGGGCCTAATTCCTAGGCCTTTTGTGTATCCATATGCTCTTGCGCTACCGTCCACAGGATGGATATGGGGTGCACAATAAACTAGCCACTTCGGTGGCAAAATCTAATCTGATGAATAGTGTTTAAGAATATCTTTGTGTATTAAGCCCTGTCTATATTGCTTTTCATATTGGTGTTTCTTATCAATGGATTTCAGTATGCTGTTTGTTAGCCATGGGCAGCCGAGCTGTTTATTCGTGATCTATTTCGTTTTTATTGGACAGTGTTGTATAGTCTAAGTAATTTATTCAGAAATACGTATGTCTGTCCAGTCGTCAATACCATCGGCCTTGAAGAATTCTGTAGGCCAGTCAGCCAGTCTGCTGTGAAAATACTTATTGAAGCCTCGTCATGGAGTCTAAATGAAACTGTTGTATTGCAGTGGTGGTTTACTAATGTTTGTTGAGAGAAAGGTAGGGTAGTGGTCAGTAGTGCTATCTGTGATTATCCCTGACTTAAGTGGGGCTAGTATATTGGTCCATATATGGTTAATTATGGTTGAACTTGTCTCAGTCAGCCTGGTTGGTTTAGTTATTGTTGGTATGAGAAGTGTGTTGTTCATATTGTTGATGAAATCAGTTACAGGCTGATCATCTGGTAGGCCAGGGTTGATATTGAAGTCTCCAGCTAAGATAGGTGGTGCTTGTTCATTTGTCTGTCTGTTATTAGTGTCTTTAATTTCTCACTGAAATTTGGGATGTTTGTGTGGTATCCAGTATATGGCACTGACTGTTATAGGAGTCATAAGGTTTTTTACAGTAAAATTAGCAAAAATATGTTCTCCATATTCATCACTATAGCAAGCGGTGCTAATACCAGATAGTTGGTTCGAGTAATAGCTTGCAATACCACCCCCAACCTGGTATGGTCTGCAGTTGTGGATTGATGTGTATCCTGGTATTGGGTAGATATCAACTGTGTCCTGCTTAAGCCAGGTCTCAGTGAGAATAATGCAGGAGAAGGGTGTCTTTAGGGAATCAAGGAGTGCCAGGAGGCCATAATAGTGTTTGCTTAACCCTTTCAGGGTCCGTCCCGTAGATCTACGGCTTTACGTTCAGGGTCCAAACCGTAGATCTACGCCATAAGCTCAGCTCACTCTGATAAACTGTGAGTGGTACATTTGGGCCTAGATATGAGAGAATACATCTATGTGGTATGTGTGCACCACATAAAACAGATCCTGCAGCACACTGTGTATAATGAGAGAAAAAAAATGAAATCATGATTTTTCGATTAAAACAGCAACTTTGCAGTGTTTTTTCGTATGTTTTTTATAGTTGTATTTGCGATTTCTTGGTCTCATTTGATAGAATGGAAGACATATTACAGAAATAGAGATGATTTTGATTGGTTTTAGCACTGGAAATGGCTTGAAATTGAGCTCAAAGTAGCAGAAATGTTAAATTTTTGCCGATATTCAAGAGTAAAACAAACGACCTCACACGTCTAATACACGACAGCTGGTGGGTCTAATATACATTCACATATATGGTGATGATATTTATACAATTATTACAGTATTGCATAACAGTAAATCTTCTATTTGTTGGTGTGAATAAAAATTCATTATGTGAATAAAAAATCAAAATGGAATTT
The DNA here is from genome assembly GCF_026875155.1 of Cherax quadricarinatus. Taxonomy (NCBI): domain Eukaryota; kingdom Metazoa; phylum Arthropoda; class Malacostraca; order Decapoda; family Parastacidae; genus Cherax; species Cherax quadricarinatus. Next base: position 134,107,873 of record NC_069399.1, on the reverse strand, counting down.
ATTTGTAAAGCCTCAAAACATAACTAATGAACAGAGGAAATGTTAGTTTAGTGCCAGGAATGCCTACATTGTTCATTCTGGACCCTATTTTGAAATTGGAATATTTTGAACTTTGTGTTAAATTGGCCAAATTAACAATTTCCGATCACTTTATTTTATTTATTTATTTATTTATTATAAATTTGAGCACACATACAGAGGTACAAAAAAATACAGATAAGAGCAGCATGGCAAAGCCACTTATACTATGCATAGCATTACGGGCTGGCTTAAAATTAACTTAAGATTAACTAAGCAATGATGAAGTCAGTGATAAAACATTAATGTAAACAGATTACTATAAAGCACAAGTGAGTATTACAAAGACAGGTCATATGGTTGCATTCAGTCATATGAAGGATTCTGTTAGGTAGTGTATTTAAAAAATAATAAAGTTAGATTCGGTTTTAGGTTTAACATTTATGTGATATAATTGTGAGAAACATTTAAGATATACAATTTATAAGGTTCAGTTATCAGTATTTATTTGGTTTTTGGGTGAGTAAGTGATCTTTGAGTAGAGACTTGAATTTATAAACAGGTAGTGTTTCTTTTATATTTACAGGTAATGAATTCCAGATTTTAGGGCCTTTTATGTGCATTGAGTTTTTGCATAGTGTGAGATGAACACGAGGAACATCAAAGAGTGATCTGTGCCTTGTGTTATGGTCATGTGTTCTGTTGAGGTTGGCAAGGAGATGTTTGAGGGGAGGGTTAATATCAGAGTTAAGTGTTCTATGTATGTAATAGGTGCAGTAATAAGTATGGATGTTTGTATGGTGAGTAGGTTTAGTGTATTGAATATTGGTGGATGTGTGCTGCCTGTAGTGAGAATTTGTTATCATTCTAACTGCAGCCTTTTGTTGGGTAATTAGTGGTCTGAGATGGTTAATTGTTGTTGAGCCCCAATGCACAAATTCCGTAGGTGAGATAGGGTAAATAAGAGAGTGATATAGGGCCAGGAGGGCTGACTGTGGAACATAGTACCGTATCTTCGATAGTATGCCTACAGTCTTGGAAATTTTCTTAGAAATTTGTTGTATATATGTATGAAATTTGAGTCTATTATCAAGGTGGATTCCTAAGAATTTTCCCTCTGTTAGCTTTGTGATAGGTGTATCCGTTTATCATTATGTTAAGAGGGACATCTGTAGCTCTGTTACCAAACTGAATGAAGTAGGTTTTGTCAATGTTTAGTGTAAGTTTGTTAGTCCTCATCCAGGTAGATATTTTCTGTAATTCGGTATTACAGTATTGGCTAGTGTGACTGGGCTCGGGTGAGAGAAGACGTATGTAGTGTCATCTGCAAATAGTGTGGGTTTGAGTAATTGCGAAGCATTTGGAAGGTCATTTATGTATAGGAGAAAGAGAAGAGGGCCAAGGACACTTCCCTGTGGGACACCAACTGTAATTGGTTGCGCAGAAGAGTTTGCCCCATTTGCGTACACATATTGGCTTCTGTTGCTGAGGTATGACTTGAGGTAGTTGAGGGAGTGCCCTCTATACCATAGTTGTGACAATTTTACGTGGAGCAAGTCATGGTCAACTGTATCAAAAGCTTTACGTAAGTCAATGAAGATCCCCAGTGGGACTTCTTTTTTCTCTATTGCAGTGTTATATATGTTCTAGCATGTGTATAATAGCATCATTAGTATTTTTATTAGGCCTGAATCCAAATTGGCAGGGGTTTGAGTATGTTTTGGGAGATAAGGTAGGAGTAATTCGTTTATGAATTAAATTTTTCGAAGATTTTTGAGAGAGGGTGTAAGTTGGATATTGGCCTATAGTTATTCAACTCTGTTTGGTCTCCTCCTTTGTGGATCGGGGTGACCCTTGCTATTTTGAGTACTGTAGGGAAGGTGGAGGATTCGATGGATTTGTTAAAGAGTGTTGCAATGATTGGAGATAGCACTTGTGACACTTTTTTGTATATAAAGGGTGGTAAGGTACTTAAATCTCCTGCCTTGTTTTTTAGTGCATTGATAATAAGGGAGACTTCGTATGGGTTAGTCGGAGCTAGGAACAGTGTGTTCGGGTAGTTGCCGGTGAGGTAGTCATTTGGTGGGGTATCTGAGCTTGGGATTTTATTGGCAAGGTTTTGTCCTATAGTGGAGAAGAAATCATTGAGTCTGTTTGCTGTTTCTGTTGGTGGGAGTTGGGGTTCATCTGATTTTGCTAATTTTATTTCGCTATTTCGTGATATCTTTTTTGTTCCCAGAATTTCTGATAGGGTTTTCCAGGTCTTTTTTATATCACCTCGTAAGTTGGATAATCTGTTCTCATAATACAATTTTTTTGCCCTTCTTATCAGGCTGGTTAGGATTGACGAGTAACGTTTTGTTTGGTCTCTGGTTATGTGACCCATTCTGTACTGTTTTTCATATTGGTGTTTTGTATTTATGGATTTGAGAATGCTGGGTGTTAGCCAGGGACTGTTCAGTCTCTTTGCTGTCATCTGTTTAGTTTTTTTAGGGCAGTGCTTGTTATAGAGGTATTGGGTCTTTTTTAGAAAATTATTAATACATTCGTCAATATCTGTATAGATTTCTAGCTCAGTGTGCCAATCAATGTTTGCTAATGCTGTTGTGAAGTTATTAATGGCTGCCTCATTGTGAAGTCTGAAGGTGACTTTAGTAGTTGTAGTTAAACAGTTGACTTGACGATTTCTTGTGCTCAATCGATAGAATAGAAGTAATACTAGTGAAATAGCTAAGAATTTGGTTGATTGGAATAATGCAATTGGCCTAAAATGGGAGTCAAAGTCGGCAAAATCGCCGATTCGTAAATATCGCTGACACATCAAAATTCGCGAGAGCATAATTTCGTTAATTTTCCACCAAATTTCGTACTTTTTGTTTTATTACCTTCACAAAAAGATTCTCTACGATTTCATAAGAAAAAATAACAATTTTTTTTTTTTAAATTCTTGGACACTGGTGCGTGACTCCAGATTTGGGCCTTGGATCCTGAAAGGGTTAAGGACCTGATGTTGTAGTTAAGAACTGTTAGACTTTTAGCTGTATTTAGGATAGCACTGGCTTGTGATGCTGTATAATTAAGGCAGTTACTTTCCAATAAATTTTGATTGTGTGTTAGATTATGTAGGTTTAGATCAGGGTCGACGTGAACATTCATCTTTTAGGTTTAAATAGTAATTCTTTATATCCTGTATAGTGTGGTGAGTTCTAGTACTGATATCTGTAGTAGTGGGGTGTTTGGACAAGTATATAGCTAATGCACATTATTCAAATAGAGTGTAGTAACTAATAAACATAATGAATATTGTGTTGACAATGTATTGAACTAAAGTACAACTAGGTATAAACTAATAAGATAAAATTACAAATTAAAAATAGCACCAGACTATCACTTGTAGTTGCACTAAGGTTAATATAAGTTGTTTATGTGAACTAAAGTATAACTAGATATAAATTGATAAGATAAAATTACAAATTAAAGTAGCAAAAGTATAATAAAATAAAAAATGGCAATGATATGATTGTAAGTAATATGATAGTAAGATGGTACACAAGATAATAAAAAAGTTGGAGTTGAATATACAAGCTTGAAAATTTGGCAACAATAGGTTAAGAAAAGTATAAAATAAAATTGGGTAATAAAGTCTAAAATAAAATAGGGCAATAATAAAAAGTTTAAAATAAAATTGGGTATTAAAGTCTAACACACACACACAAATAACCCGCACATAAAAGACAGAAGCTTACGACGACGTTTCGGTCCGACTTGGACCATTGACAAAGTCACACTAACAGAGGAGGAGCAGGACGGCTATATATAGGCAGGAAGAGGTGGAGGTAGTAGTAGTGGAAGTAGTAGTAGTAGTAGTAGTAGTACAAGAATTGTATATAATACCGACAGGATGAAATGACACATGCACAACACCCGGGCATCCCCACCGTAGACGTTTCGCCATCCAGCCAGCCACTGGATGGCGAAACGTCCACAACAAAGACAACCAGACGCCGCACGTGTCTAATTTCATCAGTAGATGTAGTAGAAGAAGAAGAGGTAGTAGTAGTGGTAGTGGTAGAAGTGGGAAATAAGGAAGACGAGCCAGTCAAATACAAAGGAAGGGGAGCACTGCAAGAGAGCTAGAAACCCACAGAGGGAGATGAAATAAAATAAAGAAGGAACAGAAACACGAGACAGGAGAGAGAAAGACAACCCAGAGGAGAAAAGGAGAGAGGAAAGGGGAAGAGGAAGAAGAAAAAGAAGAAGAAGAAGAAAAAATGAGGATTCAGGTTAAGTCACGGGTGTTCTGAAGTTTGGAGCATTTTACAATGTAGTGGGAGAGGAAGGCATCTACAGAGACGAAGCCAGGGCTAAGGTTCATACAAGGAAAGTTGTGTATAAGAGAGGATTCAACTAAACGGCGACTGTTCGAGTTGGAAGTAGGGAAGACAGTTTTAGCAGAAGACCAGTCAATAGGATGGCTATGATCTCTGACGTGACAGAAAAGAGCATTGTTAGTGTCGGCAAGCCTAACACTATTTTTGTGCTCCCTAAGTCTGTCAGAAAGAGATCGACCAGTTTGCCCCTTCCATTAAGTTTAAAGCTGAATGGGAATCTAATTCCTTACTTCCTTTCCTTGATGTCCATGTCCACCGCTCAGATACAGGTTTTTCCTTTTCCGTTTACCGTAAACCTATGCACAGTGGCATGTACATTCACTACTTTTCCTATCATGCTTCCCCTGTCAAGAAAAGTGTTCTTATCTCCCTCTTTCTCCGTGCCCTCCGCATCTGTGATCCTCAGTTCCTTCCAGCAGAAATTTCCACTCTTTATAATTCGTTCTCCCGTCTTGGCTACCCTTCCCATTTCATAGACTCTGCCCTCTCACGTGCTAAACGCAATTTCTTCTCTCCCAAACTCTCTACTCATGGGAACTCTTCTATCCTCTGCCTTCCCTACATTTCCGGTCTTTCTAATCTCAACAATTCTCTCCGTCCCTTAGACATCAAGCTTACCTTCCGCCAGACTAACACTCTTCGCACTAATCTCGTTCATACCTCTCCTCCCTCTACAGATGTTCCTGGTGTCTACTCTATTTCTTGCTCCTCCTGTCCTCTTCAATACTTTGGTGAAACTGGTCGATCTCTTTCTGACAGACTTAGGGAGCACAAAAATAGTGTTAGGCTTGCCGACACTAACAATGCTCTTTTCTGTCACGTCAGAGATCATAGCCATCCTATTGACTGGTCTTCTGCTAAAACTGTCTTCCCTACTTCCAACTCGAACAGTCGCCGTTTAGTTGAATCCTCTCTTATACACAACTTTCCTTGTATGAACCTTAGCCCTGGCTTCGTCTCTGTAGATGCCTTCCTCTCCCACTACATTGTAAAATGCTCCAAACTTCAGAACACCCGTGACTTAACCTGAATCCTCATTTTTTCTTCTTCTTCTTCTTTTTCTTCTTCCTCTTCCCCTTTCCTCTCTCCCTTTTTCCTCTGGGTTGTCTTTCTCTCTCCTGTCTCGTGTTTCTGTTCCTTCTTTATTTTATTTCATCTCCCTCTGTGGGTTTCTAGCTCTCTTGCAGTGCTCCCCTTCCTTTGTATTTGACTGGCTCGTCTTCCTTATTTCCCACTTCTACCACTACCACTACTACTACCTCTTCTTCTTCTACTACATCTACTGATGAAATTAGACACATGTGCGGTGTCTGGTTGTCTTTGTTGTGGACGTTTCGCCATCCAGTGGCTGGCTGGATGGCGAAACGTCTACGTGTGGGATGCCCGGGTGTTGTGCATGTGTCATTTCATCCTGTCGGTATTATATACAATTCTTGTACTACTACTACTACTACTACTACTTCCACTACTACTACCTCCACCTCTTCCTGCCTATATATAGCCGTCCTGCTCCTCCTCTGTTAGTGTGACTTTGTCAATGGTCCAAGTCGGACCGAAACGTCGTCGTAAGCTTCTGTCTTTTATGTGCGGGTTATTTGTGTATCGTTCCAGTCACGGTATTGTGCCTTTTTGTTATTTATTAAAGTCTAAAATAAAATAGGGCAATAAAAAGTTTAAAATAAAATTGGGTGTTTGTCTAAAATAAAATAGAGCAATAATAAAAAGTTTAAAATATGATTGGGCAATAAAGTATAAAATAAAATTGGGCAAGAAAAAATATAAAATTGGGTAATAAAGTCAAAAATAAAATAGGGCAATAATAAAAAGTTTAATATAAAATAGTGCAATAATAAAATTTTTTAAATAAAATAGTGCAATAATAAAAAGTTTAAAATAAAATTGGGCAGTAAAGTATAAAATAAAATTGGGCAGTAATAGAAAGTTTAAAATAAAGTTGGGCAATAAGGTATATAATAAAATAGGGCAGTAATAGTTGAAAAGGACAATGTTATGGTAAGCTACAATTAAAATAAGATAGGGCAATGAAGTGGTAAGTTGCAAATATTTGATGAAGTTGAGGTAATAAAATAATAATAAAAAAAAATAATAATAGAGAGAGATTCTGTAGATATTAAACACAATTAAGACCATTTAACCTAAAAAATTACCATTTAACCTAAATGCTGAACATGCAATTGCATTAAGTTTTATAACCTGCATGATCTGTATCACTAGACAAGAGCATTTCACCCCTCCATGGAAGATGTGTTCATTTAATATCACATACCTGCAAGTCCCTCCCAAGAAGCTCATTGCTAGTAATCCCTTCCTTAAATTTGTTGAGCTAGGCATAAGAATTAACAACTGGGCGTCTACACTGCAAACTAAATTGTTTGCAATCCTAATGGCGCTAAAGCTAACCTATGACACTGAGCTTGACTCTCTCATCATTACTGATTCTGTCATCATTGAAGGCTCTTGACTCATATAATGACTCCAACAACATGCTCATTAGAGAAGCCAGGTATAGATGCTCAGAAATCTGGGACAAAAAAGTTAATGTACAATTGCTATGGATCCCATCACACATTGGATTACTCCTTCATGATAAAGTTGATATGTTAGCCAAGAAGAGTACCCAGAAGGAGAATGTAGAATATAACATTGGTATATGTGTGTCTAGCATTAGGAACAATATTAGGAGAGAAGTAAATAATGAAAATGATTGTTATAGGAATGAAGTTAGAAGCCTGAGACGATCTATAACCCACTATGATAACATGAATGTAGATAAATATGTTTATGGAGCAACTTGCATTGTGAACAGACTGACTGATGTTGTAATGGCCAGGCTTAGGCTTGGTTACAAGTACTTCTGGTATATGGTCACTGTCTTGAACACTGTGTGCTTAATTGTCCACTTATTGAGGAATACAGAGATAGACAGTATAATAACCTATGTGACATGTCACAATGTCTTATTAATGAAAATAAGATACCAGATATACTAAGCAAATTTCCTAATTTTGCTTGTAACAGATAAGTCAACTATAGATATGTAGATATAAATCCAAATGTTCACCTGTTACCCCTTTTGGGGCCTAGTTCCTAGGCCTTTTGTGTATCCATATACAGTGGACCCTCGCCTAATGCTATTAATCCGTTCCTGAGAGCTCAAATTATCGAAATTATCGTTAGGCGAATTAATTTTCCCCATAAGAAATAATGGAAATCAAATTAATCCACTCCTGACACCCCAAAGTATGAACAAAAAAAAATTTTTACCACATGAAATATTAATTTTAATACACACAAACTGAAGAAGACATGCACAGTTAAATGACACTTACCTTTATTGAAGATCTGGTGATGATTGATGGGATGGGAGGAGGGGAGACTGTGGATGGTGTTAATTTTTAGAAGGGGAATCCCCTTCCATTAGGACTTGAGGTGGCAAGTCCTTTTCCAGGGTTACTTCCCTTCTTCTTTTAATGGCACTAGGACCAGCTTGAGAGTCACTGGACCTCTGTCACACAACATATCTGTCCATAGAGGCCTGTACCTCCCGTTCCTTTATGGCATTCCTAAAGTGTTTCACAACATTGTCAGTGTAATAGTCACCAGCACGGCTTGCAATAGCTGTGTGAGGGTGATTTTCATCAAAAAAGGTTTGCACTTTAAGCCACATTGCACACATTTCCTTAATCTTTGAAGTAGGCAACTTCCTCAATTTCTCTATCCCCTCCTCCGAAGCAATTTCCTCAGCTGTGGCCTCTTGCTGTTGAAGATGATCTAGCAGCTCATCAGTGGTTAGTTCTTCATTGCCCTCCTCCACCAACTCTTCCACATCCTCCCCACTAACCTCCAACCCCAAGGACTTCCCCAATGCCACAATGGATTCCTCAACTGGCATAGGATTCCCAGGGTTAGCCTCAAACCCTTCAAAATCCCTTTTGTCTACACATTCTGGCCACAGTTTCTTCCAAGCAGAGTTCAAGGTCCTCTTAGTCACTTCCTCCCAAGCCTTACCTATAATGTTTACACAATTGAGGATGCTAAAGTGATCTCTCCAAAACTCTCTTAGAGTCAGTTGAGTTTCTGAGGTCACTACAAAGCACCTTTCAAACATAGCTTTTGTGTACAGTTTCTTGAAGTTGGAAATGACCTGCTGGTCCATGGACTGCAGGAGAGGAGTGGTATTAAGAGGCAAAAACTTGCCCTTAATGAAGCTCATTTCCGCAGAAAGTCGCTCTGCCACGTCTGAAGGATGACCAGGAGCATTGTCTAATACCAGGAGGCACTTAAGGTCTAATTTCTTTTCAATTAGGTAATTTTTCACAGTGGGGGCAAATGCATGGTGTAACCAGTCATAGAAAAAGTCCCTAGTGATCCATGCCTTACGGTTTGCCCTCCACAGCACACACGAATTAGCCTTGAGGACACTGTTTTTCCTGAACACTCTGGGAGTTTCAGAGTGATACACCAATAAAGGCTTCCTGAACACTCTGGGAGTTTCAGAGTGATACACCAATAAAGGCTTCACTTTGCAATCACCACTAGCATTGGCACACATGAGAAGAGTAAGCCTGTCTTTCATAGGCTTATGTCCTGGGAGTGCCTTTTCCTCCTGAGTAATGTAGGTTCTGCTTGGCATTTTCTTCCAAAACAGGCCTATTTCATCACAATTAAACACTTGTTAAGGTTTCAGTCCTTCACTGTCTATGTACTCCTTGAATTCCTGCACATATTTTTCAGCCGCTTTGTGGTCTGAACTGGCAGCCTCACCATGCCTTATCACACTATATATGCCACTACGATCCTTAAATCTCTCAAACCAACCTTTGCTGGCCTTAAATTCACTCACATCATCACTAGTTGCAGGCATTTTTCTAATTAAATCGTCATGCAACTTCCTAGTCTTTTCACATATGATCGCTTGAGAGATGCTATCTTCTGCTATCTGTTTTTCGTTTATCCACACCAATAACAGTCTCTCAACATCTTCTATCACTTGCGATCTCTGTTTCGAAAACAAAGTTGCACCTTTGGCAAGAACAGCTTCCTTGATTGCCGTTTTCTTGGCCACAATAGTAGCGATGGTTGATTGGGGTTTTGTGCACAACCTGGCCAGCTCGGAGACACGCACTCCACTTTCATACTTAGCAATGATCTCTTTCTTCATATCCATAGTAATTCTCACTCTTTTTGTTGTAGGGTTGGCACTAGAAGCTTTCTTGGGGCCCATGGTGACTTATTTTGCAAGTGCAATCACTAAAAAGGCTGTGATAATATGAAATGTTCCGATTGTATGCTTGGAAGAGACCGCGGTGGCTGGCTTGTAAACACTGGCACCCACGGAACAAGTGAGGCAGGCTCAGGCCGCACGTGGACGCGTCTCAAGCGAATCGTGTTGAGCGAGTTTTTTAGCGCTAGCTGAGGCAAAATTTTTGCGTTAAAATGTATCGCTAGGCAGATTTAACATTATGCGATGCGTTCGTTAGGTGAGGGTCCACTGTATTCTTATACTACCATCCACAGGATGGATGTGGAGTGCACAATAAACTAGCCACTTCAGTGGCAGAATCTAAAAATCTAATATGAATGATCATCTCGACCCAGATCTGTATCTACATAATCTGACTCCTGATCAAAATTTAATGGAAAGTAACTGCCTCTGTTACACAGTCTCACAAGCCAGCACTGTCTTAAATAATGCTAAAAATATTACAGCTCTTAATTGCAATATTAGGTCCCTAAGTAAACACTATGATGACCTCCTGGCACTCCTTGATCCCCTAAAGATAACCTTCTCCTGTATTATTGTCACCATACCAAGTTGGGGGTGGTATTGCAATCTATTACTCTAATGAATTATCTTGCTATAACACCACTTGCTACAGTGATGAATATGGAGAAAATATTTTTCAAATTTTACTGTAAAAAAACCTTAAGACTCATAACATTCGGTGCCATTTACCAGATGCCTCATACAAACATCCCAAATTTTAGCGATAAATTAAAGACATTGATAACAAACAACCAAATGAACAAGTACATACCACCTTCTCTTAGCTGGAGACTTTAACATTAACCTTTGCCTAACAGATGACCAACCAGTAACTGATTTCATCAACAATATGAACAACACACTGCTCATACCAGCTATAACAAAACCAACCAGGCTGACTGAAACAAGTGCAACCATAATTGACCATATATGGACTAATATACTAACCCCCCTTAATTCAGGGATAATCACAGAAAGCACTACTGACCACTATCCCACCTTCCTCTTAACAAACATTAGTAAACCACTGGAATACAACAAGGTCTCTTTCAGACTCCATGACGAGGCATCAGTAAATAACTTCAAAGCAGAGTTAGGGATGGTTGACTGGCCTACAGAATTCTCCACTGCCAATGGGATCGATGATTGGATAGACATATTTCTTAACAAATTACTTAGACTATATAACAAACATTGTCCCATAAAAATGAAACATTACGAATAAATGGCTAGGTTGCCCGTGGCTAACTAACAGCATACTAAGATCCATTGATAAGAAACATCAATATGAAAAGCAATATAGACAGGGCTTAATACACAAAGATATTAAACACTTTGCATCAGTCCTCACCAAACTACTAAGAATGGCCAAGCAATTGTACTATTCCAATACATTCACTGAAACAAGAGGAGATTCTGGGCACCCACAAACTGAAAAAACTAGGGATATTGTCCTAATTAAACCGAATGAAACACAACTATAACCTATTCATACAGTTAACAAGATAAATTACTTTTTTTCAACCATGGCATCAAACCATGCCAGTAAAATCCCCGGTACCAATGCCCGAGCAACTGATTACTTTGATGGGAATTTCCCAACCTCCTCCTATCTTGCACCAACTGAACCCACTGAAGTCAACATGATTATTAAAAATAAATCAGGGAATCTGACTCAAGTCCCACCATTATTGTACAAAGGGATGGCTCATGTCTTTTCGCCTGCTATTTCATTACTCTAACAAATCGCTTGAAAGTAGCACTTTCCCGACACTACTCAAGATAGCAAGGGTTACACCAATACACAAAGGTGGTGACCCCAAAGATATAAATAACTACAGGCCAATATCAAACCTATCACCATTGCTATCCAAAATCTTCAAGAAACTCGTGCACAAGAGATTATACGTATTAATCTATAACAGCACAAAGCATCCTCAACTCCTGCCAATTTGGCTTCAGGAAAAGCAAAAGCACAAATGACGAAGTTGTAAAAATTCTAGACCTGCTTTACACAGCACTGGAAAAAAATAATATCCATTAGCACTCTTTATCGACCTAAGGAAAGCTTTTGATACAGTAGACCACAGCATCCTACTCCGCAAGCCTGATCATTATGGTATAAGAGGCCACGCACTTATATATTTCAAATCCTACCTTACTAACAGGCATCAATAAGGACAAAACCTTATCAACAAGACCACAGGATACTGGAGTGCCACAGGGAAGTGTCCTTGGTCCCCTGCTCTTCCTCTTATACATCAATGATCTTCCTAATGCATCACAACACCTGAAACCAATTCTCTTTGCTGATGACATGACTCATGTCATCGCCTACCCTAATCTTGCCTCAATCAGCACCATTGTTAACGAGGGGCTAGTAAAAATATCAACCTGGGTTACTGCCAATAAACCTACACTTAATACTGAGAAAATCTTCTATATGTATTATGTTTGGTAACAGAGCAGGTGTTGCACAACTTAACATTATGATTGACAACACTCTTATTGCTAACCATAATAAAGGCAAATTCCAGGGCCTACACCTTGACAGCAATCTGAAATTCAACACTCATATCCAACACATAAGTAAGTTTATTCCGGTATACTCAAATACAGTTACATAGATTATCATACATAGCATATGTGTATAGTACCTAGGATAACCCAAAAAAGTCAGACAGTGACTTATTTCCATTGGGGTCCTTTTACCTTATTATTATACAGTAGACCCCCGGTATTCGATATTAATCCGTTCCTGAGAGCTCATCGAATACCGATAATATCGAAAACCAATCAATTTTCCTCATAAGAAATAATGAAAATCAAATTAATCCGTGCAAGACACCCAAAAGTATGAAAAAAAAAATTTTACTACATGAAATATTAAGTTTAATGCAATAGAATAATTACAATAACAATAAAATAATTGACACTTACCTTTAATGAAGATCTGGTGATGATTGATGGGATGGGAGGAGGGGAGAGGTGTTAGTGTTTAGAAGGGGAATCCTCTTCCATTAGGACTTGAGGTAGCAAGTCCTTTTCTGGGATTACTTCCCTTCTTCTTTTAATGCCACTAGGACCAGTTTGAGTCACTGGACCTCTGTCGCACAACAAATCTGTCCATAGAGCTCTGTACCTCCCGTTCCGTTACGATTTGTCTAAAATGGGCCACAACATTGTCATTGTAATAGCTGTGTTAGGGTGATTTTCATCCATAAAGGTTTGCACTTCAACCCACTGTGCACACATTTCCTTAATTTTTGAAGTAGGCACAATGTATTCCACAACTGGTATAGGCTTCTCAGGGTTAGCCCCAAACCCTTCAAAATCTTTCTTAATTTCCATACTAATTCTCACCCTTTTTACCACAGGGTTGGCACTAGAAGCTTTCTTGGGGCCCATGGTGACTTATTTTGCAGAAACAAGCACCAAACACAGTGATAATATGGATAATATGGAATGTACCGAATGTATTCTTAGATGCGCGCACACTGGCACACAAGGGGCAGTTCAGGCCACATGTGGACAGGTCTCGTACGAATCGTGTCGAATACCGGGTTTTCAATCGAATACCGAAGAAAATTTTTTGCGATATAATGCATCGAATACCGGATTTATCGAATACCGATGCCATCGAATACCGGGGGTCCACTGTAATATAAAGGAGATATTATTATTATTATTATTATTGTAGGTAGTAGGTTGGTAGACAGCAACAACCCAGGGAGGTACTACCGTCCTGCCAAGTGAGTGTAAAACGAAAGCCTGTATTTGTTTTACATGATGGTAGGATTGCTGGTGTCTTTTTTCTGTCTCATAAACATGCAAGATTTCAGATGTCTTGCTACTACTACTTACACTTAGGTCACATTACACATACATGTACAAGCATATATATATATACACACCCCTCTGGGTTTTCTTCTATTTTCTTTCTAGTTCTTGTTCTTGTTTATTTCCTCTTATCTCCATGGAGAAGTGGAACAAAATTCCTCCCTCGTAAGCCATGCGTGTTGCAAGAGGCGACTAAAATGCCTGGAGCAAGGGGCTAGTAACCCCTTCTCCTGTACAAATTACTAAATTTAAAAAGAAAAACTTTTAGTTTTCTTTTTGGGCCACCCTGCCTTGGTGGGATATGGCCGGTTTGTTAAAAAAAAAAATTATTCTATAAAGGAGATAATATCTTATTATTCTATAAAGGGGATAATATCTTATTATTCTATAAAGGGGATAATATCTTATTATTCTATAAAGGGGATAATATCTTATTATTATTCTATAAAGGGGATAATATCTTATTATTATTCTATAAAGGGGATAATATCTTATTATTTTATAAAGGGGATAATATCTTATTATTATTCTAAAAAGGAGATAATATCTTACTATCATACTATTAACCCTTTGGGGGTTTCGGCCGTACTAGTACGGCTTATGCCCCAGGGTTTTTGATGTACTAGTACAGTACTACCGTCCTGCCAGATGACTGTGAAACAGAAACCTGTAACTGTTTTGCATGATGGTAGGATTGCTGGTTTCTTTTTCTGTCTCATAAACACGCTAGATAACAGGGATATCTTGCTACTCCTACTTACACTTTGGTCACACTTCACAGACACGCACATGCATATATATATACATACATCTAGGTTTTTCTCCTTTTTCTAAATAGCTCTTGTTCTTCTTTATTTCTTCTATTGTCCATGGGGAAGTGGAAAAGAATCTTTCCTCCCAAAGCCATGTATGTCGTATGAGGCGACTAAAATGCCGGGAGCGATGGGCTAGTAACCCCTTCTCCTGTAGACATTTACTAAAAAAGAGAAGAAAAACTTTATAAAACTGGGATGCTTGAATGTGCGTGGATGTAGTGCGGATGACAAGAAACAGATGATTGCTGATGTTATGAATGAAAAGAAGTTGGATGTCCTGGCCCTAAGCGAAACAAACCTGAAGGGGGTAGGGGAGTTTCGGTGGGGGAAATAAGTGGGATTAAATCTGGAGTATCTGAGAGAGTTAGAGCTAAGGAAGGGGTAGCAGTAATGTTGAACGATCAGTTATGGAAGGAGAAAAGAGAATATGAATGCGTAAATTCAAGAATTATGTGGATTAAAGTAAAGGATGTGAAAAGTGGGTCATAATAAGCGTGTATGCACCTGGAGAAGAGAGGAATGTAGAGGGGAGAGAGATTTTGGGGGATGTTAAGTGAATGTATAGGAACCTTTGAACCAAGTGAGAGAGTAATTGTGGTAGGGGACCTGAATGCTAAAGTAGGAGAAACTTTTAGAGAGGGTGTGGTAGGTAAGCTTGGGGTGCCAGGTATAAATGATAATGGGAGCCCTTTGATTGAACTTTGTATAGAAAGGGGTTTAGTTATAGGTAATACATATTTTAAGAAAAAGAGGATAAATAAGTATACAAAATATGATGTAGGGCAAAATGACAGTAGTTTGTTGGATTATTTATTGGTAGATAAAAGACTGTTGAGTAGACTTCAGGATGTACATGTTTATAGAGGGGCCACAGATATCTCAGATCACTTTTTAGTTGTAGCTACACTAAGAGTAAAAGGTAGATGGGATACAAGGAGAACAGAAGCATCAGGGAAGAGAGAGGTGAAGGTTTATAAACTAAAAGAGGAGGCAGTTAGGGTAAGATATAAGCAGCTATTGGAGGATAGATGGGCTAATGAGAGCATAGGTAATGGGGTCGAAGAGGTATGGGGTAGGTTTAAAAATGTAGTGTTTGAGTGTTCAGCAGAAGTTTGTGGTTACAGGAAGGTGGGTGCGGGAGGGAAGAGGAGCGATTGGTGGAATGATGATGTAAAGAGAGTAGTAAGGGAGAAAAAGTTAGCATATGAGAAGTTTTTACAAAGTAGAAGTGATGCAAGGAGGGAAGAGTATATGGAGAAAAAGAGAGAGGTTAAGAGAGTGGTGAAGCAATGTAAAAAGAGAGCAAATGAGAGAGTGGGTGAGATGTTATCAACAAATTTTGTTGAAAATAAGAAAAAGTTTTGGAGTGAGATTAACAAGTACCTAGGGATTGGCAGAGAGCATGCATAGTTCCTTTGTATAAAGGCAAAGGGGACAAAAGAGAGTGCAAAAATTATAGGGGGATAAGTCTGTTGAGTATACCTGGTAAAGTGTATGGTAGTGTTATTATTGAAAGAATTAAGAGTAAGACGGAGAATAGGATAGCAGATGAACAAGGAGGCTTTAGGAAAGGTAGGGTGTGTGTGGACCAGGTGTTTACAGTGAAACATTTTAAGTGAACAGTATTTAGATAAGGCTAAACAGGTTTTTGTGGCATTTATGGATTTGGAAAAGGTGTATGACAGGGTGGATAGGGGGGCAATGTGGCAGATGTTGCAGGTGTATCGTGTAGGAGGTAGGTTACTGAAAGCAGTGAAGAGTTTTTACGAGGATAGTGAGGCTCAAGTTAGAGTATGTAGGAAAGAGGGAGATTATTTCCCAGTAAAAGTAGGCCTTAGACAGGGATGTATGATGTCACCGTGGTTGTTTAATATAAATAACAAAAAAAGGCACAATACCGTGACTGGAAAGTCAATGGCCTTAGACAGGGATGTATGATGTCACCGTGGTTGTTTAATATAAATAACAAAAAAAGGCACAATACCGTGACTGGAACGATACACAAATAACCAGCACATAAAAGAGAGAAGCTTACGACGACGTTTCGGTCCGACTTGGACCATTGACAAAGTCAATGTACTGTTTAATATATTTATAGATGGGGTTGTAAGAGAAGTAAATGCGAGGGTCTTGGCAAGAGGCGTGGAGTTAAAAGATATAGAATCACACATAAAGTGGGAGTTGTCACAGTTGCTCTTTGCTGATGACACTGTGCTCTTGGGAGATTCTGAAGAGAAGTTGCAGAGGTTGGTGGATGAATTTGGTAGGGTATGCAAAAGAAGAAAATTAAAAGTGAATACAAGAAAGGGTAAGGTTATGAGGATAACAAAAAGATTAGGTGATGAAAGATTGGATATCAGATTGGAGGGAGAGAGTATGGAGGAGGTGAATGTATTCAGATATTTGGGAGTGGACATGTCAGCGGATGGGTCTATGAAAGATGAGGTGAATCATAGAATTGATGAGGGGAAAAGGGTGAGCGGTGCACTTAGGAGTCTGTGGAGACAAAGAACTTTGTCCTTGGAACCCACAGAACCCACAGGCATAACACCAGACACAAACATCTCTACGACATTCCCCGTGTCCGACTAAACCTTTACAAAAATTCAATGTATGTCAAAGGCCCTAAAATCTGGAACACCCTACCTGAGAACTCTAGAACTGCAGACACATTCATCACCTTCAAAACTACCATTAGAAAACATCTTATCTCCCTGATACACCCCGTCAACTAACTACACGAATACCACCTGGTGGTTCACACTTACACTCACTCACCCATTTGACCATAAACAGAAATATTAATCTCAATCTTAAAATAATGAATCCTGTGATACTCCAATACTGAAACTATGTACTGTGCCAAAACAAAAGCATTCACATAGCTAAACTCACAAACTAGTATTTAGTCACTTAGCCATAATACCAACTTACCTCATAATTTGTAATATTTTAAAATTAAGAATTAAACTAAGTCTGCCCGAAATGCCAAGCCATGCTAGGTGTTCTAGTGGTACAGTCTGTAATCATTATTTTACTACATGTAAACCACACAATAACCAAATTCTGTAAACTCAGCATTGTAATCCTTATAGAGAATAAACTTTGAATTTGAATTTGAATTTGGAGGCAAAGAGGGGAATGTATGTGAGTATAGTTTTACCAACGCTCTTATATGGGTGTGAAGCATGGGTGATGAATGTTGCAGCGAGGAGAAGGCTGGAGGCAGTGGAGATGTCATGTCTGAGGGCAATGTGTGGTGTGAATATAATGCAGAGAATTCATAGTTTGGAAGTTAGGAGGAGGTGCGGGATTACCAAAACTGTTGTCCAGAGGGCTGAGGAAGGGTTGTTGAGGTGGTTCGGACATGTAGAGAGAATGGAGCAAAACAGAATGACTTCAAGAGTGTATCAGTCTGTAGTGGAAGAAAGGCGGGGTAGGGGTCAGCCTAGGAAAGGTTAGAGGGAGGGGGTAAAGGAGGTTTTGTGTGTGAGAGGCTTGGACTTCCAGCAGGCATGCGTGAGCGTGTTTGATAGGAGTGAATGGAGACAAATGGTTTTTAATACTTGACGTGCTGTTGGAGTGTGAGCAAAGTAACATTTATGAAGGGATTCAGGGAAACCGGCAGGCCGGACTTGAGTCCTGGAGATGGGAAGTACAGTGCCTGCACTCTGAAGGAGGGGTGTTAATGTTGCAGTTTAAAAACTGTAGTGTAAAGCACCCTTCTGGCAAGACAGTGATGGAGTGAATGATGGTGAAAATTTTTCTTTTTTCGGGCCACCCTGCCTTGGTGGGAATTGGCCAGTGTGTTAATAAAAAAAAATAATAATAATAGTACAGTACGCCTAAATTCTAGCTCCCTCAAATCTAGTGAAAGAAAGCTAGTAGGCCTACATATGAAAGAATGGGTCTATGTGGTCAGTGTGCACAGTATAAAAAAAAATCCTGCAGCACACTGCGTAATGAGAAAAAAATGTTTTTGGATTAAAACAGCGACTTTGCACTGTATTTTCGTATGGTATTTATTGTTGTATTCTAGTTTTCTTGGTCTCATTTTATAGAATGGAAGACATATTACAGATATTGAGATGATTTTGTCTGGTTTTACAATGAAAAGTACCTTGAAATTGTGCTCAAATTAGCAGAAATGTACGATTTTTACCCAAGTTCCAAAGTAAACAAATCATGCCAAGCGTCCAATACACGTCAACTGGTGAGTCTAATATTCTTTCACAAGTGTGCTGATATTATTTACACCATTTCTACACTAATGCAGTAGTCTGCATAACAGTAAATCTTCTATTTTTTGAAAGAATAAAAATTCAAAGTGGAAAGCCAAAGAAATATAAAAGGGGCCTGGGGATGTGACTAACGAACAGAGAACTTGTTATTTTAGTGCCAGTAATGTCTTTCTTGTTTATTCTGGCCCCTATTCGGAAATTGGCATTGAAATTTGTGTGAAATTGGCAAAATTGCTAAATTCTGACCACTTTATTGGATAGTTGAAATCGGTAAATGGGTGGTTTTTTGTACTCATTCGATAGAAAAAATGGAGTTCTAGCGAAATAGTTATGATTTTTGTCGACTAGTACACTGGAATTGGCCGAAAATAGGGCTCAAAGTGAGCAAAATCTCCGATGCGTAAACATCGTCGAGACCGCTAACTTCGCGAGAACATAATTCCGTAAGTTTTCCATCAAATTTCATACTTTTGGTGTCATTATGATCGGGAAAAGATTCTCTATCTTTTCATAAGAAAAAATATATATTTTTTTTAAATTTTGGCGACCCTGAGAACGAGTCTCTGAGAGGGCCTGGCGACCCCCAAAGGGGGGTCATTCAAACTACTACACAAGGGTCATAAAGACTGTCTACAACACGAGGATCATTACTAGGAATAAGGTAAAATTACACGTGTGTTAGCTAAAAAAATAAAAAAATCATTCCCCTCCCTTTCTGTAGCTACATTGATCAGGCACCTTTTGGCACCCTTCTTGAACTGGTTCATGCTATGACTGGCTTTGACATGTGCAGGCAGTCTCTTCCATGCCTTTGTTGCTGTACAATTAAAGGTGTTTGAAGCCTGGCCACTGACTGTGGGTACTACAAAGTTGTACTTTCTCCCCCTAGTACTATGATTGCTTTGGTTCCCAGCCTTGAGTAAATTGGCAGCAAGATATTCTGGACACTGTTTGTGAGCAATTTTATAAACTTGATTTAGCTTCAGTTGTTTTACTCTGTCTTCAGCATTCAGCATATCCAACTGCTGTAATTCATCCTGGCCTACATGTTCTCTTGGACCCAGGTCCAGGATGAATCTTACCATTTTGTTCTGGGTGATTTGTTGTCAATCTTTCAATTTTTTTTTTTTTGTCAAGGCAGAGTACCATGAAGAGCAAGCGTAATCCATATGACACTATAAGGGCTAGACATAGGGTCCTGCGAGCCTCAGTAGGTAGACACTGTGCTTGTCTGTAGAGGAATTTCAGTCTGGCAGTTGCTTTCTTTACTACACTGTTCCCTATCAATTCTCCTGACATGCATGGGTCAGAGGGGATTCCCAGATATTTTACTGAGGAAATTGAAGTGATGGGCTCCCCATCACACTGGACATTAAAATTATTTACCTTTCTCAGTTTATGTTTCGTGCCAAAGAAATTGGCTTCAGTTTTCCCGAGGTGTAATGATAGTTTGTTGTCTACTAACCATTTGCTGCAGGACTCTAGTTCCAGCGTTAATACATTAGCTATATCTTGTGGGTCTTTACTTGACATTAACAGAGCACTGTCATCTGCATACAGTAGGAGTTTGCACTTGACACTGATAGGCATGTCGTTAACATAGCATAGGAATAATAAGGGACCCAGAATACTACCTTGGGGAACTCCACATGCTATCGGCAGGGGTTTTGATTCCGTTTTGTCGATTTTGACAATTTGTCTCCTGTTGCTAAGGTAGGACTTAAATCAGTCTACAAAACATATACCGATAGCTTAAAGTTTCTTACATAATATATTGTGGTTGACAATATCGAAGGCCTTTTGCTGGGCTAAGGTTACCATACCTATGAGGTTCCCCATTGACATTTCAGTTCTCAAGTAATCCATCAGATTAATGAGGGAGGTGTCAGTTGTGTAAGATAATGTTGTTGTCATTAAGGTACTTAACTACTTGACAGTACACCGCCCTCTCTTGAATTTTGGATATTATACTGAGTATACTAACAGGCCTATAGTTGCTTACATCAGACCTACTATTTTTATTGTAGAGAGGAGTAACTCTGGCCTCCTTGAACCCCTCCTGTACGGTATTAGTGGTAATGGACAAATTTATTATGTGAGCAATAGGAATTGACAATTCAGAAGCACCATCTTTTAGGAACTTAGATGGGATGTTATCCAGGCCAGTGCTCTTAGTTGGTTTAACCTGCTTAGTTCTTTTTGAATAAATTCATGAGATACACTTACTAGTTGACAACTGTTTGGGGTTACCCCTTTATTGGTATAGTATGTTTGAAACTTATCAGAGTCTGTGTTAAAGGTATTTGATGCAGCTAGTAGTTTACTTACTAGTGTTGATGCGACAGATGTGTAGTGGGAATTAAAACAATTTGCCACCTTAGATGTTTCGTGGCATACCTCATTATCGATAGTGAGTACTATGTTAGACCTATCTACTGGTTTATGGCTATACCCCAACTGTTTTAGCTGTTGCCAGAGCTTTTTGGGGCGATGCGTATACTCTTCAATTTTTAAGCAATAGTGCTTTGCCTTTGCTCCTTTTATAAGTCTCTGTACTCTGTTCCTCACCTTTGGAATTCATTTAGCGCTGCAATATCTTGTCTGTTTGCTTTAAATAATTTTAGCAACTGATCTCTGAATTTCGTATTATCTAATATCTCAGTAGTCATCCAGGTTTCAGTTCTTCGTTTAATCCTAACCTCTTTAACTGGTGCAATATTATCAAGGATGGTAGTGAACATTGTTTCGAATTTTTCCCAGGCATCATTTACGTCCGTGCAACTTGTTATCTCTGTCCAGTCACAGTTGTGTAGCCTATTTACCAGTGTTTCTTTACTGTAGTTTCTAGTTGACCTCATTTTTATTGTCCTGTGTAGGTCCATCCTATCCCTAGTGATTTGCCTGGTGCAGTAAATGATGAAATGATCACTAACACCTGTGGTAATGACGCCTGACTGATTAATGTTCTCAGAGCGGTTACAAAGTATATGGTCAGTTAGGGTGGCTGAGAACTGAGTGATCCGGGTTGGTGTATTAATTAGTTGAGTGTAACTATTTAAACCTAGAATTTGTTTATACCTTTTTCATAGCCCATTAATTTGCTGCTGAAAACAGATATTAAAGTCTCCCAGTATTACTGTCTCGCAATCTGGAAAAACAGATGGGACGTGCAACTATGACCACCCTAGAAAATGCCATGCCCATATGACAACAGGAAAATGCAAACTCCCTTCCTGTAAGCTTTTTCACCCTGAACTGTGTACCTCTTCAGTACAGGAAAGACTGTGCTATAACTTAAATTGCCAGGCATACCATCTAAAGGGGACAAAAAGATACAAAACATCCAGGCCATGGGAAAACCTGGGTAGCCACAGCCACTCAAGAGGGAGAGGTTTTTTAGTGCCAGGAAGGAAAAAAAACTGGCAGGAAATGGCAGAAATCGTACACCAAATCCAGTCATTCCTGGAGTGGAACCACAGTCAATGGCCTCCACTCCAAACCAACAGATACAGATACTGATACTAATGCCGGAAAAAAAATCCCCCCCCAGTACCAACAATACCACCAGTCCGATAACATTCTTCTTGGCAAATATACAGGGTCTAAAGCCAGCAACAAACAACAAAATACCTTTCATCCATGGACTGCTTGCAGAGGCAAAGGCAATGTTTGCGGCTTTCACTGAGACCCACATAAAGGATCACTTGGACAACGAAATATGGATCCCAGGTTACAACCTATACAGATGTGACAGAGTGAACAGGCAAAAGGGGGGGGGGTTGGCCTGTACATTGCAGAGTCACTTGTTTGCACAGAACTGCTAAATGCCTCAAATGATGTAGTGGAAGTTTTAGCAGTAAAGGTCGAGAACCAAAATCTAGTCATTGTGGTAGTCTACAAGCCTCCGGATGCAACATCCCAGCAATTCCAGGAACAGCTGTTAAAAATTGACCACTGTCTGGAAAATCTTCCAGCTCCTGCACCCAACATCTTGCTCCTGGGGGATTTCAACTTAAGGCACCTAAAATGGAGGAATATAGCAAATAATATTGTTGCAGTAATAACACCAGGAGGCAGCTCTGATGAAAACTCACACTCACGCCAGCTTTTAAATCTCTGCACAAAATTCAATTTAAACCAGCAAATAATAGAGCCTACTAGACTGGAGAATACACTAGACCTCATCTTCACTAACAATGATGATCTGATAAGAAATGTCACCATATCAAAAACAATATACTCAGATCACAACATAATTGAGGTTCAGTCATGTATGCGCGGAGCCCCAGACCGACATAATGAGATTAGTCACGAGGGAGCATTCACCAAATTCAACTTCAATAACAAAAACATAAAGTGGGACCAAGTAAACCAAGTCCTAACCGATATAAGCTGGGAAGATATACTAAGCAACACAGACCCCAACTTATGCCTAGAACAGATTAACTCGGTGGCACTCGATGTATGCACAAGGCTTATTCCTCTAAGAAAAAGGAGGAGTAGATGTAAAATAGAAAGAGACAGGCGCTCCCTTTACAGGCGACGGAAAAGAATAACAGAGCGGCTAAAAGAGGTCAATATATCTGAAATGCGTAG
The DNA here is from genome assembly GCF_026875155.1 of Cherax quadricarinatus. Taxonomy (NCBI): domain Eukaryota; kingdom Metazoa; phylum Arthropoda; class Malacostraca; order Decapoda; family Parastacidae; genus Cherax; species Cherax quadricarinatus. The sequence goes on along the minus strand of NC_069399.1, from coordinate 134,084,685 downwards.
GGAGACACTGGTCAGAGAAATAGCAAGCATCGAACTTAAGCTAAAAGAATCCTTTAGGAGTCAGGAATCGCGGGAAGAACTAAAAGCCATAAATGAAATCGAAAGAAACCCAAAGTATTTCTTCTCCTATGCCAAATCAAAATCGAGAACAACGTCCAGTATTGGGCCCCTACTTAAACAGATGGGTCCTACACAGATGACAGCAAGGAAATGAGTGAGCTACTCAAGTCCCAATATGACTCAGTTTTTAGCAAGCCGCTAACCAGACTGAGAGTCGAAGATCAAAATTAATTTTTTATGAGAGAGCCACAAAATTTGATTAACACAAGCCTATCCGATGTTATCCTGACGCCAAATGACTTCGAACAGGCGATAAATGACATGCCCATGCACTCTACCCCAGGGCCAGACTCATGGAACTCTGTGTTCATCAAGAACTGCAAGAAGCCCTATCACGAGCCTTTTCCATCCTATGGAGAGGGAGGGATGGACACGGGGGTCGTCCCACAGTTACTAAAAACAACAGACATAGCCCCACTCCACAAAGGGGGCAGTAAAGCAACAGCAAAGAACTACAGACCAATAGCACTAACATCCCATATCATAAAAATCTTTGAAAGGGTCCTAAGAAGCAAGATCACCACCCATCTAGAAACCCATCAGTTACACAACCCAGGGCAACATGGGTTTAGAACAGGTCGCTCCTGTCTGTCTCAACTATTGGATCACTACGACAAGGTCCTAAATGCACTAGAAGACAAAAAGAATGCAGATGTAATATATACAGACTTTGCAAAAGCCTTCGACAAGTGTGACCATGGCGTAATAGCGCACAAAATGCGTGCTAAAGGAATAACAGGAAAAGTCGGTCGATGGATCTATAATTTCCTCACTAACAGAACACAGAGAGTAGTCGTCAACAGAGTAAAGTCCGAAGCAGCTATGGTAAAAAGCTCTGTTCCACAAGGCACAGTACTCGCTCCCATCTTGTTCCTCATCCTCATATCCGACATAGACAAGAATGTCAGCCACAGCACCGTGTCTTCCTTTGCAGATGACACCCGAATCTGCATGACAGTGTCTTCCATTGCAGACACTGCAAAGCTCCAGGCGGACATCAACCAAATCTTTCAGTGGGCTGCAGAAAGCAATATGAAGTTCAACGATGAGAAATTTCAATTACTCAGATATGGTAAACATGAGGAAATTAAATCTTCATCAGAGTACAAAACAAATTCTGGCCACAAAATAGAGCGAAACACCAACGTCAAAGACCTGGGAGTGATCATGTCGGAGGATCTCACCTTCAAGGACCATAACATTGTATCAATCGCATCTGCTAGAAAAATGACAGGATGGATAATGAGAACCTTCAAAACTAGGGAGGCCAAGCCCATGATGACACTCTTCAGGTCACTTGTTCTATCTAGGCTGGAATATTGCTGCACACTAACAGCACCTTTCAAGGCAGGTGAAATTGCCGACCTAGAAAATGTACAGAGAACTTTCACGGCGTGCATAACGGAGATAAAACACCTCAATTATTGGGAGCACTTGAGGTTCCTAAACCTGTATTCCCTGGAACGCAGGAGGGAGAGATACATGATTATATACACCTGGAAAATCCTAGAGGGACTAGTACCGAACTTGCACACGAAAATCACTCACTACGAAAGCAAAAGAATTGGCAGACGATGCACCATCCCCCCAATGAAAAGCAGGGGTGTCACTAGCACGTTAAGAGACCATACAATAAGTGTCAGGGGCCCGAGACTGTTCAACTGCCTCCCAGCACACATAAGGGGGATTACCAACAGACCCCTGGCATTCTTCAAGCTGGCACTGGACAAGCACCTAAAGTCAGTTCCTGATCAGCCGGGCTGTGGCTCGTACGTTGGTTTGCGTGCAGCCAGCAGCAACAGCCTGGTTGATCAGGCTCTGATCCACCAGGAGGCCTGGTCACAGACCGGGCCGCGGGGGCGTTGACCCCCGGAACTCTCTCCAGGTAAACTCCAGGTAATCCCGACAAGACTGGAAAAGTCTTCTAAGAACTGGTCATGGGTGGGAGGGCGGTAACTAGTCCCTACTAAGATGGGTTTGGTCTTGGGAAGCAGCACTTCAGACTATAGAATCTCCATTATATTGTTATTTAAATCAGGTCTTGGGTTGTAAGCTATGTAGACGCATACCCCACCACCCTTTCTGTTCCTATCTAAGCGTTTTATATTGTAATCTACTCCCTCTCTGAAAGCATACAGCTTAGCCAATTCATCAGTTCTATCATGTATCTGAAGATCAATGTGAGATGGAATCCACAGCATGTGCACTCTGACTCCACTGTCCACAATCTTACCATACCTATGTCTGGCTTCTGACACAAGCATGCCACAATTTATACTTAAGAGTTGAGAGCATTTATGGATGACAGAGAATCAGTTACAATTAAAGTGTCAACCTTAGATACATGGACGCATTTGAGTGCAAGGAGTATGGCAAACAGTTCTATTTGAAGGGTAGAGGCCCAGTTATTGATGCGTGCTCCAATTTCTTTATGAGAGCCATCACTCTGTGTGACAGCAGCACTACCAGCTGCACCAGTGTATGACAACAGAGCACTACCAGCTGCACCAGTGGACTGGTGAACATAACCATCAACGTAAATAATTTGTGAAAGTGTTGTGTGTGACTAAGTTATCAATACAGCTTAAGGCATCCTGTTTGGCTCCAAGACGAAGCCGCAAAATGCCCTTCTCACGCTATACCAGTCACTCATTTATCCATGCCTCACCTATGCTATTTGTGCTTGGGATCAACTGCAGCAATACACCTAAAGCCAATAATAACTCAACAAAAAAACGCAGCAAGAATAATCGCTAAATCCCATCCCTGGCAACACCCCCTCCCCCCACTCTTCATAGATCTAAACTTACTCCCTGTTCAGAACATCCACACTTACTACTGTGCAATCTACATATACAGGACCTTAAATTCCAATATTAACCTTGACCTAAAATGCTTTCTTAATAGTTGTGACAGGACCCACAAGCATAACACCAGACACAATCATCTCTACGACATTCCCCGTGTCCGACTAAACCTTTACAAAACTTCAATGTATGTCAAAGGCCTTAAAATCTGGATCACCCTACCTGAAAACTAGAACTGCAGACACATTCATCACCTTCAAAACTACCGTTAGAAAACATCTTATCTCCCTGATACACCCTGTCAACTAACTACATAAAAACCACCTGGTGGTTCACACTTGCACTCACTCACCCATTTGACTATAAGCACAGAAATACGTATCTTAATCTTAAAATAATGATTCCTAACTAGTCACAATTTTGCCTGTGATACTCCAATATAGAAACTATGTATTGTGCCAAAACAAAAGCATTCACATTGCTAAACTCACAAACTAGTATTTAGTCACTTAGTATTTAGTCAACTTACTCCACAATTTGTAATAATTTAGGGTTAAGAATTAATCTAAGTTTGCCCGAAATGACTAGCCATGCTAGTTGTTCTAGTGGCCCCCTCTTTATTTAGTATTTTATTACATGTAAACCACACAATAACCAAAATCCGTAAACCCCGCATTGTAATCCTCATAGAAAATAAACTTTGATTTGATTTAAGAAGAGTTTTGGGGGGAAATGGAGGAATGGCAATTTGCAAGGAGATAAACATTTTCATTTTCAGTCCAGCAGACAATGACGCAAGGTGCGACAACTATCCACCCGGTAAAAGCAACACTTGGTTTGGTCTACGTCAACAGGAGTGAGTGTAGACCTGCAATACCACACTGACACACACACTTCTCTTACCTCATTATCCTCCAGAAATATACAAAAGTAAGTACTTATTACTTTTCTAACATAAGGTATTTTGGCTTATAAAAATGTATAAGGTCTAAATTTTGTCAGGATGTTTCCACAACTAAAAAAACAAAAAAGGAAAACTGGCATTAGTGGCTCATTTCCATCTGGGAGGTAAGAGTAGCAGGGAACCAGATGATGAGAAGTGCCAGCTGTCACCAGCTGCTGGATAAAATGAGAGTGAATATTGTGAGCTGCAACAATAGTCTTCTAAGGCAATGAAAATTAAACTGAATTAGCAGACTGGGTGTATACAAGGCAAATTGGCAGGTATCTTTCCTGAAGGGAAAATAAGTGGAAAATGAGTGAAGATGGCGGGGATTGAGAGGCGTGAGTGCCATAATAATGTATATATTTATTCTGCAATAGAATATGCTGCAGATTGAGAAGAGTTAGGTGGGCTGGGATAGACACCAGTGAGAGTCACACCCTGGGAGGTCAAGGATCGATAACCACCATCCTGCCAACAAGTAGTCATGTCACTTCTGCCGCAAGATGTGGCACCACCGCACTTCCATCCAGCCAGGAGTCATCCAGGAGTCACTCAGGGAGTCACCCAGGGAGTCACCCAGGGAGTCACTCAGGGAGTCACCCAGGGAGCCACCCAGGGAGTCACTCAGGGAGTCACTCAGGGAGTCACCCAGGGAGTCACTCAGGGAGTCACCCAGGGAGTCACCCAGGGAGTCACCCAGGGAGTCACCCAGGAGTCACCCAGGGAGTCACTCAGGGAGCCACTCAGGGAGCCACCCAGGGAGTCACCCAGGGAGTCACCCAGGGAGTCACCCAGGGAGTCACCCAGGGAGTCACCAGGGAGTCACTCAGGGAGTCACCCAGGGAGTCACCCAGGGAGTCACCCAGGGAGTCCACCCAGGGAGCCACCCAGGGAGTCCCCCCAGGGAGTCACCAGGGAGTCACTCAGGGAGTCACTCAGGGAGTCACCCAGGGAGTCACCCAGGGAGTCGTCCTCCTCCTCCTCCTCCTCCTCCTGCTGCTGCTGCTGCTGCTGCTGCTGCTGCTGCTGCTGCTGCTGCTGCTGCTGCTGCTGCTGCTGCTGCTGCTGCTGCTGCTGCTGCTGCTGCTGCTGCTGCTGCTGCTGCTGCTGCTGCTGCTGCTGCTGCTGCTGCTGCTGCTGCTGCTGCTGCTGCTGCTGCTGCTGCTGCTGCTGCTGCTGCTGCTGCTGCTGCTGCTGCTGCTGCTGCTGCTGCTGCTGCTGCTGCTGCTGCTGCTGCTGCTGCTGCTGCTGCTGCTGCTGCTGCTGCTGCTGCTGCTGCTGCTGCTGCTGCTGCTGCTGCTGCTGCTGCGCTGCTGCTGCTGCTGCTGCTGCTGCTGCTGCCTGCTGCTGCTTCTGTCTTCTTCTTCTTCTTCTTCTTCTTCTTCTTCTTCTTCTAGAAGTTCTCTTGGAGAACCTTGAAGGAACAGCTGTTAAAAATTGACCACTGTCTGGAAAATCTTCCAGCTCCTGCACCCAACATCTTGCTCCTGGGGGATTTCAACTTAAGGCACCTAAAATGGAGGAATATAGCAAATAATATTGTTGCAGTAGTAACACAAGGAGGCAGCTCTGATGAAAACTCTCACACGAGCATTTAAATCTCTGCACAAAATACAATTTAAACCAGCAAATAATAAAGCCTACTAGACTGGAGAACATACTAGACCTCATCTTCACTAACAATGATGATCTGATAAGAAATGTCACCATATCAAAAACAATATACTCAGATCACAACATAATTGAGGTTCAGACATGTATGCGTGGAGCCCCAGACCGACATAATGAGACTAGTCACGAGGGAGCATTCACCAAATTCAACTTCAATAACAAAAACATAAAGTGGGACCAAGTAAACCAAGTCCTAACCGATATAAGCTGGGAAGATATACTAAGCAACACAGACCCCAACTTATGCCTAGAACAGATTAACTTGGTGGCACGATGTATGCACAAGGCTTATTCCTCTAAGAAAAAGGAGGAGTAGATGTAAAATAGAAAGAGACAGGCGTTCCCTTTACAGGCGACGGAAAAGAATAACAGAGCGGCTAAAAGAGGTCAATATATCTGAAATGCGTAGGGAGACACTGGTCGAGAGAAATAGCAAGCATCGAACTTAAGCTAAAGGAATCTTATAGGAGTCAGGAATCGCGGGAAGAACTAAAAGCCATAAGTGAAATCGAAAGAAACCCAAAGTATTTCTTCTCCTGCCAAATCAAAGTCGAGAACAACGTCCAGTATTGGGCCCCTACTTAAACAAGATGGGTCCTACACAGATGACAGCAAGGAAATGAGTGAGCTACTCAAGTCCCAATATGACTCAGTTTTTAGCAAGCCGCTAACCAGACTGAGAGTCGAAGGTCAAAATTATTTTTTTATGAGAGAGCCACAAAATTTGGTTAACACAAGCCTATCCGATGTTATCCTGACGCCAAATGACTTCGAACAGGCGATAAATGACATGCCCATGCACTCTGCCCCAGGGCCAGACTCATGGAACTCCGTGTTCATCAAGAACTGCAAGAAGCCCCTATCACGAGCCTTTTCCATCCTATGGAGAGGGAGCATGGACACGGGGGTCGTCCCACAGTTACTAAAAACAACAGACATAGCCCCACTCCACAAAGGGGACAGTAAAGCAACAGCAAAGAACTACAGACCGATAGCACTAACACCCCATATCATAAAAATCTTTGAAAGGGTCCTAAGAAGCAAGATCACCACCCATCTAGAAACCCATCAGTTACACAACCCAGGGCAACATGGGTTTAGAACAGGTCGCTCCTGTCTGTCTCAACTATTGGATCACTACGACAAGGTCCTAGATGCACTAGAAGACAAAAAGAATGCAGATGTAATATATACAGACTTTGCAAAAGCCTTCGACAAGTGTGACCATGGCGTAATAGCGCACAAAATGTGTGCTAAAGGAATAACGGGAAAAGTCGGTCGATGGATATATAATTTCCTCACTAACAGAACACAGAGAGTAGTCGTCAACAGAGTAAAGTCCGAGGCAGCTACGGTGTAAAGCTCTGTTCCACAAGGCACAGTACTCACTCCCATCTTGTTCCTCATCCTCATATTCGACATAGACAAGGATGTCAGCCACAGCACCGTGTCTTCCTTTGCAGATGACACCCGAATCTGCATGACAGTGTCTTCCATTGCAGACACTGCAAGGCTCCAGGCGGACATCAAGCAAATCTTTCAGTGGGCTGCAGAAAACAATATGAAGTTCAATGATGAGAAATTTCAATTACTCAGATATGGTAAACACGAGGAAATTAAATCTTCATCAGAGTACAAAACAAATTCTGGCCACAACATAGAGCGAAACACCAACGTCAAAGACCTGGGAGTGATCATGTCGGAGGATCTCACCTTCATGGACCATAACATTGTATCAATCGCATCTGCTAGAAAAATGACAGGATGGATAATGAGAACCTTCAAAACTGGGGAGGCCAAGCCCATGATGACACTCTTCAGGTCACTTGTTCTATCTAGGCTGGAATATTGCTGCACACTAACAGCACCTTTCAAGGCAGGTGAAATTGCTGACCTAGAAAATGTACAGAGAACCTTCACGGTGCGCATAACGGAGATAAAACACCTCAATTACTGGGAGCGCTTGAGGTTCCTAAACCTGTATTCCCTGAAACGCAGGCGGGAGAGATACATGATTATATACACCTGGAAAATCCTAGAGGGACTAGTACCGAACTTGCAAACGAAAATCACTCACTACGAAAGCAAAAGACTTGGCAGACGATGCAACATCCCCCCAATGAAAAGCAGGGGTGTCACTAGCACGTTAAAAGACCATACAATAAGTGTCAGGGGCCTGAGACTGTTCAACTGCCTCCCAGCATACATACCTGGAGTTTACCTGGAGAGAGTTTCGGGGGTCAACGCCCCCGCGGCCCGGTCTGTGACCAGGCCTCCTGGTGGATCAGCCCCTGATCAACCAGGCTGTTGCTGCTGGCTGCACGCAAACCAACGTACGAGCCACAGCCAGGCTGATCAGGAACTGACTTTAGGTACTTGTCCAGTGCCAGCTTGAAGACTGCCAGGGGTCTGTTGGTAATCCCCCTTATGTGTGCTGGGAGGCAGTTGAACAGTCTCGGGCCCCTGACACTTATTGTATGGTCTCTTAACGTGCTAGTGACACCCCTGCTTTTCATTGGGGGGTTGGTGCATCGTCTGCCAAGTCTTTTGCTTTCGTAGTTAGTGATTTTCGTGTGCAAGTTCGGTACTAGTCCCTCTAGGATTTTCCAGGTGTATATAGTCATGTATCTCTCCCTCCTGCGTTCCAGGGAATACAGGTTTAGAAACCTCAAGCACTCCCAATAATTGAGGTGTTTTATCTCCGTTATGCGCGCCGTGAAAGTTCTCTGTACATTTTCTAGGTCGGCAATTTCACCTGCCTTGAAAGGTGCTGTTAGAGTGCAGCAATATTCCAGCCTAGATAGAACAAGTGACCTGAAGAGTGTCATCATGGCTTGGCCTCCCTAGTTTTGAAGGTTCTCATTATCCATCCTGTCATTTTTCTAGCAGATGCGATTGATACAATGTTATGGTCCTTGAAGGTGAGATCCTCCGACATAATCACTCCCAGGTCTTTGACGTTGGTGTTTCGCTCTATTTTGTGGCCAGAATTTGTTTTGTACTCTGATGAAGATTTAATTTCCTCATGTTTACCATATCTGAGTAATTGAAATTTCTCATCGTTGAACTTCATATTGTTTTCCGCAGCCCACTGAAAGATTTGGTTGATGTCCGCCTGGAGCCTTGCAGTGTCTGCAATGGAAGACACTGTCATGCAGATTCGGGTGTTATCTGCAAAGGAAGACACGGTGTTGTGGCTGACATCCTTGTCTATGTCGGATATGAGGATGAGGAACAAGATGGGAGCTAGTACTGTGCCTTGTGGAACAGAGCTTTTCACAGTAGCTGCCTCGGACTTTACTCTGTTGACGACTACTCTCTGTGTTCTGTTAGTGAGGAAATTATAGATCCATCGACCGACTTTTCCTGTTATTCCTTTAGCACGCAATTTGTGCGCTATTACGCCATAGTCACACTTGTCGAAGGCTTTTGCAAAGTCTGTATATATTACATCTGCATTCTTTTTGTCTTCTAGTGCATAAGGGGGATTACCAACAGACCCCTGGCAGTCTTCAAGCTGGCACTGGACAAGCACCAAAAGTCGGTTCCGGCTGTGGCTCGTACGTTGGTTTGCGTGCAGCCAGCAGTAACAGCCTGGTTGATCAGGCTCTGATCCACCAGGAAGCCTGGTCACAGACCGGGCCGCAGGGGCGTTGACCCCCGGAACTCTCTCCAGGTAAACTCCAGGTCCAGGTAATTATACTCCTCATTAAGTCCAACAGTGATAAGAACATAAGAATGGAGGAACACTGCAGGAGGCCTACTGGCCCATGCAAGGCAGGTCCTTAGTGTAGGGATATGTTCAGACTAGGGCTGTGGAAGTATATAACCGTGTCTGGACCGGCTACATATTAATCACTGTGGGGTCTATGACATGTGCCGCGCGCAGTCAAAAAAAAAAAAATAAAAAAATACGAAAATTGAGCTAATCATACCGAAAAATAACAGTACTTTGTGACAACACCCTGGTATAATTATTATCACTATACTATGTTTCTACAAGGAATTATAGTCATTTATAACATGTATGGTGACAGCGCCTTGCTTATATTTTTCCTTCTAATATAATAAAAATTCAACATTTGAGATCATAGCAGAGTGGGCGGAGCGAATATGGTCTGGGAACCAATCAGGAACCTACCCTGGGAATGAGTGCTGACAAGGCATAAATTACGTTAATAACAAAAAAAAAAAAAAAAGGCACAATACCATGACCGGAACGATACACAAATAACCCGCACATAGAAGAGAGGAGCTTACGACGACGTTTCCGTCCGACTTGGACCATTTACAAAGTCACAGTGTGACTTTGTAAATGGTCCACGTCGGACCGAAACGTCGTCGTAAGCTTCTCTTTTCTTTATTTATTTAGTAATTTGAGCATACATACAGAGGTACAAAAAAAATACTGGTAAGAGCAGCATTCCAAAGCCACTTGTATGCATAGCATTACGGGAAGGCTTAAAATTAACTTAAGATTAACTAAGCAATGATGTAATCAGTGAGTTAGTTTAGTTTAATATGTTTATTATGCACCCCATACCCATCCTGTGGGCGGTAGTCAAAAGATTACAGAGGTACATAATGGGTCCAGGGACTGGGCCTCAAAGTTTTGATAGCTGAGCAAGTTACAGAGGTAATGAATTCACAATTTACAAAGGTAATGAACTCACAATTTACAAAGGTAATGAACTCCAGGTAGGTCTAGTCACAATCATGACAAGTTACAAAGGTATTTACAGATTACAGAGGTACACAATGGGTCCAGGGACCGGGCTCCAAAGTTTTGATGGCTGAACTAGGTACAAGGTAATGAACTCACAAGTTACAAAGGTAATGAACTCACAAGTTACAAAGGTAATGAATACTGTAAGAATGGTTACTTACGTGTATACATGGCTGCAATCATGTTATTGTTATCTGTTTACAATAATGTTTTATCACTGTAATCAGTGATAAAACATTATTGTAAACAGATAACAATAAAGCACAAATGAGTATTACAAAGACAGGTCATATGGTTGCATGCATTGCTGTACATTCAGTCGTATGGAGTATTCTGTTAGGTAGTGTATTTAAAAAATAACAAAGTTAAATTGGGTCTTAGGTTTAACATTTATGTGATATAATTGTGAGAAACATTTAAGATATACAATTTATAAGGTTCAGTTATTCAGTATTTATTTGGTTTTGGGTGAGTAAGTGATCTTTGAGAAGAGACTTGAATTTATAAACAGGTAGTGTTTCTTTTATATTTACAGGTAATGAATTCCAGATTTTAGGGCCTTTTATGTGCATTGAGTTTTGCATAGTGTGAGATGGACACGAGGAACATCAAAGAGTGATCTGTGCCTTGTGTTATGGTCATGTGTTCTGTTGAGGTTGGCAAGGAGATGTTTGAGGGGAGGGTTAATATCAGAGTTAAGTGTTCTATGTATGTAATAGGTGTAATAATTAGTATGGATGTTTTGTATGGTGAGTAGGTTTAGTGTTTTGAATATTGGTGGAGTGTGCTGCCTGTAGTGGGAATTTGTTATCATTCTGACTGCAGCCTTTTGTTGGGTAATTAGTGGTCTGAGATGGTTAATTGTTGTTGAGCCCCATGCACAAATTCCATAGGTGAGATAGGGGTAAATAAGAGAGTGATATAGGGCCAGGAGGGCTGACTGTGGAACATAGTACCGTATCTTCGATAGTATGCCTACAGTCTTGGAAATTTTCTTAGAAATTTGTTGTATATGTGTATGAAATTTGAGTCTATTATCAAGGTGGATTCCTAAGAATTTTCCCTCTGTTAGCTTTGTGATAGGTGATCCGTTTATCATTATGTTAAGAGGGACATCTGTAGCTCTGTTACCAAACTGAATGAAGTAGGTTTTGTCAGTGTTTAGTGTAAGTTTGTTAGTCCTCATCCAGGTAGATATTTTCTGTAATTCGGTATTTACAGTATTGGCTAGCGTGACTGGGCTCGGGTGAGAGAATACCTATGTAGTGTCATCTGCAAATAGTGTGGGTTTGAGTAATTGCGAAGCATTTGGTAGGTCATTTATGTATAGGAGAAAGAGAAGAGGGCCAAGGACACTTCCCTGTGGGACACCAACTGTACTTGGTTGTGCGGAAGAGTTTGCCCCATTTGTGTACACATATTGGCTTGAGGTAGTTGAGGGAGTGCCCTCTTATACCATAGTGTGACAATTTTATGTGGAGCAAGTCATGGTAAACTGTATCAAAAGCTTTACGTAAGTCAATGAAGATCCCCAGTGGGACTTCTTTTTTCTCTATTGCAGTGTATATATGTTCTAGCATGTGTATAATAGCATCATTAGTATTTTTATTAGGCCTGAATCCAAATTGGCAGGGGTTGAGTATGTTTTGGGAGATGAGGTAGGAGTAGATTCGTTTATGAATTAATTTTTCGAAGATTTTTGAGAGAGGGTGTAAGTTGGATATTGGCCTATAGTTATTCAATTCTGTTTGGTCTCCTTTATGGATCGGGGTGACCCTTGCTATTTTGAGAACTGTAGGGAAGGTGGAGGATTCATTGGATTTGTTAAAGAGTGTTGCAATGATTGGTGATAGCACTTGTGACACTTTTTTGTATAAAAAGGGTGGTAAGGTATTTAAATCTCCTGCCTTTTTTTTAGTGCGTTGATAATAAGGGAGACTTCGTATGGGTTAGTCGGAGCTAGGAACAGTGTGTTCGGGTAATTGCCAGTGAGGTAGTCATTTGGTGGGGTATCTGAGCTTGGGATTTTATTGGCAAGGTTTTGTCCTATAGTGGAGAAGAAATCATTGAGTCTGTTTGCTGTTTCTGTTGGTGAGAGTTGGGATTCATCTGATTTTGCTAATTTTATTTCGCTATTTCGTGATATCTTTTTTGTTCCTAGAATTTCCGATAGGGTTTTCCAGGTCTTTTTTTATATCACCTCGTAAGTTGGATAATCTGTTCTCATAATACAATTTTTTTGCCCTTCTTATCAGGCTGGTTAGGATTGACAAGCAACGTTTTGTTTGGTCTCTGGTTATGTGACCCATTCTGTACTGTTTTTCATATCGGTGTTTTGTATTTATGGATTTGAGAATGCTGGGTGTTAGCGGGTTATTTGTGTATTTGTTCCTTCTTTATTTATTTATCCCCCCCCCACGATGTTCTTACTCTTACCCTCTGTGGGCACCAGCTCCCTTCCAGTGCTCCTCTTTTTTAGTATTTGACTGGCCCCTTCTACTCTTACTACCTATCCACTACTACTTCCTTCCACCTCCACTACTACCACCACCTCCTGCCTGTATATACCCGTCCTGCTCTCCTATTCGTTAGTGTGACTTTGTAAATGGTCCAGGTCTTACCGAAACGTTGTCGTAAGCTCCTCTCTTTGATGTGCGGGTTATTTGTGTATAAATTGTCTCGGCCAAGACAGCAACCAACAAAATGTTCTATTCTTACTCTAATAATAAGGCTTATTTACCTATCACAATTGATCTAATACGACATAAGGCAATAAAATAATAGCATAGAAACAAAAGAGTACGCCACAAGAGTACGCCCGGTGGCCTGGTGGCTAAAGCTCCCGCTTCACACACGGAGGGCCCGGGTTCGATTCCTGGCGGGTGGAAACATTTCGACTCGTTTCCTTACACCTGTTGTCCTGTTCACCTAGCAGCAAATAGGTACCTGGGTGTTAGTCGACTGGTGTGGGTCGCATCCTGGGGGACAAGATTAAGGACCCCAATGGAAATAAGTTAGACAGTCCTCGATGACGCACTGACTTTCTTGGGTTATCCTGGGTGGCTAACCCCCCGGGGTTAAAAATCCGAACGAAATCTTATCTTATTTATTTATTTATTTATTTAAAAATTTGAGCACACATACAGAGGTACAAAAAATACAGATAAGAGCAGCATGCCAAAGCCACTTATACTATGCATAGCATTACTGGCTGGCTTAAAATTAACTTAAGATGAACTAAGCAATGATGACATCAGTGATAAAACTTTAATGTAAACAGATTACTATAAAGCACAAGTGAGTATTACAAAGACAGGTCATATGGTTGTATGCATTGTTGTACATTCTTAATACAAAAAATACAGATAAGAGCAGCATGCCAAAGCCACTTATACTATGCATAGCATTACGGGCTGGCTTAAAATTAACTTAAGATGAACTAAGCAATGATGACATCAGTGATAAAACTTTAATGTAAACAGATTACTATAAAGCACAAGTGAGTATTACAAAGACAGGTCATATGGTTGTATGCATTGTTGTACATTCTTAATATCGAGCCCTGAGAGGAAAGGGACTTCATGAACACAACCCGCCACAAGGTTATACTCGTTCTCTCGTCACTATAATGAAAGAAAACGTTTGTAGACGATGGCTAACTGTAATAAACACGTAGGTTAGGGAAAAAGTGTAAAGAAAGCGAATTTTTCGGGGGAAAAAAATATTTCCCCGCGTACTTGGGCAGGCGTGCGTATCGGCCATTATCTCGGAAGTAAGTTATTTACCTATTTGGGGGCAGTCCATCATTATTTATGAACGAATTAACCCGATTTTCACAACAAACATAAAAGAATGATTGCTGTACACGATTAAATTGGTCTTTTTGAAGTATCCCAAATATTTTCAGATTTGTGCGGGTAAACAAGGCCGGTATCTTCCTAAATGTCATACAACTTATAAACTGTATTTTTTTTTATAATGAAGATAAAGTTTATTACAGAATTGGTTGACTTAGGGTGATGGAATTAGAAGTGTTCTATCAGCAGCAAGTGTCAGAACCACTTTTTCCAAGTAATACTTCTTAGGAATGCCCTGCCAAATGTAATATTTAGTAAATTTTGCTTTTTTTTTCATTTACTTTTTGGCCTATCATTCTGAAACTTTATCAAAGCATGGTCGATATAAGCTCCTAATAGTACACCAAAAATGAACGTAATCGGTCGACAAATAAAAAAGTAGACCCATTTTCGTGTAGTGGCCCCCTTATGCTTAACTGAAACCCACATAAACATCAATTTATCTTCCTCAGATATATATTCTTAAATTAATAATGGATTTCTCTATTCTATCACATGTTTATGTAAATTACAACAAATGCACCAGAAAATTAATTATATTTCACAGTATTATATTCATTGGAAAGGGTTTAACCCACAGGAGTCATACAGAATCCTGGGAAAGAAGGTAATTAGGTTTAATCTGAGAAAGGGGTGGGTAGTTTTAATTCATTGGGTAAAGAGCCCTTCCCCAGCATCAAGGCAGCCCATCCACCTTAAAGGATCATAGTATTATCAATGAGTCCTAGACCTAACTACCATATAAGTAGTCTAAAGTGTCTGGTTGTACCTTTGCAGTGAGTGAGGGTGTGTTGAGGGTGGTGACGGAGGACGTAGTGCAGGCATCACTGGTCTCTGACAAGGGTGCCGAGGCTACTTTGGTCTCCTGGACCACTGAGACCTTCACTGCTGCCTACGATGGTGCCACTTCCGAAATCGCCAACGTCAGGATACAGTACACGCTGGCAGGGACAGCCGAAGAGGTGTCCTATGTGGTGAAGGTGACGCCGAGCAGGGCACAAGAAAAAGAGTTTTACAGCATCATTTTTGCGAAAGAGTGCAACTTTTATGCTGAGATCATCCCTGCCCTTAATGCTGTACTCAAAGGCATCGGGGAAAAGCCTCTGAGATTTCCCAAATGTGTTTACTCCAGCCTGGAGCCGGGGAAGGAGATGATCATGCTAGAGAACTTGCAGGAACAGGGTTACAGCATGCAAGATAGAACAGTGGGAATAGACGCTGCTCACAGCCTGCTGGTGCTGCAGGAACTAGCCAGGCTGCATGCAGCTTCTCTGCTCCTGCAGGCCATCACACCTCACCAACCCCTGGTACACAGGTTTCAGGCACTGCAGAAAGAATGGACGAAAGAGTTTAACATAGGGGGAGATTTTGAGACATTCATAAGTAATCATTTGGACGATGTAGTCGAGATGTTTGAGAAGATGGGCGGGTGTGAGGAGGTGGTGGCGTGGGTGAGGAAGATCAAGCCTGAGGCCTGGACCCTGTACAAGCAGCAACTGGTCGCTACTCCACCATTTGCAGTCATCAACCATGGCGACTGCTGGATAAATAACTTATTGTTCAAGTGAGTGCTTGATAAACAGTTATTAAGTATATTAGGTGCTATCAGAAAGTTCCTGGACTCGAATTTTCGCTCACTTTATGAGTTAAAATATGGCGATGGTGTAGATCATATGGTGCAATAAAGGCCTTTGTAACAATGAACGTTTCAGTGCAGTCATTTATTCCATTAAAATCAGATGAGCCCTTTTTGTCATGTCAGTGTGATTTTTATGTAGAAGAATGGACTCCTTTAAAGAAAAAACAGCATGTATGTAAAATTCTGTTTGAAGCTCGGTAAAATGGCAGTTAAATTCAGATTGCTTCAGCAAGCATTGGGCAAAAAAACTGAGTTGTACACAGTATTTTGAATGGTTTTCTCAGTTCAAATCAGGACAAATGTCACTTGATGATGATGAATGCTTTGGTCGTTTATCAACATCAAAAACACAACAACGAAAAGTAATTACTATTCACGAAGATTGTCCTGGAAGTATCCAGGACATTGTAAGAGTTGTGGGAATTTTTTTTTGGGTCGTGTCAAAGCATTTTGACTGAAAATATGAAGATGAGGCGAGTGACTGGAATTTGTGCCCCATCTGCTGACTCAAGACCAGAACAACCACTGTTTTTTGGCCCAAAACAACATAGCAGTCATCCCCTACCTCTCCTCCTCTTCATATCTAGTACCCTCTCGATGATTAGGTCAGCCTACATATTTTTTTCGTAGCAGTCGAAGAAATTTCTGATAGCATCTTGTAATTTTGAAGTGTATCTGGCTCACAAAATCGTAGTAACACAATTGCAAACAAGCCACAGAACAGGTGGGGTTGGAACCCATGGCGAGTTTTGCGATTGAGATTCACTCGCTATGGGGTCACACAACCACCTGTTCCCTGGTTTATGAAATGCAACTGTAACATTGTTGTATTATTTTTTTGAAATATGTTTTATGCATTTTCTTTGGTTTTATAGGTTTTAGTATTTCCATGTTTCAATATTTGCCATTTAATGACTCAGGAAATCATAATGACACGATTGCAAACAAACCATACCACAGACGGGGATAGAACCCGCGATCAGAGTGTCTCAAAACTCAGTGGCTAACGCGACGGTCTGGAGTTTTGAGACACTCTGATTGTGGGTTCTATCCCCGTCCATGGTATGGTTTGCCATTTATTCCTTGATAAATATATTTGTGACTATTCTGTCAACGATTTTCTGACAATCTGCAAAACTTTAAACTCCTTCCCAAGGTATTGCTGTGTTTTCATCATGTATTGGTTATTTTATCCACACAAATAACATAAAAAATGACAGAATGTAATAATAAGAACCATAATAATAATAATAATATAATCAGGTATGACAAAGACAAGAGGCCAGTAGAGGTGAAAATGCTGGATCTACAGTGCTGCCGTGTGGCCTCAGTAGCAACAGACCTCCTCCTCTTCCTCAATTTGAACCTCACAGGACCTGTCCGTCGACCCAACCTCAACACCTTCCTGGCCTCCTACCATGCCACCCTCACCAGCGTCATGCAGAAGGGCAGCTCCATCGTACCCTTCACTCTGGAGCAGCTGCAGCAAGAGTATGTTGACAGGGGATACTACGGCATCCTCGAATGCCTCATGTGGCTGCCAAACACGGTTCGCCAGCCTGAGGATATGATGGATATCCTGGACCGCACAGAAGATGCCAGGAATGCGGAGAGAGATGATGTATTAGTAATGGTAGACAGAAACCCTTTGCTTAAACCCCGTATCATCTCAGTCGTGGAAGAATGGATGGAAAGAGGTGTTATCTCTTAGTAGTCTTTTCTCTAAAAAATAAATACAGTGGTCCCTCATCGTCGTTAATTCGTTCCTGGAAGTGCGATGATTATCGAAAAAGACAATTTTCGAATCAATTTTCCCCATAAGAAATAATGTAAATACAATTAATCCGTTCCTGACACCCAGAAGTATTAAAACAAAAATTTTTTTTACCTGAAATATAGATGTAGTACATAAATAATACAATGGGACATGATGAGTGAAACATTAACAGCATAACACTTACCTTTATTGGCGATTCTTAGTGTATGGAAGACTGGAGGAAGAGAGAGATTGGATTAGTTACTGTTTGGAAAGGGAATCCCCTTCCATCAACACCTCAGGCACCAAGTGCTTTTCTGAGGTTACTTCTCTGTTTCTTAATGCCACTAGGAACAGCTTGAGAGTCACTGGAGTCCTGTCTCACAAAAAAAGTGTCCAGAGAGCTCTGTTTCTGGCATCTCATTAAAACTTCCCTAAAATGGGCCAAGACTCTGTCACTGTACAAATTGCCAATATGGCTTGCAACATCCTTCTCAGGGTGATGTTTCTCCATAAATCTTTCCATCCTACCCCACATTTCACCATGCCTTATCACACTGTATGCCACTACGCTTCTTAAATCTCTCAAACCCACTTTTGCTGGCCTTAAATTCACAATTATCAGTACTCGTTGCAGGCAATTTCTTTACCAGATCGTCATGCAGCTGCTTAGCATTTTCACAAATAATCGACGTCATAAGAGTATCTCCTGCTAATTGATTCTCGTTTATCCACACCAATAATAACTTCTCAACATCTTCGAGTACTGGTGATCTCAATTTTGTCAGCATATTTACCCCTGCAACAACAGCTTCCTTGATTTCCTTTTTCTTGACCACGATGGAAGATATGGTTGTACGGGATTTGTTATACATCCTGGCCAGTTCGGCCACATGTACGCCACTTTCATATTGTTCAATGATGTTTTTCTTAAATTCAATCGTATTTCTCACTTTCTTTACCAAAGGCTTGGCACTAGGAGCTTTCTTTGGAGCTATGGTAGCTTATTTAGCACTTGCAAGCACTAAAATGAATGGAATATTATGAAATATTTCGTATGAACAAGTGAGGGGACCGTCGCTCACTGGTAAACAATGGCACACTGGCTGGAAAGGGAGGCCGAAGCGGCTCAGAGTGTGAGTACACGTCCCGGATGAAGAACGATTAGCGAGTAAACTGACCATTTGCGAGCCAATGTTTGGACAAGAATAACGCTACGATTTCCATAAAGGACAACTATCGAGCCGGACGATTATTGAGGGACCACTGTATGGAAACAGATGTATGGAAAGAAATACATGTAACACTGTTTTTATTTACTAGGCTATCCTACGTGAAATCTGCATTTAAATTAGTGTGAGTAAAAACTTATAGAAAATCCATGAAGCAGTCCCCAAATTTTGACAGTCGGTACGAGCCTCTGGAGGGCACCAAGCTAAAGCTTGGTATTTTCTGAAAGCAACATTTAAATAGAACAAAGAGTTGCCTAACAGTCAACAGGTTAGCATAGTTTCGGCATAGCCAAAATAATGTGAAGAGCAGCTGTTGTCTGCTGTAGCTGCCAGTATATTTATCGGGCATTTATGTACATGTAAACAAAACAGTAAAAGTAATGTTAAAGATAGTTCAGGGAGTTCTAATAAACATTTAATATAATCAAACCTTGGCAGATATTGCAAGTGTATAGAATAGGTAGTAAGTTACTAAATGCTGTAAAGAGCTTTTAATGAGGATTGTGAGGCTCAGGTTAGGGTGTGTAGAAGAGAGGGAAATTAGTATTTCCCAGTAAAAGTAGGTCTTAGACAGGGATGTGTAAAGTCACCATGGTTGTTTAACATATTTATAGAGGGGGTTGTAAAAGAAGTGGTGTGGAGAGGGTGGAATTAAAATATATGGAATCAAATAATAAAATGGGAGGTGACACAGTTACTTTTTGCTGATGATATTGTGCTTTTGGGACATTCATTAAGAGAAGTTGCAAAGGTTAGTGGACAAGTTTGGGAGGGTGTGTAAAGGAAGAAAGTTGAATGTGAACATAGATAAGAGAATGTGGTGAGGGTATCAGACGAGTTAGGTAAGGAAAAACTGGATATCAGATTGAAGGGGGGGAGTATGGAAGAAGTGCATATGTTCAGATATTTGGGAGTAGATGTGAAGGTTCTCTGTACATTTCCTAGATCAACAATTTCACCTGCTTTGAAAGGTGCTGTTAGTGTTCAGCAATATTCCAGCCTAGATAGAACAAACAACCTGAAGTGTGTCATCATGGGCTTGGCATCCCTAGTTTTGAAGGTTCTCATTATCCATCCTGTCAATTTTTGCAGCAGATGCGACTGATACAATGTTGGGTCTTTGAAAATGAGATCCTCTGGCATTATCACGCCAAGGTCTTTTACATTAGTTTTTTGCTCTATTGTGTGGTTGAAATTTGTTTTATGGATAATGATCTCAATACCCACACCCAACTTAGCTGGGCATAGGGGGACATAAACAGAATTAAGGGTACCAGAACTAGTCAGATTGCTCACCCTCATCCCCTACATAGGGCAAATGAGTGATTCAGTGCTTGGGCTGGTACATCTAGCTATGGCAATCTTATCAGTATTACACAGGCAAAATTAATGGACAAACATGATGCAAGGGAGAGACTGATTTGTTTTATGCTCAGCAAGGAAGATGACTGTAACATTCCTTTCACTAACTTTAAACTTGATGCAGCACAAACAAAGGGCAACTCCACGTTGCCTGGGGAGGATGATATTACAACATACTCAGATTGCTATGTAGAGTACCAGGTAATTCTTTACTTGAATTATATAACAAGAGCTATGTAACTGAGGAGCTCCCTAAACCTTGGACCAACAGCCTCATCATTCTCGTTTCAAAGACCAATCAACAAAACCCATTTCTCCCAATATCTCTTACTAGCTGCTTCTGTAAAACATTCATGAGGATATTCTTAATTGTCTCATGCACAGAATTAAGCAGTTTTTGTCTCCCCGGTTGCATGGTTTCATGTACGAAAGGCGCGGGGCATCATTGCATAACCACCTTTCTCACTGCACACTGACAGCTAATACACTACCTTGCTTGACGTTAAATCTGCTCTTGATGTAGCCAACCGACATGTAATCATTAGTGAACTTGCCAGAATGGATGTTGGAGGATGGCTTCTCCACTGGATTAAAGGCTGCCTGACCAACAGAAAGTCTTCTGTGTTGTTTCAGGGACATAGAAGCGTAACTGAAGACTGAATTAGGAACCCCACAGGGAAGTGTGCTCAGCCCCACTATTCAATATTTTAATTAATACTTTACTTAATGCTATGCCTACCCAGCCCCATCATTATATGATTAGTTTTGCTGATGATATAATGATTCGCACCACCAGATTCTCCAGCACCCATAAGAACCTTAACCATGTACTAATCTTGTGTCAGGACCTGGGGCTGATAATCTCTACTGATAAAACAAAGATACTCAATAGGCGTCTTCCTCGACAGAGAGGAGCAGTTCGCCAGATCCAGTTACATGATGGGTCTCTTCTAGAATATGTAACCGGATACAGGTATCTAGGCTTTGAGGTCCCACTGCTTGGAACTATTGTAACAAGATTTTGTTGCCAGTATGAAGAAAGGCTGAGGGCACTTAGAGTTGTGGCAGGTTTTCATCCAAGGTATGGTGCTAATGTTAAAATTTTGAAAATGATGTATCTTGCTTATATTAGAGCATTATTTGATTATGCTGTGCCACTACTTGCTCTTGTGTCTGACTGGAAGCTTGAAGGGCTGGAAAAACTGCAGTACGAAGCAATGAGGTGGCTCTGGTGGCTAATGCTCTTGCTTCACACAGCAAGAGCCTGGGTTCGATTCCCAGCCAGAGTAGAAACATTGGGCGGGTTTTTTTTTCCACCGTTGTCTAGTTCCCCGTCGAAAAGGGGTAGGGGGTTTAGTCGACGGGTGGGGGCGCTTCTGGGACACTGCCCCTAATTTCCCCCGAAACCGCATAAAAAGGGGGCTTCTATTATATATGTCACTGATGTCCCTGGGCCCTGTATATATTCATTACTTGTAGTGAAAAAAAAGATATTTTATTATATTATTATTATTTGGGATGCCCTATACTGCCAAAATTAAGAATATTCAATTCCCTTTTTTCTTTTGTAACTCCCCAGATGCCCTATGTACAAAATTATACACTGTTATGCCTTTTTAATTTTAAGTTAGTCTTAAACTTGCCCAAAAAATGCTTCATATAAAGGGGGGTTTTTTGGCCTGACGTGCACCAATTTTTTAATTTCCCTTTTGTACAAACAGTATCATGCTGAAAAAAAATTTTATTTCTCGGGCAGGTTGCATCAACATCCCCACTGACCTAAACAAAACCCATTTAAAATTTTTTGTCTGGGGGACTATTGTCATATCTTGAAATTATTCCAATAAAATAAAACTAATAAATTGAGAGATGACTTACTCAGAATTTTTAAGAAATGTTATAGTATTTTTATCTAGTGGTGTATTACCAATATTCGGAAAAAAAAAATATCCTAAATTTGCACACAAAACGCATAACATTAAACATTTTTAAGAACGTAGGGTTTTAAAAATAGGGGTTTAATTTTTTTTGTAAAAATTTTCGTACTTAATTCAGGGCTGCAAAATAAACATTACGATTGTAACGAAATTAAATAATAAAATAATTCATTCCACTAACTTATCTAGCCTCAAACTTTGGGGGCCCCGTCCCGGCCCATTTTGTGTGTGTGTAATCTTTTGACTACCGCCCCACCAGGGTATGGTGTGCTAAGTAGATATTAAAGTCGAGATGGAAAATTTAAAAGTATTTTAGGTACGGTACATAAAATACGTTACATAAATTATCATACATACACAATGTGTAGAAAAAAACAAACATAAAAAAATTAAAAAAAAAACCCCCCCCAAAAAAAAAGCCCGACAAAGTGGGTTATTTCCCACTTGGGGGCCTTGTGATAACTTATTATTAAGCTTTTATAAGTTTAAAAAAAGGAAGTACATAACTTTAAGGGTGTGAAAGCATTATAAAAGAAAGTGTTGTTTCTTTTTACATGCTTTGTTTTATGGTCATAACCTCCCTTTCCCCTGGCTGCTCGGTTTTGTTTGATGACGCAAAAACTTTTCATGGAGGGGGATGGGGTATCAATTTCATGATGGGTGAGGCATCCGTATGATGCTGAGGGGCTCAAGGGAGGTTTCCTTATGCTGGTGAGGGGTTCTTGATTACCCCCCCAAGAAGGTTTTCCCTTTTGGGGGGGGGCCCCTTGATCTAGGGGCCCCCCTCAAGGGAAAGGGTTTCCTTGATCTGGTAGGGGGTTCTTTATTAGGCCCCTCAAAAGGGGGGTTCCCCGACATGGGAGGGGTTCTTAATCAGGGCCCCCTCAAGGGAGGTTCCTTGATGCTGGGGAGGGGGTTCTTGATCTGGGGCCCCCTAAAGGGAGGTTCCTTGACAGGGTGAGGGGTTTTTAAAACTAGGCCCCCCAAGGGAGGTTCCTGATGCTGATAAAAGGGTTTGATTTTGGCCCCTAAGGGGGGTTTTCCTTGACACTGGTGAGGGGTTCTTAAACTAAGGAATTAAAATCTTGCTCGGCCCCCGAACTGACCTAAACCTTCCACTCCTCCCAAGGTGTATAATCCAGGGGGTTAGCACTCCCCCATGATTCTAATAAAAAGGGTAAGAATTAAATTAGTCTGCCCAAAATCCCGGGGCAGTAGTGGCCCCCTTTGTATTAATACTTTTTAAGATATCTTACCTTGTATATAATATGAAAAGTAGTAACCGATTTTTTAAGGTGTGCGAGGAAATAAATATTTTATTTTCACGCTGAGGGGTTTAATATCTTATTATGCACCCCATACCCTCCTGTGGGGGGGAGTAAAACCCATACCCACCCCTGGGGGTGGTAGTCCACCATACCCAAACCTGGGGGTGGGTCACACCATACCTTCCTGTGGGGGTAGTCACACCTCCATCCTTGGGGGGTTGTCACCCCTACCCACCTGGGGGGGGAGTCACACCATCCCCCACCTGGGGGGGTGTACACCAACCCATCCGTGGGTGGTAGTCCACAACCATACCCCATCCGGGGTGGTAGTCACACCATACCCATCCTGGTGGAGTCACACCATACCCATCCTGGGGGGGTAGTCACACCAACCCATCCTGTGGGGGTAGTCACACCAAAAAAAAACCCATCCGTGGGTGTATCACACCAAAACCCACCCCTGGGTGGTAGCCACCCCCCTTTGGGGTGGTAGTCACACCATACCCTCCGTGGGTGTAGTCCCCCCAAACCCCCATCCTGTGGGTTAGTCACACCATACCCATCCTGTGGGGGGAGTCACACCATACCCACCTGTGAGTGGTATCAAAAAAACCATCCCCATCCTGGGGGGTAGCACACCATCCCACCCCCTGTGGGTGGTAGTCCCCCATACCCATCCTTGGGTGGTAGTCAAAAACCCCAACCATCCGTGGGTGGTAGTACACCAAAAACCCATCCTGTGGGTGGTAGTACCCCATACCCCCCTTGGTGGTAGTCACACCAAAATACCCTTTCCGTGGGTGGTATCACAAACCAAAAACCCATCCTGTGGGGGTATCACCCATACCAATCCTTGGGTGGTATCACCCCTACCCCATCCTGTGGGGGGTAGTCACACCATACCATCCTTGGTGGTATCACACCCATACCCAATCTGTGGGGGTATCACCCCATACCCATCCTGTGGGGGTAGTCACCCATACCCCATCCTGGGGGTGGTATCACACCATCCCATCCTGTGGGGGGGTAGTCCCCCATCCCATCCTGTGGGGGTAGTCACACCATACCCTCCGTGGGTGGTGGCACCCCCTGCCCATCCTGGGGGGTGGTAGTAACACCATACCCATCCTGTGGGGTTTTCACACCAAAACCCTTTCCTGTGGGGGGTAGTACACCATACCCATCCTGGGGGTGGAGAACCATGCCCATCCTGTGGGGGGTATCAAAAAACCCAACCCATCCTGGGGTGGAGTCACACCCAACCCACCGGGTGGTAGTACCCCATACCCATCCTGTGGGTGGTAGTCACCCCCATACCCATCCTGTGGGGGTAGTCCCCACCATACCCTCCTGTGGGTGGTGTCACAAATCCCCCATCCTGTGGGTGAATCACCCCAAAACCCCCCTCCGGGGGTGGTAGTCACCCCATACCCCAACCTGGGGGTGGTAGTCCACCATACCCATCCTTTGGGGTGGTAGTCACACCAACCCCTCCTGTGGGGGTATACACCATCCCATCCTGGGGGTGGTAGAAAACCCATCCCCATCCTGTGGGGGTAGTCACCCCCCATACCCATCCCGGGGTGTAGTCAACCATACCCATCCTGGGGGTGGGTTCACACCATACCCTTCCCTGTGGGGGGTAGTCACCCCCATACCATCCTGGGGTGGTATAACCCCATACCCACCTTGGGTGGTAGCACACCATCCCATCCGGGGGGGAGTCACCCCATCCCCATCCTTGGGTGGTATCACCCAAACCCCCCGTGGGTGGTATCCCCCCCATACCCATCCGGGGGGTGGAGTCACCCCAACCCATCCTGTGGGTGGTAGTCCCCCACCATACCCTTTCCTGGGGGTGGTAGTCACCCATACCCATCCTGTGGGTGGTAGTCACCCCAACCCACCCTGGGGTGGTAGTCCACCATACCCCCTTTTGGGTGTAGTCACAAAATACCCACCTGGGGTGGTAGAACACAAAACCCCTCCTGTGGGTGGTAGTCACCCCATACCCACCTGTGGGGGGAAGTCACCCCATACCCTTCCCTTGGGGGTGGTAGCATCCCAATACCCTCTGTGGGTGGTAGTCACACCCAAAACCCACCGGGGGTGGTATCACCCATACCCATCCTGTGGGGGTGTACACCATCCCACCTGGGGGTGGTATCACCCCATACCCATCCTGTGGGGGTAGCCCCCCATACCATCCTGGGGGGTGGTAGTCACACCATACCCATCTTGGGGGGTATCACACCATACCCATCCGTGGGGGGGTAGTCACCCATCCCCTCCTGGGGGTGGTAGTCACCCCTTTACCCATCCTGTTTTGGTATCACCCCCATCCCCCATTCTGGGGGTGGAGTCTTCCCAACCCATCATGTGGTGGTAGTCCAAACCTACCCATCCTATGGGGGGGAGTCTACCATCCCATCCTGTGGGTGGTAGCACACCATACCTTCCTTGGGTGGTAGCCCAAAAACCCAAAACCCTCCTTGGGGGTGGTAGTCACACCATACCCATCCTGGGGGTGGGTCCCCCCCTACCCTCCTGGGGGGGTATCACACCATACCCACCTTGGGGGTGGGTAAAACCCATACCCACCTGTGGGTTATCACACCTACCCACCCCTGGGGGGGGTGGTAGTCACCATACCCCCTGTGAGTGGAAAACACCCCATACCCATCCGGGGTGGATCCACCCCATACCCATTCTGTGGGTGGTAGTACCCCATACCCACCCGTGGGGGTATCACCCCATAACCCCACCCTGTGGGTGGTAGTAACCCCCATACCCTCCTGTGGGGGTATCACTCCATCCCATCCTGTGGGTGGTATCACCCCAACCCACCCTGTGGGGGTAGTACCCCCATACCCACCGTGGGGGGTAGTACCCCATACCAAAACCCTGTGGGGGTAGTCCCAAATACCCCCCTGTGAGGGTATCACACCATACCATCCTGGGGTGGTAGTCCCCCCATACCCATCCTGTGGGTGGTAGTCCCCCATACCCATCCTGTGGGGGGTAGCACACCTACCATCCTGTGGGTGGTTCCACCCATACCCACCCCTGGGGGTTTGGTAGTCACCCCATACCCCCCCTGGGGTGGTAGTCACACCATACCCATCCTGTGGGTGGTAGTCACTCCATACCCACCTGTGGGTGGTTGTCCACCAACCCACCCTGGGGTGGAGTCACACCATACCCATCCTGGGGGTGGTAGCACACCATACCCATCCGGGGGTTTGGGGCACACCATCCCATCCTGTGGGGGTAGTCACCACACCCCCATCCTGTGGGTGGTAGTCACCCATACTCATCCTGTGGGGGGTTTTAAAAAAACTACCCATCCGTGGGGGGGTAATCACCCCAAACCCATCCTTTGGGGGGGTAGCCATCCATACCCATCCTGTGGGTGGTTTTCAACCATACCTCCTGGGGGGGGTAGTCACCCCCACCCTTTCCGTGGGTGGTAGTCACCCCCATACCATCCTTGGTGGTAGTCACACCATTCCCATCCTGTGGGTGGTAGTCACACCATAACCATCCTGGGGGGGTAGTCACTTTATAACCATCCGGGGTGGTACTACTCCAAACCCCCCTGGGGTGGTATACACCTACCATCCTGGGGATGGCTGTCACCATACCCATCCTGTGGGGGTAGTCACATATACCCATCCTGTGGGGGTAGTCACCCATACCCACCTGGGGAGGGTTTGTCACCCATACCCATCCTGGGGGGTAGTCAACCATACCCATCCTGTGGGTGGTGAAAACCCCAACCCCATCCTGTGGGGGGTTAACACCATACAGACCTGGGGATGGTAGTCACCATACCCACCCTGTGGGTGGGTCAACCTACCCATCCTGTGGGGGTGTCACACCATCCCCATCCTGTTGGGGGTAGTCCACCATACCCACCCTTGGGGGGTGGTAGTCACCAACCCTCCTGGGGTGGTAGTCCCTACCCACCCTGTGGGTGGTATCACCATACCCATCCGGGGGGTGTAGCCCCATACCCATCCTGTGGGGGTAGTCACCATCCCATCCGTGGGGGGTAGTCCCATACCCTTCCTGTGGGGGGCAGCACCATACCCACCCCTGTGGGTGGAACACCATCCCCAAACTTGTGGGTGGTAGTCACCATCCCATCCTGTGGGGGTATCACCATACCAATCCTGTGGGGGTAGTCACCAACCCATCCTGGGGTGGTGTCACCATACCCATCTTGTGGGATCCAACCCCAGTGCCTTAAAAGGGATAAAACCCCTGGAGTGAAGCATTTTTAGGCATTTTTCCCCTAAGAAAGAAAAAGAGCAGGATAAACTAAAGGGGAAAAAGACGCTCCCACTATAGAAACGACAAGAGTACTGAGCTCGTCAGGAGTGCTAGGTTTGAACACAAAGGAGGCGCTGACCAGGAAGTGGAAAAAAACGAACTTAAGTTAAATACTTAAGAAACAGGGGAGAAAGGAGGGGCTTAAAGCTATTTGTAAAATTGAAAAAAATTCAAAAAAAATCTTTTATATGCCAAAACAAGGCAAATAAAAACATCTTATCGGGGCCCTTTTTTCCCAAAAGGATGGGGCTTCACACATGACAAGGAAAAGATGAAATAATTTAAAAACCCCGTCACTCTGGTTTAGTGAAGCATAAACAGTCTGGGATCGACGACCCAAAGATTTCATCATGAATGAAACCCAAAACTCCATAAAAGTATGCCAATTTCCGACATTACCCTCCTGTGAGTGGTAGTCACACCATATCCATCCTGTAGGGGGTTGTCACACCATACTCATCCGTGGTGGGAGTCCACCATATCCTCCTGTGGGGGGTAGTCACACCTCCCATCCTGTGGGTGGTATCACACCATACCCATCCTGTGGGTGGAGTCACCACCCTACCCATCCTGTAGGGGGGGTCACCTACCCTCCTGTGGGGGGTATACACCTACCCAAAACCCGTGGGGGGTAGTCCCCAACCATAAACCCCCTCCTTGGGGGTAGCCACACCATACCCACCTGTGGGTGGTTGTCACCATACCCTCCTGTGGTGGTAGTCACACCATACCCACCTGTGGGTGGTAGTCCACCATACCCATTGGGGTGGTAGGCCCCCATACCCCTTCTGTGGGTGGTTGTCACCATACTCATCCTGTGGGTGGTAGTCACACCATACCCATCCTGTGGATGGTAGTCACCATACCCATCCTGTGGGTGGTCACACCATACCCATCCTGTGGGTGGTAGTCACCATACCCATCCTGTGGGTGGTAGTCACACCATACCCATCCTGTGGGTGGTAGTCACCATACCCATCCTGTGGGTGGTTGTCACCATACCCATCCTGTGGGTGGTAGTCACCATACCCATCCTGTGGGTGGTATTCACCATACCTATCCTGTGGGTTGTAGTCACCATACCCATCCTGTGGGTGGTAGTCACCATACCCATCCTGTGGGTGGTAGTCACCATACCCATCCTGTGGGTGGTAGTCACCATACCCATCCTGTGGGTGGTAGTCACCATACCCATCCTGTGGGTGGTAGTCACCATACCCACCCTGTGGGTGGTAGTCGCCATACCCATCCTGTGGGTGGTAGTCACCATACCCATCCTGTGGGTGGTAGTCACCATGGAACTCCGTGTTCATCAAGAACTGCAAGAAGCCCCTATCACGAGCCTTTTCCATCCTATGGAGAGGGAGCATGGACACGGGGGTCGTCCCACAGTTACTAAAAACAAAAGACATAGCCCCACTCCACAAAGGGGGCAGTAAAGCAACAGCAAAGAACTACAGACCAATAGCACTAACATCCCATATCATAAAAATCTTTGAAAGGGTCCTAAGAAGCAAGATCACCACCCATCTAGAAACCCATCAGTTACACAACCCAGGGCAACATGGGTTTTAGAACAGGTCGCTCCTGTCTGTCTCAAAATATTGGATCACTACGACAAGGTCCTGAATGCACTAGAAGACAAAAGAATGCAGATGTAATAAGTACAGACTTTGGGAAAAGCCTACGACAGTGTGACCATGGCGTAATAGCGCACAAAATGCGTGGCTAAAGGAATAAAAGGGAAAAGTCGGTCGATGGATCTAAATTTCCTCATTAACAGAACACAGAGAGTAGTCGTCAACAAATAAAGTCCGAGGCAGCTACGGTGAAAAGCTCTGTTCCACAAGGCACAGTACCCCGCTCCCATCTTGTTCCTCATCCTCAATATCCGACATAGACAAGGAAGTCAGCCTCACACCATTCTTCCTTTGCAATGACACCCGAATCTGCATGACAGTGTCTTCCATTGCAGACACTGCAAGGCTCCAGGCGGGCATCAACCAAATCTTTCAGTGGGCTGCAAAAAAACAATATGAAGTTCAACGATGAGAAATTTCAATACTCAGAAATGGTAAACACAGGAAATTAAATCTTCATCAGAGTACAAAAACAAATTCTGGCCACAAAATAGAGCGAAACACCAACGTCAAAGACCTGGGAGTGATCATGTCGGAGGATCTCACCTTCAAGGACCATAACATTGTATCAATCGCATCTGCTAGAAAAATGACAGGATGGATAATGAGAACCTTCAAAACTAGGAGGCCAAGCCCATGATGACACTCTTCAGGTCACTTGTTCTATCTAGGCTCGAATATTGCTGCACACTAACAGCACCTTTCAAGGCAGGTGAAATTGCTGACCTAGAAAATGTACAGAGAACCTTCACGGCGCGCATAATGGAGATAAAACACCTCAATTACTGGGAGCGCTTGAGGTTCCTAAACCTGTATTCCCTGGAATGCAGGCGGAAGAGATACATGATTATATACACCTGGAAAATCCTAGAGGGACTAGTACCGAACTTGCACACGAAAATCACTCGCTACGAAAGCAAAAGACTTGGCAGACGATGCACCATCCTCCAATGAAAAGCAGGGGTGTCACTAGCACGTTAAGAGACCATACAATAAGTGTCAGGGGCCCGAGACTGTTCAACTGCCTCCCAGCATACATAAGGGGGATTACCAAGAGACCCCTGGCAGTCTTCAAGCTGGCACTGGACAAGCACCTAAAGTCGGTTCCTGACCAGCCAGGCTGTGGCTCGTACGTTGGTTTGCGTGCAGCCAGCAGCAACAGCCTGGTTGATCAGGCTCTGATCCACCAGGAGGCCTGGTCACAGACCGGGCCGCGGGGGCGTTGACCCCCGGAACTCTCTCCAGGTAAACTCCAGGTAATACCCATCCTGTGGGTGGTAGTCACCATACCCATCCTGTGGGTTGTAGTCACCATACCCATCCTGTGGGTGGTAGTCACCATACCCATCCTGTGGGTGGTAGTCACCATACCCATCCTGTGGGATCCAAACCAGTGCCTTGAAAGGATCAACTTCCTGGCAGCTGAAGCATGTTCTAGGCATATTCCCCTAAGAAAGAAGAAGAGCAGGAGTAAACTGAAGAGAGAAAGACGCTCCCACTACAGAAGACGACGAAGAGTCACTGAGCTCGTCAGGAGTGCTAGAGTATCTGATACACAAAAGGAGGCGCTGACCAGGGAAGTGGAAACTATCGAACTTAAGTTAAATGACTTACAGGAAACAGGAGAGAAAGGAGGAGCTTAAAGCTATTAGTAAAATTGAAAGAAATTCAAAATAATTCTTTTCATATGCCAAGAACAAGGCAAATATCACATCTAGTATCGGGCCCTTACTCAGACAGGATGGGACTTACACACATGACAAGGAAATGAGTGAAATATTGAAATCCCAGTACGACTCTGTGTTTAGTGAAGCACTAATCAGTCTGAGGATCGACGACCCAAATGATTTCATCATGAATGAATCTCAAAACTCCATAAATGTATGCCAGATTTCCGACATTACCCATCCTGTGAGTGGTAGTCACACCATATCCATCCTGTGGGTGGTAGTCACACCATACCCATCCTGTGGGTGGTAGTCACACCATACCCATCCTGTGGGTGGTAGTCACCCCATACCCATCCTGTGGGTGGTAGTCACACCATACCCATCCTGTGGGTGGTAGTCACACCATACCCATCCTGTGGGTGGTAGTCACCACATACCCATCCTGTGGGTGGTAGTCACACCATACTCATCCTGTGGGTGGTAGTCACGCCATACCCATCCTGTGGGTGGTAATCACTCCATACCCATCCTGTGGGTGGTAGTCACCCCATACCCATCCTGTGGGTGGTAGTCACACCATTCCCATCCTGTGGGTGGTAGTCACACCATAACCATCCTGTGGGTGGTAGTCACACCACACCCATCCTGTGGATGGTAGTCCAAAGATTACAGAGATACATAGTGGGTCCTGGGACTGGATCCCAAAGTTGTGATAAGAAGAATTTTGACATGATACATGGCTATGCAAAAGAACGTAATAGTTGGTTGTACATGCCAAAAGTCCCATTGTATGGAGAGTTTTTCAGGCAAACTTAATATTAACTTAAGATTACTAAGGCAATAACAGATAATTATATGGACATTGATGAGTTACTGTGAGTACAGTAAATACAGTTTCAAAATTAGTTTGTACTTGGACCTGGAGAGTGTGTCGGGGGTCAACGCCCCCGCGACCCGGACTGAGACCAGGCCTCATGGTGGATCAGGGTCTGATCAACCAGGCTGTTACTGCTTGCCGCACGCAAGCTGACGTACGAACCACAGCCCGGTTGGTACAATCTGGATTAATTTACAATATGGAAATATTACAATGAAACAATTTAAAACAACTTACAATATGAAATTTTTATAATTTAGTATCCTTTAATACAACGAAATTTAAGCAACTAATTTTGAAGCAATGAGTTTATGGTCAATAAATTTACTAACTTACGTTTATACATGGTTACAATCATGAACAATTTATAAGATAATGAGCAATTTAGACGTCCAGTGAGGTAAGTAGATAAAATCACTTTCAAAATATGGCGCCGCCACCAGCATTCATAGTTGTCTGTCTGTCTCTAATTTCCCACTTGTTTATACACATACTCTTTCATAAAACCAATTGTAGGAATTTTAAAATTAATATTACTCTAATTTTCATCTATTTTTGTTTTTGGAAATAAACTTGATAATAATACAGATGTCTTAGTGGGGCAGAACTAGAACATTCACTCTATAATTATATTAAATACACGAGTAGATCTATGTAAAACTTGTATAATAGATAATTAAGTAATAGATATAACTGAAAAAATTATTACAGAGAGGTGACACTTAGAGATGCACAGGAGATATATATTGTAGCAGTGTGTGTGTCACTGCTGTTGTCACCAGCTGCAACACCATCTATTACACCAGCTGCAACACCATCTACTACACCAGCTGCACCTCGTCACCACTTACACACAAGTACAACACAATGGCAGCTTTTGAAGGTAAGTACGTCAGAGTACATTACTGAGGCTTATATCACAGTAGTTATGATGGGCCAGGCTGGGTGGTGACCAAGCCTGGTCACCACGAGCCAGGCTTGGTGGTGACCAAGCCTAGTCTCCACAAGCCAGGCTGGGTGGTGACCAAGCCTAGTCTCCACAAGCCAGGCTGGGTGGTGACCAAGCCTAGTCTCCACAAGCCAGGCTGGGTGGTGACCAAGCCTAGTCTCCACAAGCCAGGCTGGGTGGTGACCAAGCCTAGTCTCCACAAGCCAGGCTGGGTGGTGACCAAGCCTAGTCTCCACAAGCCAGGCTGGGTGGTGACCAAGCCTAGTCTCCACAAGCCAGGCTGGGTGGTGACCAAGCCTAGTCTCCACAAGCCAGGCTGGGTGGTGACCAAGCCTAGTCTCCACAAGCCAGGCTGGGTGGTGACCAAGCCTAGTCTCCACAAGCCAGGCTGGGTGGTGACCAAGCCTAGTCTCCACAAGCCAGGCTGGGTGGTGACCAAGCCTAGTCTCCACAAGCCAGGCTTGGGTGGTGACTAAGCCCGGTCACCACAAGCCAGGCTGGGTGGTGACTAAGCCCAGTCACCACAAGCCAGGCTTGGGTGGTGACTAAGCCTGGTCACCACAAGCCAGGCTGGGTGGTGACCAAGCCCGGTCACCACAAGCCAGGCTGGGTGGTGACTAAGCCCGGTCACCACAAGCCAGGCTTGGGTGGTGACTAAGCCCGGTCACCACAAGCCAGGCTGGGTGGTGACCAAGCCCGGTCACCACAAGCCAGGCTGGGTGGTGACCAAGCCCGGTCACCACAAGCCAGGCTGGGTGGTGACTAAGCCCGGTCACCACAAGCCAGGCTGGGTGGTGACTAAGCCCGGTCACCACAAGCCAGGCTTGGGTGGTGACTAAGCCCGGTCACCACAAGCCAGGCTTGGGTGGTGACCAAGCCCGGTCACCACAAGCCAGGCTGGGTGGTGACCAAGCCCGGTCACCACAAGCCAGGCTGGGTGGTGACTAAGCCCGGTCACCACAAGCCAGGCTGGGTGGTGACTAAGCCCGGTCACCACAAGCCAGGCTTGGGTGGTGACCAAGCCCGTCACCACAAGCCAGGCTTGGGTGGTGACCAAGCCCGGTCACCACAAGCCAGGCTGGGTGGTGACTAAGCCCGGTCACCACAAGCCAGGCTTGGGTGGTGACCAAGCCCGGCTTGTGGTTAATACCAAGCCAGTAGTGTTTGTTTCAATTAATTTATTGGTACTATCACCCCTAATGTCATAATAATGTTAGAGTAGAAGCTGACACTCGCACATCAATACAATACAATAATGCTTCATTTGATAGTGTTGAAACTTGAATTTGGGCTACAGTTACTGACAACTACTCGGCAGAACTCTTGACATTATCGTACACTGTTAAATACAACCTGTGCTCATCATGAACCCCCTTAAGGGAGGTTCCTTGAAACTGGTGAGATGCTCATGATCCAAAGAATTGGATCTCCCTTCTTACTCGAATTGAACTGGAATGCTTCCCATTCCCCAGGTGCTGTTTGACCCCAGCAAATAAAAGCCCCTTAAATTCCACTAATACGATACATCTTTGCAAGCATACAGGGTCTAAAGTCGTCAAAAAACAACAAAATTCCTTACATCAAGAGACTGCTCATGGAGTCAAATGCAATGTTTGCAGCATTCACAATGACCCACATAAAGGATCATTATGACAATGAAATATGGATTCCAGGGTATAGCCTATTCCGATGTGACAGACTAAACAGGCAACAAGGGGGTTAAGATAAGATTTCGTTCGGATTTTTAACCCCGGAGGGTTAGCCACCCAGGATAACCCAAGAAAGTCAGTGCGTCATCGAGGACTGTCCAACTTATTTCCATTGGGGTCCTTAATCTTGTCCCCCAGGATGCGACCCACACCAGTCGACTAACACCCAGGTACCTATTTGCTGCTAGGTGAACAGGACAATAGTGTAAGGAAACGTGTCGAAATGTTTCCACCCGCCGGGAATCGAACCCGGGCCCTCCGTGTGTGAAGCGGGAGCTTTAGCCACCAGGCCACTATGGCCTGTATGTCACAGAGTTGCTCATTTGCACAGAACAACTAAACACCTCAAATGATGTAGTTGAAGTTTTGGAGGTAAAGATCAAAAACCAAAACCCTTTCATTGTGTCAGTATACAAGCCTTCAGATGCAACTTTCCAGCAATTCCAGGAGCAGCTTGAGAAAATTGATCACTGTCTGGAAAATTTCCCAACTCCTGCCCCAAACATCTTACTACTAGGAGATTTCAACCTGAGACACCTAAAATGGAGGAGTATAGCAAACAGTGTTGTAGCAGAGATCACCCCGGGAGGCAGCTCAGATGAAAATTCACACACACACGAACTATTAAATCTCTGCACCAAATTCACCTTAAACCAACAAATAGTAGAGCCTACAAGACTAGAAAATACGCTGGACCTCATCTTCACTAACAATGATGATCTGATACGTAATATAACTGTATCAAAGACAATTCACTCAGATCATAATATAATAGAGGTACAGACATGTATGCACAGGGCTCTGGACCAGCAAAATGTGAGCAGTCATGAAGGTCCCTTCATGAAATTCAATTTCAATAACAAAAATATACAATGGGATCAAGTTAACCATGTCTTAAATGAAACAAGCTGGGATGATATCCTCATCTTCACTAACAATGATGATCTGATACGAAATGTCACCATATCAAAAACAATGTACTCAGATCACAACATAATCGAGGTTCAGACATGTATGCGCGGAGCCCCAGACCGACAAAATGAGATTAGTCACGAGGGAGCCTTCACCAAATTCAACTTCAATAACAAGAACATACAGTGGGACCAAGTAAACCAAGTCGTAACCGATATAAGCTGGGAAGATCGACTAAGTAACACAGACCCCAACTTATGCCTAGAACAGCTTAACTCGGTGGCACTCGATGTATGCTCAAGGCTTATTCCTTTAAGAAAAAGGAGGAGCAGATGTAAAATTGAAAGAGACAGGCGCTCCCTTTACAGGCGATGGAAAAGAATAACAGAGCTGCTAAAAGATGCCAATATATTTGAAATACGCAGGGAGTCGCTGGTCCTTGGTCCCCTGCTCTTCCTCATATACATCAATGATCTTCCAAACGTATCCCAACACCTGAACCCCATTCTCCTTGCTGACGACACGACTTATGTCATCTCTCGCCCTAATGTTGCCACCCTCAACACCATTGTTAACGAGGAGCTGATCAAAATATCGACTTGGATGACAGCCAATAAACTTACGCTTAACACTGACAAAACTTACTATATTATGTTTGGTAGCAGAGCAGGAGTTGCACAAATTAACATAAAGATCGACAACACTCTAATTGCCAGACATAATGAGGGCAAATTCCTAGGCCTATACCTTGGCAACAACCTGAATTTCAGCACCCATATCCAACACATAACCAAAAAAATATCCAAAACAGTTGGGATCATCTCCAAGATACGATACTACGTGCCGCAAAATGCCCTTCTCACACTATACCACTCACTCATTTATCCATACCTCACCTATGCTATGTGTGCTTGGGGATCAACTGCAGCAACACACCTAAAGCTAATAATAACCCAACAAAAATCCGCAGTAAGAATAATCACTAAATCCCATCCCTGGCAACACCCCCCCCCACTCTTCATAGATCTAAACTTACTCCCTGTTCAGTACATTCACACTTACTACTGTGCAATCTACATATACAGGACCTTAAATTACAATATTAACCTTGACCAAAAATGCTTTCTTGATAATTGTGACACAACCCACAGGCATAACACCAGACACAAACATCTCTATGACATTCCCCGTGTCCGACTAAACCTTTACAAAAATTCAATGTATGTCAAAGGCCCTAAAATCTGGAACACCCTACCTGAAAACTCTACAACTGCAATATAAGATAAGATAAGATTTCGTTCGGATTTTTAACCCCGGAGGGTTAGCCACCCAGGATAACCCAAGAAAGTCAGTGCGTCATCGAGGACTGTCTAACTTATTTCCATTGGGGTCCTTAATCTTGTCCCCCAGGATGCGACCCACACCAGTCGACTAACACCCAGGTACCTATTTGCTGCTAGGTGAACAGGACAATAGATGTAAGGAAACGTGTCGAAATGTTTCCACCCGCCGGGAATCGAACCCGGGCCCTCCGTGTGTGAAGCGGGAGCTTTAGCCACCAGGCCACCGGGCCACCAGACACATTCATCACCTTCAAAACTACCATTAGAAAACATCTTATCTCCCTGATACACCCCGTCAACTAATTACACGAATACCACCTGGTGGTTCACACTTACACTCACTTACCCATTTGACCATAAACAGAAATATCAATCTCGCTTAAAATAATAAATCCTAACTAGTCATAAGTTGGCCTGTGATACTCCGATACTGAAACTATGTATTGTGCCAAAACAAAAGCATTCACATTGCTAAACTCACAAACTATTATTTAGTCACTTAGCCATAATACCAACTTACCTCATAATTTGTAACATTTTAAATTTAAGAATTAATCTAAGTCTGCCCAAAATGCCTAGCCATGCTAGGTGTTCTAGTGGTACACTCTGTAATTATTATTTTACTACATGTAAACCACACAATAACCAAATTCTGTAAACTCAGCATTGTAATCCTTATAGAGAATAAACTTTGAATTGAATATAGGAGTCAGGAATCGCGGGAAGAACTAAAAGCCATAAATGAAATCGAAAGAAACCCAAAGTATTTCTTTTCTTATGCCAAATCAAAGTCGAGAACAACATTCACTATTAGGCCCCAGAATTGAGCCACAGAATTTGGTTAACACAAGCCTATCTGATGTTATCCTGACGCCAAATGACTTCGAACAGGCGATAAATGACATGCCCATGGACTCTGCCCCAGTTCCAGGCTCGTGAAACTCCGTGTTCATCAAGAACTGCAAGAAGCCCCTATCACGAGCTTTTACCATCCTATGGAGAGGGAACATGGACACGGGGGTCGTCCCACAGTTACTAAAAACAACAGACATAGCTCCACTCCACAAAGGGGGCAGTAAAGCAATAGCAAAGAACTACAGACCGATAGCACTAACATCCCATATCATAAAAATCTTTGAAAGGGTCCTAAGAAGCAAGATTGCCACCCATCTAGATACCCATCAATTACACAACCCAGGGCAACATGGGGTTAGAGCAGGTCGCTCCTGTCTGTCTCAGCCACTGGATCACTACGACAAGGTCCTAGATGCACTAGAAGACAAAAAGAATGCAGATGTAATATATACAGACTTTGCAAAAGCCTTCGACAAGTGTGACCATGGCGTAATAGCGCACAAAATGCGTGCTAAAGGAATAACAGGAAAAGTAGGTAGATGGATCTATAATTTCTTCACAAACAGAACGCAAAGAGTAGTAGTCAACAGAGTAAAGTCTGAGGCGGCTACCGTGAAAAGCTCTGTTCCGCAAGGCACAGTACTCGCTCCCATCTTGTTTCTCATCCTGATATCTGACATAGACAAGGATGTCAGCCACAGCACCGTGTCTTCCTTTGCAGATGACACCCGAATCTGCATGACAGTGTCTTCCATTGCAGACACTGCAAGGCTGCAGGCGGACATCAACCAAATCTTTCAGTGGGCTGCAGAAAACAAGATGAAGTTCAACGATGAGAAATTTCAATTACTCCGATATAGTAAACATGAGGAAATTAAAACTTCATCAGAGTAGAGAACAAATTCCTTCCACAAAATAGAGCGAAAAACCAACGTCAAAGACCTGGGAGTGATCATGTCGGAGGATCTCACCTTCAAGGACCATAACATTGCATCAATCGCATCTGCTAGAAAAATGACAGGATGGATAATGAGAACTTTCAAAACTAGGGATGCCAAGCGCATGATGACATGCTTCAGGTCACTTGTTCTATCTAGGCTGGAATATTGCTGCACACTAACAGCACCTTTCAAGGCAGGTGATATTGCTGACCTAGAAAATGTACAGAGAACCTTCACGGCGCACATAACGGAGATAAAACACCTCAATTACTGGTACTGCTTGAAGTTCCTGAACCTGTACTCCCTGGAATGCAGGCGGGAGAGATACATGACTATATACACGTGGAAAATACTAGAGCGATTAGTACCGAACTTGCACACGAAAATCACTCGCAATGAAAGCAAAATACTCGGCAGACGATGCAACATCCCCCCAATGAAAAGCAGGGGTGTCACTAGCACGTTAAGATACAATACAATAAGTGTCAGGGGCTCGAGACTGTTCAACTGCCTCCCACCATGCATAAGGGGAATTACCAATAGACCCCTGGCTGTCTTCAAGCAGGCACTGAACAAGCACCTAAAGTCGGTACCTGACCAGCCGGAATGTGGCTCGTACGTTGGATTGCTTGCAGCCAGCAGTAACAGCCTGTGACCAGGAGGCCTGGTCACAGACCCGGCCATGGGGGCATTGACCCCCGGAACTCTCTCCAGGTAAACTCCAGGTAAACAACACAAATCCGAACGCTTGCCTTAAAAAAGTAATTCTGTGGTTCTTGAGATCTGCTCAAGACACATTCCATTAAGAAAAACACAGAGAAAATGTAAACTAGAAAGAGAGGCGTTCCCTATACAGACGAAGGCGAAGAGTCACAGAGCTGCTGAGTGGGGTCAATATATCTGAAATACGAAGGGAAGTACTAGTCTATGAAATTGCAAATGTCGAACTTAAGCTGAAGGAATCTTACAGGAGACAAGAATCACAGGAAGACCTAAAAGCTATAAATGGAAATTGAAAAAAAACAAAATACTACTTATACTAAATCTAAGGGAAAAACAACATCCAGTATTGGGCCCCTGCTGAGGCGGGATGGGACATACACAGATGATAGCCGAGAAATGAGCGAGATACTAAATTAACTCTATGACACTTGAGGAAAAGGCTCAGATCCATGTTGTTTAGGATATCTTCCTGGCTTGTTTCATTTAGGACATGGTTGATTTGATCCCACTGTATGTTTTTGCTAATGAAGTTGAATTTGGTGAAGGCATCCTCATAACTGATCTCCTTATGCTGGTCAGGAACCTTGCTCACATATGTTTGTACTTTTATATTATGATCTGCGTGTATTGTCTATGATACTGTTATATTTCGTGAAGATGAGGTAGAGTGTGTTTTCCAGTCTTGTTGGCTCCACTATTTGCTGGCGTTAGGTGAATTTGTTGCAAAGTTTTAATAATTCATGTGTGTGAATTTTTATCTGAGCTGCCTTCTGGGATTATCTCTGCTAAAACATTATTTGCCACATACCTCCATTTTAACCCTTAAACTGTCCAACGTAGATCTACGTTTTTTCAACATTTGAAAGTATGTAAAAAAGTAGATCATCTTTTCTTTTTTTACATTTGAAAACTTGTAAAAAAAAACTTTGATCTACTTTTTTTTTTTGTTTGTTTGAAAGTGTGTAAAAAAATGTAGATCTACTTTTGGAGCACTACGCATGTGAACATAGATCTGCTTGGACAGTTTAAGGGTTAAGTGTCTTAAGTTGAGATCATCTAGCAGCAAGAAGTTTGAGGCAGAAGTCTGGAGATTTTCCAGAGTAGTCAGTTTTTAAAAGCTGTTCCTGGAATTGTTGGGAAGTTGCATCAGGAGGCTTGTGTACAACCACAATGACAAGGTTTTGGTTTTCAGTCTTTACTGCCAAAACTTCAACTACTTCATATATGGTGTTTAGTAATTCCAAGTAAATGAGTGACTGTGACATTCAGGCCATGTTGCAAGTGTTTAGAATAGGAAGTACAGTATGAAATGAAAATGAAAATTTTTATTTCCTTGCAAAGCATACTATGTGTGGTTTACATATTACAAAATATTAATTGCCAAGAAAGCCACTAGCATGCCTAGGCATTTTAGGCAGACTAATCCTAATTATTATTGACTACTCTCTATTGACACAGGTTATGGAGCAGTACATTTTAATATTCATTATTGCATATTAATATAAAAATTAGGTAATTAAAAAGTGTATCATTAATAAGATTGAGATCAGTGAGGTAGTACAAAAACACATAACAGTATTACAGTTAGTATAAT
This sequence comes from Cherax quadricarinatus, assembly GCF_026875155.1. Classification (NCBI taxonomy): domain Eukaryota; kingdom Metazoa; phylum Arthropoda; class Malacostraca; order Decapoda; family Parastacidae; genus Cherax; species Cherax quadricarinatus. The sequence continues at coordinate 134,043,816 of NC_069399.1, read as the reverse complement.
TTAGCAATGGGAATGGTTTTATCTTGGCATGATACACTGTTTCTATAATCGAAGGTTCCTATGTTGGCAGAGTATTTCAGGCAAACTTAGGACTAACTAAAGATCAGTTAGGCAATAACTATATTGGACATTTTGTGTTTAGTCATTTGGGTGAGTGTAAGTATAAATTTGGGAGAATTACAGATAATGAGAGTAAGTCTATTTTATGGATGTGTTCATGATACTGTACTGAAAATAGCATGTGTGGTTTTCACATAGTTAACTGATGATGGGGTGAGTTAGGGAGATAAGGTATTTTTTAACAGTTTTGAAAATGCTGGTATGTATATTACAAATAAATTAATGTGTATTTTCTGGAACTAATAGTAAGTTGTTTAATCATTACTTTGCAGAAATGGGTGTGCTACCAGAAATAGCCAAGGCTGTAGAGGAGATGGATTGGTCGTAAGTTTGGTGCTCTTCTTTGTTCACCACTTAGCAGCACTTGTTAAAATAATATCAGTAATGGAAGCATGTTTTTCTACTGTATATGTTATATTTCAATGTGTATGCTGAGTAGTTTTTTTTACTGTGTTTGCTGTTGCTTGTACAATACTAATTTAGGTACAGTAATTTAAGTTTGTAACACTTGGTTTAACATACAGTTGATTGGTCTACTAATATACAGCATTCATTTTCTGAATGCTGATGTTATATTAAAGATAGACGCAATTTCACTTATTTTTATTTATGCTTTATTTTCTGAGTAGCATGAAAGATGTGAAAATTATTATTGGTTTCATGTATCCCTTTCATGTATCCCTTTCACTGTCTCCCATGTAGCTCTTATTATTATCCCTTTCACTGTCTCCCATTTAATGCTCTTATTATTATCCCTTTCACTGTTTCCCATGTATCTCTTATTATTATCCCTTTCACTGTCTCCCATGTAGTTTTTTTATTATCCCTTTCACTGTGCAAACCCCTGAAAATTAATGTTGCTTTCTGTATCCACTTTTTTTTTTTTCATCTTAGGTGGTAGATTTTTTTTTCCTGAAAGTAATGATACCAAAAGTATGAATTTGCTGGAAAACTTACAGAATTACACAGGTGCAAAGTTAGTGGTCTCAGCACGGTTTACACATCAGCAATTTCACCCACTTTGAGGCCTGTTTTGAGCCAATTCCGTTGTTCCATTCAACCACGTTCTTAATTATTTTGCTAGTATGCCTTTTGTTCTATCGAGCGAGCACAAGAAACTGCCAATTCAACAATAGCAGCTACCCTATTAAGTGTACAGAAATTGCTAATTTGGCCAATTTTACACAAAAAAATGCCAGTTTAAAAATAGTCCAAATTTAACAATGTAAACAATACTAGCACTAAAAAAACATTTCCCCTGTTCATTATTCACATCCTTGAACCTTGAATCTTATACGTATATTACACTTGCTTTCCATGTTAAATTCATAATCGCACAAAATTAGAAGATTTACTGTTTCTCTGATAATAAAATATAACCAGGAAAGGTTGCTCATGGGTAACCCTTAAACTGTCCAAATGTAGATCTACGTTCACTTGTATAGCGCTCCAAACATACATCTATGTTCAATTTTACATGCTTTCTTATGTAAAAATAATGTAGATCTACATTCGGAGCGCTACGCAAGTGAATGTAGATCTATGTTTGGGCAGTTTAAGGGTTAACGGTGCCCCACCAATCAAATCAGACCTATTAAAAACTCATTCAGCAACTGGTGGGGTGTAGGGGGGGCTTAACCCTTCCTCATGAAAATTAGCAAAAATTGAATATTTCAAGCTACTTTTGGTCCTGAAACCAACCAAAATAATATCTTTCTTCATTTCTGTCAAATGATACCAAATAACAGCTTATAAAACCATAAAAAACATCTGAGAAAACACTGCAAAGTTGTTATTTTAAAACCTTTCACATGGTCAGAGTTTTGCTTTTCCCATCAGGCACCACGTGGGGACGGGTTTTTTTTTATACCTTGCACGCTCGCCGCACAGACCTGTTCTCTTATCTCTAGGCCCAGATTTACTGCTCACAGCTTACCTGAGTGAGCTAGGCTTGTGGCAGAAATATGTGAAGGGACCCTAGCCTCAGTGATGTTCTAGGCAAAGGCCACAGAAAGGGTTAATGCCTGTGTTGCTTACATAGATCTGTGTTTTAAACACAGTGCCCTCAGATATGTTGTAAGTGGTAAATTTTGCTTCAGACATGAGAGAAGGGGTCTGTGCAGTGAGTGCATAGGTTAAAAAGAATTTTAGAGTGATTTAGTAAGTAAGTTTATTCAGGTATACACAAATTCAGTTACATAGATTATCATACATAGCAGCATATGTGTAGAGAACCTAGGATAACCCAAAAAAGTCAGATAGAATGACTTATTTCCATTGGGGTCCTTTAAAAACTACCTCCCCAGCGGGGAATTGAACCCCGGTCTCCTGCTGTTTTTTTTTTTATCAGTGGACAGAATGAAAGACACTCGTGATGGATGATTTTGGTTGGCTTCAGGACTTGAAGTAGCTTAACCCTTTCAGGGTCGACAGGCCCTCTCCCAGAATTGTTCTCAGGGTCGACAAATTTAAAAAAAAAAATTATTTTTTCTTATGAAAACATAGAGAATCTTTTCCCGATCATAATGACACCAAAAGTATGAAATTTGATGGAAAACTTAGGGAATTATGCTATCGCGAAGTTAGTGGTCTAGACGATGTTTACGCATCGGCGATTTTGCCCACTTTGAGCCCTATTTTCGACCAATTCCAGTGTACTAGTCGACAAAAATCATAACTATTTTGCTAGAACT
>NC_069399.1:133942713-134040503 GCF_026875155.1 Cherax quadricarinatus | reverse complement strand
CTTACCTTAAAATATTTATAGTCTTAATCTAGGGTGAGACAAGTAGTATTTATTGTAAGAAATCAAGTGTGGTATGTATTTGTAATAGCCTCACCAGGCCACCCCACCCACACATACTATTCTATGATATTTAAGCATCCCAGAGCGATAAAATGTATATACAGTTCACTCATTACTTACCTTAAAATATTTGTAGTCTTAATGTAGGGTCAGGAGTAAGTAAATGAGATAAAACGAATAAATGAGAGAGAGAAAGAATGAATACATGAGAGGGGGCAGGCGCAGTTATGTAAACAAACCAGGCGAAGGTAAGTTTTGTAAACAAACGAAGTGTACACGTCTGGTTTGTGTACAAGTTACATTGTGTACAGGTTGTCTCTACATTGATACGGTAGAATTAATAAAGAAGAACACTCCCATTCTCATGTAACATCATTTTGAGAAGAAATGAAGCTCTGAGTGAAGGCAATGGAAATAAGTCACACTGACTTTTTTGGGTTATCCTAGGTTCTCTACACGTATGTTGTTATGTATGATAATCTATGTAACTGTATTTGTGTATACCTGAATAAACTTACTTACATACATACGAAAGGAATAATTTTCTACAGTTACCCCCAGTAACACATTTACTCTTATGTTAGATTAGAGAAAATGTTATTCTTGGCGTCACTTGTACAAGTTATGTGGCTCCCACATCTTATATTTATGTTTATTTATTCTATTGTGGGGTGTATTTATCATCTTTTTATGTTATGTATCGTGTTTATTATATAATTTTGAAAAAAATATCATGGATGGATTAATGAAAATGTGTATATTACCGTAATATACGACATTTAATGAGACTCGGTATTGTTATTATCACCACTTGTGCAAGTCGTCTGCTACGACATCTCACATTTGTTTATTTATTCTACTGTGGGGTGTATTTATCTTATTTATATGTTATGCATCGTGTTTATTATATAATTTTGAAAAAAATATCATGGATGGATTAATGAAAATGTGTATATTAACGTAATATACGACATTTAAATGACTCGATGTATGTAAGTTTATTTAGGTACAGGTATACATAAGTATAATTATCAGAGTATATATAAAATATGAAATAACTTTTAAAAACATTTGAAATTTTGGAGTTTCCAGACAAAATGGAGAGACTTAGTGCTTACTGAGCTCATGGAGAATGTAAACAAACAGGGTGGGGCACGGTGACCGTATTAGAAAGTCAGGTGGGGGGAGCCGTATAGTGAGTTTTGGTCATAATTTGAAATGTCCGTATTAGCGGAACGCCGTAAAGTGAAACGCCGTAAAGCGGGGCCTTCCTGTACGTCAAAAACCCTGGTGCTTAAGCTGTACTAGTACATCAGAAACCCTGAAAGGGTTAAATTAGAACTTAAAGTAGCGGAAACATCAGATTTTTGGTGATTTTTTTTGAGTGGCCCCTGTTACCCTCCACCTTTCCCAATTTCTCTTCTGGGGTTTTACTAAGTCTGCTTCAATTATTGGGACGCACTAAATCATGACCAGTCATTATCTGAGAAATGGGGTAAACCTTCATTTTTTTCTTTTGTGGATTCCAACTGGAGGGCAGGTGTTATATAGATAAGGCCTAGGGACATGATTAATGAACAGGATAGGTTGCTTTATTGGTTGGATTCTGTTCTTATGTTGGAATGCATGTAAAAGTGTGTAAAATTGGCACAATTACAGACTTCTTTGCACTTCATAGGGTATTCAATATTTTATAGGGTAGTTCTGATACTTGAATGGACAGTTTCTTGTGTTCAGTCTATAAAACAAATGACATATTTGCAAAATAGTTAGGAATTGGTCAAACTGAACAGTGGAACTGGCTTAAAATGGGACTCTAAAGTGGGTAAAATAGCCGATGCAAAAATTGAGTGCAGAATGCCACATTTATACCTATGTAATTCCACAGGATTTCCATCAAATTTCATGGTTTTGGTGTTTTTATCTTTAGAAGAATATTCTCTAGCATTTCAGAATTTTTTATTGCAGCACAGTCAGCACTTTTAATTTCAGGGGTTGTCATTGAAAGGGTTAAGGGGAGACAAAACCATAATAACTAAGATTGATGGGCATGAGTATATCAGCACAAATCTGCTGAAATAGCAGATTTATAGGCTTTTTTTAAGATACACAAATTAAGAAACTGTTGGAAGTATGAAGGATTAGTAAAAGAATCTATAATTTGGTATCTGTTATATTCTTGTTATCCTTCATCTTCCCCAGCACATAACTGAGGCAAAAATATTCACATCTTTCACTTTGTATTTAAAAGTGCTTGACACTTTAATTCAAGTTCTTAATGCACAATAATTTTTCTATACAGATTACCAACAGATGTCCAGAGTGAGGCAATTCCACTTATTTTGGGAGGCGGTGATGTTCTGATGGCAGCTGAGACGGGTAGTGGTAAGACTGGTGCTTTCTGTCTTCCCATTCTGCAGATTGTCTGGGAAACTCTTAAGGATATCCAACTTGGCAAGACCTCAAAAGTCAGTAAGGAGGCTTGTAAGTATGTTAATAGTGTTTACATGTGTTTTTTGCCCAAGTACCTCATGATTGTAGTACAGCCTCTCTTCCCTTAGTGACGTACTCGTTTACCGACGCCTCAGACTTATGACGGGCTCTCTGACCAGTATTTATACGTACCTAAATAATGTATATTAGAGCTGATTTCCTCTATTCTGTTTATTTCAGTATACAGTACACTACTGTATAAACATTTACAAATATACCAGAAATGTTATAAATGGTGCAAAGGTGACATTAAAACAATATCAAAGATGGTCGACACAAACCCACTACCATTATAGTGTGTTCCTCACTTAGTGATGAATTCGTTTAACGACGCGGTCTTAGGAACGGAAATCCGTCATTAAGTGAGGAGAGGCTGTATTCATTATCTGAAATTTTTTTTTTATTCTGGAATATCTGGGTTTTTAAGTCTTGCTTGAGAACTCTTGAGCTTATTAGCCTGATCATATTCTTGCTCTTGAATATAAACTTGATTTGGTGTGAGAGCACTTGTGAATTTCTTGATAGAACAAGCATTCGAGTTGTTATTGCTGTTATTTGTTTATTTTTTTAATTTTATATGTCTTATTAATTTTTATTATTAATTGTTATTGGCACTCAAGACTAATAAAATTGTTTAGCATTAGTTATTAAATAATAATAATGCATTAATTCTGGTTCTCTGCTTGTTCTTACCAGCTCCTCTCTGGTTGATGAGTTTCTTCGACCGTGATGCAGGAATGGCGGTGACCCCTGATGGGTTGCGGTGCCAGTCACGGGATCCTAAGTGCTGGCAGGGTGTGCGATGCACCAAGGGTGTCACTGGCAAAGGCAAATATTATTTTGAATCAATCGTGTCAGATGACGGGCTGTGCCGTGTTGGCTGGGCAACACCTCAGGTAGATAATGTCGTTACTTTTGTTATCTCATCACCATTGTATGTTATACATTTTCTCCTGACTTCCATTGAATATTAAGTTCTTATATTTTACCTTTCATATCTATTTTCTCTGGCAGCTACAGTGGTAATTTTTTCATGTGTGTATTTGACTATAAACACATTTCTACTATGACAGCCATTGTTTTTGTTGAACGGCAGCAGTATGGCAGCATGAGTTTTTCTTCATTTTATAGTAGCCTATGCATCTTAGTGCCCTTATGATAGCCTAGAAAAGACACACACAACACTAATATGCATAGACCCATAATCATATAGATCAACTGCAGAAATCAACCAAATAAACTTTTGTATCAACCAAGATGACTGCTTGTTACTCCAACCTGAGCCCTACTGCAAGCTTCACAGTTCCCTCTTATATACCCTGTACCACTGAATCATCTGAAGCAGCATTCTGTGACAATTGGTCAGTACAATAAAAGAATCACTATAAACCACCAAAAGACCCAGAAGACAGGTGAGGAGAGTATTGCCTCTACATCTTCATTTACTAAGAGCCTATAGGTGGATGCATCCCTTGCCTCCTGCTGCTCCCTTATCTCTCGCCAAACAACAAACATGGACATCACCCCCAATCGATGACTACTACCTCTTTCTTGGATTTGAAGCTATCTATAGAGAACACCCTAGGGTTGCTGAATCCCTCAGAGTCCAAAGTGAGAGAATAAAATTTCTTACCCAAGACATACAAACCCTTCAAGCCTCCTACACTGAGCTTAAATACACTCAGACCCTCAACATAAGTAAAATTGCTAATCTGGAGCTTAAAGTTCACAATTTAGAACAAACCAGTGATACTCGCATAAAAGCTTAAGCAAACATCAACATCGTTGTTCCGATCCCTGATCTGAAACTTGCCCAGTGTCCAAAAAATTTTCAAAAAAATTTTTGTTATCTTTCCTTATGAAATGGAAAGAGAATCTTTTTCTAAAGGTAATAAAACAAAAAGTATGAAATTTGATGGAAAAATTTATGAAATTATGTTTTCACAAATTTTGATGTGTCTGCAATATTTACTCATTGGTGATTTTTCCCAATTTTGAGTCCTATTTTAGGCCAATTACATTGTTCCAGTAAATCAAATTCTTAGCTATTTCACTAGTATGTCTTTCATTTTATTGATTGAGCACAAGAAACTGCCCAATCAGCTATTTCAGCTACCCAAATTTTAAAATATTCCAATTTAAAAAAAAAATGGTCCAAAATAAATAATGCAGGCATTCCCGCATTGTTTATTCTGAAGGTTTTGTGTGCAAGGGGCTTGGACTTCCAGCAAGCATGAGTGAGCATATTTGATAGGAGTGAGTGGAGACAAATAATTTTTATGACTTGATGTGCTGTTGGAGTGTGACCAAGGTAAAATTTATGAAGGGATTCAGGGAAGCCAGCAGGCCAGACTTGAATCCTGGAGATGGGAAGTGCGGTGCCTGCACTCTGAAGGAGGGGTATTATTGTTGCAGCTTTATAACTGTAGTATAAGCATGCCTCTGGCAAGACAGTAATGGAGTGAATGATGATGAAAGTTTTTCTTTTTCGGTGGTAAGCGGCCGATGTGTTAAAAAGAAAAAAATTCCTGGCACTAAGATAACATTTCCTCTGTTCATTAATTACATTCCCAGGCTTTACATATGAATTCCATCTTGATTTTTTATTCACACACAAAAAATAGAAGATTTACTGTTTTTTTTTTTTTCTTCAACAAACCGGCCATATCCCACCGAGGCAGGGTATCCCAAAAAGAAAAACGAAAGTTTATCTTTTTTAAATTTAGTAATTTATACGGGAGAAGGGGTTACTAGCCCCTTGCTCCCGGCATTTTAGTCGACTCTTACAACACGCATGGCTTACGGAGGAAGAATTCTGTTCCACTTCCCATGGAGATAAGAGGAAATAAACAAGAACAAGAACTAGAAAGAAAATAGAAAACCCAGAGGGGTGTGTGTATATATATGCTTGTACATGTGTAGTGTGACCTAAGTGTAAGTAGAAGTAGCAGATGTACCTGAAATCTTGCATGTTTATGAGACAGAAAAAAGGACACCAGCAATCCTACCATCATGTAAAACAATTACAGGCTTTCGTTTTACACTGACTTGGCAGGACGGTAGTACCTCCCTGGGCGGTTACTGTCTACCAGCCTACTACCTAGGAGATTTACTGTTATGCAATATAATAATTGTGTAAATAATATCAGCACATTTGTGACTGCATAGTAGACCCACCAGTTGGATGTGTATTGGATGAGTGACGTGATTTGTTTACTCTTGAATATTGGCAAAACTTTAACATTTTTGTTAATCTGAGGCCAGTTTCAAGCTACTTTCAGTCCTGAAACCAATCAAAATCATCTCTATTTCTGTAATATATCTTCTGTTCTATCAAATGAGACCAAGAAACCGAAAATGCAACCATAAAAACATACAAAAATACATTGCCAAGTTGCTGTTTTAAACCAAAAACTCTGTCAACTTTTTTCTCATTATTCACTGCATGCAGCACAATTTTTTTTTATATAGTGCACACTTACCACATAGACCCATTCTTTCATATCCAGGCCCAAATTTACCACTCACAGCTTATCTGAGTGAGCTGAGCTTGTGACGTAGTACTATGTCACTAACAGTGACTTCAGACCCGTAGTACTATGGCCCGGACAATGAAACGGTTAAGGAAGAAAAGTCGAGCATGGATTATAATTCATCAGCTTCATCCCAAACTATAAAGACTAACTTGAGCAGCAGCAGCAGCGCAGCAGCTATCAAATGTTGTTGTAGTAAATAGCAAATCATCTTCCTGACTCCATTGCTCAAGATTCTTGTCTCAGGACCACTCTTCAAATCATCAAGGAAAAGCTTTAAGTAAACATCTAATATGATGAAATCAATGAAGCAAGATTAATAGGTTAACCAAATGTGGAAAAAACTGTATTTCGAAAATTTTACTCTTGCTCTAGAAAACAAAAACTTAATTCAGTCACACCTAAGTATGAAACATGACATTTATGTAAATGAGTTAATTGCAGAGAGAAGACACCTTCTCTATAGACTAAGGAGACTCCGTGGTAAAATTGTTGTAAGGAAATCTTGCACAGGCAAGAGTTACTACATAGCTAAGAATATAATCTATCAGAATTCTTCTGTATTGCTGACATATCCAAGGCAGAATAAGATGCAGTTTGTACCCACTAAACTCCATGTTTACTGTTGTCCTCCCTCAACCTGTAACTTGTCTTTTTATATCTATATACGTTACTATTAGTGACATCCTACATCATAATCAAATCAAATATTTTGTGCAAATTATCTGTTTTAGTACTGTATTGATTTTTTTTTTCTTTTTTTCTCTCTCCAACAAGTCGGCCGTCCCCCACCAAGGCAGGGTGACCCAAAAAGAAAGAAAATCCCCAAAAAGAAAATACATTCATCATCATTCAACACTTTCACCTCACTCACACATAATCACTGTTTTTGCAGAGGTGCCCAGAATACAACAGTTTAGAAGTATATATACGTATAAAAATACACAACATATCCCTCCAAACTGCCAATATCCCAAACCCCTCCTTTAGAGTGCAGGCATTGTACTTCCCATTTCCAGGACTCAAGTCCGGTTATATAAAATAACCAGTTTCCCTGAATCCCTTCACTAAATATTACCCTGCTCACACTCCAACAGCTCGTCAGGTCCCAGATACCATTCGTCTCCATTCACTCCTATCTAACACGCTCATGCACGCTTGCTGGAGGTCCAAACCCCTTGCCCACAACACCTTTACCCCCTCCCTCCAACCTTTTCGAGGACGACTCCTACCCCGCCTTCCTTTCCCTACAGATTTATACGCTCTCCATGTCATTCTACTTTGATCCATTCTCTCTAAATGACCAAACCATCTCAACAACCCCTCTTCAGCCCTCTGACTAATACTTTTATTAACTCCACACTTTCTCCTAATTTCCACACTCCGAATTTTCTGCATAATATTTACACCACACATTGCTCTTAGACAGGACATCTCCACTGCTTCCAGCCGCCTCCTCGCTGCAGCATTTACAACCCAAGCTTCACACCCATATAAGAGTGTTGGTACTACTATACTTTCATACATTCCCTTCTTTGCCTCCATAGATAACATTTTTTGCCTCCACATATACCTCAATGCACCACTCACCTTTTTTTTCTTCATCAATTCTGTGATTAACCTCATCCTTCATAAATCCACCCGCTGACACGTCGACTCCCAAATATCCGAAAACATTCACTTCTTCCATACTCCTCCTCCCCAATTTGATATCCAATTTTTCTTTATCTAAATCAGTTTTTACTCTCATCACCTTACTCTTTTCTATGTTCACTTTCAACTTTCTACCTTTACACACACTCCCAAATTCGTCCACTAACCTCTGCAATTTTTCTTTAAAATCTCCCATAAGCACAGTATCATCAGCAAAAAGTAACTGTCTCACTTCCCATTTTGTATTTGATTCTCCATAATTTAATCCCACCCCTCTCCTGAACACCCTAGCATTTACTTCTTTTACAACCCCATCTATAAATATACAGTGGACCCCCGCATAACGATCACCTCCCAATGCGACCAATTATGTAAATGTGTTTATTTATGTAAGTGCGTTTGTACGTGTATGTTTGGGGGTCTGAAATGGACTAATCTACTTCACAATATTCCTTATGGGAACAAATTCGGTCAGTACTGGCACCTGAACATTCTTCTGGAATGAAAAAATATCGTTAACCGGGGGTCCACTGCATTAAACAACCATGGTAACATTACATATCCCTGTCTAAGACCTACTTTTACTGGGAAGTAGTCTCCCTCTCTTCTACACACCCTAACCTGAGCCTCGCTATCCTCATAAAAACTCTTTACAGCTTTTAGTAACTTACCACCTGTATTAATTTGTTGTGTTTAAATACTCTTTGTATTATTCTAATACTCTTACTGTTGTTGTCAGCTGTTTTCACTGTTAGCAGTTGTGTAATATTGGGTAATACTGTAAACATGCGATCAAAACCAAAGTCAAAATCAATTTTAAATAACATTCATTATCAAAACTTTTTACTCTAGACATTGTCTATATTCTCTTAAATGACTTTGTTAAGTTGTACTAGTTAATTGCCTTTTATTATTTTCTACTTAATCTCTCCTGTCCTTTTTCCATCTACATTTCAGCTTTCTTCCCTTTTACACTTCCTACTTCCTTTCTCTTGAATGCAGATATTGACCCAAATTTTAATCTTCTGTCTAACCACAGTGACCAACAATATTCTTCTGAAAATGTCTTTTACATTAAGTCAGCAGTTCCTCAGAGAATATATTAGTATTTAGTTAAAATGTTAGATCTCTCGGTACCCCTCGGTTCTCTAAATGCTAACATGTCTCTTATTATTCTTACTAAAATCTGGCCTAAACATGACGTAACTGACATCTTTGCCTTACCTAGGTACATAGCCATATAACTGTAGGCTTGATCAGATAGGGAGAGGTTCTTCAGTCTACTACTATAATGAACTAATGTGTATTAACTCCATATGTATTAAGAATTAACATGGGGAATATATATTTACTTAATTTACAACCAAAAATTTTAAGACCCCAGTTACAGCTAGAGCAGTCTATAAGTTACCTCGTACTAATACAGTGGACCCCTGCATAACGTTGGCATTGCATAGTGTTAAATCCGCATAGCGATACATTTTATTACTAAAATTTTGCCTCGCATAGTGCTAAAAAATTCGCTCAACGCGATTCGTCCGAGACACGTCCATGCGGCCTGAGCCAGCCTCACTTGTTCTGCCAGTGGCATTGTTTACAAGCCAGCCTCCGCGGTAACATTCAAGCATACAATCGGAACATTTCGTATTATTACAGCCTTTTTATAGTGATTTCACGTGAAAAATAAGTGACCATGGGCCCCAAGAAAGCTTCTAGTGCCAACCCTACAGGAATAAGGGTGAGAATTACTATGGATATGAAGAAAGAGATCATTGCTAAGTATGAAAGTGGAGTGCGTGTCTCCGAGCTGGCCAGGTTGTATAGTAAACCCCAATCAACCATCGCTTCTATTGTGTCCGAGAACCGCAGTCAAGGAACGCGTTTTTTGCAAAGGTTTACCTGTGCTTCCCCGAAACAGGGGATCGCAAGTGATTGAGATGTTGAGAGATGTTTTTGGTGTTGGAAAATTGAATAACAGATAGCAGGCAATAGCATCCCCAAACGATCTTTAGTGAAAGGCTAGGAATTTGGGCCAGAGGATTTAATTAGAAAAATTTGCCTGCAACTTTGGTGATGGAGGAATTTGGCCGCAAGGTTGGTGAGAGATTTAGAGGGTTAGGGCTACTTAGTTTTGATAGGCTTGGTGGGCTGCCAGTTCGGACCAAAGCAGCTGAAAAATTGTGCATGAATTCAAGGAGTACATGGGACAGGGGAAGGACTGAAACCTGAACAAGTGTTAATTTGATGAACAGGCCTGTTTTGGAAAGAAATGCAGCAGGACCTCATTATAAGGGGAAAGGGCACTCCAGGAAATAAGCCTATGAAAGACAGGCTTATTTACTCATGTGTGCCAATGTAGGGTGATTGCCAAGTGATGCCTTTATTAGTGTATCCCTGAAACTCCCAGAGATTCGCAAAGAATATCCTCAAGGCTAATTTTGTGTGTGCGTGGAGGGCAAACTATAAGGCATGTTAAATAGGGACTTTTTCTATGCTGGTTACACCAGCATTTGCCCCCACTGTGAAAAAAATTACTAACTGAAAAGAAATTAGACCTTAAGTGCCTCCTGGTGTTAGACAATGCCCTTGGTCATCCTACAGACTTGGCAGAGCGACTTTGTGGGGACATGAACTTCATTAAGGTGAAGTTTTTGCCTCCTAATACTACTCCTCTCCTGCCAGCCCATGGACCAGCAGGTTATTGCAAACTTCAAAAACTGTACACAAAAGCTCTGTTTGAAAGGTGCTTTGTAGTGACCTCAGAAACTCATTTGACTTAAGAGAGTTTTGGAGAGAGCATTTTAATATCCTCAATTGTTTTTAAACCTTATAGGTAAGGCTTGGGAAGGAGTGACGAAGAGGACCTTGAACTCTGCTTGGAAGAAACTGTGGCCAGAATGTGTAGACCAAAGGTATTTTGAAGGATTTGAGGCTAACCCTGAGAATCCTATGCCAGTTGAGGAATCAATTGTGGCATTGCGGAAGTCCTTGAGATTGGAGGTTAGTGGGGAGGATGTTGGAAGAGTTGGGGGAGGGGACAATGAAAAACTAACCACTGATGAGCTGCTAGATCTCTTCAACAGCAAGAGGCCACACCTGAGGAAATTGCTTCGGAGGAGGGGAGAGAGAAATTGAAGAAGTTGCCTACTTCAAAGATTAAGGAAATCTGTGCAAAGTGGCTTGAAGTGCAAACCTTCATGGATGAAAATCACCCTCAGACAGCTGTTGCAGGGCCCTGCTGGTGACTATTACATGACATGTTGTGAAACACTTTAGGAAAGTCATAAAGGAACGAGAGGTACAGGCCACTATGGACAGATTGTTGTGCGACAGAAGTCCAGTGACTCTGAAGTGGTCCCAGTGGCATTAAAAGAAGAGGGAAGCAAACCCCCGGAAAAAAGGACTTGACCCCCTCAAGTCTAATGGAAGGGGATTCCCCTTTTAAACACTAAAACCATCCAGTCTCCCCTCCTCCCATCCCATCAATCATCACCACATCTTCAATAAAGGTAAGTGTCATGTAACTGTGCATGTTTTCTTAAGTTTGTGTTTATTAAAATTAATATTTCATGTGGTAAATTTTTTTTTTTTCATACTTTTGGGTGTCTTGCACGGATTAATTTGATTTCCATTATTTCTTATGGGGAAAATTAATTCGCCTAACGATAATTTCGCATAACATTGAGCTCTCAGGAACGGATTAATAACATTATGCGGGGGTCCACTGTACTCACACCTTCAGTGACAACTTAAAACCCTAATAATTAACAGGCAGTTTATTAACCCTAACCGGAGCCTCACTATCCTCATAAAAACTCTTTACAGCATTTGGTAGCTTACCACCTATTCCATAAACTTGCAACATCTGCCACATTGCTCCCCTACCCACTCTATCATATGCCTTTTCTAAATCCATAAATGCAATAAAAACTTCCCTACCTTTATCTAAATACTGTTCACATATATGCTTAAATGTAAACACTTGATCTACACATCCCCTACCCACTTGAAACCTCCTTGCTCATCCGCAATCCTACATTCTGTCTTACCTCTAATTCTTTCATTTATGACCCTACCGTACACTTTTAGTGGTATACTCAGTAAACTTATTCGTCTATAATTTTTACAATCTCTTTTGTCCCCCCTTCCCTTTATATAAAGGGGCTATACATGCTCTCCGCCAATCCCTAGGTACCTTCCCCTCTTTCATACATTTATTAAACAAAAATACCAACCACTCCAACACTATATCCCCCCTGCTTTTAACATTTCTGTCTTGATCCCATCAGTTCCAGCTGCTTTACCCCCTTTCATTCTATGTAATGACTCACGTAACTCCCCCTCACTTACATGCTGCTCATCTTCACTCCAAAAAGATGGTATACCTCCCTGGCCAGTGCATGAAATTACCTCCTCCCTTTCTTCCTCAACATTTAAAAGTTCCTCAAAATATTCTCGCCATCTACCTAATACCTCTATCTCCCCATCTACTAACTCCCCTACTCTGTTTTTAACTGACAAATCCATACTTTCCCTAAGCTTTCTTAACTTGTTTAACTCACTCCAAAATTTTTTCTTGTTTTCATTAAAATTTCTTGACAGTGCCTCTCCCACTATATCATCCGCTCTCCTTTTGCACTCTCTCACCACTCTCTTCACCTTTCTTTTACTCTCCATATAATCTGCTCTTCTTATAACACTTCTACTTTGTAAAAACCTCTCATAAGCTAACTTTTTCTCTCTTATCACACCCTTTACTTCATCATTCCACCAATCACTCCTCTTTCCTCCTGCCCCCACCCTCCTATAACCACAAACTTCTGCCCCATATTCTAATACTGCATTTTTAAAACTCATCCAACCCTCTTCAACCCCCCCACTACTCATCTTTGCACTAGCCCACCTTTCTGCCAATAGTCGCTTATATCTCACCCGAACTTCCTCCTCCCTTAGTTTATACACTTTCACTTCCCTCCTACTTGTTGTTGCCACCTTCCTCTTGTCCCATCTACCTCTTACTCTAACTGTAGCTACAACTACAGGTAGTAGGTTGGTAGACAGCAACCACCCAGGGACGTACTACTGTCTTGCCAAGTGAGTGTAAAACAAAAGCCTGTAATTGTTTTACATGATGGTAGGATTGCTGGTGTCTTTTATCTGTCTCATAAATATGCACTGTATGTCTTGCTACTTCTACTTACACTTAGGTCACACTACACATACATGTACACGTTTATTTATACACACTCATCTGAGTTTTCTTTGATTTTTATCTTAATAGTTCTTGGTCTTAATACCTTTCCTTTCATATCCATGGGGAAATGGAATAAGAATCTTTCCTCCGTAAGCCATGCGTGTTGTAAAAGTCAACTTAAATGCAGGGAACAATGGGCTAGTAACCCCTTTTCCTGTAAAGATTACTGAAAAGAATAAGAAGAAAAATAATATGTATAATAATAATAATATTTTATTATCACACTGGCCGATTCCCACCAAGGTAGGGTGGCCCGAAAAAGAAAAACTTTCACCATCATTCACTCCATCACTGTCTTGCAAGAAGGGTGCTTTACACTACAGTTTTTAAACTGCAACATTAACACCCCTCCTTCAGAGTGCAGGCACTGTACTTCCCATCTCCAGGACTCAAGTCCGGCCTGCCGGTTTCCCTGAACCCCTTCATAAATGTTACTTTGCTCACACTCCAACAGCACGTCAAGTATTAAAAACCATTTGTCTCCATTCACTCCTATCAAACACGCTCACGCATGCCTGCTGGAAGTCTAAGCCCCTCGCACACAAAACCTCCTTTACCCCCTCCCTCCAACCTTTCCTAGGCCGACCCCTACCCCGCCTTCCTTCCACTACAGACTGATACACTCTTGAAGTTATTCTGTTTCGCTCCATTCTCTCCACATGTCCGAAACCACCTCAACAACCCTTCCTCAGCCCTCTGGACAACAGTTTTGGTAATCCCGCACCTCCTCCTAACTTCAAAACTACGAATTCTCTGCATTATATTCACACCACACATTGCTCTCAGACATGACATCTCCACTGCCTCCAGCCTTCTCGTCGCTGCAACATTCATCACCCATGCTTCACACCCATATAAGAGCGTTGGTAAAACTATACTCTCATACATTCCCCTCTTTGCCTCCAAGGACAAAGTTCTTTGTCTCCACAGACTCCTAAGTGCACCACTCACCCTTTTCCCCTCATCAATTCTTTGATTCACCTCATCTTTCATAGACCCATCCGCTGACACGTCCACTCCCAAATATCTGAATACATTCACCTCCTCCATACTCTTTCCCTCCAATCTGATATCCAATCTTTCATCACCAAATCTTTTTGTTATCCTCATAACCTTACTCTTTCCTGTATTCACTTTCAATTTTCTTCTTTTGCTCACCCTACCAAATTCATCCACCAATCTCTGAAACTTCTCTTCAGAATCTCCCAAGAGCACAGTGTCATCAGCAAAGAGCAACTGTGACAACTCCCACTTTGTGTGATTCTTTATCTTTTAACTCCACACCTCTTGCCAAGACCCTCGCATTTACTTCTCTTACAACCCCATCTATAAATATATTAAACAACCATGGTGACATCACACATCCTTGTCTAAGGCCTACTTTTACTGGGAAATAATTTCCCTCTTTCCTACATACTCTAACTTGAGCCTCACTATCCTCGTAAAAACTCTTCACTGCTTTCAGTAACCTACCTCCTTCACCATACACCTGCAACATCTGCCACATTGCTCCCCTATCCACCCTGTCATACGCCTTTTCCAAATCCATAAATGCCACAAACACCTCTTTAGCCTTATCTAAATACTGTTCACTTATATGTTTCACTGTAAACACCTGGTCCACACACCCCCCTACCTTTCCTAAAGCCTCCTTGTTCATCTGCTATCCTATTCTCCGTCTTACTCTTAATTCTTTCAATATTAACTACCATACACTTTGCCAGGTATGCTCAACAGACTTATCCCCCTATAATTTTTGCACACTCTTTTATCCCCTTTCCCTTTATACAAAGGAATTATGCATGCTCTCTGCCAATCCCTAGGTACCGTACCCTCTTCCATACGTTTATTAAATAATTGCACCAACCACTCCAAAACTATATCCCCACCTGCTTTTAACATTTCTATCTTTATCATATCAATCCCAGCTGCCTTACCCCTTTTCATTTTACCTACTGCCTCACGAACTTCCCCCACACTCACAACTGGCTCTTCCTCACTCCTACAAGATGTTGTTCCTCCTTGCCCTATACACGAAATCACAGATTCCCTATCTTCATCAACATTTAACAATTCCTCAAAATATTCCCTCCATCTTCCCAATACCTCTAACTCTCCATTTAATAACTCTCCTCTCCTATTTTTAACTGACAAATCCATTTGTTCTCTAGGCTTTCTTAACTTGTTAATCTCACTCCAAAACTTTTTCTTATTTTCAACAAAATTTGTTGATAACATCTCACCCACTCTCTCATTTGCTCTCTTTTTACATTGCTTCACCACTCTCTTAACCTCTCTCTTTTTCTCCATATACTCTTCCCTCCTTGCATCTCTTCATATATAATAATAATGAACTACATATAATAATTATAATAGACGGCTTCAAAAGGCCGTCACTAGATGGCAGTGTTTACCACAACAAAGAGGGAGCGGTTGTGGCCGCCTTCACCTGTTACATAATGACATATTTTGTTCATTCTAGAGTATATATCATGTTTCTATGTTATTCATATTGTTTGTTATGTCATATTAGATGAAATGTGATATATAAATATATATAAATATATACATGTATAAATATATATATGAGAGCCAGTTGTGAGTGTGGGGGAAGTTCGTGAGGCAGTAGGTAAAATGAAAGGGGGTAAAGCAGCTGGGATTGATGGGATAAAGATAGAAATGTTAAAAGCAGGTGGGGATATAGTTTTGGAGTGGTTGGTGAAATTATTTAATAAATGTATGGAAGAGGGTAAGGTACCTAGGGATTGGCAGAGAGCATGCATAGTTCCTTTGTATAAAGGAAAGGGGATAAAAGAGTGTGCAAAAATTATAGGGGGATAAGTCTGTTGAGTATACCTGGCAAAGTGTATGGTAGTTATTATTGAAAGAATTAAAAGTAAGACTGAGAATAGGATAGCAGATGAACAAGGAGGCTTTAGGAAAGGTAGGGGGTGTGTGGACCAGGTGTTTACAGTGAAACATATAAGTGAACAGTATTTAGATAAGGCTTAAGAGGTCTTTGTGGCATTTATGGATTTGGAAAAGGCATATGACAGGGTGGATAGGGGGGCAACTGTGGCAGATGTTGCAGGTGTATGGTGTAGGAGGTAGTTACTGAAAGCAGTGAAGAGTTTTTACGAGGATAGTGAGGCTCAAGTTAGAGTACATAGGAAAGAGGGAAATTATTTCCCGTAAAAGTAGGCCTTAGACAAGGATGTGTGATGTCACCGTGGTTGTTTAATATATTTATAGATGGGGTTGTAAGAGAAGTAAATGCGAGGGTCTTGACAAGAGGCGTGGAGTTAAAAGATAAAGAATCACACAAAGTGGGAGTTGTCACAGTTGCTCTTTGCTGATGACACTGTGCTCTTGGGAGATTCTGAAGAGAAGTTGCTGAGATTGGTGGATGAATTTGGTAGGGTGTGCAAAAGAAGAAAATTAAAAGTGAATACAGGAAAGAGTAAGGTTATGAGGATAACAAAAATATTAGGTGATGAAAGATTAGATATCAGATTGGAGGGAAAGAGTATGGAGGAGGTGAATGTATTCAGATATTTGGGAGTGGACGTGTCAGCGATGGGTCTATGAGAGATGAGGTGAATCCATAGAATTGATGAGGGGAAAGGGTGAGTGGGCACTTAAGAGTCTGTGGAGACAAAGAACTTTGTCCTTGGAGGCAAAGAGGGGAATGTATGAGAGTATAGTTTTACCAACACTCTATATGGCGTGAAGCATGGGTGATGAATGTTGCAGCGAGGAGAAGGCTGGAGGCAGTGGAGATGTCAGGGTCTGAGGGCAAAGTGTGGTGTGAATATAAATGCAGAGAATTCGTAGTTTTGAAGTTAGGAGGAGGTGCGGGATTACCAAAACTGTTTGTCCAGAGGGCTGAGGAAGGGTTGTTGAGGTGGTTCGGACATGTAAGAAAAATGGAGCGAAACAGAATGACTTCAAGAGTGTATCAGTCTGTAGTGGAAGGAAGGCGGGGTAGGGTCGGCCTAGGAAAGGTTGGAGGGAGGGGGTAAAGGAGGTTTTGTGTGCGAGGGGCTTGGACTTCCAGCAGGCGTGCGTGAGCATGTTTGATGGGAGGGGAATGGAACAATGGTTTTTAATACTTGACGTGCTGTTGGAGTGTGAGCAAAGTAACTTTTATGAAGGGGTTTCAGGGAAACCGGCAGGTGGGACTTAAAGTCCTGGAAGATGGGAAGTACAGTGCCTGCACTCTGAAGGAGGGGTGTTAATGTTGCAGTTTAAAAACTGTAGTGTAAAAGCACCCTTCTGGCAAGACAGTGATGGAGTGAATGATGGTGAAAGTTTTTCTTTTTCGGGCCACCCTGCCTTGGTGGGAATCGGCCAGTGTGATAATAAATAAATAATATTAAATATATATAAATATATATATATAAATATATATAAATATATTTAAATATATATATAAATATATATAAATATATATATAAATACGTATATATATATTGTTCCCGGCATTTTAGTTGACTTTTACAGCACGCATGGCTTATGGGGGAGAGATTCTTTTTCCACTTCCCCATGGATATAAAAGGAAAAGTAATAAGACCAAGAACTATTAAATTCAAATTCAAATTCAAGGTTTATTCTCTATAAGGATTACAATGCTGAGTTAACAGAATTTGGTTATTGTGTGGTTTACATGTAGTAAGGTAAGTTGGTATTATGGCTAAGTGACTAAATACTAGTTTGTGAGTTTAGCAATGTGAATGCTTTTGTTTTGGCACTATATATAGTTTCAGTATTGGAGTATCACAGGCCAACTTATGACTAGTTAAGATTCATTATTTTGAGATTGAGATTGATATGTCTGTTTATGGTCACATGGGTGAGTGAGTGTAAGCGTTAACCACCAGGTGGTATTCGTGTAATTAGTTGACAGGGTGTATCGGGGAGATAAGATGTTTTCTGATGGTAGTTTTGAAGGTGATGAATGTGTCTGCAGTTTTAGAATTTTCAAGTAGGGTGTTCCAGATTTTAGGGCCTTTGACATACATTGAACTTTTGTAAAGGTTTAGTCGGACACGGGGAATGTCATAGATATGTTTGTGTCTGGTGTTGTGCCTGTGGGTTCTGTCACTACTATCAAGAAAGCATTTTAGGTCAAGGTTAATATTGGAATTTAAGGGCCTGTAGATGTAGATGCACAGTAAGGGAAATGTGGATGTACCCGAACGGGGTTAGTTTTTGATCTATGAAGAGTGGGGGGGGGGGTGTTGCCCGGGTGGGATTTAGTGATTATTCTTACTGCGGCTTTTTTTTGGGTTATTATTGGCTTTAGGTGTGTTGCTGCAGTTGAACCCCAAGCCAGATAGCATAGGTGAGGTATGGATATGTAAGTGAATGGTATAGTGTGGAGAAGGGCAGTTTGCGGCACGTAGTATCGTATCTTGGAGAGGAAACCCAACTGTTTTGGATACTTTTTTGGTTATGTGTTGGATATGGGTTTCTGAAATTCAGGGTTTTTGTCGAGGTATAGGCCTAGGAATTTGCCCTCATTATGTCTGGCAATTAGAGTGTTGTTTAATCTTAATGTTAATTTTTTGCAACTCCCGCTCTGCTACCAAACATAATGTATAGGTTTTGTCAGTGTTAAGCGTAAGTTTATTGGCTGTCATCCAAGTCGATATTTTGATCAGCTCTTCTTAACACTGGTGTTTTAGGGTGGCAAGATTAGGGTGAGAGATGACATAAGTCATGTCGCAGGAAAAAGAATTTGGGGTTCAGGGGTTTTAGATACGTTTGGAAGATCATTGATGTATATGAGGAAGAGCAGGGACCAAGGACACTTCCCTGCGGAACTCCAGTATCAAGTGGCTGTGTTGTTGATGCTGTGTCTTTAAGGTGATATACTGATACCTATTAGTAAGGTAAGATTTGAAATATGCAAGCGCATGGCCTCTTATACCATAGTGGCCAAGTTTGTGGAGTAGGATGCCATGGTCTACTGTGTCAAAAGCTTTTCTTAGGTCATTAAAAATTCCTAGTGGATATTCCTTATTTTCCAATGCTGTGTAAAGCAGATCTAGCATTTTTATGATTGCACCGTTAGTGCTTTTATTTTTCCTGAATCCAAATTGGCAGGGGTTGAGTATGTTTTGTGCCGTTATAAATGAATATAGAGTCCTGTGCATGAGTTTCTTGAAGATTTTGGATAGCAATGGTAAGTTTAATATTGGCCTATAGTTGTTTAAATCTGTAGGGTCACCACCTTTATGTATTGGTGTAACCCTTGCCCTCTTGAGTAGTTTCGGGAAGGTGCTAGTTTCTAGTGACTTGTTAAAAAGTAAAGAGATAGCATGCGAGAGGACATGGGCCGCTCTCTTGTACAATAATGGTGGGACATGAGACAGATTCCCTGAGTTATTTTTAAGTGACTTTATAATCTCGGTGAAATTTCCGTGGCTTCAGTTGGAGCAAGATAGAAGGAATTTGGGAAATTCCCATCTACGTAGTCCCCGGCATGGGCATTGGTACGTGGGATTTTATTGGCGAGATTAGAACCTATGGTTGAGAAGAAGTCGTTTATCTTGTTAGCTGTGTCAGTGGGATGCAGTGGTGTTTCATTAGGTTTAGTTAGGACAATATTCTTGGTTGTTTTCAGTTTTTGGGTCCCTAGAATCTGAGAGAGTGTTTTCCAGGTCTTTTTTATATCTCCTCTAGTGTCTGTGAATCTACTGCAGTAGTATAGTTGTTTGGCTTTCTTTATTACTTTGGTGAGTACTGATGAATAGTGTTTAACCCTTTGAGGGTTTTGGTCGTACTAGTACGTTTTACGAGTAGGGGTTTTTGACGTACTAGTACTCATAAATTCTAGCGGCCTCAAATCTAGTGGGAGAAAGCTGGTAGGCCTTCATATGAAAGAATGGGTCTATGTGGTCAGTGTGCACAGTCTAAAAAAAATCCTGCAGCACACAGTGCATAATGAGAAAAAAAAAACTTTGACCATTTTTTTTTAATAAATCAGCGACTTTGCAGTGTATTTTCGTATGGTATTTATTGTTGTATTCTATTTTTTTTGGTCTCTTTTTAATAGAATGGAAGACATATTACAGAAATTGAGATGATTTTGACGGGTTTTACAATGAAAGTGCCTTGAAATTGAGCTCAAAGTAGCAGAAATGTTCGATTTTTACCAACTTCAAAAGTAAACAAATCGTGCCAAGCGTGAAAATACACGTCAACTGGTGAGTCTTATATTCTTTACAAGTGCACCAATAATATTTATACCTTTTTTTTACACTAATCCCAGTAGTCTGCATAACATAAATCTTATATTTTTTGTGAGAATAAAAATTCAAAGTGGAAAGCAAAAGAATAAAAGAGGGCCTTGAGACGTGACTAATGACTAGAGGAAATGTCATTTTAGTGCCAGGAATGTTTTCTTGTTTATTTCTGGACCCTATTCGGAAATTGGGATCTTTTGAAATTTGTGTAAAATGGCAAAATTGCTAAATTCTGACCACTGTACTGGATATTTTGAATTATAAATGGGGGGTTTTCTTGCACCCATTCGATAGAAAAAATGGATTTCCCTAGCGAAATATTCATGTTTTTTGTCGACTAGTACAGTGAAATTGGCCGAAAATGGGGCTCAAAGTGGGCAAAATCGCCGATGCGTAAACATCGCCGAGACCGCTAACTTTGCGAGAGCATAATTTCGTAAGTTTTCTATCAAATTTCAAACTTTTGGTGTCTTTATGATCGGGAAAAGATTCTCTATCTTTTCATAAGAGAAAATAATTTTTTTTTTTTTAATTTGGCCGACCCTGAGAACGAGTTTCGGAGAGGGCCTGTCGACCCTCAAAGGGTTAAGAATATCTTTGTGTATTAGGCCCTGTCTATATTGCTTTTCATATTGGTGTTTCTTATCAATGGATTTCAGAATGGTGCTGGTTAGCCATGGGGAACCAAGCCGTTTGCTTGTGATCTGTTTCGTTTTTATAGGACAATGTTTGTTGTATAGTCTAAGTAATTTGTTAAGAAAAATGTCTGTCCAGTCATCAATACCATTGGCCTTGGAGAATTCTGTAGGCCAGTCAACAGTCTCTAGGTCAGCTGTGAACTTCCTTATTGAGGCCTCATCAGGAGTCTAAATGAAACTTTGTTGTATTCAAGTGGTGGTTTACTAATGTTTGCAAGAGGAAGGTAGGGTAGGGGTCTGTAGTGCTATCTGTGATTATCCCTGATTTAAGGGGGGCTAGTATATTGGTCCATATGTGGTCTATTATGGTTGCACTTGTTTCAGTGAGCCTGGTTGGTTAGTTATTGTTGGTGTGAGAAGTTGTTGTTCCCATATTGTGGATGAAATCAGTTACAGGCTGATCATCTAGTAGGCCAAGGTTGTTTGTTGAAGTCTCCACTAAGAGAAGGTGGTGTTTTTATTCATTTGTCTGTTTGTCATTAGTTCCTTTAATTTCTCACTGAAATTTGGGATGTTTGTGTGAGGTATCCGGTAATGGCACGATTGTTATAGGCGTTTTAAAGGGTTTTTTTTACATAAAATTAGCAAAAATGTTTTCTCCATATTCTCACTAAAGCAAGTGGTGCTAATACAAGATAATTGGTTAGAGAAAATAGATTGCAATACCACCCCCAACTTGGTATGGTCTGCATTTGGGTGGATTGCTGTGTATCCTGGTAGGGGGTAGATATCTGTTGTGTCCTGCTTAAGCCAGGTCTCAGTAAGAATAATGCAGGAAAAGGGGTGTTTTTAGTGTTTTCAAGGAAGTGCCGGGAGGTCATCATATTTGTTTGCTTAAGGACCTGATTTTGTAGTTAAGTATGATAGACTTTTAGCATTGTTTAGGATATTTGCTGGCTTGTGATGCGGGTGTAGTAAAGGCAGTTACTTTCCAATAGGTTTTGATTGGGTGTCAGATTATGGAGGTTTAGGTCAAGGTCAAAGTGATCAATCATCTTCTAGGTTTAAATTATGGTTTTTTTATATCCTGATTTGTGTGTTGAGTTCTAGTACTGATATCTGTAGTGGTGGGAAGTTTGGACAAGTTTTATAGCTATAGCATTTTGGTCATGTAGAGTATAGTCACTAATACACATAATGAAGTTGGTTTTGTCTATGTGTTGTGCTGGAATGACTAAAGTACAACTAGGTATAAAACTAATAATATAAAAATAAAAATTAAAAATAGCACAAGACTCTCATTTTAAATTTTGCACTAAGGTCAAATGTAATGACTTTGGTATAGTCTATATATTGAGCTAGAATGAGCTATGTACAACTGGGTTTAATCTAAAATATATAAAAATAGAAATTAAAAAAAAGCACCAACTCTCACTAGTAATTACACTATGGTCTAATATAATGAATTTGGTATTGACTATGTATTGAGCTAGAATGAGCTATAGTACAACTGAGTTTAATCTTATAATATAAAAAAGGCACAAGACTCTCAATTGTAATTGCACTAAGGTCTTATATAAGTTGTTTACAAGAATTAGAGTATAACTAGATTTAAATTGACAAGATAAAATATACAAGTTAAGGTAGCAAAAGAATAAAAAAAAGTAGAAAAAAAATATATGAGGTAATTGGTACTAGTTAGCAAAAGATAGTTAAGGGCCTTGAACAATAATAATAAAATCAAAGAAAACTCAGATGAGTGTGTATAAATAAACGTGTACATGCATGTGTAGTGTGACCTAAGTGTAAGTAGAAGTAGCAAGACGTACCTGTAATCTTGCATATTTATGAGACAGACAAAAGACACCAGCAATCCTACCATCATGTAAAACAATTACAGGCTTTCGTTTTACACTCACTTGGCAGGACGGTAGTACCTCCCTGGGTGGTTGCTGTCTGCCAACCTACTACCTAAATGTAGATTTATTGTCTTTAATACAGTAAGAAACAACTTTTCTTTCAGGCTGCTTTAGATCTTGGAACATGTAAATCGGGATTTGGATTTGGAGGCACCGGGAAAAAATCGAACTGCAAGCAGTTTGATGATTATGGTGAGACTTTTGGGCTCAAAGATGTCATTGGTTGCTACCTCAACTTAGATACTATGGAGATACATTATAGCAAGAATGGAAATGACCTGGGGAAAGCCTTCACTCTTCGAAGTGAATTTAAAAATGCTGTCTTCCATCCTGCTGTAGTACTGAAGGTGAGTAGTGAGTAGTGTATGAATTAAAGATAGGACAATACCAAAATGTTTGCTGATACCAATGCCAAATATTCTGCTAACAGTACTTTTGCTATGTTTTATTTTTAAAATTATGATATCTGCATTCAGCATATAATGGAATGCTTATTGCTTGTTAGGTATTGTAACCCAGAAAGGTTAAATATTAAATAACAATTTCTCTAAGATGTCAGTGTTATTACTGCTTACAGCATTCCATGAGGCTTTCAAATTGAAAAAAAATTACATGAATTTTTTTTATTCTAATTGCTCTATATATTTAGTAACATAAAACAGAAATCAATTACAAAAATAAGTGAATAATTTTCAGTTATATTAGAAACATGAAAGTAAATTATCCATTACTCACAGTACTATTAATTTAAAGCTTTAACCCTTTCAGGGTCGACAGGCCCTCTCCTAAACTTGTTCTCAGGGTCAGAAATTTTTCGAAAAAAAAAAAAATTTCTTATGAAATGATAGAGAATCTTTTCCCAATCATAATGACACCAAAAGTATGAAATTTATTTTAGTTATTTATTTATTTATTTATTTATTTATTTATTTATTTATTTATTTATTTATTTATTTGCAATTAGTACCTTGAGATTTTATATTTACAACAATGGGTTGCAATGCAAAGAGAGCCTCTATTATGCCTAGGCATTATGTGCCGACTTAACATTATTGGCTTACAGACTACTTAACACTAAGAATTATGTCATAAAACAACGATTCAGTTATATTCCTGTCAACAATGGATAAAAGGTTCAAAGTAATTGTTGAAATTATGATGTGGGAATACATAAGTGAGTATGTGAGTACTGAGTATTTAGCATTTAGTCTAGGGTGATTAAGTGGCTTTTGAGAAGAATCTTAAATTGATTTTCAGACCGGGTTACTTTAGTATCTTCTGGTAATGAATTCCATATTTTGGGGCCCTTTATGTGTATAGAGTTTTTGCACAGTGTAATATGGACATGAGGTACATCAAAAAGAGATCTGTGTCTTGTGTTATGGTCATGTGTCCTGCTAAGGTTGGTGAGAAGTTTGAGTGAAGGGTTTATATTTGCATGTATTGTTCTGTGTATGTAGTAGGCACATGAATAAGTATGGATGTTCTTAATGGTGAGCAGATTCAGACTTTTGAAAATTGGTGGAGTATGCTGGCGGGAGTGGGAATTTGTTATCGTTCTGACTGCTACCTTTTGATGGGTTATTAGAGGTCTTAGGTGATTGAATGTTGTTGATCCCCATGCACAAATTCCATAGGTGAGATAAGGGTATATGAGTGAATGGTACAATGCCAGGAGAGCTGATTGTAGAATGTAGTACCTTATCTTTGATAGTATACCTACAGTCTTAGAGATTTTCTTGGTGATTTGTTGTGTGTGTGTCCGGAACTTAAGGCTACTGTCAAGGTGGATACCTAGAAATTTTCCCTCTGTGAGTCTTGTGACTGATAATCCGTTTAGTGTTATGTTAATTGGATCATTTGTAGCTTTGTTTTATCAGTATTCAAGGTAAGTTTATTAGTCATCATCCAGGCAGATATTTTCTGCAATTCGACATTGACAGTGTTTGCTAGTATGACTGGGTTTGGGTGAGAGAAGACGTATGTAGTGTCATCTGCAAATAATATGGGTTTGAGTAGCTGTGATGTATTCGATAGATCATTGATGTAGATGAGAAAGAGGAGTGGTCCAAGGACACTTCCTTGTGGGACTCCTACTGTGATTGGTTGGGTGGAAGAGTTTGCACCATTTGCATACACACATTGAGTTCTGTTACCAAGGTATGACTAGGTAGTTGAGGGAGTGGCCTCTGATACCATAGTGCGTTAATTTGGAGTACAGCAGTTCATGGTCGACTGTATCAAAAGCTTTACGTAAATCAATGAAAATGCCCGGCGGGACTTTTCCTTTCGAGTGCAGTATATATTAGTTATAGCATGTGTATGATATCATCATTTGTGCTTTTATTATTCCTGAATCCAAACTGACAAGGGTTTAATATATTGTGTGAGATGAGGTAGGATTAGATCCGTCTATGAATTAATTTTTCAAAGATTTTATAGAGCAATGGTAAGTTAGATATTGGTCTGTAGTTATTCAAGTCAGCTTGGTCACCTCCTTTATGGATTGGAGTGACCCCTCGCTATTTTGAGGATTGTTGGGAAGGTAGATGACTCCAATTCAATTCAATTCAATTCAATTCAAGTTCATTCTCTATAATGGTTACAATGTGGGGTTTACAGGTTTTGGGTATTTTGTGGTTTACATGTTATAAAATACTAATTACAGAGGGGGCCACTAGGACACCTAGCATGGCTAGGCATTTCCAGCAGACTTAGATTAATTCTTAACATTAAATCCTTACAGATTATGGTATTAACCCTTTCAGGGTCCGTCCCGTAGATCTACGGCTTTACGTTCAGGGTCCAAACCGTAGATCTACGCCATGAGCTCAGCTCACTCTGATAAACTGTGAGGTACATTTTGGGCCTAGATAGAGATAATACATCTAATGTGGTAGTGTGCAAACCCCAAAAAAACAGATCCTGCAGCACACTGTGTGTAATGAGAGAAAAAAAATGAAATCATGATTTTTCGATTAAAACAGCAACTTTGCAGTGTTTTTTTGTAAAGTTTTTTATAGTTGTATTTGCGATTTCTTGGTCTCATTTGATAGAATGGAAGACATATTACAGAAATAGAGATGTTTTTTATTGGTTTTTGCAATGGAAATGGCTTGAAACTGAGGGTCAAAATAGCAGAAATGTTAAATTTTTGCTGATATTCAAGAGTAAAAAAAACGACCTCACACGTCTAATACACGCTCAGCTGGTGGGTCTAATATACATTCACAAATATGGTGATGATTTATATAATTTTTTAACAGTTTTGCATAACAGTAAATCTTCTTTTTTTTGGTGTAAAAAAAATTATTATGTGAATAAAAAATAAAAAGGGAAATTTTATTTGAAACCTAAAAAACAAACAAATGAACAAGGAAATGTTAGTTTTATGCCGGAATGCCTACATTGTTCATTTGGACCCTATTTTGAAATTGGAATATTTGAACTTTGTTTTAAATTGGCCAAATTAACTTTTTCCGATCACTTTATTTGTATTTGAAACATTTTGACTTGGGATTCTTGTGCTCAATCGATAGAAAAAAAGTAATCTATGAAATAGCTAAGAATTTGGTTGAGGGAATAAGTAATTGGCCTAAAAGGGGAGTCAAAGTCGGCAAAATCGCCGATTCGAAAATATCGCTGACACATAAAAATTTCGCGAGACAAATTTTTTGTCAATTTTCCACCAAATTTCGTATTTTTTGTTTTTTTTCCTTCACAAAAAGATTCTCTACGATTTCATAAGAAAAAAAAAAAATTTTTTTTTTGAAAATTCTGGACCGGGGGTGACTCCAGATTTGGGCCTTTGGACCCGAAAGGGTTTTAAGGCTAAGTGACTACATCAAATTTTTGGGGTTTTTGCAATTGAAGCTTTTTTTTGGCACAATACAAGGTGCCCCAAATTTTTTTGAGACATAGGCAAACTTAATAGTTAGGTTTTATTATTTTAAATTAAGATTAGTATTCGGGGTTTAAGTCTGGGTGGGGAATGAATTTGAACCACCAGGGGGTTATGTAGTTATTGTCGGGGTGGACGGGGAGAAAGATTTTTTCTAACTGTAGTTTTAAAAGGGAAATGTGTCTGCAGTTCTAAAGTTTTCAGGTAGGGGTTCCAGATTTAGGCCCCTTTGAAATACATTAATTTTTTGTAAGGTTTTTTCGAACAGGGGGAAAGTCATGAGATTTTTGGCGGGGTTATGCCTTGGACCTGTTACAACTACAAGGAACTTTTAGGTCAAGGGTTAATATTGGAATTTAAGGGCCTGAAAAATAATTTCACAGTAGTAAGTGTGGGTGTTCTGAAAAGGGATAATTTTTGATCTATGAAGAGTGGGGGGGGGTGGGGCCCGGGATGAAATTAGGATTATTTACTGCGCTTTTTGTTGGGGTTTTTATTTGGGTTTTTGGGGGGTTGCTGCAGTTGAACCCCAAGACAATAGCATAGGTGAGGTTATTTAAAATTAATGGTAAGGTGAAAGGGGATTTGCGGCACTATATCGTATCTTGGAGAGGGTCCCACCGTTTTGGATACTTTTTTTTTTTAGTGTTTGGGGTATGGTGCTGAAATTTAGGTTGTTTTCAAAGGGATGGCCAAGGAATTTTTCCCCTTTTTTGTCTGGCAATTAAGTGTTGTCGATCTTAAGGGGTTTAAATTGCAACACCTGCTCTGCTACCAAACATAATATAAAGGTTTTGCCATGTTAAGTTAATTTATTTGGGGCATCCAAGCGATATTTTGCAGCTCCTCGTTAACAATGGTGTTGAGGGGGGCAAGAAGGGTGGAATGACATAAGTCGTGTTGCAATAATTGGTGACAATACTTTGGGAAACTTTTTTGTCAAAAACACAAGCGTTTTCTCCCTCGTATTTTTTTAAGGGGGTTGAGAGAGCGAGACTTCTAGTGGGTGGGTTGGGGATGGAAAAAATGGGGTTATGCTCTCACGAAGTTTGCGGGCATATGATGTTTACCATTGGGGCGATTTTCCCACTTTTAGCCCTATTTTTCGGCCAATTCCAATGTACCAGTCTCAAAAATCAAACTATTTCGCTAGAATTATTTTTCGATCAAATAGTGCAAGAAAACCCCCCCATTTACCCATTTTTAAATATCCAGTAAATGGTCAGAAATTTGGGAAATTTTTCCAATTTCACCCCAAATTTTAAAAAAATGCCCAATTTCCAAATAGGGGCCAAATAAACAAGACGAAATCCTGGCACTAAAATAAATTTTTTTCTGTTTATTTGTCACATCCCCAGGCCCTCCTTTCATTTCTTTTGCTTTCCACTTTGAATTTTTTTTTCCACAAAAAAATAGAAGTTTACTGTTTGCAACTACTGCATTTTGTGAAAAAAAGGTATAAAAATATCAGCGCACTTTTGAAAGAATATTAGACTTGCCTGTTGACGTGTATTGGATGCGTGGCGTGATTTGTTTACTTTTGAACTTTGGCAAAATCAAACATTTCTGCTACTTTGAGCTGAATTTCAAGATACTTTTCATTGTGAAACCAATCAAAATCATCTCAATTTCTGTAATATGTCTTCCATTCTATAACATGAGACCAGGAAAACTAGAATACAACCATAAATAGCATACAAAAATACACTGCAAAGTCGCTGTTTTTTAAAGCAAAAACATGGTCGGAGTTTTTTTTTTATCATTATGCACTGTGTGCTGCAGGATTTTTTTATACTGTGCACACTGACCACATAAACCCATTCTTTCATATGTAGGCCTAACAGCTTTCTCACGCTAGATTTGAAGGTGCTAGAATTTATGCGTACTTGTATGGCACCAACCCTGGCGTGCATGCCGTACTAGTATGGCACCAACCCTGGCGTGCAAGCCGTACTAGTATGGCACCAACCCTGAAAGGGTTAAAAACACTTTGAGAACTGAAATAAAAAGTGCTTTATTGTAAAATTAAAAGTTTAAAATTATACATAGTTCAGAACTGGAACCACCTCTCAGCAGCAGCAGTGACAACATCAGTGGGTGCTCCCATATCTTTGCAGTCCCCTGGTCTGATCTAAGCTCCAATTATGGCCTAAATGCTTGTACTGCTGCACTGACCCACATGGAACCAAAAATGACCAAGAAAAGACTGTTAGTGATGTAGAAAAGCTGTCCATTTACGACTTAAAGAGGACTGCCTGGCATACCAAACACCAGCCTGCTCCCAGACGTAACACTAGCCAAGCAACGGTCACTGCTACAGTACATACCTCCATATCAACTGCGCTAGTGTTCTCATGGGATGGAAAAATAGAAGAAACAGTTTCAAGATGTACCAAAACTCCTAGAAAACTGTTACCCATAATGTCTGCCCTGAAAGACTCCAGCACATCATCCAACCCCAGCCTGGACCAACACAACAACAACAATGGCGGACAACTCCAAAACTTTCTCTGGATTCGATCAACATTCATCCTCACCCATGTCTCACACCCAAGCTGACTTCTCTTTCACAACTATGGCAAACACTTGAGACCTCTTCACCCCAAACGGCATCTTCGACTACAACTCAACACCCAAAGGTATAGCTCAGGTATGCAGTCCTCAACAACGACTCGACACCATTGATAAAATTCTACAGGAAAATAGTATGCTGAGGCAGCAAAATGAAACCCATGAAAAACTGACTGCAGACCTAGAGTGCTCTCTATTTACTCAAAACACAAGGATTAGCGACCTAGAGTGCCGTCTAATGACACAAAACTTAGGGATTAGTGAATTAGAAGACAAACTGACATTCTTAACAAACACGACCATGCAACACACAAACTTACACACAACTGTAGCCACACATACTGAGCAGATAGATTCTCTTACCACTAAGCTGTCAGAAGCTACTCAAGATTGGAGGCTAAACATGGAATCCCAATGGAGTGCATGCTTCCAGTATCAAAGGGGCATGATTGAACAAGACAAGCTCCTAGACTCTGTTATTTTAACCAGCTCTAACCTACCATCAGATACAAACCATGACAACTGCACCAACAAAACACTTCAGCTAATAAAAGATGAGATACATATTAATGTTGAAACCAGCCATAGCAAGGAGGGCCAACTGCAAGGCAGGCTGGGTCAAAAGCAAAATGTTACATTAAGATTCAACTCCATTGATGTAAAAAAGGATCTAATAATTCTTCCATCAAGAAAAAGAGTAATATGTATGTTAATGAGTCCCTGACTAGAAAGTGACAGAACCTACTATACAGACTTCGAAAACTTAAACATGATAACAATTGGTGTTTTACACGTGATGGCATAATCATGGTAAAACTATCAGACTCGGGTTGCTGTTTGAAATAACAAATGAACAAGAGCTAGCATATTTCCTCACATTCACTGGTCGGAATGAATCTTGTTAAGCCACATCTCAACACGTCATCAGCCATGTACAGTGCTTTATACAGATGCACACATGTGTAGTGTAAGTAGAAGTAGCAAGATGTACCTGAAATCTTGCATGTTTATGAAACAGAAAAAAACACACCAGTAATCCTACCATCATGTAAAAGCTATAGGTTTCCATTTTACACTCAATTTGGCAGGATGGTAGTACCTCCCAGGGTGGTTGCTGTCCACCAACCTACTACCTAGTGTTATTTTAGTTTACCTGGAGTTTACCTGGAGAGAGTTTCGGGGGTCAACGCCCCCGCTGCCCGGTCTGTAACCAGGCCTCCTGGTGGATCAGAGCCTGATCAACCAGGCTGTTACTGCTGGCTGCACGCAATCCAATGTACAAGCCACAGCCCGGCTGGTCAGGTACCGACTTTAGGTGCTTGTCCAGCGCCTGCTTGAAGACAGCCATGGGTCTATTGGTAATCCCCCTTATGTATGTTGGGAGGCAGTTGAACAGTCTCAGGCCCCTGACACTTATTGTATTGTCTCTTAATGTGCTAGTGATACCCCTGCTTTTCATTGGGGGGATGTTGCATCATCTGCCGAGTCTTTTGCTTTGGTTGCGAGTGATTTTCGTGTGCAAGTTCGGTACTAGTCCCACTAGGATTTTCCAGGTGTATATAATCATGTATCTCTCCCACCTGCGTTCCAGGGAGTACAGGTTCAGGAACTTCAAGCACTCCCAGTAATTGAGGTGTTTTATCTCCGTTATGCGTGCCGTGAAGGTTCTCTGTACATTTTCTAGGTCAGCAATTTCACCTGCCTTGAAAGGTGCTGTTAGTGTGCAGCAATATTCCAGCCTAGATAGAACAAGCGACCTGAAGAGTGTCATCATGGGCTTGGCATCCCTAGTTTTGAAGGCTCTCATTATCCATCCCATCCTGTCATTTTTCTAGCAGATGCGATTGATACAATGTTATGGTCCTTGAAGGTGAGATCCTCCGACATGATCACTCCCAGGTCTTTGATGTTGGTTTTTCACTCTATTTTGTGGAAGGAATTTGTTTTGTACCCCGATGAAGTTTTAATTTCCTCATGTTTACCATATCGGAGGAATTGAAATTTCTCATCGTTGAACTTCATACTGTTTTCTGCAGCCCACTGAAAAATTTGGTTGATATCCGCCTGGAGCCTTGCAGTGTCTGCAATGGAAGACACTGTCATGCAGATTCGGGTGTCATCTGCAAAGGAAGACACGGTGCTGTGGCTGACATCCTTGTCTATGTCAGATATCAGGATGAGAAACAAGATGGGAGCGAGTACTGTGATTTGTGGAACAGAGCTTTTCACCATAGCCGCCTCAGACTTTACTCTGTTGACTACTACTCTTTGTGTTCTGTTTGTGAGGAAGTTATAGATCCATCTACCAACTTTTCCTGTTATTCCTTTAGCACGCATTTTGTGTGCTATTATGCCATGGTCACATTTGTCGAAGACTTTTGCAAAGTCTGTATATATTACATCTGCATTCTTTTTGTCTTCTAGTGCATCTAGGACCAGTAGCTGAGACAGACAGGAGCAACCTGCTCTAAACCCATGTTGCCCTGGGTTGTGTAATTGAAAGGTATCTAGATGGGTGGCGATCTTGCTTCTTAGGACCCTTTCAAAGATTTTTGTGATATGGGATGTTAGTGCTATCGGTCTGTAGTTCTTTGCTATTGCTTAACTGCCCCCTTTGTGGAGTGGAGCTATGTCTGTTGTTTTTAGTAACTGTGGGACGACCCCCGTGTCCATGCTCCCTCTCCATAGGATGGTAAAAGCTCGTGATAGGGGCTTCTTGCAGTTCTTGATGAACACAGAGTTTCATGAGTCTGGCCCTGGGGCAGAGTGCATGGCCATGTCATTTATTGCCTGTTCGAAGTCATTTGGCGTTAGGATAATATCAGATAGGCTTGTGTTAACCAAATTCGGTGGCTCTTTAATAAAAAATTAATTTTGATCTTCGACTCTCAGTCTGGTTAGCGGCTTGCTAAAAACTGAGTCATATTGGGACTTGAATAGCTCACTTATTTCCTTGCTGTCATCTGTGTAGGTCCCATCTTGTTTAAGTAGGGGCCTAATACTGGATGCTTTTCTCGACTTTGATTTGGCATAAGAAAAGAAATACAGTGGACCCCCGGCATTTGATGGCATCGGTATACGTTAAATCCGGTATTGATACATTTTAAAGCAAAAATTTTGCCTCGCCACTTGTTAAAAAACCTGCTACACGCGATTCGTCCGGGACGCGTCCACGTGAGGCCTGAACTGCCCTGTGCATGCCAGTGTTTACAAGCCAGCCCGTGTGCTCGCACCTAAGCATACATTCGGTACATTCCATATTATCACAGTGTTTTTGGTGCTTGTTTCTGCAAATTAAGTCACCATGGGCCCCAAGAAAGCTTCTAGTGCCAACCCTGTGATAAAAAGGGTGAGAATTAGTATGGAAATTAAGAAAGATTTTGAAGGATTTGGGGCTAACCCTGAGAAGCCTATGCCAATTGTGGAATCTATTGTGCCTACTTCAAAAATTAAGGAAATGTGTGCAAAGTGGGTTGAACTGCAAACCTTTATGGATGAAAATCGCCCTAACACGGCTATTGCAAGCCGTGCTGGTGACTATTACAATGACAATATTGTGGCCCGTTTTAGACAAATCTTAAAGGAACGGGAGGTACAGAGCTCTATGGACAGATTTGTTGTGCGACAGAGGTCCAGTGACTCTCAAGCTGGTCCTAGTGGCATTAAAAGAAGAAGGGAAGTAACCCCGGAAAAGGACTTGCTACCTCAAGTTCTAAAGGAAGGGGATTCCCCTTCTAAACATTAACAACTTCGACACTCTCCTCTCCTCCCATCCCATCAATCATCACCAGATCTTCATTAAAGGTAAGTGTCATGTATTCTATTGTTAGTAGAGTACTACTAACTGTGCATGTCTTCTTCAGTTTGTGTGCATTAAACTTAATATTTCATGTGGTAAAACTTTTTTCATAGTACTTTTGGGTGTCTTGCATGGATTAATTTGATTTCCATTATATCTTATGGGGAAAATTAATTTGCCTTCCGATAATTTTGGCATACGATGAGCTGAAAACTTTTCCTTAATAAAGATTCTCATATGTTGCATAAGTGTCTCAGTCTTCAATAAGATTCTAGTTGTTTGAATCAAATGATGCTAGGTGTGTGTTATCTGAGCAGTACATTGCAATGCCCCTTTCTTTCACATAGATGTGATCTAACACTGAGTGCTATTCCAGTGGTAGGTACTTTCTAAATGAGCTTGTTCTTTTGTAATTCATTATGTTCATGTCGAGCTTCTAGTTTACGCCAGGCTAGAGGTGAGTGAAGTGGCTCAAAATGATATCTTTTTTTGTATTTTCTGCTTCAGAATACAGGAATGGGAAACAAGCTGAAGTGTAGCTAGAACATATGGAAAACTATTGTATGCTCTCTCTTCAATCCCTTTGATAACATTAGCACTATTATCAAATGAATTTTGGAAGCTGGTACTATATCGAATTCCTGCATTGCTTTTTGCATAATCTCAGTGATGTGAGCTGCTGTGTGGGATCCAGGAAATGGTGTTGCACTAAGGATAACAGTTTTCTTTCTGATGTTTTTGCCGAGTCACATGAGTCTGTGCTGTAGTTACTCGACTTATCCATATGTACTTACTTATATATACTTAACCCTTTGACTGTTTCGGCCTTATATGTACGTCTTACGAGCCACCGTGTTTGACGTATATATACTCGAAAATTCTAGCGGCTTCAAATCAAGTAGGAGAAAGCTGGCAGGCCCACATGTGAGAGAATGGGTCTGTGTGGTCAGTGTGCACCATATAAAAAATCCTGCATCACGCAGTGCATAATGAGAAAAAAACTGACTGTTTTTTTGGATTAAAATGTCGACTTTGTGGTGTATTTTCGTATAGTATTTATGGTTGTAGTCTCGTTTTCTTGGTCTCATTTGATAGAATGGGAAACATATTATAGAAATAGAGGTGATTTTGATTGGTTTTACTATGAAAAGAACCTTGAAATGGAGCTCAAAGTAGGGGAAATGTTTGATTTTTGCCGATGTTCAAAAGTAAAATGATGTCGTTGTCCACTAAATGTCCAACTAGCCATTCTAATGTGCAATCATGAATGAGTTGACATTATTTATACAATTATTACAATATTGTAGTAGTCTGCATAACAGTAAAACTTCTATTTTTTGTTTGAATAAAAATTCAAAATAGAAAGCAAGAGTAATATCAGAGGGGCCTGGAGATGTGACTGATGAACAAAGAAAATGTTATTTTAGAGCCAGAAATGTCTACATTGTTCATTCTGGACCCTACTTTGAAATTGGCATGTTTTTTTAATTTTCGTGAAATTGGCCAAATTGCAAATTTCTGACCACATTATTGGGTAGTTGTAATCAGTAAATGGGCAGTTTCTTGTACTCAGTCGATAGAACAAATGGAGTTATAAAGAAATAGCTACGAGTTTGGTCGACTGGAGCAATGGACTTAGCCGAAAATAGGGCTCAAAGTGGGCGAAATCGCAGATTCGTAAATACTGCAGAGGTTACTAACTTCAAGTGAGCATAATTCCGTAAGTTTTCCAACAAATTTTGTTCTTTTGCTGTCATTACCATCGGCAAAAGATTCTCCATCATTTCATAAGAATTTTTTTTCGACACCAGGAAACACCTCAAGATTTGGGGTTGCGACAGTCAAGGGGTTAACGTATATGTTGTTGCAGGAGCCGAGTTTCAGCTCCTGACCCAACCTCTCAACATACTACTTGCCAGATTTCCTATCCCCACACTCATGGACCCTGTAATACCTACTCCTAAAACTGTGTAGAGTGATGCAAGAAGGGAAGAGTATATGGAGTGAAAAAGAGAGATTAAGAGAAAGGTGAAGCATTGTAAAAAGAGAGCAAATGAGAGAGTGCATGAGATGTTATCAACAAATTTTGTTGAAAATAGGAAAAAGTTCTGGAGTGAGATTAATAAGTTGAGGAAGCCTAGGGAACGAATGGATTTGACCCAGGGAGGTACTACCGTCCTTCCAAGTGAGTGTCAAACGAAAGCCTGTAATAGTTTTACATGATGGTAGGATTGCTGGTGTCTTTTTCTGTTTAATAAACATGCAAGATTTCAGGTATGTCTTGCTACTTCTACTTACACTTAGGTCACACTACACATACATGTACAAGCATATATATACACACCCCTCTGGGTTTTCTTGTTTATTTCCTCTTATCTCCATGGGGAAGTGGAACAGAATTCTTCCTCCGTAAGCCATGCATGTTGTAAGAGGCGACTAAAATGCCGGGAGCAAGGAGCTAGTAACCCCTTCTCCTGTACAAATTAATAAATTTAAAAAGAAAAACTTTAGTTTTTCTTTTTGGGCCACCCTGCCTTGGTGGGATAAGGCCGGTTTGTTGAAAACAAAACACACACACACACACACACACACACACACACACACACACACACACACACACACACACACACACACACACACACACACACACCACACACACACACCACACACACACACCACACACACGCACCACACACACGCACCCCACACACAGCACCACACACACGCACCACACACACGCACCACACACACGCACCACACAGACGCACCACACACACACGCACCACACAGACGCACCACACAGACGCACCACACAGACGCACCACACAGACGCACCACACAGACGCACCACACAGAGCACCACACAGACGCACCACACAGACGCACCACACAGACGCACCACACAGACGCACCACACAGACGCACCACACAGACGCACCACACAGACGCACCACACAGACGCACCACACAGACGCACCACACAGACGCACCACACAGACGCACCACACAGACGCACCACACAGACGCACCACCAGACGCACCACACAGACGCACCACACAGACGCACCACACAGACGCACCACACAGACGCACCACACAGACGCACCACACAGACGCACCACACAGACGCACCACACAGACGCACCACACAGACGCACCACACAGACGCACCACACAGACGCACCACACAGACGCAACCAACACAGACGCACCACACAGACGCACCACACAGACACACCACACAGACACACCACACAGACACACCACACAGACACACCACACAGACACACCACACAGACACACCACACAGACACACCACACAGACACACACACACAACCACAAACACACCACACAGACACACCACACAGACACACCACACAGACACACCACACAGACACACCACACAGACACACCACACAGACACACCACACAGACACACCACAACAGACACACCACACCACACACACAGCCCCACCACACAGACACACCACCAGACACACCACACAGAACACACCACACAGACACACCACAACACACACCACACACACACACACACAGACACACCACACACACACACACACACAACACACCACACACCACACACACCACACCACACAACACCACACACCACACACACCACACACACACACACCCACACACACACACACCACAACCAACACACCACACACCCACACACCCACACCCACACCACACACACACACCACCACACACACCACACACACACACCACACACACCACCACACACACCACCACACACACACACCACACCACACACACACACACACACACCCACACCACACCCACCACACACACCACACACACAACCACACACCACACACCACCCCACAACACCACCACCCACACACCACACACCACACACACACACCACACACACACCACACACCACACACACACCACACACACACACCCCACCACCCACAACCACCACACACCACACACCCCCACACACACACACCACACACCACCACACCACCCACACCACCACCACACCACACACACAACACCACACACACAACCACCACCACAACACCACACAACCCCACCCACCACAACCACACCACACCACACACCCCACACACCACACCCACACACACACACACACCACACACACACCACACCCACACACACACACACACACACACCACACAACCACACACCACACACACCCACACCACAACCACACCCACACACCACACACACCACACA
This sequence comes from Cherax quadricarinatus, assembly GCF_026875155.1. Taxonomy (NCBI): domain Eukaryota; kingdom Metazoa; phylum Arthropoda; class Malacostraca; order Decapoda; family Parastacidae; genus Cherax; species Cherax quadricarinatus. Next base: position 134,003,183 of record NC_069399.1, on the reverse strand, counting down.
CACACCACACCCACAACACACAAACACCACACACACACACACCACACACACACACCACACACACACACACCACACACACACACACCACACACACACAACACACACACACACACACACACCACCACACACACCACCACACACACACACACACACACACACACACACACACACACACACCACACACACACACACACACACACCACACACACCACACACACACCACACACACCACACACACAACACACACACACACACAACACACACACACACACCACACCACACACACCATTACACACCACCAACACACACACAACACACACCACACACACACACACAACCACCAACACACACACACACACCACACACAACCACACACACACCACACACACACCACACACACACCACACACACCACACACACACACACAAACACCACATCAACACCACACAACACACACACACACACACAACACCACACACAACACCACACACACACCACACACACACACCACACAACCACACCACACACACCCACACACACACCACACACCAACACACACACACCACACCCACACACACACTCACACACACATATACACACAACACAGATCAACACACACACACACACACACACAACACACACACACACACAACCACACACAACACACACACACACACCCCACAACACACACACACACAATGGGAGTCACAGTGTAGTGGAAAGGGAGAGATCCGTGTTTGTCTATGGGCTAGACGAAGCTAAAGGGAAACTTATGATGAAAGAAAGCAGGAGGAGAAAAAAGCCAATTGAAATATTATAAAGGGTGAAGGCGAGGGGGACATGACCCAGGTGGAAAAATTTTTGGAGAATTGGGTGGTTCACAAAGAAAAGGAATCGGCCTCTCAAAGTAATTTTCAAGGCAGAATCAACCCGAACCATGATCCTGCAGGGGAAAGCACGGCTGAGAGGCAAGCAGGAGTTCCGGAGTGTGTTACCTCGATCGAGACAGAACACAGGACGAAAGGAAGACAATGAAAGAGAGAGTTCAAAAACGAAAGGAGATATGGGAGGAAATGAAAAAGGAGAGCAGAATAACCCAGGATCAAATGGATGGACAAGCGCACCCCCCAGAAACACCTGCAGAAGGACTCCAGCCACGACACCCCAAGGCAACTGAACAATCCAAACCAACCATCACACACCGATCCCTCTGTTTCCACCCCCTGCACCACAGTTACAGTATTAGAACAGAAGTTAAAGGTTTGGTACACAAATGCAGATGGATTAACGAATAAACATGAGGAATGGCAAGAAAGAATCAATGAGAAGTCCCCAGACATCATAGCAGTTACAGAAACAAAACTCACGGAGACAATAACAGATGCAATCTCCCCACCAGGATACCAGATCATGAGGAAAGATAGAAGGGGAAGGTGGGGTTGTTCTGCTCGTAAAAAACAGATGGAAATTCGAGAAAATGGAGGGCATAGATGAGACAGGAGAAAGAGACTACATAGCAGGTACACTTCAGTCTGGGGAACACGAAGTGGTCATTGCAGTGATGTATAATCCACCACAGAACTGCAGGAGGCCAAGAGAGGAATATGAAGAGAGCAACAGAGCAATGGTGGACACACTTGCTGAGGTGGCAAGAAGAGCTCACTCCAGCAGATCAAAGTTGCTGGTTATGGGGGATTTCAACCACAGGGAGATTGACTGGGAAAACATGGAGCCACATGGGGTCCCGAAACATGGAGAGCCAGGATGTTGGACGTGGTGCTGGAAAACCTCATGCACCAACATGTAAGGACACTACCAGAGTGAGAGGGGTGGATGAAACAGCAAGATTGGACCTTGTGTTCACCCTGGGCAGCTCAGACATTGAGGACATCAAGTATGAGAGTCCCCTAGGAGCTAGCGACCACGTGGTTCTGTGCTTTGAATACATAGTAGAGCTGCAAGTGGAGAGAATAACAGGAGTTTGAATGGAAAAGCCTGACTATAAAAGAGGGACTACATAGGGTTGAAGAACTTCCTGCGGAGGTCCAGTGGGACAGAGAACTGGCAGGAAAGCCAGTAAATAAATATGGAATAGGGAACCCAAAAAAAATGCAAGGGGGCAGGGGAAAGGGTTTTAAACCCCCAAGGGGAACGGGAAAAACGGGAAAAACCAGAACGACCCCGGGTTTTACCCAGGGTGTAAAGGGCAAATACAAAATGCAATGAGAAAGGGAAAAAGTACAAAGGCAGAGAACACACGAAAATAGGGAGATCGTCGCAGAGCCAGGAAGGGTAGCCAGGAAAGGAGGGGGCCCAGCGACAGTATGAAAATGACTTAGCATCGAAAATTTAAAGGGAACTGCCCCAAACTTTTTGTATAGCCCATCAGGGGGAAAGGGAACACAGTCAAAAAACCAGGTAAATCAAATTAAGGACAGAAGGGGGAGAACCAAAAGAAATGATCAGGGGGTATGTGGGGGAGTTTAAAACAAGATTTAAGAATTTTTTTAACAGTAGAGCCAGAAGGGCTGTGGGAAGACAGAAACAAAAGGGAACATCAAGGGGGAAATATACCAACAAGTTTGGGTTGACAAACGAAAAACTAAAAGGAGGAGGTAAAAAAAAGCCCCCTTAATAAACCTTGACCCCTAAAAGGGCCAGGGGAAACCGGACAACATCTCCCCATGAGTCCTTAGAGAAGGAGCAAGATCTGGGGCCGGGCCTGAAACCCAAACATTTTAAAACACATCCCTTAAATAAAGTGGGTAAAATTCCCCCAACAGAAAGGTAAAGTAAAAGGAAAACAAGGAAACTTTTGTAAACATTTATTGTGGCAACGTTTCGCTCCCCCCCCGGGAGTTTTTATCAAGCCATTACAAACAATACATGGGACGAGGGTAAAAAAGGCTAGATGAGGGGGGAAAACTAGGAGGGAACATTCCCATGTTTACTAGTGATAGTAGTAGTAGTAGTGTTGGGGCCCACAAAAATAAACAATAGATAGAGCATTTTAAATTTGTACAAAGAGTAAAAGGATATAAAACATTACTTGGGAACAATAAAAATAGGGTTTGGGCAAATAAACTGGGAAAAAGGCAGCTTGTTTCAGTGTTAAAATCTCTGAATGTCTTTGCGAGTTAATTTAAAAGGAGAGACTATTGACCCGCAAGGGTTTTCTGTTTTTAGGAGGGTTTTTGCTAAAAAAATTTTTTAGATGGGGAAGTTGCCTTTTTTTTGGTTAATTTTTTTTCAAAACGGGGATCATGCTTTATTCGAGGCACTTGTTTTCTGCGGAAATTTTGTTTTTTTTGATCACTAATTGGGCTCTCTGAATTTTATGAGATGATTGGTTTGGGAAATTTCCCGGGGTTGGGACACAGCGTTGTTCAAGTTATTTGTTCCTACATGCAAAATGTGGGTTTATTGAGGGGGTGTTGGTTTTTTTGGGTGTTTTTAAACCCACATAAATTTTTTAACAGCCTCCACAGGGTACAGTGGGGAAACTCCCGCATTGACTTGGGTTTAAAGGGCTTTAATTTTTTCCTGGTTAATCCTTTTTTGAAGTGCTAAAGCGATAGCGCCTCTGGTTTTTAGCTTGTGAAAGTACTTTGGGGAGTTCAGTGCAACCCCCGGGTGTTGGGAAAAAATTATAAAATTTTTTGGAGTGGGGTTGATGCTTTGGGGAATTAAGATCTAAGGGGGCTCTTTTTCTTGCGTCTTTGATGAAAAAAGAAAGGGAAAAAATAACTCATAAAGTTTGGTGAATTAAAAGTACATTCCCCCGTCAAAAAACTCCCTTTACTCCCAAAATTTGGTAAGCCCTTTGGGAAAAAACCCCATATGATGCCTCTTTTGGTCCCTTTGGAAACTTGACTGAATAGAATGTGTGAGATCTTTTTTTTGGTGGGTTTTCCCCATAAACTTGGGAAACCCTTTGGTTTTGTCTACTTTTTGAATGAGGAACCCCAGGAAAGGGACTTTTCATTGAACTCTTCTTCTAGTTTAAACTGGTTTTTCAGTTTTTCCCCTTATCTCTAGGGGAAAAAACCCCCTGGGTGGGTGCCTCTTTTTGGGCCTTGGGATTTGACTGGGAAAAAAGTGGTAGATCATTTTTAATTTGGGGGGTTTCCGATAAACCTTTTGGAAACTTTGGTTATTGTTTTACTTTGTGAAAAGGGGGAATTGAGGGAAAAGGGAGCTTTTTCATTGGACCCTTCTATTTAAAAATGGTTTACACTAGAAGGGGGAATCCCCAAAGACAAGCCCACCTTTCCTCGACGTCCTCATTCACAAAGTAGACAATAACCTAAGATTTCAAGTTATCGGAAACCCACCAATAAAAATGATCTCACACACTTCTATTCCAGTCAAGATACCAAGACCAAAAGAGGCATCATCATCAGGTTTTTCCTAAGAGCATACCGAATTTGTAGTCCTGAGTTTCTTGACGAGGAATGTACATACATTCACCAAACATTCACTGAGTTACATTTTCCTTTTTTTTCATCAAAGACTGCAAGAAAAGAGCTCTTCAATCATTAATTCCCACGCATCAACACCACCCCCAACAAAGTTATAATTCTTCCCAACAGCCAGGTTGCACTGAACATCTCAAAAGTACTTTCACAAGCTAACACCAGAGTCGCCATCGCTTCTAGCACTTCAATAAAGGATCTAACCAGGATAAAATCCAAGCACCACGAACCAGTCAATGCAGGAGTTTACACTATACCCTGTGGAGGCTGTGAAAAGATTTACGTAGGTGAAACAGCAAGAACCTCGACACCCGCTCAATGAAAATCATTTTTATGCGTGTAGGAACGATAACTTGAACAACGCCTGTGTACAACACCGAAAATTCCACCAAAATCTCATGAAATTCAGAGACGCCCAATTAGTGATCAAAGAAACTAATTTCTGCAGACGCAAGTGCCTCGAATCGCACTGATCGCCGTTTCGAATACAATTAAACAAAACAACGGCAGCTTCACCATCTCCGAAGTCTTAGCAAGAATCCTCCTGAAAACAGTAAAAACCCCGCAGTCACATAGTCTCTCCTGTTATACTACACAAAGCACATTACAGAGAGTGAACACTGAAACAAGCTGCCTCTTTCCAGTCTATATTTGTCCAACCTATTTTTATGTTACCCAAGTAATAGCTTTTATATCCTTTTACTCATGTACGAATTAATTGCTCTACCATATTGTATTACTTTTGTCGCTACCACTACTACTACTACTACTATCACTAGTGAACATCGAAATGTTACCTCACTAGTATTGCCCCTCACTCTGAGCCTTTATATACCCTCTGTTTTCCATGTATTGGGTTTGTAATGGCTTGATAAAGCTCCTGGAGAGCGAAACGTTGCCACAATAAATGTCACATTAGTTGCACTTGTGTCCTTTTACTTTACATCCCTTGAAACTGGGCAACTACCTGAGAAATGGAAGACAGCTAATGTAGTCCCCATATTTAAGAAAGGAAACAGAAACGAGGCACTAAACTACAGACCTGTGTCTCTGACATGTATTGTGTGCAAAGTCATGGAGAAGATTATCAGGAGGAGAGTGGTCGAACACCTGGAAAGGAACAAGATTATAAATGAAAACTAGCATGGGTTCATGGAAGGCAAATCTTGTATCACAAACCTCCTGGAGTTTTATGACAAGGTAACAGAAGTAAGACACGAGAGAGAGGGCTGGGTAGATTGCGTTTTCCTAGACTGCAGGAAGGCCTTTGACACAGTTCCCCACAAGAGATTAATGCAGAAGCTGGAGGATCAGGCGCATGTAAAAGGGAGGGCACTGCAATGGATAAGGGAATACTGACAGGGAGGCAGCAACGAGTCATGGTACGTGAAGAGGCATCACAGTGGGCGCCTGTTACGAGCGGGGTCCCACAGGGACCCCGCTCGTAACAGGCGCCAATGCTATTTTTGATATATGTGAACGACATGATGGAAGGAATAGACTCTGAAGTGTCCTGTTCGCAGATGAGTGAAGTTGATGAAAAATTAAACAGGGTGGGGCAGGACTGCAAGAGCCCGGGGCGGGGCTGGACATGTGGCCCCGAAGGCTTTTCTCAATTCCCCAGCCAAAGCAAAGTCTGAAGTTGGGGGGGAGGGGCAAAGAAATGCAGACAGAGTATAGGCTAGGTGGAAAAAGGGACTACAGACCCATCGGGAGAAAGCCCTTGGGGGACCAAAACCGAGCACATCCCCGGAGGCACACTAAACCAAAATAACTGTGCAGCATACGGGTGCCGGGAAAAACCCTGATATAGCGTTCGCCCCTTAAAAAGGAATCGTTCAAGAACTGTACACTGTGTAGTTAGGCCCATACGGGGGTTGCGCCCAGTCTGGAACCCCCCCTGGAAAGCCGTAAAGAAGTTAGAAAAGTAAAAGGCTATCCCAGAGCTAAAGGGAAGTCTCGAGGAAAGGTTAGGGAAAAGACTGACACACTGGAGGCGAAGGGGTCAGGGGAACAGGAGACATACAAGAACGGGGGGAATAGAAAAGGTGGCAGAGATAATGTTCCAGAGGGGGGACACAGGGAAAGGGGTCAAAGGGAAGGAAGACTCAGAGATCCGGGACGTTAGGAGTATTTCTTATCGAGTTGTCGCGTGGAATAGCTAGCAAGTGAAGTAGTGGAGGCAGGAACCATCATAGTTTTAAGAAGAGGTATGAAAAATTCAGGAAGCAGAGAGAGAGAGAGAGAGAGAAAAAGAGAGAGAGAGAGAGAGAGAGGGGGAGAGGGACCCCAGTAGCGATCGTGAAGAGGCGGGGGCCGGGGGAGCTATGATCCCGCAACACAAATAGGTGAGTACACAACCACACCACCCCACACACACACACCCACCACCCACAACACCACACACAACACCACAAAACAAACACACACACACACAACACACACCACACACACACACACACACACACACACACACACACACACACAAAGGCATCACCGGACATCGTAGCTCTCACAGAACCCAAGCTTCAGGAAATGATAAAGATGCCATCTTTCCAAAGGATAAGATGAAATTAAGACACATGGGCAACATCTGGTATCTTTATTGTAGATGTTTCGCCATCAGTGCTTTATCAATACAAATTCTAGGACATAACTTGAGACAGTAGGATATATACGAAGATTAGGTGATCAGTCCCTCAACCTGGAGTAGGTGCGAGGACCATAGTCGTGGAGATTCTGAAGCGAAGCAAGGGGGCCTGGCACTTATATAGTAACGTCGGGTGTAGCAGACGAGCCATAGTCACTGGTAGTGGATTCCCAGTGGAAGTAGGTCCTACCCAAAGATGGGTTAGTTGTAGTATAGTGTCGAAGTCGTGAAGGTCATGTACTTTCCCTCAGAATAAAGATTCCATGATGTTGAAACAGGATACCAGATCTGAGGAAAGACAGAGGGAACAGGAGGGGGTGGGAGTGGCATGCGATCAAAACCGATGAATTTTGATGAGTTTGGAGAGAGGAGACAGCGGAGGGAAAAAGCAAGTGATTACGTAGTGGAAATGCTTCATCTGGAGGTCCCAAGTGGTAATTGCAGTGATGTATAACCCACACAGAACAGAGGGGCCCAAAAGGCAAGAATATGACGAGAGCAATAGAGGATGGTTGACACACTGGCTGCAAGTGGCAGAAGATCATGCATGCAGGGAAAGCTCTGATCAGGGTGACTTTAACCCAAAGGAAATTATGGGAGAAATTTCCCCGAGCCACATGGGGCCAAGATACATGGAGGGCTAAGATGATGGAGTGGTACTGGAAAACTTCATGACCAAAAACATAAAGGGCCCACTCCCAAGGAAGAGAGAGATGACACAGCAGACGACTTGTACACCTTGAGATGCAAAAAATGAGGACATCGCAAAACGAAAGACCTCTTGGGCCAGCGATAATGTGGTTTTAAGCTTCGAATACACAGAGCTACAGTGGGGGAACAGGAAGCCAGACAATGAAGCCAACTAAAAGGGAAAGGGAACAGAATGAGGAACTTCCGCACGGGGTTCAGTGGGACAGAGAACTGACAGGGAAGCCAGTTAATGGATGATGGAATATGTAGCAACCAATGTGCAAGGAGGCTGAGGAAGTTTTTGTACCCAAGGGTAACAGGAATAATGAAAAGCCAGGACGAGCCCATGGTTCCCCAAGGTGCAGGGAGGCAAAAACAGTGTGCTAGGAATGGAAGAAATATAGAAGGCAAAGGACCCAGGAGATAAGGAGACCCAGCCTAGACCCAAAAATGAATATGAACAGATAGAAGGGAAAGGCCCACGACAATAGGGAAAACGACATAGCAGCAAAAGCAAAATCTGACTGAAACCTGTATACAGCCACATCATGGGGGAAAACAACAGTCAGGACCAGGAAATCCGTCAAAGGGAAAGGGAAGGAGGAGGACAACAAGAATGACGGAGATGTGAGGAACCCAACAAGAGTTCAAAGAAGTTTTAAACAGAGGAGACAGAAGGGCTCCAAAAACAAAGAGGAGGGGTTTGGGCACCACCAATGCGGACGCAAGTACACACAATCGAGGAAGAAGTGAGAGGCTTCGGGTTTAAAGCTAGATACCCCAAAGGGCAATGGGGGCCAGATAACATCTTTTCCATGGGTCCTGAGAGATGGAGCAGAGGTGCTATGTGTACCTCTAACAACAATATTAATTATTATCGAAACAGGGAAATTTCCTGAGGCATGGAAGACAGCAAATGTAGTCCAAATCTTTAAAAAAGGGACAGACATGAAGCACTAAAACTACAGGACCATGTCACTGAATGTATAGTAGCAAAGTCATAGAGAAGATTAACAGGAAAAGAGGGTTGGAACATAGAAAGGGAAGGGATCTCACAAACAGCAGCAACATGGTTTCCAGGGACAGGAAAATCTGTGTCACAAACCTCTGGAGTTCTAAAAACATGGTGATAGCAGTAAGACAAGGAGAGGGATGGTGGATTGCTTTCCCCCTTGGACTTGCAAGAAGCGTTTGACACAGTTCCACACAAGAGATTAGGGGCAAAAACTGGAGGACCAAGCAGGATAAACAGGGAAGGCACTACAAGGATCAGGGAATATTTGTCAGGAAGACAGCAGGAGTCATGAAATGTGGCAGGTGTCAAAAGGGGCATCTGTGACCGCGGGGGGTCCCACAGAGAGTCAGTCCTAGGACAGTGCTGGTTTCGGGTATTTGTGAACGAAAAGACGGAGGGGAATATACTCCGAAGTGTCCTTGTTTGCAGATGGGGGAAAATTTTGATGAGAAAATTTCCCATTTGATCAAAACCCAGGCAAAAATACAAGGGATTGGACAGGTGCAGACTGGTCCAGCAATTGGCTCCGGGAAAGTTCATTCCCCCCAAGGCAAGTCATGAAGATTGAGGAATTGCAAAAAGACGCAGACGAATACATCTAGGGGCCCGGGAGACTAAAAACCTTACTCAAGGAAAAGATCTTGGGTGATAAACCAGGCACTTCCCCTTAGTTGCATACACCAAATAACGGGTTTGGCATATGGGCGCCTAGCAAATTCAGAACAGCATTCCGACATCAAAAGGAATTGTTCAGGACCCTGTACACGTGAAACGTTAGGCCCATATTGGAGTATGCGGCACAAGTCTGGAACCACCCCTACCCAAAGCAGTAAAGAAACTAGGGAAAGTGCAAGGTTTGCAACAAGAGTAGTCCAGAACTAAGAGGTAATGTCCTACGAGGAGAAAATTAAGGGAATCAACCTGACGACCTGGAGGACGGAGGATAGGGGGACATGATAACGACCATACAAAATACTGAGGGAATTGGACAAGGTGGAAAAGACAGGAATTTTCCCGAGATGGGACACGGAAAACAAGGGGACACAGTTGGAAGTAAGACTAGATAATCCAGGGTGTTGGGAAAGTATTCTAAAGCCACAGGTGTCGGAAGGGAATAGTTTGGGAAGCGATGTTTGGAGGCAGGACCCATAAATACTTTAAGCAGAGGTACGATAAAGCTCACGGTTCAGGAGAGTGGACATAGTAGCGACCAGTGAAGAGGTGGGGCCCAGGAGCTTGGACTCAAACCCCTACCAACCTCAATAGGTGAGTCACTCTCCTCCTCTCTCTCCTCTTTTCCCTCTCCTCCTCTCTCCCGTCTCTGTCTCTGTCTGTCTGTCTTGTACTGTTCTCTCTTTCTTTCTTTACCCTTCTGGGTTTTTTCCAAATTTTCTTACTAGTTCTTGTTTATTTCCATTTAAACCTCCCAATGGGAAGTGGAACAGAAATTCTTCTCTTGTAAGTCTTGCGTTTCATAAGAGGCGACTAAAATACCAGGAGCAAGGGGCTAGTAACCCCTTCTCCTGTATGTATTACTAAGTGCAAAAGGAGAAACTTAGGGTTTTCCTTGTGGGACACCCCACCTTGGAGGGATACAGCCACTTCATTGAAAGAAAGAGATTCATTCATAATTTACCTGACTTTCTTTCCTTTACCTGTTTCGGTTGTTGTGATCTAGCCCTTGTTTGAGCATTTGTCTGGAGTGGAATAGGTCAAACTGGAGTTGTGTGTTCAGTACAGGGAAAGGGGGTCGGATGGAATTATAGTTGGGAGGGTAGGAGGTATAGGGATGCGGGGAAAGGGAGGGGGTGTAAGATGAAAGGGAAGGGGTAGAGGTGTAGGGGATGAGAGGAAGGTAGGGGGTAGTGAGAGGGAGAAGGTAGAGGTTTTATTGATGAGGGGGAAGGGTGATGGTTTAATGAGGGGGAAGGGTTAAGGGGTGTAAGTGATGAGGCAGAAAGGTGGGTTTTGTAGTGATGAGGGAAAGGGTAGAGGGTTTGTAGTGATGAGGGGAAGGTTAGGGGGTGTCGTGATGAGGGTGAAGGGTAGAGGGTTTGGTGAAATGAGGGGGAAGGGAGAGGGTGTAGTGGAGGGGGAAAGGGGTAGAGGGTGTAGTGATGAGGGGAAGGGTAGAGGGTGTAGTGATGGAGGGAAGGCTGGAGGGTGTAAGGGGATGAGGGGGAAGGGTAGAGGGTGTAGTGATGAGGGGGAAGGGTAGAGGGTGTAGTAATGACGGGGAAGGGTAGAGGGTGTAGTGATGAGGGGGAAGGGTAGAGGGTGTAGTGATGAGGGGGAAGGGTAGAGGGTGTAGTGATGAGGGGGAAGGGTAGAGGGTGTAGTGATGAGGGGGAAGGGTAGGGGGTTTGTAGGTGATGAGGGGGAAGGGTAAGGGTGTAGTGATGAGGGGGAAGGGTACATGGTGTAGTAATGAGGGGAAGGGTAGAGGGGTAGTGATGAGGGGGAAGGGAAAGAGGGTGTAGTGATGAGGGGAAGGGTAGAGGGTGTAGTGATGAGGGGCGAAGGGTAGAGGGTGTATGAGGAGGGGGAAGGGTAGAGTTGTTAGTGATAAGGGGGAAAGGGGTTTAGAGGGGATAGTGATGAGGGGAAGGGTAAGAGGGTTTGTGTTATGGGGGGGAAAGGGTAGAGGTTGTAGTGATAAAGGGAAGGGTAGAGGGTTGTAGTGATGGGGGGGAAAGGGTAGAGGGTGTTAGTGATGAGGGGGGAAGGGTAGAGGGTGTAGTGATGAGGGGGGAAGGGTAGAAGGTGTAGTGATGAGGGGGAAGGGTAGGGGTGTAGTGATGAGGGGGAAAGGTAGAGGGTGTAGGGATGAGGGGGGAAGGGTAGAGGTGTAGTGATGAGGGTGGAAAGGGGTAGAGGGTGTAGTATGAGGGGGGAAGGTAGAGGTGTATTTGAAGGGGAAGGACAGGGTGTAGTGATGAGGGGGAAGGGTTAGAGGGTGTAGTGATGAGGGGGAAGGGTAGAGGGTGTAGTGATGAGGGGGAAGGGTAGGGGGTTTTTGTAGTAATGAGGGGGAACGGTAGGGGTGTAGTGATGAGGGGGAAGGTTAGAGGTTGTAGTGAGGAGGGGGAAGGGTAGGGGTGTAGTGATGAGGGGTGAAGGGTAGAGGGTGTTAGTGCTGAGGGGGAAGGTTAGAGGGTATAGTGGGAGAAAGGTTGAGGGTGTAGTGATGGGGGAAGGGTAAGGGTGTAGTGATGGGGGGGAAAGGGGTTTAAGGGTGTAGTGATGAGGGGGAAGGGTAGAGGGTGTAGTGTTGAGGGGAAGGGAAGAGGGTGTAGTAAATGAGGGGGAAGGGTAGGGGGTGTAGTGATGAGGGGAAGGGTAGGGGGTTTGTGTGATGAGGGGAAGGGTAGAGGGTTGTAGTGATGAGGGCGAAGGGTAGAGGGTGTAGTGATGAGGGGAAAGGGTAGAGGGTGTAGCGATGAGGGGGAAGGGGTTTAAGAGGGTGTAGTGAGGGGGAAGGGTTAGGAGTGAAAGTGATGAGGGGAAAGGGTAGATGGTGTAAAAAGGGACGGGGAAGGAAGAGGGTGTAGTGATGAGGTGAAGGGTAGAGGGTGTAGTGATTGGGGAAGGTAGAGGGTGTGTGTGAGGGGGAAGGGTTAGAGGGTGTAGTGATGAGGGCGAAGGGAAGAGGGTGTAGTGATGAAGGGAAGGTAGAGGTTGTACGATGAGGGGAAGGTAGGGGTGTAGTGATGAGGGAAGGTAGAGAGTGTAGTGTGAGGGGAAAGGTAGATGGTGTAATAATGACGGGAAGGGAAGAGGGTTGTAGTGTGAGGTGGAAGGGTAGAGGTTTGTAGTGATGATGGGGAAGGGTAGAGGGTTGTAGTGATGAGGAGAAGGTTAGAGGGTTGTGATAGGGGGAAGGGTAGAGGGTTGTAGTAAGCTGGGAAGGTAGAGGGTGCAGTTGTTGAGGGGAAGGTAGAGGATGTAGTAATGACTGGGAAGGCTAGGGTTTAGTATGAGGGGAAGGGTTTATTGAGGGGGTGTAGTGATGAGGTGGAAGGTAGAGGGTGTAGTGATGAGGGAAGGTAAGGGTGTAGTGTGAGGGGAAGGGTAGAGGGTGTATTTATGCGGGGAAGGGCAGAGGGTGTAGTGTGAGGGGGAAGGGTAGAGGGTTAGTAGTTGATGAGAATGAAGGGTAGGGGTGTAGTGATGAGGGGAAGGTAAGGGTTGTAGTGATGAGGGAAAGGGTTTTAGAGGGTTAGAAATGACGGGGGAAGGAGAGGGTGTAGTGATAGGGGAAAGGTATATTCGCAAGTGTATGTAGGGGAAAGGTAAAAGTGTTGTGAGGGGAAGGGTACAGGTTTTTTTAAGTGATGAGGGGGAAGGTAAGGGGTAGTGATGAGGGAGGGTTTTAGGGTGTAGTAATGCGGGAAGGGAAGAGGTGTAGTGATGGGGAAGGGTAGAGTTTTCGTGATGGAGGGGAGGTAGTAGGGTTTGGGAGTCGATGAGTGGGAAGGGTTGAGGTGTATATGAGGGGGAAGGTTAGAGGGTTTAGTGTTGAAGGGAGGTAGAGGGTGTGTAAACTGGGAAGGGAAGAGGGTTTATTTATAGGGGGAAGGTTTACATGTAGTAGCGGGAAGGTTAGAGGGTTTTAGGTTTGAGTAGGGAAAGGGTGAGGGTTTTGTAGTGACTAAGTGGAAAGGTGGAGGGTTTTTTATTATGATTGGGAGGGTTGAGGGTGTTGATGAGGGAAGCTAAGGTGTAGTATAGGGGAAAGGGTAGAGGGGTGTATGAGGGAAAGGTGAGGTGTGTAAAATAATGGGAAGGGAAGGGGTGAGTCTTGAAGGGAAGGGTTTTTAAGGGTGTAGTGATAAGGGAAGGGTAGAGGTTGTAGTGATGAGGGGAAGGTTAAGGTGTATGATGACAGGGAAGGTAGAGGGTTGTAGTAATGACTGGGAGGTTTTAGGGGTGTAGTGATTGAGGGAGGTGAGGGTGTAGTAATGACGGGAAGGGTTTTAGGGGTTTGTAGTGAAGGGGAAGGTTAGGGGGTTTTGTTTAGTAATGACTGGAAGGTAGGGGTGTGTGGTGGGGGGAAGGGTAGGGGGGTTTTGTCGTAATACGGGAAGGGATAGAGGGTGTAGTGATGAGGGAAGGTTTAGGGTTGTAGTGATGAGTTGGAAGGGTAGGGTTTTAGTGATGATGGAAAGGTTGAGGTGTAGTGATAGGGGAAGGCTAAAAAATGTTGATGATGGGGAAGGGTAGAGGTGTAGTGTGAGTGGGAAGGGTGGAGGGTTGTGTAATGACCCGGGAAGGAAAGGGTGTATGATAAATGGGGAAGGGTTAGGGTTGTAGTGATAAGGGGAAGGGTAGAGGGTGCAGTGTGAGGGAAGGTAGAGGTGTAGTGATGAGTGGGAAGGGTAGAGATTTAGTGATGAGGGGGAAGGGTAAGGTGTAGTGATGATGGGAAATTTAGAGGGTGTAGTAATGATGGGAAGGGAAAAGGGTTGTAGTGATGGGGGAAAGGTAAAGGTTTTTGTAGTGATGGGAAAGGGTAGTAAGGTGTAGTGATGAGGGGAAGGTACAGGGTGTAGTGATGACTAGGGTAAGGTTGGTTTAGTGATGAGGGGGGAGTTGAGTGTGTGTGATGAGGGGGAAAGGGTTTTTGGGTGTAGTGATGAGGGAGGGGTTGGGTGTATGTTTATTGGAAGGGTAGAGGTGTAGTTAATGATGGGAAGGGAAGGGTTTGTAGTGATGAGGGGTAAGGTTAGGGGTGTTATGAGGGGAAGTTTAGAGGGTGTAGTGTTAGGGGTAAGGTAAGGTTAGTGATGAGGGGGAAGGGGTTTTTTAGAGGTTTTAGCATGGGGGAAGGAAAAGGTAGGGGTGTCAATGAGGGGAAAGGGTAGGGGGTTTGTGTGATGGGGAAAGTTAGAGGTTTGTTGTAATGACGGTGAAGGTAGAATGTGTAGTGATAGGGGGAAGGGTAGATTTTTGTAGTTTGGGGGGAAGGTAGAGGGTGTAGTGATGAAGAGGAAAGGGTGGGGTGTAGTGATGAGGGGGAAAGGTGAGGGTTGTGTAATGACGGTGAAGGGTAGAGTGTTTTAGTGATGAGGGGAGGGTTAACGTGTAGTGATGAGGGGAAGGGTAAGAGTTTGTTTAGTGATGAGGTGGAATGGTGAGGGTGTGTAATGACTGGAGGTTTAGGGGTGTAGAGATGAAGGGAAGGGTAGAGGTTTTGTAGTAATGAAGGGAGGGTATAGGGGTTTAGAAATGACTGGGAACAGTATAAGTGTAGTGTAGGGAAGGTAGAGGGTGTTGATGAGGTGGAAAGGGTTAGAGGTGTGTGATGAGGGGAAGGTTTAAGCTGTAGTGATGAGGGGAAGGAAAATCAAATCAAAGTTTATTCCTATAAGGATACAATGCTGATTTAACAAAATTTGGTTATTGTGGGTTTAAGTAGAAAATAATAAAACGATGTACCCTAGAACACTAGCATGACTAGGCATTTCGGGCAGACTTAGGTTAATTCCAAAATTTAAAATATTACAAATTTGAGGTAAGTTGGATGTGGCTAAGTGACTAAATACTAGTTTGTGGTTTAGCAATGTGAATGCTTTTGTTTTGGCGCAATACATAGTTCAGAAATTGGGTATCCCCAGGCCAACTTATGACTAGTTGGGATTCATTATTTTAAGATTGAGATTGATATTTCTGTTTATGGTCAAATGGGTGAGGGAGTGTAAGTGGAACCAGGTGGTATTCGTGTAATTAGTTGCAGGGTGTATCAGGGAGATAAGATGTTTTAATGGTAGTTTTGAAGGTGATGAATGTGTCTGCAGTTCTAGAGTTTTCAGGTAGGGTGTTCTAGGTTTTAGGGCCTTTGACATACATTGAATTTTTGTAAAGGTTTAGTCGGAAACGGGGAATGTCATAGAGATGGTTTTGTCTGGTGTTATGCCTGTGGGTTCTGTCGTAACTATCAAGAAAGCGTTTTAGGCCAAGGTTAGTATGGGAAATTTTAAAGGGCCTGTAGATGTAGATTGCACAATAGTAAGTGTGGATGTACTGAACAGGGAGTAAGATTAGATCTATGAAAAGTGAGGGGGAGTGCTGCCAGGGATGGGATTTAGTGATTATTCTTACTGCAGCTTTTTGTTGGGTTATTATTGGCTTTAGGTGTGTTGCTGCAGTTGAACCCCAAGCACAGATAGCATAGGTGAGGTATGGATATATAAGTGAATGGTATAGTGTGAGAAGGGCAGTTTGCGGCATATAGTATCGTATCTTGGAGAGGATCCCAACCGTCTTGGATATTTTTTGGTTATGTGTTGGATATGGGTGCTGAAATTCAGGTTGTTGTCGAGGTATAGGCCTAGGAATTTGCCCTCATTATTTTCTGGCAATTAGAGTGTTGTCAATCTTAATGTTAATTTGTGCAACTCCTGCTCTGCTACCAAACATAATGTAGTAGGTTTTGTCAGTGTTAAGTGTAAGTTTATTGGCTGTCATCCAAATCGATATTTTGATCAGCTCCTCGTTAACAATGGTGTTGAGAGTGGCAAGATTAGGGTGAGAGATGACATAATCATGTTTGTCGCAAAGAGAATGGGGTCAGGTGTTGAGATACGTTTGGGAAAATCATTGAAAGTATATGAGGAAGAGCAGGGACCAAGGATACTTTTCCCGTGGAACTCCAGTATCAAGTGGCCATGTTGTTGGCTGTGTCCCTTTTTTAAAGGTGGCATCTGATACCTATTAAATAAGGTAAGATTTGAAATATGCAAGTGCATGGGCCCCTTATAAACATAATGGTAAGTTTGTGGAGTAGGATGCCATGGTCTACTGTGTCAAAAGCTTTTCTTAGGTCAATAAAAATGCCTAGTGGATATTCCTTATTTTCCAATGCTGTGTAAAGCAGATCTGCATTTTATGATTGCATCGTTAGTGCTTTTATTTTTTCTGAATCCAAATTGGCAGGGGTTGAGTATGTTTTGTGCCTTTATAAGAATATAGTCTCCTGTGGCATGAGTTTCTCAAAGATTTTGGTAGCAATGGTAAGTTTGATATTGGGGTATAGTTTTTTTAAAAACCCCTTTTAGGGTCCAAAGGCCCAAAAACTGAAGTGGTGCCCCAGTGTCCAAGAATTTAAAAAAAAAAAAATTGTTATTTTTTCTTATGAAATGGTAGAGAATCTTTTTGTGAAGGTAATAAAACAAAAAGTACGAAATTTGATGAAAAATTGACGAAATTATGCTCTCGTGAAATTTTGATGTGTCAGCGATATTTACGAATTGGCGATTTTGCCGACTTTGACTCCCATTTTAGGCCAATTACATTATTCCAGTCGACCAAATTCTTAGCTATTTCACTAGTATTACTTCTATTCTATCGATTGAGCACAAGAAATCGCCAAGTCAACCATTTCAACTACAAAATAAAGTGACCGGAAATTGGTTAATTTGGCCAATTTAACACAAAGTTCAAAATATTCCAATTTCAAAATAGGGTCCGAATAAACAATGTATGTATTTCCGGCACTAAACTAACATTTCCCCTGTTCATTAGTTATGTTTTGAGGCTTTACAAATAAATTCCATTTTGAATTTTTTATTCACATAATGAATTTTTATTCACACCAAAAAATAGAAGATTTACTGTTATGCCCAAAATTGTAATAATTGTATAAATAAACATCACCACATTTGTGAATGTAATTAGACCCACCAGCTGGCGTGTATAAGACGGTGTGAGGTCGTTTGTTTACTCTTTAACATCGGCAAAAATTTAAAAATTTCCGCCACTTTTAGCTCAGTTTCAAGCCATTTCCATGCTAACACCAATCAAAATTAAACTCTATTTCTGTGATATGTCTTCCATTCTATCAAATGAACCAAGAAATCACAAATACAGCTATAAAAAACATACGAAAAAACACTGCAAAGTCGCTGTTTTAATCGAAAATCACGGTCTCAGTTTTTTTCTCTCGTTATACACAGTGTGCTGCAGGATTTGTTTTATGTGTGCACCACATACCACATAGATGTATTCTTTCATATCTAGGCCCAAATTTACCACTCACAGTTTATGAGAGTGAGCTGAGCTCATGACGTAGATCTACGGTTTGGACCCTGAACGTAAAGCCGTAGATCTACGGGACAGACCCTGAAAGGGTTAAATCTATAGGGTCACCACCTTTATGTATTGGTGTAACCCTTGCCGTCTTGAGTAGTTTCGGGAAGGTGCTAGTTTCTAGTGACTTGTTAAAAAGTAATGAGATAGAATGCGAGAGGACATGGGCTAGTTTCTAGTGACTTGTTAAAAAGTAATGAAATAGCATGCAAAAGGACATGGGCTGCTCGCTTGTACAATAAAGGTGGGACATGAGACAGATTCCCTGAGTTATTTTTAAGTGACTTTATGATCTCAGTGACTTCCGTGGGCTCAGTTGGTGCAAGATAGAAGGAATTTGGGAAATTCCCATCTAGGTAGTCCCTGGCATGGGCATTGGTACGTGGGATTTTATTGGTGAGATTAGATACTGTGGTTGAGAAGAAGTCATTTATCTTGTTAGCTGTGTCAGTGGGATGTAGTGGTGTTTCATTAGGTTTAGTTAGGACAATATTCTTGTTTTTTTTCAGTTTGTGGGTCCCTAGAATCTGAGACAGTGTTTTCCAGGTCTTTTTTATATCTCCTCTTGTGTCAGTGAATCTACTGTAGTAGTATAGTTGTTTGGCTTTCTTTATTACTTTGGTGAGGACTGATGAATAGTGTTTAAGAATATCTTTGTGTATTAAGCCCTGTCTATATTGCTTTTCATATTGGTGTTTCTTATCAGTGGATTTCAGAATGGTGCTGGTTAGCCATGGGCAACCAAGCCGTTTGCATGTGATGTTTCGTTTTTATAGGACAATGTTTGTTGTATAGTCTAAGTAATTTGTTAAGTAAAATGTCTGTCCAGTCATCAATACCATTGGCCTTGGAGAATTCTGTAGGCCAGTCAACAGTCTCTAGGTCAGCTGTGAACTTCCTTATTGAGGACTCGTAATGACACGATTGCAAACAAACCATACCCCCGGCCGGGATTGAACCCACGGTCATAGTCTCAAAACTCCAGCCCGTCGCGTTATCCACTAGACCAGCTAGCCACAATAAGATTCATCCAACTAGGTATATTTCTACACCATAGGAAGGTTAGCACAGGCACCTCTGTGACCACAAATGCAAGTTTTTACAGACGAATCTCCAGCTAGCGTGGCCGTGACGAACTCTAGCTCAAGTCCCTTCACTGCCGTCAACATGACTCAAGAAATCGTAATGACACGATTGCAAACAAACCATACCCCCTGCCGGGATTGAACCCGCAACGGGCTGGAGTTTTGAGACACTATGACCGCGGGTTCAATCCCGGCCGGGGGTATGGTTTGTTTGCAATCGTGTCATTACGATTTCTTGAGTCATGTTGACGGCAGTGAAGGGACTAGAGCTAGATTTTGTCACAGCCACGCTAGCTGGAGATTCGTCTGTAAAAACTTGCATTTGTGGTCACAGAGGTGCCTGTGCTAACCTTCCTATGGTGTAGAAATATACCTAGTTGGATGAATCTTATTGTGGCTAGCTGGTCTAGTGGCTAACGCGACGGGCTGGAGTTTTGAGACTCTATGACCGCGGGTTCAATCCCGGCCGGGGGTATGGTTCCTTATTGAGGCCTCATCATGGAGTCTAAATGAGACTTTGTTGTATTCAAGTGATGGTTTACTAATGTTTGTCAAGAGGAAGGTAGGGTAGTGGTCAGTAGTGCTATCTGTGATCCCTGATTTAAGGGGGGGCTAGTATATTGGTCCATATGTGGTCTATTATGGTTGCACTTGTCTCATTGAGCCTGGTTGGTTTAGTTATTGTTGTTATGAGAAGTGTGTTGTTCATATTGTTGATGAAATCAGTTACAGGCTGATCATCTAGTAGGCCAAGGTTGATGTTGAAGTTTCCAGCTAAGAGGAGGTGGTGCTTATTCATTTGTCTGTTTGTTATTTTGTGCCTTTAATTTCTCACTGAAATTTTGGGGTGTTTGTGTGGGGTATCCGGTAAATGGCACGTTGTTTAGGCGTATTTAAAGGTTTTTTTTACCAGTAAAATTAGCAAAAATGTATTCCCCATATTCGTCACTAAAAACAAGTGGTGCTAATACAAGATAATTGGTTAGAGTAATAGATTGCAATAACCCCCCCCAACTTGGTAGGTCTGCAGTTGTGGATTGCTGTGTATCCTGGTAGAGGGTAGATATCTATTGTGTCCTGCTTAAGCCAGGTCTCAGTAAGAATAAAGCAGGAGAAGGGTGTCTTTAGTGATTCAAGGAGTGCCAGGAGGTCATCATAGTGTTTGCTTAAGGACCTGATGTTGTAGCTAAGTACTGATAGACTTTTAGCATTGTTTAGGATAGTGCTAGCTTGTGATGCTGTGTAGTAAAGGCAGTTACTTTCCAATAGGTTTTGATTGGGTGTCAGATTATGGAGGTTTAGATCAAGGTCAACATGATCAATCATCTTCTAGGTTTAAATTATGGTTATTTATATCCTGAGTTGTGTGTTGAGTTTTAGTACTGATACTGTAGTGGTGGGAAGTTTGGACAAGTATATAGCTATAGCATTTTGGGCATGTTTGAGTATAGTCACTAATACACATAATGAAGTTGGTGTTTTTCTATGTGTTGTGCTGGAATGAGCTAAAGTACAACTAGGTATAAAACAATAATATAAAAATACCAATTAAAAATAGCACAAGACTTTCACTTGTAATTGCACTAAGGTCTAATGTAATGCTTTGGTTGTTATATATAGCTAGAATGAGCTATAGTACAACTAGGTTTAATCTAATAATATAAAAATACAAATTAAAAATAGCACCAGACTCTCACTAGTAATTACACTATGGTCTAATATAATGAATTTGGTATTGACTATGTATTTAGCTAGAATGAGCTATAGTACAACGAGTTTAATCTAATATATAAAAAGGACAAGACTCTCATTGAATTGCACAAGGTTATATAAGTTGTTTACAAGAATAGAGTATAATGATTAATTGACAAAATAAAATATGCAAGTTAAAGGGACAAAATATAAAAAAAAGTAGGAAAAAAATATATGAGGTAGTTGGTACTAGTTAGCAAAAGATGTTAAGGGCCTTGAACAATAATTAATTGAAAATTTCTCTTAATTGCCAACAACATAGTCATAAAATATGAAAAAATCTTAGAGTAGGACTTATAATAAAATTTATAATATAAAAATACAAATTAAAATGGTACTTGCAATGCACTAGGTCTGGTATAGGGTTGACAAGAATCAAGAGTATAACTAGATTTAAATTGACAAAATAAAATTCCAAAATTTAAGACCAAAAGAAAATAAGTAAAAAAATAACAATGGCAATGACTGGTTATAAATGAAGTTTAAAATGGTAGAAGGAATACACAGGTAAAAGGTAATTAAAGGTTGGAGTTTAATATACAAGGGGGGGTAAGGGTGTTAGTGTGAAGGGGAAGGTAGAGGTGTAGGATGAGGGAGAAGGGTAGAGGTGTAGTGATGATGGGGAAAAGGTGGAGGGGTGTAGTGAAAGAGGGGGAAGGTAGAGGGTGTAATGAAGGGGGAAGGGTAGAGGGTGTAGTTTAAAGAGGGGGAAGGGTATGGGTGTAGTGATGAGGGGGAAGGGGTTTGGGGGGTGTGGTGATGAGGGGGAAGGGTAGAGGGTGTAGTGATGAGTGGGAAAGGTGGAGGGTGTAGTGTTGAGGGGGGAAGGGGAGAGGGTGTAATGATGAGGGGGGGAAGGGGGGAGGGTGTAGTGATGAGGTGGAAAGGTAGAGGGTGTAGTGATGAGGGGGAAAGGCAGAGGGTGTAGTGATGAGGGGGAAAGGCAGAGGGTGTGTAGTGATGGGGGGAAAGGCAGAGGGTGTAGTGTGAGGGGGAAGGGTAGAGGGTGTAATGATGAGGGGGAAGGGTAGAGGGGTGTACTGATGAGTGGGGAAAGGGTAGAGGGTGTCTGTGAATGGGAAGGGTAGATATGAGTGATGAGGGGGAAGGGAGGGGAGTAAGATTGGGGGGAAAGGTAGAGGTTGTAGTGATAAAGAGGAACTGTGTGGGATAGTGTAGGAAAGTAAGGGTGGGTCTTGAGATGGGCAGTGGAGAGTAGCAGTGTGCAGGGTTAGGAGGAATTCCTTGGGGGTTAGTGTTCCCCTGCCTACCTCTCTTCTTTTTTTAATGCTTTCTTAACTGTTCCTTTCATTGTCCTGTCCTGATCACTACATCGGTAGAATATATGTTTTGTGCGGCATGTACGTCATGCATGTGAGTGTGTTTGTGTGTGTGCACAAATGCATTTTAGTGTGTTGAACTTTAATACAAGTACAGTAGTTGTGGAAAAACCCAATTTTTCTATGCGAGTGTAATGACATTAGTGGGGGATGAAGGCAGGGTGAGAGAGAGTGGCATGCTAGCCACTATACTGTTAGAGGCTTGTGAGGTATTATTGCATTGCCACACCTTGCTTTTAAGGCTAATTAGTTGCAAGTCATTAAGCTAGAATCTAGTCTGAGATTGTAGTTTAGACAGTGACGTTAGGCAAAGAATGTAGGTGTAAGTAGCTTGAGTACCAACATTCTTGTATCTGTAGGCTTACAACTTAACATAGGTGCTAAGGGCCATTTTTAAGGTTCAACAGCCAGCAGTCACTAAAGGTTAGCTGAATGGGTCAGTGAGAAAGAGAAATGAGCTATAATTCCAGCATTAATTCATGACTCTAAGCTCTGGTGCAAATAGCAGTGATTCATTAATCAATCTCAGGGAGGGATAGATTCCAGGAAGACTGAGATAAGGAATAACTCTTTCCCATTTGCAGTTGATCCCAAGGTAAGCCGTTATTGTACCTCAGGTGTTAGGATTTGTGCAAATCTGTATTAAATGGGTATTTTTATTGGCTTATAATCTGAGTTAGGCAGCACAGTTGGAGTTTTCTAGACCTCACCCAGAGAATTCAACCAGTAGCACCCTGGTAAGTAACAGCCCTGTTGAAAGAGGAAAGTCCATGATAACTCAGTATGAGATGGCTGGTATTTAGTGTGGATTTGATCGATGAACTGGTTAATTATAGTGTCAGTCAGGTAGAGTATTCCTCTATATGACAGTAGTGTACGTTTTCCCTCTGATAGTATCTTGGTGATATTGAAGTTCCTAGGATGACTTGACACCTTTTTGATTTGCACGGTTACTATGAGAGACATTGTTAATCTGGTATGTAGTGATAATTAATGAAGATGTTGACAGATCTACATTTCATAAAATGGTCTTTGAATGTTTGGAAATGTTAATAATTTCTGAAATTTCCAGAACGCAGAGATGTCTTTCAACTTTGGTGCAACGGAGTTCAAATTCCCACCTAAGTCAGGATACATAGCAGTGTGTCAGGCCAACAAGGAATGCATTGTAAGCTCAGGTGTTAAGGGAGGTGGAGATAAACCACAAAAGGTTCAGAACAATGCTCCACAAGCTGTAATAATTGAGGTAAGAGCTACCACACATGATACAGTATGCACTTTTATCTAATTTGTGTAGTACTAATGCAAGGTTTAGTTTTATTTTTTACAAAACCCCACTGATTGTCTTCCACTGAAGTAGGGTGACCCCAGAAAAAAAAGCAACTATTTGTCATTAATTATTTAGTAGCTGTCTTGCCAGAAGTATGCAGACATAACAATTCAAATGGCCCTCCAAAATTTTTATCTTGCTCACAACAGCTAAAGATCTGATGGAACACCTGCTGGATGCTTGTGCCTCTACCACATAAAACCTCTTGTACCCCTCTCTGTGACCCTTCTTCTTCCACACAGACTTGCATATCTAAATCCCCAAATCACCTTAATAATTGCTCCTCTTAAATCTGAATTATTCATTGTGTAATCCAACATTGTCTTCTAAGTCCTACATGCTGAAATTAGAGTGGTTGATACTTTTGTTCAATAACTATATGAAAGAGGGGAATGTTAAAATTATAGGGGAATAAGTTTACTGAGTATACCAGGTAAAGTGTATGGTAGGGTTATTATTGAAAGAATTAGATGTGAGACATAGAGCAGGATCAGAGTTAAACAAGGAGGCTTTAGAATGTGTAGGGGATGTGTAGATCAAGTGTTTACATTGAAGTATGTAAGTGAACAATATTTAGTTAAAGGTAGGAAAGTTTTTGTTGCATTTATGGATTTAAAAAAAACATATGATAGGGTGGATAGGGGAGCAGTGTGGCAGATGTTGCAAGTGTATGGAATAGGTAGTAAGTTACTAAATGATGATTTGAACAATTACAGACCCTTATCAAAAATAATACACAAGCGACTTTACTCCTACCTTACTTCCAACAACATACTTAACCCATGCCAGTTTGGGTTTAGACCAAAAAATAGTGCGAATGATGCTATTATACAAATGCTTGACCTAATATACACAGCTCTCGATAAAAATGAATATCCTCTGGGGCTCTTTATCGACCTATGAAAAGCATTTGACACAGTTGACCAATCTCTTGCACCTCAAATTGAATTATTACGGCATAAGCGGACATTCTCTTGACTACCTAAAATCCTATCTTAACGACAGACACCAGTATGTACATGCAAATGGAGTCAACTCCGCTATCCAACCTGTAGCTGTAGGAGTACCCCAGGGTAGTGTCCTAGGCCCACTCCTCATCTACATTAATGATCTCCCCAGTGCATCCCAACTCCTTAAACCAGGTCTATTCGCAGATGACACTACATATGTCTACTCCCATTCAGACCAAGCTGTGCTTGGAAACACTGTAAACAATGAACTGCTGAAGATATATTCTTGGATGACGACCAACAAACTCGCTCTCAACATTGACAAAACATAATTCATGCTGTTTGGCAATAGAGCCTCAAATATTCAATTTAGCATACTGTTCAATGGTTCCGCTATATCAAGACACACAGTGGGCAAATTTCTAGGTCTTCTCCTTGACTATAATCTTAATCCTTTGACTGTTGCAAGCCCCTTTCTGAAACTGGCATTCTATGTCGCAAAATTTTTGGAAAAAAAAAAACAAAAAAAATTCTTATGAAATGATAGAGAATCTTTTCCTGATGGTAATGACACCAAAAGTACGAAATTTGGTCGAAAACTCGTGGAATTACACTCCCACGAAGTTAGCAGTCTCGGTGACACATACGCATCGGCGATTTCGCTGATTTTGAGCCCTGTTTTTGGCCAGTTCTGTTGTTCCAGTTGACCAAACTCATAGCTATTTCTTTAGAACTCCATTTTTTCTATCAGTTGAGTACAAGAAACTGCCCATTTACCGATTTGAATTACCCAATAAAGTGGTCAGAAATTGGCAGTTTGGCCAATTTCACGCAAATTAAAAAAGATGCCAATTTCAAAATAGGGTCCAGAATAAACAATGTAGACATTCTTGGCACTAAAATAACATATCCTCTGTTCATTAGTCATGTCTCTAGGCCCCCTCTTATATTACTATTGCTTTCTATTTTGATTTTTTATTCATACAAAAAATACAAAATCTACTGTTATGGAGACTATTGCATTATTGTAAAAATGGTATAAGTAATATCAGTGCATTAGTGAAAGAATATTAGTCTCCCCAGTTGACATGTATTAAACGTGTGGTGTGATTTGCTTACTCCTGAACATTGGTAAAAATCGAACAGTTCCGCTACTTTGAGCTCAATTTCAAGGTCATTTTCATTGTGAAACTAATCAAAATCATCTCTATTTCTGAAAATGAGAATACAACGATAAATACTATACGAAAATACACCTCAAAGCCGGATTTTAATCCAAAAAAACAGTCAGTTTTTTTTTTTTCTCATTATGCACTGTGTGCTGCAGGATTTTTTTTTATGTGGTCCACACTGACCACACAGACCCATTCTTTCACATGTGGGCTTACACGTATTAATACGTCTGAAACAGTGGCGCTTAAGACATATATATACGACCAAAACAGTCAAAGGGTTAAATTTCAGTCCCATACCCATGACAGAGACAAGAAAATTTCCAAATCATTAGGAATCCTCTCCAAGATACGATATCATGTACCACAAACGACTCTCTTTACCCTGTACCACTCTCTAATGTATCCTTACCTCACCTATGGCATTTGTGCCTGGGGCTCTACCATTGCCAACCACCTTAATAATCCAACAAAAAACTGCTGTGTGGGTGATAACCAGCTCCTGTGCTAGACAGCACTCCCCACCACTTTTCAAAAGACTCAACTTGCTAAATATACAAGACACACTCTTATTATTGTGCCTACTACATTTTTTTTTTTTTTCCAACAAGTCGGCCGTCTCCCACCGAGGCAGGGTGACCCAAAAAAGAAAGAAAATCCCCAAAAAGAAAATACTTTCATCATCATTCAACACTTTCACCACACTCGCACATTATCACTGTTTTTGCAGAGGTGCTCAGAATACAACAGTTTAGAAGCATACACATATAAAGATTCACAACATATCCCTCCAAACTGCCAATATCCCAAACCCCTCCTTTAAAGTGCAGGCATTGTACTTCCCATTTCCAGGACTCAAGTCCGACTATATGAAAAAAACCGGTTTCCCTGAATCCCTTCACTAAATATTACCCTGCTCACACTCCAACAGATCGTCAGGTCCCAAGTACCATTCGTCTCCATTCACTCCTATCTAACACGCTCACACACTCTTGCTGGAAGTCCAAGCCCCTTGCCCACAAAACCTCCTTTACCCCCTCTCTCCAACCCTTTCGAGGACGACCCCTACCCCGCCTTCCTTCCCCTATAGATTTATATGCTTTCCATGTCATTCTACTTTGATCAATTCTCTCTAAATGACCAAACCACCTCAACAACCCCTCTTCTGCCCTCTGACTAATACTTTTATTAACTCCACACCTTTTCCTAATTTCCACACTCCGAATTTTCTGCATAATATTTACACCACACATTGCCCTTAAACAGGACATCTCCACTGCCTCCAACCGTCTCCTCGCTGCTGCATTTACCACCCAAGCTTCACACCCATATAAGAGTGTTGGTACTACTATACTTTCATACATTCCCTTCTTTGCCTCCATAGATAACGTTTTTTGACTCCACATATACCTCAACGCACCACTCACCTTTTTTCCCTCATCAATTCTATGATTAACCTCATCCTTCATAAATCCATCCGCCAACACATCAACTCCCAAGTATCTGAAAACATTCACTTCTTCCATACTCCTCCTCCCCAATTTGATATCCAATTTTTTTTATCTAAATCATTTGACACCCTCATCACCTTACTCTTTTCTATGTTCACTTTCAACTTTCTACCTTTACACACATTCCCAAACTCATCCACTAACCTTCGCAATTTTTCTTTAAAATCTCCCATAAGCATAGTATCATCAGCAAAAAGTAACTGTGTCAATTCCCATTTTGAATTTGATTCCCCAAAATTTAATCCCACCCCTCTCCCAAACACCCTAGGATTTACTTCCTTTACAACCCCATCTATAAATATATTAAACAACCATGGTGACATTACACATCCCTGTCTAAGACCTACTTTTACCGGGAAGTAGTCTCCCTCTCTTCTACACACCCTAACCTGAGCCTCACTATCCTCATAAAAACTCTTTACAGCATTTAATAACTTACCACCTATTCCATATACTTGCAACATCTGCCACATTGCTCCTCTATCCACTCTATCATATGCCTTTTCTAAATCCATAAATGCAATAAAAACTCCCCTACCTTTATCTAAATACTGTTCACATATATGCTTCAATGTAAACACTTGATCTACACATCCCCTACCCACTCTGAAACCTCCTTGCTCATCCGCAATCCTACATTCTGTCTTACCTCTAATTCTTTCAATTATAACCCTACCGTACACTTTTCCTGGTATACTCAGTAAACTTATTCCTCTATAATTTTTAGTCTCTTTTTGTCCCCTTTCCCTTTATATAAAGGGACTATACATGCTCTCTGCCAATCCCTAGGTACCTTCCCCTCTTTCATACATTTATTAAACAAAAGTACCAACCACTCCAACACTATATCTTCCCCTGCTTTTAACATTTCTGTCATGATCCCATCAGTTCCAGCTGCTTTACCCCCTTTCATTCTACGTAATGCCTCACGTACCTCCCCCACACTTACATTCTGCTCTTCTTGTCTCCTAAAAGATGGTATACCTCCCTGACCAGTACATGAAATTACTGCCTCTGTTTCTTCCTTAACATTTAAAAGTTCCTCAAAATATATACTACATATACAGAACTTTAAACTCAACTGTAAACCCTCGCTTAAAACTACTACTCGACAGTTACGACAGAATGAACAGACACAATACAAGCCATAAGGCACTTTTCTACATCACTCAAGTCAGACTCTCACTATGCAAGAACGCTATGCACATAAAAGGCCCGAAGATCTGGAACTCGCTTCGGGAACAGGTCAAGGATCCCCTGACAGCTTATAAATTTAGGACTTTGCTAAAAAAATCATCTTTTCTGACAATATTAACCAAATCAACCAAACTTCTCCTAACTAGCTTTATCATGTGAGCTCTAGGCTCTTAATTCTGCCAATCCATAAAATCATTTTGTTTCTCAATATTAACCAAATCTGCCAAAACATCTGCTAATTAGCCTTATCATGTGACCTTCTAGCTTTTAATTCTGCCATTCCATAAAATATTACCACCTGCAATATTACTTGTAAGTTAGATTTTGTACTAAGTTTAAATAAGATTGTAAAACAGCTAACCACTATTCCTTGTTTAGTTTTAAGCACAGTTACTATGTACTTTATCTTTTCTAGTTTTAATTAGTTACTATTTATTAGGATTAGTTTGCCTGAAATGCCTCAGCATGATAGTGGCTATCTTTTTATTATTTTTATTATCACACTGGCCGATTCCCACCAAGGCAGGGTGGCCCGAAAAAAAAAAACTTTCACCATCATTCACTCCATCACTGTCTTACCAGAAGGGTGCTTTACACTACAGTGGCTATCTTTGTACTTAGCAAATCAAAATTGTAATTACACATTGTAACCTTTACAAAGAAATAAACTTTATCTGAGAGCAATGTGTGGTGTGAATATAATGCAGAGAATTCGTAGTTTGGAAGTTAAGAGGAGGTGCGGGATTACCAAAACTGTTGTCCAGAGGGCTGAGGAAGGGTTGTTGAGGTGGTTCGGACATGTGGACAGAATGGAGCAAAACAGAATGACTTCAAGAGTGTATCAGTCTGTAGTGGAAGGAAGGCGGGGTAGGGGTCGGCCTAGGAAAGGTTGGAGGGAGGGGGTAAAAGAGGTTTTGTGTGCGAGGGGCTTGGACTTCCAGCAGGCATGCGTGAGCGTGTTTGATAGGAGTGAATGGAGACAAATGGTTTTTAATACTTGACGTGCTGTTGGAGTGTGAGCAAAGTAACATGTATGAAGGGGTTCAGGGAAACCGGCAGGCCGGACTTGAGTCCTGGAGATGGGAAGTACAGTGCCTGCACTCTGAAGGAGGGGTGTTAATGTTGCAGTTTAAAAACTGTAGTGTAAAGCACCCTTCTGGCAAGACAGTGATGGAGTGAATGATGGTGAAAGTTTTTCTTTTTCGGGCCACCCTGCCTTGGTGGGAATCGGCCAGTGTGATAATAAAAAAAAAAAATATTTATTTATAAATCAAAATTGTAATTACACATTGTAAACTATGCAAAGAAATTAAATAAAGAGTTTTATGAGGATAGTGAGGCTCAGGTTAGGGTGTGTAGGAGAGAGGAAGATTACTTCCCAGTAAAAGTAGGCCTTAGACAGGGATGTGTAGTGTCACCATTGTTGTTTAATATATTTATAGATGGGGTTGTAAAAGAAGTAAATGGTAGGGTGTTGGGGAGAGGGGTAGGATTAAATTATGGGGAATCAAATACAAAATGGAGGATGACACTTACTTTCTGCTGATGATACTGTGCTTTTGGGAGATTCTAAAGAGAAGTTGCAAATGTTAGTGGATGAGTTTGAGAGGGTATGTAAAGGAAAAAAGTTGAAAATGAACATAGGTAAGAGGAAGGTGATGAGGGTATCAAACGAGTTAGGTAAAGAAAAATTGGATATCACATTGGAGGGAGGGAGTATGGAAGAAGTGAGTATTTGGAATTAGACTTATCAGCAGATGGGTTTATGAAGGACAAGGTAAACCATAGAACTGATGAAAGAAAATGGGTGAGTGGTACATTAAGGTATCTGTGGAAACAACGAATGTTTTCCACAGAGGCAAAGACTGAAATTTATGAGAGTATAATGGTACCAACTCTTATATTGGTTGTGAAGCATGGGTTGCAAATGGTGCAGCATGGAGGAGGCTGGAGGCAGTGGAGATGTTGTGTCTAAGGGCAATGTGTGGTGTAAATATTATGCAGATAATTTATTTTATTTTTTTTTTATTGCACACTGGCCGATTCCCACCAAGGCAGGGTGGCCCGAAAAAGAAAAACTTTCACCATCATTCACTCCATCACTGTCTTGCCAGAAGGGTGCTTTACACTACAGTTTCTAAACTGCAACATTAACACCCCTCCTTCAGAGTGCAGGCACTGTACTTCCCATCTCCAGGACTCAAGTCCGGCCTACCGGTTTCCCTGAATCCCTTCATAAATGTTACTTTGCTCACACTCCAACAGCATGTCAAGTATTAAAAACCATTTGTCTCCATTCACTCCTATCAAACACGCTCACGCATGCCTGCTGGAGTCCAAGCCCCCTTTCACACAAAACCTTTTTTACCCCCTCCCTCCAACCTCTCCTAGGCCGACCCCTACCCCGCCTTCCTTCCACTACAGACTGATAAACTCTTGAAGTCATTCTGTTTTGCTCCATTTTCTCTACATGTCCGAACCACCTCAAAGGGCCCTTCCTCAGCCCTCTGGACAACAGTTTTAGCAATCCTGCACCTCCTCCTAACTTCCAAACTACGAATTCTCTGCATTATGTTCACACCACACATTGCCCTCAGACATGACTCTCCACTGCCCTCCAGCCTTCTCCTCGCTGCAACTTCATCCCCCGATGCTTCACACCCCAAAAAGAGCGTTGGTAAAAAATATACTCTCTACATTTCCCTCTTTGCCTCCAAGGGGCAAGTTCTTTGTTTTCACAGACTCCTAAGTGCACCACTCACCCTTTTCCCCTCATCAATTCTGTGATTCACCTCATCTTTCATAGACCCATCCGCTGACATGTCCACTCCCAAATATCTGAATATATTCACCTCCTCCATACTCTCTCCCTCCAATCTGATATCCAATCTTTCATCACCTAATCTTTTTGTTATCCTCATAACCTTACTCTTTCCTGTATTCACCTTTAATTTTCTTCTTTTACATACCCTACCAAATTCATCCACCAACCTCTGCAACTTCTCTTCAGAATCTCCCAAGAGCAGTGTCATCAGCAAAGAGCAACTGTGACAACTCCCACTTTGTGTGATTCTTTGTCTTTTAACTCCACGCCTCTTGCCAAAACCCTCGCATTTACTTCTCTTACAACCCCATCTATAAATATATTAAATAGCCACGGTGACATCACACATCCTTGTCTAATGCCTACTTTTACTTGGAAATAATCTCCCTCCCTCCTACATACTCTAACTTGAGCCTCACTATCCTCGTAAAAACTCTTCACTGCTTTCAGTAACCTACCTCCTATACCATACACCTGCAACATCTGCCACATTGCTCCCTGTCCACCCTGTCATATGCCTTTTCCAAATCCATAAATGCCACAAAAACCTCTTTAGCCTTATCTAAATACTGTTCACTTATATGTTTCACTGTAAACACCTGGTCCACACACCCCCTACCTTTCCTAAAGCCTCCTTGTTCATCTGCTATCCTATTCTGCATTTTACTTTTAATTCTTTAAATAACTCTACCATACACTTTACCAGGTGTACTCAACAGACTTTTTTTTTTTTTTTTTTTTTTTCTTCTTCTTCTTCTTCTTCTTCTTCTTCTTCTTCTTCTTCTTCTTCTTCTTCTTCTTCTTCTTTTTTTTCTTCTTTTTTTTTTTTTCCTTCAAAAAAAAGTCGGCCGTTCCCACCGGGCAGGGTGGCCAAAAAAAAGAAAAAAAAACCCCAAAAAAAAAAATACTTTCATCTCATTCAACATTATCCCCCGTAATTTTTGCACCCTTTTTGTCCCCTTTCCCTTTTTTCAAAAGAATATGCATCCCCTCTCCAATCCCTGGGTTTCCTTTACCCTCTTCCATACTTTTTTAAAAATAAACAGCACCAACCACCCAAAACTATATCCCACCCTTTTAACATTTCTATTTTTATCTCATCAATCCCCTGCCTTACCTCCTTTCATTTTCCCTACTCACTCAAAAATTTCCCCCCACACTCACAGCTGACCTTTTCCTCACCCCCTAAAAGATGTTATTCCTCCTTACCCTATACATGAAATCACAGCTTCCCTTTTTTCATCATTTAACTTTTAAAAAATTTCCCCCTTTTTCCCAAATCCTAAAACTCTCCATTTGTAACCTCCTCCCCTTTTTTTTAACTGACACATCCTTTTGTTCTCAAGGCTTCCCAACTTGTTAACCTGCTAAAAACTTTTTCTTTTTTTTAAACAAAATTTGTTGAAACATTCACCCACTTCTCATTTGCTCTCTTTTACTTGTTTCAACTCTCTTACCTTCTCTTTTTCCCCATATACCCTTCCCCTTTTGCATCACTTTACTTTGTAAAAATTCTCATATGCAAAATTTTTCCCCCTATACTCTTTTTTCATATATTCCCCAATCGCCCCTTTTCCCCTCCCGCACCCACTTTCCTGAACCACAAATTCTGTGAACACTTTTAACATACTTTTTTAAAACCCTACCCCTACCTCTTCGACCCTGCCTATGCTCTTGTTACCCCATCTACCCCCAATTGGTTTTATTTTACCCTATCTGCCTCCTTTTTTAGTTTTGAACTTCACCTCTTTTTTTCCCCTGATGCTTCTATTCCCTTGTATCCCCATCTACCTTTTACTCTGTGTAGCTACAACAAAAAGTGATCGTATATCTGGGGCCCGTCATAAACATGTACACCCTGAATCTACTAAACAGTCTTTTATTATATACATAATCCAAAAAAACTACTGTCTTTTTCGCCTACATATATTTTTTATACTTATTTACCCTCTTTTTCTTAAAAAAGGATTCCTATAACTAACCCCTTTCAACAAAGTTCAATCAAGGGTTCTATTATGTTTACACCTGGACCCCAAATTTACCTATTACACCCTCTCTAAAGTTTCTCCTCTTTAGCTTCAGGTCCTCTACCAAAATTTTATCCTCACTTGGGTTAAAGGCCTAACATTCACTTAACATCCCCAAAAAACTCTCTCTTCCTCTACTTTCCTCTCTTCTCCAGTGAAAACCCATTTTTTATGACCCCTTTTCGCATCCAACTTTACTTTAACCCCCAATAATCCTTGAATTTAACATTCATGTTCTCTTTTTTCCCCCCAAAAGTCCTTCAACTTTTGCCCCCCCCTTCCTTAGCTCTAAACTTTTCAGATCTCCGTTTTTTCCCATTTTTTTCCCCCCCACCGAAATCCTACCCCTTCGCTTTGTTTCGCTTAGGGCCAGGAACCCCAATTTCTTTTCGTTAAAACATCAGCAATCATCTGTTTCTTGTTCCGCACTACATCCACGCACTTTCAAGCATCCCGTTTTTTAAAAGTTTTTTTTTTTTTTTTTAGAAAATGTTTCAGGGAGGGGGTTACTACCCATTGCTCCCGGCATTTTAGTCGCCTCATACGAAGCATGGCTTACGGGGGAAAAAGATTCTTTTCCATTCCCCATTTACAATAAAAGAAATAAAAAAGAACAAGACTATTTAGAAAAAGGAAAAAAACCTAGGTTGTAAGTATTAGCATGTCCGTGCTGTGAGTGTGCCCAAAAGGGAAAGTAGGATGCAAGAACCCCTGTTATCTAGCGTTTTATGAGACAGAAAGAGGACCAGCAATCCTCCATCATGTAAAACAGTTACAGGTTTCTTTTTTTACGTCATTGGCAGGCGGTATTTCCCTGGGCGGTTGCGTCTACCAAACCCACTACCTTAATTTGTAGAGTAGAATTAAGATTAGGTAGGAGTTACTAAAGTATTATTCAGGGTTAAAGGGGGGTGTGGGGGTTTTTTTGATTATTTAAGAGGTGGAACAAAATAGGATGATTGGGGGGGTTTTTAAAATCTTTTAGATGATGGGGAGGGGTAAAAGGGTTTTGTGCAAGGGCTTGGACAAAGAGCAGGCAGTGGCATGTTAGAAGGAGTGAATGGAATGAATGGTTTTTTTGGGCCTGACGAGCTGTTGGAGTTTGAGCGAGTAAACAGTATTTTGTGAAGGGATTAGGGAAACCCGGGTTTTGGACTTTAGGCCTGGGATGGGAAGTTCAATTTCCGCGCTTTTAAAAAAGGGGTTTAGGGGTTTCATCTAAACGTCATATCTGAGTGCCCCTGCAAAGAAGTGTTATGTGTGAATGGTGGGGAAAGTGTTTTTTTTTTTTGGGGTTTCCTGCCTCAAAGGGAATGGCCCCGTGTTTCAAACAAAAAAAAAAGAAAACGTTAGACATCCCCTTTTAATGTTCACTTGTAAGAAAAACTGATTATTTGCATCAAAGGAAAAAAAACACTTTCCCCACTTGAACTGTTCAATTTATTTTGTCTTTAGTGTATCAATATCAGTGTTCGAGAGATGCTTTGATGACTGAGGGTATGCCGTCAAAAATTTTTTTTCCCGAGTGCCAAGGGGAGAGTTCAAGAGTTGCGTGCTGAATTTGTAATCAAACTAATGTATTGTTCCTGGTGCAGTATAAAAATTTAGTTTACAGGGAATAAAATATTGTTTAAAAAAAAAGAAATCCATAGCCATATAGCGTCAGGACCCATAACTGAATATAATGTAATCTCATATGAGCCATAATAGTCATTGGATAAAAGGTATTTTTTTTATTTTTGTGATAACATGCTGTTTGAAAATTAGTTGAAATGTTTTTTATTTTTTCAACCTGTGTTAATTCACAACTTACTATTTGTTTTCATTTTACCAGCCCTCAAGAGAACTTGCAGAACAGACCTTAAAACAAGTTCAGCTATTCCGTAAGTTTCTGGATAATCCAGTGGTTCGTGACCTTCTTGTTGTTGGTGGCATACCTGTGAAGGATCAGATAGCAGCACTCAAAGAGGAATAGTATTTTTTTGTGGCCCCTGGGCGCTTGGGGATCTTATTAATACTGGGGCAGCGCTCTGCAGTCCTGCAAATTCTTTGTATTAGATGAGGCTGATGGACTCCTTAAACAGGTAATATTGTGCTTAGTGTTAATATTATGTTTTACTATTATTATTGCATTTCCCTATGGGAAATGTACTAGGCACTAAGAAGAAACTGATGAATTTGCCGCAAGTGAAAAAAGCGCTTTCTATACAAAAAAGTTCCCGTTTTTAAAATAAGCCCAAATTTGAAAAATTGTTTGATTGGTTACTGAGATTATGTTGCCCAAAGTTTGTAGGGTTTTTTTCTCAGAAATAACATTTGGGGAGCTTCATCGTTATTTTTATACAGCTTTCCTCACTTTAAAAAACCCTTCCCGGGTCGCGGCCCTCTCAGGACTTGTTCTCAGGGCCCCCCAAATTTCAAAAAAAAAAAAAAAAAAAAAATTTTTAGAAAAAAAAAAGAATCTTTTCCCGATCATAATGAAACCCAAAAAACGAAATTTGATGGAAAATTGGGAATTTTGGGTCTTGCGAAGTTGCAGCTCGCGAGTTTAAAAGCATCGGGGGATTTTGCCCACTTGACCCTATTTTTTAGCCAATTCCAGTGTACTAGTCGACAAAAATAATAATATTTTCGCCTAAATTTTTTCCCTTTTTTCTATTTAATGATAAAGAAACCACCCATTTACCAATTTCAACTATCCAATAAAGTGGTCAGAATTTAGCAATTTTGCCAATTTCACACAAATTTCAAAAGATGCCAATTTTCAAATAGGGTCCAGAATAAACAAGACAGACATTCCTGGCACTAAAATAACATTTTTTTCTGTTCATTAGTCACATCCCCAGGCCCCTCTTACATTTCTTTTGCTTTCCACTTTGAATTTTTATTCTCACAAAAAATAAAAGATTTATTGTTATGCAGACTACTGCATTAGTGCAGAAATGGTATAAATAATATCAGTGCACTTGTGAAAGAATATTAGACTCACCAGTTGAAGTGTATTGGACGCTTAGCATGATTTGTTTACTTTTGAACTTTGGTAAAAATCGAGCATTTCTGCTACTTTGAGCTCAATTTCAAGGTACTTTTCATTGTAAAACCAGTCAAAATCATCTCAATTTCTGTAATATGTCTTTCATTCTATAAAATGAGACCAGGAAAACTAGAATACAACAATAAATACCATACGAAAATACAATGCAAAGTCGCTGTTTTAATCCAAAAACACGGTCAAAGTTTTTTTTTTTTCTCATTATGCACTGTGCGCTGCAGGATTTTTTTTTATACTGCACACACTGACCACATAGACTCATTCTTTCATATGTAGGCCTACCAGCTTTCTCTCACTAGATTTGAAGGCGCTAGAATTTATGAGTACTAGTATGTCAAAGGACCCTGGCATGTAAGCAGTACTAGTACGGCCAAAACCCTGAAAGGGCTATTAACGGAGTTCCGTTCCTAAGACCACTTCGCAAATTTATTGCTAACAAGGAGCATACTATAATGGTAGTGAGTTTCTGTCGACCATCTTTGATATTGTTTTAATGTCACCTTTGCACCATTTATAACAGTTTTAGTATACAGCCTCTCCTCACTTAGCGACATACTTATTTATTGATGCCTCGAACTTACAACGAGCTGTCTGACCAGTATTTATACCTAAATCATTTACACCTACCATCTTACTTACGTCCGAGCTTGGTTCCAACCAACTGGTCATAACTCAAAATGGATGTAAATCGAACCTTAGAAAATTGCTGATTGAGATATTTCAAAAATTAAATCTTAATCTTGTAAAGCAATCAATCTTTTATGATTGTTGTGGAAATCACTTCAATCCATTCATTATTATTGTGGTTTTCACAAAATAGGTGAATAGCTCACATCCAAGATAACAGCCAAAAGCAAGTGCATACCTGAGCACTTGGGAAATATTTTTTTCTTGAAAAAATCTTTTTTTCTTTTTCATAAGCTACGAGTTTCTCTTAGAGTTTGCCCTTGTGCCAGATTCATTTTCTCTCATAAAAGTGACGAAAAAAGGATAATAAGCCTTATGGTCGGCGGTGTCCACAAAGTCCCTTTCCTATCTGCGCAGCAGTCCTTCATATTATGCTAGATAATATTTGTTCTGGCACATTTTTTATGTTTCTGTGCTATTGATATTTTGCCTTATGTCATAATAGATTAATTGTGATAGGTAAATATGCCTTACTGTTGATATTAGCATAAAATAGAACATTTTGTCAGCTGCTTTCTCTTGCTTGTGTCAGCACTTCTACCCAGAAGGTTCCTGATTGGTTCTCCGACTATGTTAGCTACATAGTATTGTGTGTTACTTTTTACTAAATATTTTACTACTGTATATCAAAAAAAAATAAAAAAAAAATCTGATATTGTTTTAATGTCACCTTAGCACTATTTACAACATTTCTGGTATATTTTTAAATGTTTATATAGTAGTGTACTGTATATTGAAATAAACAGAATAGAAGAAATCAGCTCTTATATATTATTTAGGTATGAATACTGGTCAGAGAGCCCATCATAAGTCTGAGGCGTCAGTAAATGAGTATGTCGCTAAGTGAGGAGAGGCTGTATTTCATTTTTTACTTTTTAAGCTGTTAGTACAGTTTCTCCTCACTAAGTGACATACTCGTTTACCGACGCCTTGGACTTACGACGGGCTCTGACCAGTATTTATACCTAAATAATGTATATTAGAGCTGATTTCCTCTATTCTCTTTATTTCAATATACAGTGGACCCCGGTTAACGATATTTTTTCATTCCAGAAGTATGTTCAGGTGCCAGTACTGACCAAATTTGTTCCCATAAGGAATATTGTGAAGTAGATTAGTCCATTTCAGACCACCCCCAAACATACACCTACAAACGCACTTACATAAATACACTTACATAATTGGTCGCATTGGGAGGTGATCGTTAAGCGGGGGTCCACTGTACAGTACACTACTGTATAAACATTTAAAAAATATACCAGAAATGTTATAAATAGTGCAAAAGTGACATTAACCCTTTCAGGGTTTCGGCCGTACTAGTACTGCTTACGCGCCAGGGTCCTTGACGTACTAGTAGTCATAATTTCTAGCGCCTTCAAATCTAGTGAGAGAAAGCTGGTAGGCCTACATATGAAAGAATGGGTCTATGTGGTCAGTATGCACAGTATAAAAAAAAAAATCCTGCACCACACAGTGCATAATGAGAAAAAAAACTTTGACCGTGTTTATGGATTAAAAGAGCGGCTTTGCACTGTATTTTCATATGGTATTTATTGTTGTATTCCAGTTTTCCTGGTCTCATTTTATAGAATGGAAGACATATTACAGAAATTGAAATGATTTTGACTGGTTTTACAATGAAAAGTACCTTGAAATTGAGCTCAAATTAGCAGAAATGTTCGATTTTTACCAAAGTTCAAGAGTAAACAAATCATGCTAAGCGTCCAATACACGTCAACTGGTGAGTCTAATATTCTTTCACAAGTGCGCCAATATTATTTATACCATTTCTACACTAATGCAGTAGTCTGCCTAGCAGTAAATCTTCTATTTTTTGTGAGAATAAAAATTCAAAATG
Source organism: Cherax quadricarinatus (assembly GCF_026875155.1). NCBI lineage: Eukaryota > Metazoa > Arthropoda > Malacostraca > Decapoda > Parastacidae > Cherax > Cherax quadricarinatus. Next base: position 133,964,481 of record NC_069399.1, on the reverse strand, counting down.
GAAAGCAAAAGAATGTAAGAGGGGCGTGGGAACGTGACTAATGAACAGAGGAAATGTTATTTTAGTGCCAAGAATGTCTTTCTTGTTTGTTCTGGACCCTATTTGGAAATTGGCATCTTTTGAAATTTGTGTGAAATTGGCAAAATTGCTAAATTCTGACCACTGTATTGGATAGTTGAAATCGGTAAATGGGTGGTTTCTTGCACTCATTCGATAGAAAAAATGGAGTTCTAGCGAAATAGTTATGATTTTTGTCGACTAGTGCATTGAAATTGGCTGAAAATAAGGCTCAAAGTGGGCAAAAATCGCCAATGCGTAAACATCGTTGAGACCGGTAACTTCACGAGAGCATAATTCTGTAAGTTTTCAATAAAATTTCATACTTTTGGGTGTCATTATGATCAGGAAAAGATTCTCTATCTTTTCATAAGTTTTTTTTTTTTTTTTTTTTTTTTTTTTTTTTTTTTTTTTTTTTTTTTTTTTTTTTTGAAATTTGGGAGACCCTGAGAACAAGTCTATGAGAGGGCCTGTGGACCCTGGAAGGGTTAAAACAATATCAAAGATAGTTGACACAAACCCACTACCATTATAGTATGCTCCTCACTTAGCAACGGATTTGTTTAATGACGTGGTCTTAGGAATGGAACTCTTGTCATTAAGTGAGGAGAGGCTGTACTGTATTTTATACTGTAAGGTTTAGGAGAGACACTGTGCATACCTGGAGTATACCTGGAGAGGGTTCCGGGGGTCAACGCCCTAACGGCCCAATCTGTGACCAGGCCTCATGATGGATCAGGGCTGATCAACCAGGCTGTTACTGTTCGCTGCACATTAATGTACGAACCACAGCCCGGCTAATCAGGTATTGACTTTAGGTGCCTATCCAGAGCCTTCTTGAGGACAACCATGGGTCTATTGGTAATCTCCCTTATACATATATGAACCTGTTTTTACATATCTCCCTTCTCTTCCATCCACCCATATTCCTGTCTTCATGTTAGTACAGCCAAATGTCATTTGGACAGTTACTCATTTTCTTTTAACATGATGGAAGCCACTTAAAGTAAAAATCAACTATTGGCCTTTGCTCAGAGTGTACTTATTTGATCTCTCACACTCAAGTCTGTGTTTCTTTCTGGTCATTCTATCTTATGAAAGTCAATATAATCCAGTTTAGAGTGATACTCAGATTGTTAAAGTATGGAGTATTGCTAAGCCGGGATGCTCGCTTAAGTGAATTTCTGCAACAAGTAGTGAATTACAGGTAGAAATGGGGTCACCTCTTGCAAGCGAATTTACATGGTAAAATAGCATGTAGCTAGGAGACACCCTATTCTCGAATATAAGTTGAAATTCTAAGGCTTTTTATTTATTTATTTATTTGAAAGTAGGGTGTTGACTTATTCGTGGGTAATATTCCTAAAAAGTTGAAATCTATAGACTCATCCCTGTACTGAAAACCACTATTCTAAGAATAGAGTAGCACTGTAGTAGGTCTACTTGCTTGTTAAGCAAGTCCTGCCCACAATCACACAACTGTTTCCTCTCATATATCTCTCCAAATCTTGCAGTTTGTTCCTCTCCTCTGCAACTCTTTTAACTGCCCAGCTAGTAGTTTTCTGATATTTTTAATTGTGAAATTGTCAAATATGAGTCCATGTTTTGAGTAAATGTGTTCAAAACCATATTTGCAACCCCCAGAACTAAACATTTGAAAATCTCCATTGTCGAGATAGCAAGTTATTACAGCACTGTACTTGTCACAACAGTAAGTGATATATGATGGAAGATGAAGTTAGCTTCAGCTACTTAATCCCTTTGAAATGTATAGTAATTTGGGACTTTTGCTACTAATACAGTAGGGCCCCACTTTATGGTGTTTTGCTGATACGTTCATTTCAAATTACGAACAAAATTTGCCGTACGGCTACTCTCGCCTGACTTTTTAATACGGTCGCCGCGTCCCACCCGGTTTGTTTACATTCTCTGTGAGCTCCGTGAGCATCGCGTCTCTCCATAATGTCTGGAAACCTTCCAGAATTTCAAGTGTTTTAAAATTATTTCATGTTTTATATACGTATTTATTTTATTAACACATCGGCCGATTCCCACCAAGGCAGGGTGGCCCGAAAATGAAAAAAAATCATCATCATTCACTCCATCACTGTCTTGCCAGAGGGGTGCTTTTCACTACAGTTATAAAATTGCATCAGTAACATCCCTCCTTCAGAGTGCAGACACTGTACTTCCCATCTCCAAGGATTCAAGTCCGGCCTGCCGGTTTCCCTGAATCCCTCCATAAATGTTACTTTGCTGACACTCCAACAGCACGTCTAGTATTAAAACAGTTATGTAAGTGAATTATTGTAAGTGCTTTTGTAAGTGTATTTTTGGGGGTCTGAAACAGAATAATCTAATTTACATTATTCCTCGTGGGACAGATTCGTTCGGTTACGGCACTCAAACAGCCTTCTGGAACGAATTATGGCCGAAACTCTGGGTGCCACTGTATATTTATTGTAATGTTCATCTATTTTTTTGTATATGAATGCATTTGTTTGGCAATAATTGTATATGAGTAGAACTTGTTGGATGTAAGTAGGATCTGCCAGCAGGCCTTGCTGCAGTGCTCATTTGTTTCTAGGTAACTGAAGTGATTTTTTGTCAAAAATTATATATGAATGGGAATGGTTGGCTGAGAGTAGGACCTGCCTAGCATGAACCAGTAATTTGATAGTTCACTGATAGTTTAGTGATAGTTTGACAGTTTAGTTGCATACAATTAGAGTGTATTTGCTTGAGCTTTTCCACCTACTACAATGTTCCTCTGTTCTTATTTAAGAAAGCACTGCATTTAGTGTGATTAACTTCAGAAAAAGATTCTCAGCTATTTCAGAAGAAAAAAGTTTGTTTTCAAGTGGACACTGGGAGCAATATTAATTTTGAGGGGTGTGGCCAGTGAAAGGGATAAAGACAGCATTTCACTTGTACAAGTGAAATGTTATCTTTAATAGTTTCCTAACACTGCATATAGTATACTAGTACAATTAAGTTCCAATTGTACAAGGTTACATAATTTTGTTTTTTAAACCTGCTGTATCCCACTGAGGCAGGGTGACCCAAAAAGAAAAACGAAAATTTCTTTTTTAATTAAAATTTAATAATGTATACAGGAGAAGGGGTTACTAGTCCCTTGCTCCTGGCATATAGTCGCCTCTTACGACACGCATGGCTTATGGAGGAAGAATTCTGTTCCACTTCCCCATGGAGATAAGTGGAAATAAACAAGAACAAGAACTAGTAAGAAAATAAGAAAACCCATAGTGTGTGTGTGTGTGTGTTATATTTACACTGGAACCTCAAATTTCGAATGTATCACTTACAGAACTCTTCGAAAATAGACCACTTTTTTCGAACTGGCTTTGTCCCTCTTATCGAACTCGCCCCTTCTTTCGAACCTCCGAGTACCAGACCTGTCTGCCAGCCTGCTCTGTCCACGTCCCCGCACAGGCGCCGTGAGCCAGTCTGGCTTTGTTGATGCTTGAGTGCACACTAACCTGCATTCTCATTTAAACATTTTACAATTAATTCATTGTGTTTAGTGCTTGTGGGACTGCGAAATAAGCTACCATGGGCCCAAGGAAACTTGCTAGTGGTACCCCTGTGGTAAAGAAAGTGAGAAACATCATAGATGTGAAGAAAGAAATAATACAGAAGTATGAGAGTGCTGTGCGACTTGTCGAGCTCGCCAGGATGTACAGGAAAAATAAGTTGACCATCGCTGCTATCCTGGCAAAAAATGAACAAATCAAGGAAGCTGATGTTGCGAAAGGTGTTGATATGCTAACCAAAAAAGATGACAGACAATCGATCAGGTTGAGAAGTTGTTGCTGGTGTGGATCAAGGATAAAGAGATGGCAGGTGATAGTGTTTCAGAGACGATTGTTTGTGAAAAGGCAAGGAAGTCACATCCCGATTCAAAGATTAAGGAGATTTGCGCCAAGTGTAATGTGCAAATGTTTGTGGAGAAGTACCACCCTGAGCAAGTTAAAGCAAGCCATCTTTGCAACAAGTTCAGTGACAGAACCATGTCCCATTTTAGGGAAATCTTAGAGGTGCCAGAAACAGAGGACTGTGGACAGTTATTTTGTGAGACAGGGGTCCAGTGACTCAAGCTGGTCCTAGTGGCATTAAAAGACAGAAGGGAAGTAACTCCAGAGAGGGCTTTGATACCTAAAGTCCTTATGGAGGGGGATTCCACTTCCAAACACTAACCCCAACTCCCTCTCCTCCTCCTCCTCCTCCTCCCTATCTTCCAGATGCCACTAACCAATCTTCAATAAAGGTAAGTAAAAATGTTATTTTATATGTTTATTTAAATTTATTAATAATTGTACACTATATTTGTTGTGTATGTAAAACTATAATGTAATACTATCTATAAAATGTATTCTTTTGTGAATATTTTTGGGTTTCTGGAACGAATTAATTGTATTTCCACTATTTCTTATGGGAAATATTGCTTCGCCTTTCAAACTTTTTGACCTTAGAACTAGCTCCTGGAACTGATTAAGTTCGAAATTTGAGGTTCCACTGTGTGTGTGTGTGTGTGTGTGTGTGTATTTTTTTTTTTTTAACAAACCGGCTGTATCCCACCAAGGCAGGGTGGCTCAGAAAGAAAAACGAAAGTTTCTCAGCTTAAATTTAGTAATTTATACAGGAGAAGGGGTTACTATCCCCTTGCTCCTGGCATTTTAGTCGCCTCTTACAACACGCATGGCTTACGGAGGAAGAATTCTGTTCCACTTCCCCATGGAGATAAGAGGAAATAAACAAGAATAAGAACTAAAAAGAAAATAGAAGAAAACCCAGAGGTGTGTGTATATATATATGCTTGTACATGTATGTGTAGTGTGATCTAAGTGAAAGTAGAAGTAGCAAGACATACCTGAAATCTTGCATGCTCATGAGACAGAAAAAAGGACACCAGCAATCCTACCATCATGTAAAACAATTACAGGCTTTCTTTTTACACTCACTTGGCAGAACGGTAGTACCTCCCTGGGTGATTGCTGTCAGCCAACCTGCTGTCTATAACTAGAGGTCATGTGAATATAAAATTTGCTTTAGATTTTGGCTCCATTTGCATTTCAATAATTATTTCTCTTTAAATATTGGGAACTTATTGACTAAATTTTGAATATCCTGTAAATTTTATTATAGGAGTTATGTACCAGCCCCTCTTCCCCACCAAAAAAAAAAAAAAAAAAAAAAAAAATTGAGACTTCAGAAAAGTTTCAAACAGTTAAATCTGTCTGTGAGATGCTCCATGGTAATATTGTACAGTATAATCGAATCTCATGAATTAAGACTTTTGTTAAATTTGGGGTTGAGCTGTATGGCACTGACTGTCAGGAAGCAACAGTGTTTGCTGATCATAAGATGACCTGTTCATTAGCTAAGCATCCACTGGCCTGCCCCAGCTATGTGTAAAGGATCATTACTTATTAGTGTATACTAAAATACAGTTTTGAGGCTCTTAAATTCATCTTATTAACAGTATGTACAATACTTTTAAAAAACTCCTTATAAACATTTCTTCTCAGTTTATTTCTATGATTGCAATTACAAATGACCTTATATATTCTCTGTAGAATCCCATAATTGACCCTATTATATGCATTACTTAAACAAATTACAGAATTTAATATTCTCTCAACAAACCGGCTGTATCCACCAAGGAAGGGTGGCCCAAAAAGAAAAACAAAAGTTTCTATCTTTTTAACTTTAGTAATAGAATTTAATATTCTTGTATTTTTCTAGGTAGTAGGTTGGTAGACAGCAACCACCCAGGGAGGTACTACCGTCCTGCCAAGCGAGTGTAAAACGGAAACCTGTAATTGTTTTACACAATGGTAGGATTGCTGGTGTCTTTTTTTCCTGTCTCATACACATGCAAGATTTCAGGTACGTCTTGCTACTTCTACTTACACTTAGGTCACACTACACATACATGTACAAGCATATATATATACACACACCCCTCTGGGTTTTCTTCTATTTTCTTTCTAACTCTTGTTCTTGTTAATATCCTCTTACCTCCATGGGGAAGTGGAATAGAATTTGTCCTCCGTAAGCCATGCATGTTGTAAGGGGCAACTAAAATGCCAGGAGCAAGAGGCTAGTAACCTCTTCTTCTGTATATATTACTAAATGTAAAAGGAGAAACTTTCGTTTTTCCTTTGGGCCACCCCGCCTCGGTGGGATATGGCCGGTGTGTTGAAAGAAGAAAGATTCTTGTATTTTATTGCATTTCTTCATTTGTTGCTTTATTATAAAAAGTGATGTTTTTCCAGGGGCACGAGCGTCTCATAAACAGCATCTACAACTCTATTCCCAAGATAACATCTGAAGGCAAGAGACTACAGATGGTAGTGTGTTCTGCCACACTACATTCCTTTGAAGTGAAGCGTATGGCTGTAAGTCTCAAACATTATTATTTGTAAGCAAGGGTCTTTGCTACCTTGCTTTTACTTTTCTAAATAAGACTAATGTTGAATTAGCATGCTGAGATAATTGCAGTAGTATTTAAATATTTTGTTGCGCTGTATAAATAAGGAAGACTGGAGGAGGCCAAAATTTACCACTCACAGCTTATCTGAGAGAGTTGAACCCATCACACAGTTCTGCAGCACAGACCCTGAAAGGGTTAAATCAAACTAAAGGTCATTGGTCTGCTTTTTCCATCATGCTTTGTGTGAGGCAGGATTTTTTTTTTATACCGTGCACACACGCTGCACACCCAGTCTCTCCTGTCTATGGTAATATTTACTGCTCAGAGCATATTTGAGGGCTCTGTGCCTAAAACGTAGATCTACGTGAATAACAGTCATAAATGTAAATCTACATGGGAGGCAAACCAAACAAAGAAATAAACCTTATTTCTGTGAAGTGGAATACAGTATATTTTGCAGCTAATGTAACTGACATATGTAAAGTACTTTATAGAAAGCCCTTATTGTGCAAGGCATTTCAGGCAGCCTTGAAACTAAATTCTGATTGCTAGTTCTACATGAGAATAAGAATACTTGGTTTTTATTATATTTGAGGTATTCAGTAATTCAATAACAAAATTCTAATGATACATTAAGGATGAAGCTGGGTATCTGAGTTAAAGGTATGATGGAACAAGAATGGGGACAATATTGGATGAAAAACAGGTTTCAGGGTTTTGGGAATTGTTCAGCATAATAAATTCTTGTCGGGATAATAAATTGTTGTCAGGATCACATTCAAGTAAGGAGGTGTTAATAACAAAAAGGCACAATACCGTGACTGGAACAATACACAAATAACCTGCACGTAGGAGAGGGGAGCTTACCACGACATTTGGGTCTGACTTGGACTGAACCATTACATTATAAAATTCTCCAAACTTCAGAACACACGTGACTTAACCTGATTCTTTTTTCTCCTTCTCCCTCTTCCCCTTTCCTTTTTCTTTTTTCTCCTTTGGGTTTTCTTTCTTCTGCCTTGAGCATTTGGTCCATTATTATTTCCCCCCCCTTTCCTCTGGATTTTTGTTCCTACCCTTTGTGGACTCTTAGCTCCCCTGCAGTGCTCCTCTTTCTTAGTCTTCAACTGACATTTCTGCTGCTATTACCTATTACTACTACTATTACTACTACTACTGTTTCTATTACTACTACTACTGTTTCTATTACTACTACTACTATTTCTTTTACTACTACTACACTGGTTTCTATTACTACTACTGTTTCTATTACTACTACTACTGTTTCTATTACTACTACTACTGTTTCTATTACTACTGCTACTGTTACTACTATTACTATTACTGCTATTACTATTATTACTGCTATTACTATTATTACTGCTATTACTATTATTACTGCTACTACTATTACTATTACTACTACTATTACTATACTACTACTATTACTACTATTACTGCTACTACTATTACTACTATTACTGCTACTACTATACTATTACTACTACTGTTAAATATATTTCTACAAATACAAATATTACTACTACTATTACTATTACTACTACTATTACTACTAACTAACTACTATTATACTATATTACTATATACTACACTATTACTACTACTACTACTACTATTACTATTCCCACTACTATTACTATTACTACTACTACTAACTATTACTACTACTACTACTATTACTACTACTACTACTATTACTACTACTACTATTACTACTACTATTACTACTACTATTACTACTACTACTATTACTACTACTATATTACTACTATATTACTACTACTACTACTACTATTACTACTACTACTACTACTACTATTACTACTATTACTATTACTACTACTATTACTATTACTACTACTATTACTACTACTACTACTATTACTACTACTACTATTACTACTACTACTACTACTATTACTACTACTATTACTACTACTATTACTACTATTACTACTACTACTATTACTACTACTAGTGGCCCGGTGGCCTGGTGGCTAAAGCTCCCGCTTCACACACGGAGGGCCCGGGTTCGATTCCCGACGGGTGGAAACATTTCGACACGTTTCCTTACACCTGTTGTCCTGTTCACCTAGCAGCAAATAGGTACCTGGGTGTTAGTCAGCTGGTGTGGGTTGCATCCTGGGGGACAAGATTAAGGACCCCAATGGAAATAAGTTAGACAGTCCTCGATGACGCACTGACTTTCTTGGGTTATCCTGGGTGGCTAACCCTCCGGGGTTAAAAATCCGAACGAAATCTTATCTTATCTTACTATTACTACTACTACTACTGTTACTTCTACTACTGCTATTACTTCTACTATTACTGCTATTATTACTACTACTACTATTACTACTACACTATTACTTCTACTACTACTGTTCTACTACTATTGTTCTACTACTACTATTACTTCTAGTACTACTATTACTTCTATTACTACTACTATTACTTCTATTACTACTATTACTACTAATATTACTACTACTAATATTACTACTACTATTACTACTACTACTGTTATTACTACTACTACTACTACCACCTACTATTACCAGTACTACTACTATTACTACTGCTACTATTAGTACTACTACTACTTTTACTATTACTACTACTACTACTATTACTACTACTACTACTACTATTACTACTACTACTATTACTATTACTATTACTATTACTATATTACTACTACACATACATGTAAAAGCATATATACATACACACACCCCTCTGGGTTCTCTTCTGTTTTCTTACTAGTTCTTGCTCTTGTTTATTTCCTCTTATCTCCATGGGGAAGTGGGACAGAATTCTTCCTCCATAAGCTATGCGTGTTGTAAGAGGCGACTAAAATGCCAGAAGCAAGGGGCTAGTAACCCCTTCTCTTGTATAAATTACTAAATTTAAAAAGAGAAACTTTTGTTTTTCTTTTTGGGCCACCCTGCCTTGGTGGGATACGGCCGGTTTGTTGAAAAAAAAAAAAATTGCTACTACTGTTACTACTACTACTACTGTTACTACTACTACTGTTACTACTACTACTACTACTGTTACTACTACTAATACTGTTACTACTACTACTGTTACTACTACTACTACTACTGTTACTACTACTAATACGTACTACTACTGTTACTACTACTACTACTGTTACTACTATATTAACTGTTATACTATACTTGTTACTGCTATGTTATCTACTAATCTGTTACTACTATACTATGTTACTATTTACTACTCTTTACTTTTTACTACTCTAATACTGTCTCTCTGTTACTACTACTCTACTGTTATATACTATACTTTATCTGCTACTACTTTACTACTACTACTACTGTTACTACTTCTGTTACTACTATACTGTTACTACTACTTTTTTTTGTTACTACTTATGCCACTGACACCACCCCTCTCCTCCTCCCCCTTTCCTCCTCTCCTATTTAACCTTTGACTTTTTCAGGGCCCTCTCTGAAACTGTCATTCTATGTCGCCAAATATTCGAAAAAAAAACTTTTTTTTTTTTTATGAAAATGTTAGGAATATTTTTACTAGTGTTTTAAGCCAAAAAAAAAATTTTTTGCCATCAGTACTTACCGAGTTTATAGAGCCGCCAAAGTTTGCAGAAATTGACGTGCGTTACGGCAACAGCGGCGACTCCCACCCACCCGGTATTCTTTTATTTACTCTAATTCAAAGGTTTCTTGTTTTTTTTTCAATATTTTTCTTTTCCAGGTAACTTATGTGGCCTGTGAAAACCAATGTAAGGTGCATTGTTCAAATATAAAACTCATTATTTACAACACAAAAAACAGAACAAACTTTATCACTATTAGTTTGTGTATACACTTTGTTTACACAAACAAACAATACAAAACAATGTTTATTACTATTGTTCCATAATATTTTAATATGTACAGTCACTAACCACGTTCCTAGAACTGCTGCAGCTTGTGGAACTCTTTGAAACATGGGTATATGCAGAGGGCACTTCACACTCCTCACACATAAAACGAGTGTCTCCTGCGTGTTGTGGGCGTTTTGTGGTATGCATACATACATAACACCTCTTCTGAGCATTTTCTTGGCAGTAGTAGGAGGCAGTTGTATGGGTAGTGATCACCAGGCCTAAAAACGAGATGACGTCTGTGGGCGCTGGTCTATTGCAGGAGTTCCCTCCTTTGTACTTTGCAATTATTTGTCTGATTACTGACAGGAAAAATTAAACCATATTTTGGTGTTTTGTTGGTCTTCAACTTGTATATGTTATAAGCATTTAGCATAGGATATCAACAAGATGGAAAAAATGTTTGATATACCACTTATAACTCTTGCGTACACAGTCTGCAAACCCAAATCTGCATGTCACATTTGTCCACTAAGCGCATATTGAGGTTGTAGTCCATGACAGCTGCAGGCTTTAGAATGGGTTCTTTGGGTTTTTCTCTGTTGTCCCTGCCAAATGGGTACCATTTCGTTTGTGTGAACTGATGTCAAAATGTGACATCACGTTTGTCATGCCACCGAAATGCCATGATGTCATTGGCAGCAAAGGCTTGCACCTCACCTCTGCGAGTGCCAGCGTCGAACCTTGGCATATGTTTGCATTACCACGCACTGTGCCCACACACGTCTGTCAAGTTCACTCGCAAGAAATCATGAGAAAGGGGGCTTGTGTACCAGTTATCAGTAAATAACATATGCCCCTTACCAAGATATGGTTCCATCATTGTTCAAACCACATCCCCAGAGATACCCAATAACTTCATGGTATCTCTAAAAAGTATTACTGCCAGTGTACACAATAATATCTAAAACAAGACCACTTCATGCAATCACACAGTACAAATAGCTTTATACCAAAGGTTTCCTCTTGCTTGGTATATTATTGCTTGAATGAGAGCTTCCTTTGAATAAAATCAAGGACTCATAAATAACAAGCTTCCTGAAGGGTTTAAAAAATACATGCAGCACTTTGTTCAGGTACATAACACATTTCTTATCTTATATAACCTGTCGCTTCTGTCAGGCCTGGTTTTGTCTGAAAAGTGTAAACATACGCAACAGTATCAGGAAACGATTGACACCTATAAATTTCACTAAAACCTGGAGTTGAAATCAGGCGATCTGTTGTCCATATGTGGTGACAGTGTGCTTATACACATGTGGCATAAGCATTATTGTGGCAAAAAACAGGTACATCTCTGCCACGTTGTCTCCTTCCACTTGTGTAGCCGTGATTTTGGTGAGAGAATTTTTATTTGCCATGGTGTTTTCACAGTATGTGTTGGTTTCCCCTGACAATGATGTCCATCAGGGTTCATCGAAGAATAACTCAAAGCAGTCCAGTTCACTGGCATTTTTCCCCAAAAGTGGACAAGAAGGCTTTATTCCCACTTTGTGTTTCATCAAAGTCATGGGGACTGGGAACAAACTCGTCACCGTCCTCCCAAATCCCAGATGCGGTCTGCTGGTGGGGTCTGGATATTGTACCGTGGTTGTGGCTGTGGTTGTGGCTGTGCAGGTTGTGGTGGTGCAGGTTGTGGCAGTGTGGGGTAGGGTGAGGCTGGTTGTTCTGCTGAGTCAGCCGCGTGGCTAGTAGCGTGGCCCGGTGATGGTTTGCCACATGGGCCGTGCCACCCTCACTATCTCCCCCACTGCCTCCTCCCTCACTGTCACCATTCATCCCCATCGTTGCAATATCGTCATCTTCACTATCAGGTCGGGTGTTGGGCCATGGGAATGTGCTCCCAGAGTTTCTCCTTCCCCTTAAAAACAACATATGAACACTACCAGACCCCATGCTACGTTGTACATACTGGCGCTTCACTGGGGAATATTCACTCTCACTGTCACTAGAACTGCTTTCAATGACTTTGAAATCACTATCACTATCACTGCTATCATCAGGGTGTTGTACACGACCAAATAGTTTCCTCTTTCGTCCTGGTACAGGCGAACGTGAACGTGAACAAGCCGGCACAGCACCAGAGGTCGAAGGTTGTGGGTTATCTGGGTTTTCGTCACTATTTTCTTTATCCTGGGCACTTTTTTCGGTAACACTCCTATAAAAACCCCTTTTAAATTCACTGTCACTGACACTTTCATCGCTGTTAGAGCTACACTTGGGAACAAAAGACCCAATCCGCCGAGGAGTGAGGAACTTCTTACCGAGAGGCATGGTGAAAATGGACTGACAACATGGCGTTCCCACAATGCACCGCTAGGTCCCAGATTTTTTTCACAGGGTGCACACCGACCACTGAGACCCATTCTCTCCCGTGTAGGCCTATCAGGCCTTTGGCGCTCGATTTGAAGCCGCTAGAATTTGTGCGTATAAATACGTCAGAAACATTGGCTCATAAGACGTATTTATACGTCGGAAACAGTCAAAGGGTTAAATGAGTGGCTCAGTAGTGCAGACATTGCTCCTTTGTATAAAGGCTTTTGAAAATGTGATAAAATGCCAAATTGTACATATGTAGAACCTAAAAATGTACACATGTTGATCCTAAAACTCATGTATGTATTCCCCCAAATTACTTCAACATATTTCGTGAATTTTTATTTTGTAGGAACGTATGATGCACTTCCCAACCTGGGTGGATCTTAAAGGTGAAGATGCCGTGCCAGAGACTGTCCACCATGTTGTTGTAACAATTGATCCCCGAGCAGATGCTACCTGGCACAACCTACGTCGCCACGTGCAGACTGACGGAGTTCATATGAAGGATGGGGTACGACCAGGAAATAATACACCTGGTAAGCAAAGATGCATGCATGCCTATAGTTAACAGATGAATCTTGTTGAGATTGTTACTGCTTTTTAGGTTCTGTACTGTAGCTGTCCCTGTATAACAACCACTGGAATAAGCCACCATATCTATAGTATATATATTTGTCATGCAGTCAGCAGGTATCTCCAAGATTTTGATTTATCTAATTGGTTTGTAAATGTCGAGTGCTAAGAAAAATCCAGTACACATTCATAAAAAATTTTAATGTATAAAGTGCTGAAACTGCTTATATTTTTAAACATGCTTATCCCTTTCACTGTCCAGACCCATGAAAATAAAATTGCTTGCAGTGTCCACCTTAAAAAAAATATTCTTCTGAAATGGTACAGAATCTTTTTCTGAGGTTAATGACACCAAAAGTATGAAATTTGATGGCAACTTACTGAATTACACAGGTTCAAAGTTAGCAGTCTGGGCACAGTGTACAGTGGACCCCCGCATACCGTTGGCATCACATAACTTTAAATCCGCATACCGATACATTTTATCGCTAAGATTTTGCCTCGCATACCGCTAAAAAACCCGCTCAACGCTATTCGTCTGAGACGCGTCTAATGTGCGGCCTGAGCCAGCCTCACATGTTCCGCCGGTGGCATTGTTTACAAGCCAGCCTCCGCGGTAACATCCAAGCATACAATCGGAACATTTCGTATTATTACAGCGTTTTTGGTGATTTTATCTGCAAAAATAAGTGACCATGGGCCCAAGAAAGCTTCTAGTGCCAACCCTGTGGTAAAAAGGGTGAGAAATATTACGAAATACTGTGGTAACCATGGGCAACTGCTGATGCTGCTGTAGCACTGTCAGCTGCCGCGCTGCTTTTAGCAAACCCTCAGCTGCCGCTGCTGCTGTAGCACCGTCAGCTGCGCTGCTGTAGTACCGTCCTGCTCGCTGTAGCACCGTCTGCTGCTGCTGTGCACTGTCAGCTGCTGCTGCTGCTGTAGGGAAATGTCAGCTTGCTGCTGTGCTGCTGCTGTAGCAAATGTCAGCTGCTGCTGCTGCTGCTGTAAACACTGTCAGCAGCTGCTGCTGCTGCTGCTGTAGCACTGTCAGCTGCCCGCTGCTGCTGCTGTAGCACTGTCAGCTGCTGCTGCTGCACTGTCAGCTGCGCTGCTGCTGCTGCTGTAGTACCGTCAGCTGCTGCTGCTGCTGTAGTACCGTCAGCTGCTGCTGCTGCGTAGTACCGTCTGCTGCTGCTTGTAGCACTGTCAGCTGCTGCTGTAGCACTGTCAGCTGCTGCTGTAGCACTGTCAGCTGCTGCTGCTGTAGCACCGTTGTTGGTGTGGCTTATTGAGAATACCAAGAAACAATTAACCCCAGAGGGTTAGCCACCCAGGATAACCCAAAAAAGTCATTGTCATCGAAGACTGTCTAACTTATTTCCTTTTGGGGGCCTTAATCTTGTCTCCCAGGATGCAACCCACACCCGTCGACTAACACCCAGGTGAACAGGAAAAATGCCTGGAACTAGTGCTCATATTGGTGAATTTAAAGCCCGCAAAGGGTTTGGTTTTGAGAGATTTAAGAATCGTAGTGGCATACACAGTGTGATAAGGCCTGTTCTGGAAGGAAATGCCAAATAGGACCTACAGCACTCAGGAGGAAAAGGCACTCCCAGGACACAGTGTCTCATCAGTCATTGCTGCATCTTCAATAAAGGTAAGTGTCATTTATTCTTCATTTAGTAGAGTAGTACATGCACAATATATATTGTGCATGTACTACTCTACTATTGTGCGTGTATCCTTCTCTTTGTGTGTAGGAAAATGCATATTTCACGTGGTAAAAAAAAAATTTTTCATACTTTTGGGTGTCTTGCACGGATTAATTTGATTTCCATTATTTATTATGGGGAAAATTCATTCACATAACGATAATTTCGCATAACAATGAGCTCTCAGGAACGGATTAATATCGTTATGCGGGAGTCCACTGTATATATCAGCACATTTCCCCATTCTGAGTCCTTTTAACCCTTTGACTGTCGCAGGCCCCTTTCTGAAACTGTCATTCTATGTCGCAAAAGTTTTGGAAAAAAAAAATTATTTTTTCTTATGAAATGATAGAGAATCTTTTCCAGATGGTAATGACACCAAAAGTACGAAATTTGGTCGAAAACTCACGGAATTACGCTCCCGCGAAGTTAGTGGTCTCGGCGACATACACGCATCGGCAATTTCGCCGACTTTGAGCCCTGTTTTTGGCCAGTTCCGTTGTTCTAATTGACCAAACTCATAGCTATTTCTTTAGAACTCCATTTTTTTCTGTCAGTTGAGTACAAGAAACTGCCCATTTGCTGTTACAAAAAATGTAATTCTAAAAGTGAATACTAGAAAGGACTGCCCTTCTAGCATCCAGTCTGTTACTGGGTTTTCGTAACAATTAGTCAGTATCCTTGTCAATTATTCAAATATCTTAAATGGAGATATCGAGGGTTGAAGGTAGACACACTTGTTGGATGGTAACGATATATTGTCAGACTGTGATGATGGGAAATGGTGCCCAGCCTCTGCCTGTCCTAGCCTGGATGTCTACGCCGACTGAGGGGGAGGCAGAGGTACGAGCCTACACATGCGCATCCCGTGACGTCACACAAAGTCACAGGCCTACAAGGGATCTCCTATCTAAAGCACATGGATGATACTAATATGCTATGCTATATAACACAGGGATCAGCAACTATGCTGACAGCTCGGTCATGTTACGTATGTCGTCTCGACATACACTACTATCTATAGGCTGAACAGGCAGGCGGTTTTGGGCTGATTCTATACAATAACAAATTCATATATAACTTAGAACTAATGGATGGTATCATAATGGATGTTACGACATGAGTTTTACGTAATGGGTGTTAACGTAATGAGTTTTAACGTAATGCATTACAAACTATAAGAGCAAATCATTGTACAATATGGATGGAATTGATCGATCGATCTGTATTCAAGCACTCTACGGATTCTGAGGAAGAATAAATATATACAGGAGGGCCCCACTTATACGGCGGGTTAGGTTCCAGGCTACCGCCGTGAAGCGGAAACCGCCGTAAAGTGGAACACCCTTTTTTTCCACTTACAAATGCATACAAACACTAGATAACAAGTTTACACTAACATATATTATGTTAGCAATAGAACCAGGCATCAAAAAACAATAAAAAAGTACAATACACACACAGTGCACTCATTACTTACCTTAAAATATTTATAGTCTTAATCTAGGGTGAGACAAGTAGTATTTATTGTAAGAAATCAAGTGTGGTATGTATGGTGTCAGCCAGGCTACCATACCAGGCCACCCCACCCACACATACTATTCTATGATATTTAAGCATCCCAGAGCGATAAAATGTATATACAGTTCACTCATTACTTACCGTAAAATATAGGGTGAGATGAGTAGTATTTATTGTAAAATATCAAGTGTGGTATGTATGGTAGTCAGCCAGGCTACCATACCAGAGAGAAAGAATGAGTGCATGAGAGAGGACAGGCGCAGAGTTATGTAAACAAACCAGGCGAAGGTAAGTTTTGTAAACAGTGTACACGTCTGGTTTGTGTACAAGTTACATTGTGTACAGGTTGTCTCTACATTGATACGGTAGAATAAATAAAGAAGAACACTCCCATTCTCATGTAACATCATTTTGAGAAGAAATGATGCTCTGAGTGAAGGCAATGGAAGTAAGTCACTGACTTTTTTGGGTTATCCTAGGTTCTCTACACATATGTTATGTATTTATGTTATGTATCGTGTTTATTATATAATTTTGAAAAAAAATATCACGGATGGATTAATGAAAATGTGTATATTAACGTAATATACAACATTTAATGATACACCGAGCTCAGACAGCGTAAACAAACTGAACAGGTTGTGGACGATCACTCGGTCAGGCAAAATAGACGGTATTAATACGTGTCCAGTTTTAGTTCATTCATGTACATTTGTAAGAGTTTGTGAAACTTTTACCTTATAATATTTTTATTATTATTATAATAATTAAATCACGAAACAAATACTCTTACACTGTGTACAAGTTAGTACAGAATTATAGCTATAAAGTGAAGGCATACGAAAGGAATATTTTTCTACAGTTATCCCTAGTAACAGGTGATGGGTCAGAGAAAACGTAATTCTTCCGACACTTCTACAAACCGTTTGGTAAACATCTCGTATATATTTGTATAAATTTTTATACTGTGGGTGCATGTATCATGTTTGTGTGTTACATAATGTGTTTCTTATATAATTTTAAAAAAAATATCATAGATAGATTAAGGGAAATGTCTATATTAACGTAATATGCGACATTAATGCGCCCAAGAGATTATTATTACTATTATTATTACTATTATTATTATTATTATTATTATTATTATTATTATTATTATTATTATTGCATCAAGAGTAGAGAGACTCTTAGTGATTTTAATGTGTACCTACATGCCAGCACAGTGTGTAAGTTTATTTAGGTACAGGTGTACACAAGTTTAATTATCAAGTACAATACATATAAAATATAAAATAACTTTAAAACACTTGAAATTTTGGAAAGTTTCCAGACATAATAAGGAGATGTGCTCAGGGAGAATGTAAACAAACTCAGTGGGCCGCTGTGACCGTATTAGAAAGACAGGTGGGGGGAGCCGTATAGCGAGTTTTGGTCATAATTTGAAATGTCCATATTATCGGAATGCCTTAAAGCAAAACGCCGTAAAGCGGGGCCCTCCTGTATATACAAGGTGAAATTAACAGCAAAAGCATCTGGTGCACTCAGACTATTACTGTCAAATTCTCAGAATACGGAGGGAACGTGAACACGAAAATTTCTGACAACTGATCAGCTAATGACAAAACACACAGTTAATAATTTCATTCATCTCGGACATCTAATTATACAGGCTGTTTACACTTAAACCCAATTCTGCGAGGGTAAGGTTTACGTATGCAGAATGGTTATCATCTCTGGGAGGATCGAATTCCTCTGCAATGGCTAACACATGCCTTGACTGAGGACAGTCTGAACGAGTATCTACAAAAGATACAGCTACAATCACTAGTGACTGTGGAATTACTAATTCTTCTGCTAGGAGTACTCAACTCGACTATTCGATACAGTAATTCTTGGCTCATTACAAAGTCACTAATGGGTGCTGGTGGCTTCACAGTAAGAATAAGATCTTCCTGGAGCAGGAATCGAATCACACCAGAACACAAGGGATCGGTTCTTTCTTACTGGAGGAATGAACAAACGCGGTGGAGTGGATGACTCCCCCCGGTTGAAAAAATTAACGCTTTAACACGCAATATGAGCAAGGGAGAACAAATCTACTATCTCAAACTGCAAGCACAGGAGAAAATAAATGAACACGGTCAACAATGCTGATATTCAATCTGAGTCGCACACAGTGCCCACGAGGTATCAGCTATAAAGAAACTACACTTACAAACGTTAGCAACACGTGAAAGTTACTCGAGAAATAACTTCTTACAATGCACTGATTACTGTCAACTAGGATGGGATCACCATCTGGAACATTAGGAACAAAAACAGACACTCTAGTGAGAACACTAACTGTAACAGAGACGTCTTTCTGCAGACAGCATGTCACATCAACAAGAGATGGCATTACTAGTTTCAAGTAATCGTTTTCTGACAAGGCATCCCCTGTGGAGAAACTACTACTCAAACTAGCAGTCATTGCAGGGATAGGCTGTGCACTCAAGGCAGTCTGAGTGTCCTCGGACACTTGAGGCAACGGAACACTATCTTGCAAGTCTGAAGGTGTAGGTGGAACACAGATGGGAGTGACAGAGTTACCAGTGCCTGACCGCTCGGCTACGTTAATAAGTAATGAACGAATCTATAGGAACTTAATCTGAACTTCACATTTCGCAGCACTTTAACAAATCTCAGATACAAGCTATGAGAACAAACACATTGCTCAGGGACTAGGTATTGTCTTTAAGTTGGTAAGGAAATGTTGGTACTGTAGACTGATTCATATTGACTTTGACTGGCATGATACACTAAGTGAACGTTCAAAAGTGACTGGGACATCTTCTCAGTGAAATTACTGAAGGGCATAAGTCAAAAAAAAAAATAGAAAGAATAACACAATAGGCTTAAACGGGAAGAAAATACTTAACGACTCTGCATAAGTAATTAAAAATTGACAGGTCACACAGTAAGTATAGAACTCACACAAGAAAAATATGCAACTGAACAAACAATACTTTGAAAATCAAGAGAACTTGTACTTTACTCAAATCTAATTTGCTCAACTTTTACTTTAAATTGAATGAATGGCACAGTGAGTTGTCTTTACTTTCAATGCAACAGGAAAATACACAATAAAATGATAAAATGGACTCAATAAAACTTGTGCAAAAATGAAACAGAGGCACAATTCACTGAAATAAAATAAAATGACACAGACAGAATAAAATATTATGCACAGAACAGAGCATATGAAACTGCACTGAAATAAACTGTAGCAATATTGCAAATAATTGCTAATAAAAAAAAAACACTGCTTAGAATCTCTGCAAGAAAAACTTTAGTGGCAACACAATATTTGCACAAGAATTATTGCAAAATGAATCAATGTGCAATAATAAAAATTATTACACACACAAGAAAAGAAATATATCAAGGAATAAACACTTTAACTCTTAACTGCACTCAAGCAACACTTAACAAGCAAAAGAACAATTTACTCTAAAAGAAGAACTTAAAAATTGCACTAAGAGTGAATTTGTTCAATGAAACATTAAAAATAATCGGTGCTAAAACACATAACAAAAAAAGTTTGAACACTTACAGTGATGCAGAACACAACACATCAACATAAACACAATACTAGAATTTTCTTGCAATGAAACTTGATGTGTGAAAAATTTTGTAAAAAATGATTTCTTGCTTGCACAAAATAATGGCACTATTGTCTGTGGAAATAAGACAAATTAGACACTGGCTAAATGAAAGAATATGAACACAAGAATGTTCAACACACAGGGAACAAAACAAAAATACACAAAAGCTGGGAAGAAAAAAAAATTAATAACAGACAACACTGAGTTATGATGCAGAATATAAGGTGAAAAATTTACTGAAATACTTCACTGGAATACTGAGAACACAAGGTGATTCTGAAGTGTAAACACAAGTTCTATACTGCTCATATGTTGCACACACAACAAAGGAAAAACACTAAGGTACTTAATTCAAGTATATAAAAAAAAGAAACACAAAACAACAGACATGAAATAATAGCACAAAAATTAACACTGAATTAAGAAGAGAAAAAAAGAATATTGCAATCAGTATATAATAAACACTGAGTCTGATCAAGAGTCACTAAATGTCACTAAGAGAAAAATCACTGTAACACAAAAGAAATATCTCAACACTCGCAAATGTCTCTATGAAAAAAAAATATTATCGCTGTAACGACTTGGTGAAGAATGAGGTTGATGGAGGAAGGTTGGAGGATTGTTTATGTCGTCTTGCTGCTGTCCTCTGCACACGTGATCGTAGAATTGCGTTTACATCGACGAGAGACACACACAGGAGGCTTTTAACGGTGGCACAAAACACACACTAGCTCTTGACCCCCTATGTGGTCCTTAAAATATGGTGCTACAACCCTTAGTAGTGTACCAAAACACTGAAGAAGTTAGGTGAGTGGGTAATGGCTGAGTGAGGCATCTGAGGCCGCGTGGTGAGTGTAGTTGGGTTTGTGGGTTAACAGGGCTGAGACCGGCAATGGTGCGACACACGTGGTCGTGGGTGGCTGGGTCTATGGGTTGAACGGCGTAAGCCCCACTGAGGACAGCCACACTGCCGCGAAGATAATTCTAAGCCGACTGGCTTAAAAACAACCCACAAAATACTACAGCACCACAAGGATGAAAAAAGAGCACTCAGGATGACTTGGAGCTTGAATCACAAGCGATGAAGACTACTCACGTGGCTTGCTTGAGTACTGGGGTAAGACACCTGGGTTAGTTGCTAGCTGGCTTACCTTAACCCTTCACACAGAATAGCTTGATAACTTCTCACGATGAGCACAGCAGGGCTGGAAAGCTGGCTTGGCAGGCAAAATAATTGGATGGGGTAGACTAGGCTCGACTGGGCTTCCTCACCACAGACTGGAAGCTGGCTTATTTTGCAAACTCGGGTCAACCCCTCGGGAGTGATGCAAATAAGCAGATACACTAATACAAAGAGACTGACCAGTGAATAATGTAGAAGCTGGTAGGAGCTTGGGTGGGAGAACTGGCTTGACGTAGCAGGCTGGCTAGGTCAGCCTACTGGTGACACGAAATGGCCGTCTTGCTGGTCGAAATTTATCTCCAGAAATCACTGTAATCGTCAGAATTACAGGCCCACCGCTGCCACCATTTACGTAGGGTTCTAAATGGAGA
>NC_069399.1:133755957-133942213 GCF_026875155.1 Cherax quadricarinatus | reverse complement strand
TCTAACTATAAAAATTTAAATTTTTAAAAAATTTATTAAGTATCGTCTAGGGGTAAATTAAAAATTTAAAATTTAAAATTAATCAATTAAAAAAATTTAAATAATAATCATTTCTCTCGTATACATAGTATTGTGCTAAAGCCATACACATTTAAATTTTTAATCCTTTGACTTTTTCAGGCCCCTTTCGAAACGTCATTCTATGCGCTTTTTTTTGAAAAAAAAATTTATTTTTTCTTATGAAAGAAAGAAAAAACTTTTCCCGTTTTAATAACCAAAAGCAAAATTTGGTCGAAAACTCAGGGAAATGCTCCCGCAATTTAGGGGTCTCGACGAAAATTGCTACGGCGTTTTTCCCCGACTTTGAGCCCTATTCAGCCAATTCCATTTTTCCCAGTTGACCAAACTCATAGCTTTTTCTTTAAAACTCCATTTTACTATCACTGATAAAAGAAACCCCCATTTACTAATTTTGGATCCCCAAAAAGGTCAAAAATTTGGAAATTTTGGGCCCTTTTTCACGAAAACAAAAAAAAGGGCCAATTTCAAAATGGGGTCCAGAATAAACAAGGTAGACATTCGTGGCATAAAATAACATATGCTCTTTTCATTATCAATCTCTAGTCCCTTTTAAATTTAATTTTTGCTTTCTATTTGATTTTTTTTTCATACAAAAACAAAAAAATTTCGTTATGCAGACACTGCTTATTGTAAAAAGGGTATAAAAAAAATCAGTGCACTAGTGAAAAAAATTTTAGACCCCCCCATTACGTGTATTTGGATGTGGTGTGATTTATTTCTCTTGAACTTTGGAAAAAAATCGAACTTTTTCTGCTATTTGAGCTCAGTTTTAAAGGGTCGTTTTCATCGTAAAGAAAATGAAAATCACCCTATTTCGTAAAATTTTTTCCATTTTATCCCCTAAGACCATGAAACGCGAATACAACAAAAAATACAACAAAAATACACCTCAAAGTCGGCTTTTTATTCCAAAAAAACGATCATTTTTTTTTTTCTTTTTAAGCAATTTGTGCTGCAGTTTTTTTTTTATGTGGTCCACGACCACAAAACCCCATTCCTCACAAGGGCCTACCATTTTCCCCCCTTTGTTTTAAAAAGCCGCAAAATTATTGAGTAAATATACGTCAAAACTTGGCTCGTAAGACGTATTTTACGTCGAAAACATAAAAGGGTTAATACCGTCTGGACTTAACTTTAATAAGTTTTACAAATAGTACAAAAATTTTTGTGTGTATGTGTGTAAGTGCTCAAAGTATTTCCTATGCCCCTCACGACTCGACAGACTTAAACAAGTGACTAAAAAGTCCTCAGATAAACAACTTCTTGACCGCGGCAATCAACATCTGCTTGAAAAATAAAAAGAATGCAACCCCAATGCAAAAAAAAACAAGCCTCACAAGAACAGGAAAAAGGGAAATAAAACGACACTAAGTGGGGACCATCTCAGACCTCCACAAGTCACAAAATCCCGTACTACTGAATCAAAGTTAAAATAAAGAAAAATCCCACTTACAGTACACAGAAACCAGACAAGTTGGGCCCGAACTACAGCTCTGGACCTAGTTTTTTAATGTCATGCCAAAACCTCATAAAAACGCGAAAACAATAAGTCTAACAATTTTCGTAAAAGAGTCTCGCAGCCCCTACAAAAACTAGAGACGGTCTTCCAACAAGGGCCAAAAGGGAATTTTGGGCATTTTTGCTAAACGTCCAACCACCCCCCGGTCAGACCAACTGAATACTCGGGGGAGTGAGGGCACCCCCCCCCCTCGATCACGTATAGCCTGGGACACTGCAGCTCACAAAAAGCCGGGAGAAAAAAGAGCAAAGAGCGATAATACAGTAGTTAGACAACAAGACTTTAACTAGCACATAATATGTGTGTTTCATCTTACCTAAAAAAAAGTAAAAAGTCAAATAAAAAATTTTAAAACAATACTTTTAAAAGATTTAGCTATTTTCGAAATTAAAAAACATAAAAAATTTTAAAGAAAAAGGGAATAATTATAATAAAAACTGGCAAGACATGATGGAGTGAAGATGGAAAGTTTTTCTTTTCGGGCCACCCTGCCTTGGGGGGAATCGGCCCGTGTGATAAAAAAAAAAACAATAAATAAAAGAATCATTTCAACCCTTCAGGGGGTTTCAACACCCCCCCCCCCCCCCCCCCCCCCAAAAAAACGGCGCACTAGGATTTTATTAAAGTCTTTCACATTTCGATTACTCAGGTTACATTACTAAAATTTTTTTATAAAAAAAAATAAGAGTCATCTTTGTGCCAAGCCTTTTATAATTTTACAGCGTAATACAATAAGATAGCCCCCAGACTAGGGGAGTACTCATATTGTATCCTGCATACTCTGGTTTTTGTACATCATGCAGAACAGGGTAGCGCAGACAAACCTGACCGTTGAGGCTCGAACATAGTATGGAGACAGCTAATAGTCTGTGTTATAGACAGAGACAGCATTCACTCTTAATATGGTTTGGGGAAAGCTATGCAGTTGGACATCGAGTAGAAACAGCTTAAGTGTGTAGTAGGGGGGGGTCGGGGCAGGCTTTTTTTCCCACCGCAGTAACACGCCCCCCAACCCCCCACCCACTCACTTCTTCCCTCCCCACATACCCCACTACTGGAATATATAAATATAAAATTTAGACATAACGAGTAAAATTTTTTTAATAGGGCTGGGGGGGATTACGTTACTTTACTGAATTTGACATAGCAAGAACAAAAGGATTGGGGCATTAAAATCACTTTAATTTAAAATGGCGAAGTGCCCAAATACCATCAAAATTTCAAAGGACACCAAAAGAGCAGAGCCCTTTCTCCAAATTGGCAAATTTTTCTGGTGCGTTTAAGCTTAGATGAATAGTAAAAAATGGAGAATATCAGTGGGTGTACTGTTGGAGCACACAACCCCACTGCATAACAACCACATCTCAATTTAAAAAGGGGAAATGAAATTAGGACTCTTCACAAGAACGAGGAAAGCAGAGCTTTAAACCTTTTGAACAAAACTAACATCACTAGCCAGATGAACTGAACTTTTCACTAGTGAACAAGTGAGAGGTTAGGTGGGGTGTGTGTGCTGGGTTGCCTTCACTTTTACACACTGGCAACGCGCACAGACACTACTGTTTCCTTTACCTTTTGGCCCAAATAAAATGTTTTTCCAGTTTACCGAGTGCTTCTTACACCCCAAATTCCCCAATGGGGCTATTTTGAGCAAAAACAATGGCTTTGTTCACGAAGTAACTGGAGCACACAGATGCTTGCTGTGGGGGAAAAACCCATCAGCTGACAACTTGCATGTATTTTTCTCTATCATACACCGTACTAAATAGTAACAATATCGAGATCCTTTCTTCACTCTCATTAACTCTATATCCTCTCTTTCCAGGACTGATCAACAAACTGATCCTTATTAAATCATCGATTGAAATTTAACGTCAGCTGGTCTGACTGGTTGATGACGGGGGGGATTTTTGGTGTTAATGATCCGGGCGCAGAGCATCACTAAACAACATATTCAACCCCAAAACATTGTCACCACTAACTAAACGGGAGACAAGGAGGTTGTTGAATTTTTGACATAGCTCTAGAAATTTGCGCAGAGGAAATAAAATGGGTTTCTCTCTCAAGCTTAAAGGGCAAAATTACATCAGTGTTATTACCATCACAAGGGGTTTTTACAAAACCACATAAGGATTTGCCCCTATCAACAATCCCACTGACCGGGGGGAAATACCCCACTGATATCTTTCTTTCTTTCAACCACCGGCCAAACCCACCAAGGCGGGGGGCCCAAAAGGAAAAACAAAAGTTTCCCCTTTTTTACATTTAGTAAAAAAACGGAGAAAGGGGTTTACAGCCCCTTGCTCCCGCATTTTAGTCGCCTCTACAACACCATGGCTTACGGAGGAAAAAATTCAATTCCACCCCCCTGGAGATAAGAGGAAAAAACAAAAATAAGAACTAGAAAAAAATAAAAAAACCCAAGGGATGTGGTGTATAATAATATTTTGTAATTATGTGTAGTTACCAAGGGTAAGTAGAAGTACAAACACCGAAACCTTCATATTTATGAACAGAAAAAGGGACACCAGCAACCCCTACCACTGGATAACCCACTAAAATAAACCATAAATAGCTTTTTTCAATGTAAAACTTATGAAGGGCACTTTTATAACAGCCCCACCAAGGTTTCTAACAAAAACTCTTCTTGGTATAGGTATCGTCATTATGGTCAGTACTCATTTCTTAAAAAGGGTGGATAACTGCCAGTTCTCTGAAATTTATCTCATCAGTGTGATTCGTCAATCCACTTACCTCTCAAAAAATAAGGACTCATCGCGAAAAAATTTTTCGTTAGATACCTCCTGACGCTAGTCATCAAACCTGAGTAACATTACTAAAAGAGTGGGATCAAGAAACAGGATTTTGGTGCCTTTGTTGCTGGGAAGAGGGTACATTTGAGGGGGGGCCCCAGCCGCACGACGTCTCTCGTATCTCTTTCTAACTATAGAAATACCCTAGCATGCCCTTTTTTCTTTTTACATAGGACTTTTAACTTTCTTCTTCTCGATTCAGATGTCGTCTAGCCACAAGACAATTCGGATTGTGAGTTTTCCTGGAAAGTCGAGAAGTTACAGTAGCGGTACATCAGGCCGGCAAGGCAGCTATTTGGGTTGCCAACTTCTAGGACAATTTTTAGTTACCTTTTTTCTGTTTTTTTAGTACTACAAGTTTGTAGAAACTCGTAATTTCTGTAATGCGCAGTTTCCCAAAAGTCCAGGGAAAGACATCAGTATTCTTTTATATCACAGACATACAGTTTTAAACCTTCGTGTAGAACAACTGAACAAGGCTGTCGTAGTTTTTTGCCTCGCAGACCTGCACCATCTCTCAAATGCAACTTTTTTTCCATGACAAACTCTACACAATTTTCTTGCCGTCGTTGCAATGTACAAATGCGCTTTGAAACTTTCGTAACAATTATATGTCTCTAGAATAGTTCGTTGACAGCATCTAACTAATTCTTGCAAAAGGGAAAGCAGCAGTACAAGTTTGAGCCTTCCTGCAAAGCGGTGCAACAAGTAGCCGAGGGTTACGGGCCAGTTTTTATAGCACTGCCTGGTTCTCAAAAAACATCAAAATAGGGGTCTAAGTCACTTCAAAAAACTTTGGAACCAGGATGCAGCTTTCTGCACAATAAATTGTCCTGTATCTATCAGTCTGTTTCTTCCCCCACGAACATTTCCTTTGGAATCTTTGTTCAATTTTCCCCGTGCCTCTATTTGTGCAGTCTGCAACATAATGAGGTGTTCAAACCTCTAAAATTTGTTCCTGAGAGATAGGACCATGGGTAATGGAGGAGTAAGAATCTAACGTGGTCTGGACGGTCCTTTGGTCGGGCACCTCGCCACCGTCTCTAGAGTGTCTAGATCTGGTCTATGATAAGTAGATACAGGTGTAGCATACACAGTACTAATGTGAGGCTTAGTCATACTACCAGCTATACTCTGTACTATGTGTCCAGTGAAGGAAGGAAGCGAGCGAGACTGAGTTTACACTGGGCCTCAGACACTTCTGCAGTAGTTGCTCTCTCTTCTAAGAAATCAAATAGAGTCATACTTCCTAATTGTGACACTAGCTTTCTGAATCTGAATCATAATCAACATCTTTGTATGAGCAGGAAACAAATATCTTTTAATTAATGCTCTGACAGTTTCTGCGGTGTAATTCCTGTTATACGTCACACCGAGATATTTGGCTACTCGCCAACACGTCTGAAGTTTTAATGTACTTAACTCAGACAAAGTCAAGTATCAATTAACTGTTTCACTTTGCATACATCATTAAAATAATGTACTACAAGAGTGATTAATGGAAACTATAATCCTAATAGGAATTTTAGTGTTGGATGTCTTAGAGCAGAAATCATAAACAGTATTTCCTCTCCTTTGGGTCAAGAGACTTAGTCAAGTACATACATCCACTTAGTATTTGTACCAAAACTAAACTCAAAGTCTTCAGATTAGGAAAGTACTCAAAGTGTTTGATCATAAAAGTTAAAAGTATGTCAAAATGGACAATTTCTCCAACACCTTGGACCAAGAGCCTCCCAGACAGGCCCCCATTTGTTACAAAAAAAACCGATTCTAAAAGCTTAGAGATCTCCAGTGAATACTAGAAAGGAAATGCCCTTCTAGCATCCAGCCTGTTACTGGGTTTTTGTAACAATTAGTCAGTATCCTTGTCCAATTTTTCCATTAGAATTCAGTATGATTCAATAGAGCTTCAGGATTACAACTGGTAGGCTACTAACTATTAGAAAAATTTGTGTATGCAATAATTTCGCCAAAATCATTCTGAACCTAACGAAAAAAGTATATTCACTGTGTTTTTTTAGTATAAATTTCTGTAACAATCTAAAAAATTTTAATTGGGTTAGGGAAAAAATAAATTGAATAAATTAAATTTAAATACGTCTAAGGGATTTATCAATTAAATTAAATTTAAACAATTCAAACAAAATTTAAAAATAACACTTTCCTCGTAACAGTAGATTGGCTGAAAGCACATATCAATTTTTAATTCTTTTAAATACCGTCTGGTACATTAACATTTAATAAAATTTCAAATATGTACAATAAGTTTGTGTGAAATTGTGTAAGGCTCTAAGATTCGCTGTGTCTCACACCAACTAACTTAAACAAGTGACTGAAAAAGTCCTCAGAAAACTAACTTCTTGACCGACGCAACAAAAAGTCTCTTGAACAAAAAAAGAAGCTAAGCCAATACAATATAACAAGCAACTCGACCAGAAAACAGGGAAAAAGGAAAAATAAAAGACACTAATAGGGACGATCCGCAGATCCTCCACAAGTCACAAACTCCCTACAAATGAATCTAAGTTCAGCATAAGAAAATCCCCACGTACGTACACAGAAACCAGTACAAGTTTGGTCAGAAGCTACAGCCAGGGCCGGTTGTTTAGGTTCCCCAGCGACACACAACCCATTCAACTCGAAAAAACCTAAGTCTATACAATTTCTGTGAACAGAGTCTCACAGAACCCACAAAAAAGCAGAGACACCTTCCCAAAAAGGCCAAAAGGGAATTTAGGGACTTTGCGGAATACGTCCAACCCCCCACATCTAGACCAGACTAATAATTTAGGGGAGGGGAGGGCCCCCCCCCTCGATCACATGAAGCTCCGTGGGCAGCTGCAGCCAGCAACATAAGCCAGCAAATAACACAAAAAAGGATAATTCAGTATTAGACAATCAAGACTTGAACGAGCACAAATAATGTGTTCTCTTACCCAACAAAATAACTAAGTCAAATAAAATATAAAGCAATACATTTAATTTTGCTATTATCCAAAAAAAAGCAATTTTAAAATTATATTAAAAGGGAATAATTAAATTATAACATATTAAACAAGCAACCCATTCAGGGGTTGCAACATTTTCCGATTTTAACTCCCCAAAAAAGTGGGCAAAATTTTTTCCCCAATTTTGGCCAATTTCACGCAAATTAAAAAAGATGCCAATTTCAAAATAGGGTCCAGAATAAACAATGTAGACATTCTTGGCACTAAAATAACATATCCTCTGTTCATTAGTCATGTCTCTAGGCCCCTCTTATATTACTATTGCTGTGATGGATATGTGGGGCAGCGGGCCTCCAGCAGCAACAGCCTGGTTGACCAGGCAAGCACCAGACAAGGGTGGCCCATGGCCGGGCTCAGAGAGTAGATATACTCTCGAAATTCTTCAAAGGTATATCAAAGGTTGAATTCTTCAAAGGTATATCAAAGGTTGAATTCTTCAAAGGTATATACAAAAAATACAAAATTTACTGTTATGCAGACTAATGCATTATTGTAAAAATGGTATAAATAATATCAGTGCCACTGTGAAGGCTTACTCAGCCCTGTAACAACTTCAGTAAGTATTACTAAGACTGGCTCCTCCTCAGGAAAATTAATGAATAGAAAAAGAAATAACAACAGACAAACATAAACACTTTATTATATAGAAATTTAAAATATAAAACACTTAAATATGAAATATTAATCCTACATTAAAGAAAATGAAAAATGAAAAATATAAATAACTTAATTCAACGCTAATATATATAGGGGTGTCTGGTGTTGGTGACACTGTGTTGTTGAAATCGTAGCCGTTGCTGATGATGGGGGGGGGGGTCGCAGGTGTTGGTTACGACCCACTGGCTAGTTCTTCACAGTAGATAGAGCCTTGAGTATTCTATCCCGATGACAGGAAAGCAGGTTCTTTACCGCTGCAATGATGTGGGGTTATGTCCTGCAATTTCATACAGGTGCACAGGTAATTAAATCCAAAATGGGGAAGTCTCTGGACGTTAGTCCATCTCCATCTGTTCTTCTCGTTGATTGACAGGTGACCCCCTCTGTCATCCAAGCTGGAAAGATAGACAGGTTACCCACTGCTTAAGAAATCACTCTCCATGGTAAGTACAATACCCAAAAGATGTGGTGATTATTACAACAGTCAACCTAGAGCAAGACTGAAAGGACTAAGTTTATTATTGGTCAAAAGTGACGCTTTCAACCAATAAATCCACTAGAATACAAGGCAGGCATGTACTTACAGTAGGTTTGGGAGCTGTGAGTCGAGTGATTTACTGTTTGACCAGAGCCCCACACGTCACCTTTCGTGGGGGGGAGAAGAGGGAGGGGAAGGGATAGTGGGAGCTAGACTGACCCTACGTTAACAAGCAGCCAGCAATCAAACTATCACTTTAGGGGTGGGGGAGAAAAGGCGGGAGCTAGGGGGGGGGGGGGGGGGGGGGTGGGGGGAAAAGGGGGGGGTGACTTGGCCCTACCTTAACAAGTAGCCGGCAATGAAACTATCACTTTCGGGGAGGGGGAAAAAAGGCGGGAATAGCGGGAGCTTGACTTACCCTACCTTAACAAGTAGCCGGCAATGAAACTATTGTTACTATATACTCCCTCTCTATTCCTATCTATTGAACTTTTCCCTCACAGCCACTAGTGAAAGAATATTAGACTCCCCAGTTGACGTGTATTGGACGTGTGTAATTTGCTTACTCCTGAACATTGGTAAAAATCGAACATTTCTGCTACTTTGAGTTCAATTTCAAGGTTGTTTTCATCATGAAAGTAATTAAAATCATCTCTATTTCTGTAATATGTTTTCCATTTTATCATCTGAGACCATGAAAACGAGAATACAACTATAAATACTATACGAAAATACACCTCAAAGTCGGCGTTTTCATCCAAAAAAACGGTCGTTTTTTTTTTTCTCTCATTATGCACTGTGCTGCAGGATTTTTTTTATGTGGTGCACACTGACCACACAGATCCATTCTCTCACATGTGGGCCTACCAGCTTTCTCCTACTTGATTTGATGCCTCTAGAATTTACACTTATAAATACGTCAGAAACAGTGGCGCGTAAGACGTACATATACGACGTACACAACAAAGGGTTAAGTCTGTTTCATTATTCTAAACTCTTAGCTATTTCACTAGTATGCCTTTTGAACTATCGATTGAGCACAAAAAAAATAGCCCAACTGTTACAACTGCCCTTTAAAGTGTATATAATTCAGTAATTTGGCCAGTTTTACACAATAGTGCAAAATGAACAATATAAAATTCTGGCACCTAAAACATTTCCATTGGTTCATTAATCATGTCCCCAGGACTTCTGTATTACACTTACCTTTCATTTTGAATTCATAGTCACAAAGATAAATTTACTCTTATTTCCTGGATAATGAACTGTAACCAGAAATGATTGGTCATGGTTTACGGTATCCCAGTAATTGAACCAGACCCATAAGCCTTTGAGGGTTTCGGCCATACTAGTACAGCTTACGACCCAGGGTTTTTGACGTACTAGTACGCCTAAATTCTAGCGCCCTCAAAACTAGTGAGAGAAAGCTGGTAGGCCTACATATGAAAGAATGGGTCTATGTGGTCAGTGTGCACAGTATAAAAAAAATCCTGCAGCACACAGTGCATAATGAGAAAAAAAAAAAACTTTGACCGTGTTTTTGGAATAAAACAGCGACTTTGCACTGTATTTTCGTATGGTATTTATTGTTGTATTCTAGTTTTCTTGGTCTCATTTTATAGAATGGAAGACATATTACAGAAATTGAGATGATTTTGACTGGTTTTACAATGAAAGGTACCTTGAAAATGAGTGCAAAGTAGCAGAAATGTTCGATTTTTACCAAAGTTCAAAAGTAAACAAATCATGCCAAGCGTCCATATTCTAATATTCTTTCACAAGTGCGCTGATATTATTTATACCATTTCTACACTAATGCAGTAGTCTGCATAACAGTAAATCTTCTAATATTCAAAGTGGAAAGCAAAAGAAATATAAGAGGGGCCTTGGGATGTGACTAACGAACAGAGAACTTGTTATTTTAGTTCCAGGAATGTCTTTCTTGTTTATTCTGGACCATATTCGGAAAATGACATCTTTTGAAATTTGTGTGAAATTGGCAAAATTGCTAAATTCTGACCACTGTATTGGATAGTTGAAATTGGTAAGTGAGTGGTTTCTTGTACTCATTCGATAGAAAAAATGGAGTTCTAGCGAAGTAGTTATGATTTTTGTCGACTAGTACATTAGAATTGGCCGAAAATAGGGCTCAAAGTGGGCAAAATCGCCAATGCGTAAACATCATCGAGACTGCTAAATTCGCTAGACCATAATTCCGTAAGTTTTCCATCAAATTTCATAATTTTGGTGTCATTATGATTGGGAAAAGATTCTGTATCTTTTCATCAGAAAAATAAATTTTTTTTTTTTTTTAAATTTGGCTGACCCTGAGAACAAGTCTCAGAGAGAGCCTGTCAACCCTCAAAGGGTTAAAAACCCATGAAACAGACTAGGTGAGGGATGTAGAGGGCCTTACCTGTCCTGAAGGAAATGGCAAAAATCGAATATTTCCACTACTTGGAGCTTAATTTCAAGCTACTTTTGCTCCTGAAACTAACCAAAATCATCTTTATTTCAGTAGTATGATTTCCTTTAATACAACCTTCTCCTCTATTACTCTTACTGAAACCTGGCTTAACCCTTTCAGGGTCCGTCCCGTAGATCTACGGCTGGTCGTGAGTGTCCAAACCGTAGATATCTACGCCAAAATACTAGCGCCGTCAAATTTAGCGCGAAAGCGCTCATAGGCCTACATGTGAGAGAATGGGTCTGCGCCGTGGGTGTGCGCCATAAACAAAAAATCTAGGCGCCTGCATAGCATTGTGGGAACGCCGGCTCAGTCACCCTTGTTCACCATGCCTCGTCGCAAGTCAGCTCTCACTCCCCGGAAAATGGGACTCTCCTCCTTCCTGTACTGATAGTTCTGACACTGATGGAAGTGGAAATGAAGCCGAATTCCAACGCTTTTGATAGTTAGTGAACCGAAAATAATGACCAGATATCGATAATGGTGCGAAAAACCCCGACGAACCTCGACCTTCTAACTCTGGTGTGGCACTCGGACTCACGGTCGGGTGTTCCTAAACGTAAGCGAAAACTAATATTTCCCGTGGCCTGGCCTCTGACTTCAGTAATGATGATGATTCTGAACGTGGATTGTGATTTTATTGCGCTCGACGATCAATTCGAGTAGTGATAGTGAGGAAACATATTCACCAGTGAAGCGTCGTATGTTCGCCGCCGCATGCGCTCGGGAGTGTACCCTATGCTGTGCCCAGGGGACGAGTACATCCCGGAGTAATCCCGAGTACATCCCGGAGTAACATCCCGTGGCCCTACACCCCGTTTTAGGTAGTGAATAGTGAGGATGATGGGGCTAGCAACTTGGCAATGGGAGGCCACAGGCAATCAGTGGATGGTTGTTAGTGGGGCTGGTTGGTTGGTAGTGGCACCGCCATGTGTGACACAACAGTGCCACGCGGGAACCCACGCTGCTGACTCGTCACTTCAAGGACAAAGCGATGCGTCCACCCACCAGCCCGCCACAACCACCCTACAACCACCAGAGGTCCAGTAATCCACCAGCAAACGTATCTGGGATTGGCAGCAAAATCCCAAATTTGTTCCCAGCCCTCACTCACTTGAGACTCCTCAAAAGTGGAATTCTACCTACCTGCCCCTTGGAACCACGGCCAATGAAACAGGAATCTTTGAATTATTCTTTTGACCAGCATTGATGAAATTATTGTCAGGGAAAGTAATAAGTATTTTCCAGTACACCAGGGCAAATACGATCTTATCACCACATTCAAGACTACACAGGGGGAACGAGACGACTGTTGCAGAAATGTATTTGCTTATTGCAACAATAATGCTTATGCTCACGTCTATAAGCATAATATAAACGCATACTTGTCCACAGATCAGGCTAATTTTGTAACCCCATCCTACAGTGAAATAATACCAGTGAACAGGTTTATCTTACTGTTTATACGTATGTTGCACTTCTCTGACAAAACCAGCCTTGACAGAAGTGACAGGTTTATACAAGATTAGAAAATGTTTTCCATGTAACTCAAACAAACGTTCAGGATATACTTTTTCGCCATCAAGAATCTTGTAATTGACTGAGGTCTTTGATTATGTTCAAAGGTAGACTGTCATTCAAGCAGTATATACCGAGCAAGAGGAACCGCTTTGGTTTAATAAAATTGATTTGTACTCTGTTGATTTGTGACAGTGGCCCAGGTGTTGGATATGTTGTATACCGGGTAAGTAAAACATTGAAATATACCAAGATGTTATTTGGGGGGGGGGGGGGGGTTATATCAGGTGACATAGTGAGAAACATGATGGCAACCTTATCTTGGTAAAGGGCCATACATTAATACCGATAACTGGTACACAAGCCATTACTCAGTCATTTCAATGCGAGTGAACCAAGACAGATGTTGTGTGGCCCAGTGCTTCTAAATTGTAAACATATGCCCAGCATCAACCAGGTGTTCGTGGGTGACGTGCAGGTTTTACTGCCATGAACATCATGGCATTACGGTGGCATGACAAACAAGATGTCACATGTTGACAACCATTCACCGTAATGCAATGCAAGCAGTGGCAAAGGTTGATTGAGTGACTAATGAACGTTTCGAAAACCAGTGACATGATTGATTATCACACAAAACATGCGCTTGTTGACAACTGAGGGGGGGGGGGGTACCCTTAGCAGATTGGTTTTTGTTGACGGTTTCGTAAAGAGTTAGAGTGGTACATGAAATTTCATTCTTCCATTCTCAGGACATTTCAATGCTGAATGCATATAATATGTAACAAATAAAGACTGGGTAACAGACCACCGTATGGTTAATTTTGTTTGTCTGTTGTCAGACAACTCATAATGAAGTACCAGTAACAACACCTGCAATACAACATGGTCCTCCGAATTCATCACAAATACCCAAGCGTTTTGAGGAGCAGAATGCTGATCATTTCATAATACAGCTTCCTTCAACCAAAGACATTTCTCAGAAGAGATGCATTGTCGTGCACAAACTAAAACGACGGCACAAGACGCAAAGACCACACGTTTATGTTGGGAGGAATGGTAATGTGCCTTGTGACATGGGCCTTGTTTCAAGGAGTTCCACAAGCTCCAGCAGATTCTAAAACATGTCCATGATTTGTAAATATGTAAATATATGATAGAACATGTATTATACAATATTTGTGCATGTTTATTGTAATAAACAACATGGTAAACAATAATATGATAAATACTTTAGTGCGGTTTATTGTGTTCATACAGTGAGTATATATATACAATTATATACAGTATTGGTCTCTCAAGGCCCAAATGTTAGTAGGAATAGAAAAAAATTGGAAAAGAAAAGTACAAACAACTAAAACAACAAAATAATATAAATACTCGTATGTGGAATTTCGTCGATGTGCCGCCACCAGAAAAGGAAAAAGGAAAAAAAAAAAAAAAAAAAAAAAAAAAAGGGGATATAGTAAAGGGGAGGTGGGGGATCAGCAGTTCTACAAAACTTCTTGGCACTGTAGATCGTAAGTCTGATCAGATTCTAATTTTTTTGTTTTATTACCTTCACAAAAATATGCTCTTTAATTCTGTAAGAAAAAATCATTTTTTTTTTTTTTTTTCAAAATTTCTTGGACACTGGTGCGTGACTTCAGATTTTGGCCTTGGACCCTGAAAGGGTTAAGCAAGACACAGTAGACATCTACACACTACCAGGATGCACAGTAATCCACAAGTGCAGGCCAGGCCAAATGGAGCGAGGTATTGCCATCTGTTCTAATGAACTATTATGTTGTAATACCACATGCTTCAGTGATGAATAATTTTTTTTTTTTTTGTATTAACACACCGGCCGATTCCCACCAAGGAAGGGTGGCCTGAAAAAGAAAAACTTTCACCATCATTCACTCCATCACTGTCTTGCCAGAAGGGTGCTTTACACTACAGTTTTTAAACTGCAACATGAACACCCCTCCTTCAGAGTGCAGGAACTCTACTTCCCATCTCCAGGTCTCAAGTCCGGCCTCCAGGTTTTCCCTGAATCCCCACATAACTGTCACTTTGCTCTCATCAACAGCAACGCGTCAAGTATTAAAAACCATTTTGTCTCCATTCACTCCCTATTAAACACGCTCACGGGGGGGGGGGGGGGGGTGGGGGGAGGGACGGGACATCACACATCCTTTGTCTAAGGCCTACTTTTACGGGAAATAATCTCCCTCCCTCCTACATACCTAACTTGAGCCTCACTATCCCACATAAAAACTCTTCACTGCTTTTCAGCAACCTACCACCTATACCATACACCTGCAACATCCTGCCACATTGCCCCCCGATCCACCCTGTCATATGCCTTTTCCAAATCCATAAATGCCTCTTTAGCCTTATCAAAATACTGTTCACTTACATGTTTCACGTAAACACCTGTCCACGCACCCCATACCTTTCGTAAGCCGCCTTGTTCCTCGCTATGCTATTCTCCGTCTTACTCTTATTCTTTCAATAATAACTCTACCATACACTTTACCAGTATACTCAACAGAACTTATCCCCCTATAATTTTTGCACTCTCTTTTGTACCCTTTGCCTTTATACAAAGGAAACTATGCATGCTTTCTGCCAACCCCTAGGTACCTTACCTTCTTCCATACATTTATTAAATAATAACACCAACCACTCCAAAACTATATCTCCACCTGCTTTTAACATTTCTATCTGTATCCCATCAATCCCAGCTGCCTTACCCCCTTTCATTTTACCTACTGCCTCATGAACTTCCCCCACACTCACAACTGGCTCTTCCTCACTCCTACAAGATGTTATTCCACCTGCCCTATACACGAAATCACAGCTTCCCTATCTTCATCAACATTTAACGATTTTTCAAAATATTCCCTCCATCTTCCCAGTACCTCTAACTCTCCATTTAATAACCCTCCTCTCCTATTTTTAACTGAAAATCCATTTGTTCTCTAGGCTTCCTTAACTTGTTAATCTCACTCCAAATCTTTTTCTTATTTTCAACAAAATTTGTTGATAAAATCTCACCCACTCTCTCAGTTGCTCTCTTTTTACATTGCTTCACCACTCTCTTAACCTCTCTCTTTTTCTCCATATACTCTTCCCTCCTTGCATCACTTCTACTTGGTAAAATCTTCTCATATGCTAACTTTTTCTCCCTTACTACTCTCTTTGGATCATCATTCCACCAATCGCTCCTCTTCCCTCCCGCACCCACTTTCCTGTAACCACAAACTTCTGCTGAACACTCTTAACACTACATTTTTAAACCTACCCCATACCTCTTCAACCCCATTTCCTATGCTCTCATTAGCCCATCTATCCTCCAATAGCTGTTTATATCTTAACCTAACTGCCTCCTCTTTTAGTTTATAAACCTTCACCTCTCTCTTCCCTGATGCTTCTGTTGTCCTTGTATCCCATTTACCTTTTACTCTCAGTGTAGCTACAACTAAAAAGTGATCTGATAGTTCATACAGGTCTGATACAGATACCATACACATGCAGTGCCACCTCAGCCACACACCTCTGCCCACGTCAACTGTTCATTCACCTTTTCCCCAGCCTTGTGGCCATGCCCTCGCTGTACACCCAGCATCAGCTCCCCTGCCCACAATCTCCGCCCATACCACCATGCTCGCATGGCCCCGCACCTTACTCGTGCTATCATTCACCACTCCCCCACAGCTTCGATCCCACATGATTCCACACCTTACTCATTCTTTCACTCAACACTCCCCCACAACTTCAAGCCCACACGACCCAACACCTCACTCATGCTTTCACTCACTATTCCCCCATAGTTTCTAGCCCTCATAGCCCCACTCCCACAGCCCCACACCCACACCTCATCTGTGTTTTCATGGCCCACACACCCTATCATACCATCTACACTCCTAGTCATGTAGACACCAGCCTCCGTAATTACTGCCCACACCAACTGTGCACACACACCTGCTCAGTCACCCATCATCCACAGTACCACCAACACTGCCACCCACATGGTCACCATCACACCCCCTTGTTGTTCCAGCCACCATCCCTACACCCCTCCAAAACTCAACATCATAGGTATGTTTGTAAATGAAAAACAACTTGTACGTATGTAGTGTTGGCTACTACCTGCAGTTTTCGGTATCGGCGGCAGGGCTTGGAACATATCCCCTACAGATATGGGGTTCTACTGTAATCTTGCTCTCAGTATCTGTAATCCTCACAACCATTAAAACATTGAATGTGTCCTCATTATGTTAATGTAGAATTCTCATTACCTATAATCATCCACCTTTGTACAAAAACTATACGTATTATACTGAAATAAAGAATCTAATCATATTAACTGAAGACCATTAAATCAGTCCAAAATATTAATACACACTTAAAAGTGTAATGTTGTAATATTGTAAATTGTACTAATTGTAATACTTTTGTTTGTTTTTATGATACTTGTCTACTATAAATCTTATTAATCATAAAATTTTAGGCTACTTCTCTTTTGTAATGATGTAAAATAATGAATAATTAAAATTCACCACTCCATAACCTATGTCTAGTTTTAAGTAGTGTGTAAGTGTTAGTATTAGTCTTCCTGAAATGCTCAGGCATGTTAGTGACTTTCTTTGTACCTCACAGTATTTTGTAACATGTAAATCACACATTTTATACTATGCAAAGAAATACAAAATTTAATTTTAAAATGATACCAAAAAACAACTAATAAAACCATAAAACCCATCCTAGTCAATTTTGCTCTTCCCATCATGCACCTCATGAGGCAGGATATTTCTTCATACTATGCACACTCCGTGGAGACCCATTTTCTCGTATCTAGGCCAAAAGTTACTGTTCACGGCTGATGAGTGAGCTGAGCTTATGCCATAGTTGTGTGTGAAAGGGTTAATAGCTCTTGTATTACCAAATTTTAAAGCCTGACTGTATCATTGGGACAGTCACACAAGATGTGATTCACAACAGGCAGTCAACTTTCAGACATCTATTTACTGCAAGTTTAATAGTAACAGCAGTTGTAATTAACCTTTTGACTGTTGCAACCCCAAATCCTGAGGTGTCTCCTGGTGTCACAAAATATGTATTTGAAAAAAAAAAAATTTTCTTATGAAATGTTAGAGAATCTTTTCCTGATGGTAATGACATGAAAAGTACGAAATTTGATGGAAAACTTACAGAATTACGCTCTCGTGAAGTTAGCGACCTCAGTGATATTTACGAATTGGCGATTTCGCCCACTTTGAGCCCTATTTTTGACTAATTCCATTGTTCCAGTCAACCAAACTCATAGCTATTTCTTTAGAACTCTATTTGTTCTAACTGCCCATTTACTGATTTCAACTACCCAATAAAATGGTCAGAAATTGGCAATTTTACCAAATTCATTCAAATTAAAAAATATGCCAATTTCAAAATAGGGTCCAGAATGAACAATGCAGACATTACTGGCTGTAAAATAACATTTTCTTTGTTCATCAGTCACGTCTCCAGGCCCCTCTGATATTACTCTAGCTTTCTATTTTGAATTTTTATTCAAACACAACATAGATTTACTGTTATGCAGACTATTGCAATATTGTAATAATTGTATAAATAATGTCAACCCATTCATGATTGCCAATCAAAATCATCTCTGTTTCTGTAATATGTTTTCCATTCTGTCAACTGAGACCAAGAAAATGAGAATACAACCATAAACACTATATGAAAATACACCTCAAAGTTGGCATTTTAATGCAAAAACACGGTCTGAGTTTTTTTTTACTCATTATTCACTGCGTGCTGCAGGATTTTTTAATACAGTGCACACTGACCACACAGACCCATTCTCTCACATGTAGGCCTACCAGCTTTCTCCCGCTTGATTTGAAGCCGCTAGAATTTTTTAGTACGTATATATACGTCAAACACATTGGCTCATAAGACGTATATATATGACCGAAACAGTCAAAGGGTTAAACTTACCCATACGTCTTGTCCTGTCTGGGAATTGAATCCAATCGGGTTGTGAGTATCATGCTCTGACCGATGAGTGGCAGGTCACTTACTGAATATTTTTTTCTTTCTTTCAGAGACTTTAAGTGAGGCTGTGAAGCTGCTGAAAGGAGAATACTGTGTTAAGGCTATTGATACACACAAAATGGATCAGGCACTCATATTTTGCCGAACTAAACTGGACTGTGACAATTTAGAAAACTATTTTAATCAAATTGGTGAGTCTCTAGTGTTTTTTGTTTTTTCCAACAATTCTGTCTTCTTTCCATGAAAATTGCTTCATTATTTCCACTTCATTGTACATGATAGACCATTTTGAGACATAGTGTTTAACCCTTAAACTGTCCAAATGTAGATCTACATTCACTCATGCAGTGCACCAGATGTTTTGAAAAACAAATTTTTTTTTTTTTTTTTAATTAAAGAGGGCAATTTTCTGTGTTATAAGACCAAAAAAAAAACAGATTGGACCAGTACTTACCGAGATATAAAATCACGAAGTTGGCACTGGATGCTCACCTGATGGCAGAATAGTCTTGCCGCTTGCAGAAGTGTTGCCGATATACCTTTTTTCTCGTTTTTATTTTAATTTATATAATTTTTATGTTCTGATAATTACAATTTTTTGGGACCTGATGAGCTGTTGGAGTGTGAGCAGGGTAATATTTAGTGAAGGGATTCATTGAAACCAGTTATTTTATATAACCGGACTTGAGTCCTGGAAATGGAAAGTACAATGCCTGCACTCTAAAGGAGGGGTTTGGGATACTGGCAGTTTGGAGGGATATATTGTGTATTTTTATACGTATATACTTCTAAACTGTTGTATTCTGGGCACCTCTGCAAAAACAGTGATTATGTGAGTGAGGTGAAAGTGTTGAATGATGATGAAAGTATTTTCTTTTTGGGTCACCCTGCCTCGGTGGGAGACGGCCGACTTGTTGAAAAAAAAAATTACAATTTATTCTAGGTAGTAGGTTGGTAGACAGCAACTGCCCAGGGAGGTACTACCGTCCTGCCAAGTGAGTGTAAAACGAAAGCCTGTAATTGTTTTACATTATGGTAGGATTGCTGGTGTCTTTTGTCTGTCTCATAAATATGCAAGATTACAGGTACGTCTTGCTACTACTACTTACACTTAGGTCACACTACACATA
Source organism: Cherax quadricarinatus (assembly GCF_026875155.1). Taxonomy (NCBI): domain Eukaryota; kingdom Metazoa; phylum Arthropoda; class Malacostraca; order Decapoda; family Parastacidae; genus Cherax; species Cherax quadricarinatus. The sequence goes on along the minus strand of NC_069399.1, from coordinate 133,922,494 downwards.
CATGTACAAGCATATATATACACACCCCTCTGGGTTTTCTTCTATTTTCTTACTAGAGGAAGTTCGGGCGAGATATAAGCGACTATTGGCAGAAAGGTGGGCTAGTGCAAAGATGAGTAGTGGGGGGGTTGAAGAGGGTTGGAATAGTTTTAAAAATGCAGTATTAGAATGTGGGGCAGAAGTTTGTGGTTATAGGAGGGTGGGGGCAGGAGGAAAGAGGAGTGATTGGTGGAATGATGAAGTAAAGGGTGTGATAAAAGAGAAAAAGGTAGCTTATGAGAGGTTTTTACAAAGCAGAAGTGTTATAAGAAGAGCAGAGTATATGGAGAGTAAAAGAAAGGTAAAGAGAGTGGTGAGAGAGTGCAAAAGGAGAGCAGATGATAGAGTGGGAGAGGCACTGTCAAGAAATTTTAATGAAAATAAGAAAAAATTTTGGAGTGAGTTAAACAAGTTAAGAAAGCCTAGGGAAAGTATGGATTTGTCAGTTAAAAACAGAGTAGGGGAGTTAGTAGATGGGGAGATGGAGGTATTAGGTAGATGGCAAGAATATTTTGAGGAACTTTTAAATGTTAAGGAAGAAACAGAGGCAGTAATTTCATGCACTGGTCAGGGAGGTATACCATCTTCTAGGAGTGAAAAAGAGCAGAATGTAAGTGTTGGGGAGGTACATGAGGCATTACGTAAAATGAAAGGGGGTAAAGCAGCTGGAACTGATGGGATCATGACAGAAATGTTAAAAGCAGGGGGGGATATAGTGTTGGAGTGGTTGGTACTTTTGTTTAATAAATGTATGAAAGAGGGGAAGGTACCTAGGGATTGGCGGAGAGCATGTATAGTCCCTTTATATAAAGGGGACAAAACAGACTGTAAAAATTATAGAGGAATAAGCTTACTGAGTATACCAGGAAAAGTGTACGGTAGGGTTATAATTGAAAGAATTAGAGGTAAGACAGAATGTAGGATTGCGGATGAGCAAGGAGGTTTCAGAGTGGGTAGGGGATGTGTAGATCAAGTGTTTACATTGAAGCATATATGTGAACAGTATTTAGATAAAGGTAGGGAAGTTTTTATTGCATTTATGGATTTAGAAAAGGCATATGATAGAGTGGATAGAGGAGCAATGTGGCAGATGTTGCAAGTATATGGAATAGGTGGTAAGTTATTAAATGCTGTAAAGAGTTTTTATGAGGATAGTGAGGCTCAGGTTAGGGTGTGTAGAAGAGAGGGAGACTACTTCCCGGTAAAAGTAGGTCTTAGACAGGGATGTGTAATGTCACCAAGGTTGTTTAATATATTTATAGATGGGGTTGTAAAGGAAGTAAATGCTAGGGTGTTCGGGAGAAGGGTGGGATTAAATTTTGGGGAATCAAATTCAAAATGGGAATTGACACAGTTACTTTTTGCTGATGATACTGTGCTTATGGGAGATTCTAACGAAAAATTGCAAAGCTTAGTGGATGAGTTTGGGAATGTGTGTAAAGGTAGAAAGTTGAAAGTGAACATAGAAAAGAGTAAGGTGATGAGGGTGTCAAATGATTTAGATAAAGAAAAATTGAATATCAAATTGGGGAGGAGGAGTATGGAAGAAGTGAATGTTTTCAGATACTTGGGAGTTGACGTGTCGGCGGATGGATTTATGAAGGATGAGGTTAATCATAGAATTGATGAGGGAAAAAAGGTGAGTGGTGCGTTGAGGTATATGTGGAGTCAAAAAACGTTATCTATGGAGGCAAAGAAGGGAATGTATGAAAGTATAGTAGTACCAACACTCTTATATGGGTGTGAAGCTTGGGTGTGTAAATGCAGCAGCGAGGAGACGGTTGGAGGCAGTGGAGATGTCCTGTTTAAGGGCAATGTGTGGTGTAAATATTATGCAGAAATTCGGAGTGTGGAAATTAGGAAAAGGTGTGGAGTTAATAAAAGTATTAGTCAGAGGGCAGAAGAGGGGTTTGTTGAGGTGGTTTGGTCATTTAGAGAGAATGGACAAAGTAGAATGACATGGAAAGCATATAAATCTATAGGGGAAGGAAGGCGGGGTAGGGGTTGTCCTCGAAAGGGTTGGAGAGAGGGGGTAAAGGAGGTTTGTGGGCAAGGGGCTTGGACTTCCAGCAAGCGTGCGTGAGCGTGTTAGATAGGAGTGAATGGAGACATGGTACTTGGGACCTGACGATCTGTTGGAGTGTGAGCGGGGTAATATTTAGTGAAGGGATTCAGGGAAACCGGTTATTTTCATATAGTCGGACTTGAGTCCTGGAAATGGGAAGTACAATGCCTGCACTTTAAAGGAGGGGTTTGGGATATTGGCAGTTTGGAGGGATATGTTGTGTATCTTTATATGTGTATGCTTCTAGACTGTTGTATTCTGAGCACCTCTGCAAAAACAGTGATAATGTTCGAGTGTGGTGAAAGTGTTGAATGATGATGAAAGTATTTTCTTTTTTGAGATTTTCTTTCTTTTTTGGGTCACCCTGCCTCGGTGGGAGACGGCCGACTTGTTGAAAAAAAATAAAAATCCATGGAGAAGTGGAACAGAATTCTTCCTCCGTAAGCTATGCGTGCCGTAAGAGGCGACTAAAATGCCAGGAGCAAGGGGCTAGTAACCCCTTTTCCTGTATAAATTACTAAATTTAAAATGAGAAGTAAAGCATTACTGTACTTTCAACATCCTTGATTTATTAGTATAGTCCTTGAAAGGTCTTTGAATATTTTTGCTTTTGCCATTGTTGCAGTGACTAAGGTAAAACATAGTTTTCTAGCAAAGTGGCACCTACATAAAAATTTTGGGATTTGTATTTTTGCATTTGGAATTATTTGGAATCATTAACACTAAGTAACATTTTCCCTAATAATGGAAATATATTATCATAACATTTATTTTGGAAAATATCATTACGTGTAGTGTTAGTCACTGATGTCATATGAGTGAGAAGGATTTTAGCTATTGGTTTCTTGTTTTTTATTTATTGTCCTGAAATAAATACTGATTATATCACAACCCACAGGTGGAGGTGCCAATAATAGAGGTAACCCGTATTCATGTGTGTGCCTGCATGGTGATCGTAAGCCTAATGAACGCAAAGCAAATCTCCAAAAGTTTAAGGATGGTGGAGTGAGGTTCCTCATATGCACTGATGTAGCTGCTCGAGGAATTGGTAAGGTCTCTTTCTCAGTGCAAGTTTTTAAACTTCATGCAAAACTGATATTTTAAAGCCCTCCTAAAACTTTGTTTTTTTTTTTGTATTACTTTAAAATGTTTATTGCAGATGTTGGAGGCTTGCCTTTCATAATCAATGTTACTCTGCCTGATGAAAAAAGCAACTATGTCCATCGCATTGGTCGTGTTGGTCGAGCCGAGAGAATGGGTCTTGCTATCTCCCTCGTTGCTGCTGTACCAGAGAAGGTAAAAATTTGGATGAAACATTCAATGTAAAATAAAATTATGAAGAATTTCAAGTATTAAGTTTACTTTAATCTTTAAAGCTGGGATTACAATGCAGTATTTTTTTATTAGTGGTGTACAGGTGTAATGCAGTCATGATGGTACTTGTGTATTTGATAGGCTTTTAATCTGTAATAAAAATCATATGAACTCTTGTACAATTCCATGCCAGAAAAGTCAAAATTGTGCTTAATCATGAATGTTTTGGCAGTTGTAGAATAAAACACTAGTTTTTCTATAGTTTTTCTAGTAATACAAATTTTGCCAGAGAGTTTTAACATAAATGTAACAATTTGTTTTTAACTTTAATTAAAAACTTGTATGATACATTATCATCTTGCTCTTCTTTGTCATGTACAAAGCATGTTCTGTGAAAGGTTAACTACATCTTCACAATAATGTGTTTAGCACTAACAACCGTGCATATGTTGCATATGCATACCAACATTGATCCAGAATCAATCTGCTACTTGATATTTACAGCAACCCTTATATTGCAGCAAGTGACTCCAAATATAAGACAACACACATTGCGAAAAGTATATTGAAAGTAAAAAAAGGTGAAGGGAGTGGTGAGAGAGTGCAAAGGGAGAGCAAACGATAGAGTGGGAGAGGTACTGTCAAGAAATTTCGCTGAGAATGAGAAAAAATTCTGAGAGTGAGATAAACAAGAAAGCCTAGTGAACGAATGGATTTGTTAGTTAAAAACTGAGTACGTGAATTAGTAGATGGGGAACTGGAGGTATTACCTAGAGTATACCTGGAGAGGGTTTCAGGGGTCAACACCCCTGCGGCTCGATCTGAGACCAGGCCTCGTGGTGGATCAGGGTCTGATCAACCAGGCTGTTGCTGCTGGCTGCACGCAAAGTGACATACAAACCCGGCTGGTCAGGTACTGACTTTAGGTGCCCATCCAGTGCCTTCTTGAAGACAGCCAGCAGGCTGTGTATGGGTCTGTGTATTGGGTAGATGGTGGGAATATTTTGACGAACTTTTAGATGTCGATGAAGAAAGGGAGGCAGTAATTTCATGTACTGGCCAGGGAGGTATAATATATTTTAGGAGTGAAGAAGAGCAAGATGTGAGTGTGGGGGAGGTGCATGAGGCATTGCATAGAATGAAAGGGGGTAGAGCAGCTGGAACTGATGGGATCATGACAGAAATGTTAAAAGCAAGGAGAGATATAGTTTTGGAGTGGCTGGTATTTTTGTTTAATAAATGTATGAAAAGGGGGAAGGTACCTAGATATTGGGAGAGTGCATGTATAATTCCTTTATATAAAGGGAAGGAGGACAAATAAGATTTTAAAAATTATAGGGATATAAGTTTAGTGAGTGTATGGTAGGGGTAATATTGAAAGAATTAGAATTAAGACAGAACAGGATAGCAGATGAGCAAGGAAGCTTTAGAGTGGGTAGGGGATGTGTAGATCAAATGTTTACATTGAAGCATATATGTGAACAGTATTTAGATAAAGGTAGGATAGCTGTCATTGCATTTATGGATTTAGAAAAGGCATTTCAATGCTAAAGTGGGTAAAAATGTTATGGAAGGAGTAGTAGGTAAATTTGGGGTGCCAGGGGTAAATGTAAATGGGGAGCCTTTAATTGAGCTATGTGTAGAAAGAGATTTGGTAATAAGTAATACATATTTTATGAAAAAGAGGATAAATAAATATACAAGGTATGATGTAGCACGTAATGAAAGTAGTTTGTTAGATTATGTATTGGTGGATAAAAGGTTGATGGCTAGGCTCCAGGATGTACATGTTTATAGAGGGGCAACTGATATATCGGATCATTATTTAGTTGTAGCTACAGTTAGAGTAAGAGGTAGATGGGAAAAGAGGAAGGTGGTAACAACAAGTAAGAGGGAGGTGAAAGTGTATAAACTAAGGAAGGAGGAAGTTCGGGGGTGATATAAGCGACTGTTGGCAGAAAGGTGGGCTAGTGCAAAGATGAATAGTGGGGGGGGGGTTGAAGAGGGTTGGAATAGTTTTAAAAATGCAGTATTAGAATGTGGGGCAGAAGTTTGTGGTTATAGGAGGGTGGGGCAGGTGGAAAGAGGAGTGATTGGTGGAATGATGAAGTAAAGGGTGTGATAAAAGAGAAAAAGGTAGCTTATGAGAGGTTTTTACAAAGCAGAAGTGTTATAAGAAGAGCAGAGTATATGGAGAGTAAAAGAAAGGTGAAGAGAGTGGTGAGAGAGTGCAAAAGGAGAGCAGATGATAGAGTGGGAGAGGCACTGTCAAGAAATTTTAATGAAAATAAGAAAAAATTTTGGAGCGAGTTAAACAAGTTAAGAAAGCCTAGGGAAAGTATGGATTTGTCAGTTAAAAATAGAGTAGGGGAGTTAGTAGATGGGGAGAGGGAGATATTAGGTAGATGGCAAGAATATTTTGAGGAACTTTTAAATGTTGAGGAAGAAAGGGAGATGGTAATTTCATGCACTGGTCAGGGAGGTATACCATCTTTTAGGAGTGAAGAAGAGCAGAATGTAAGTGTGGGGGAGGTACGCGAGGCATTACGTAGAATGAAAGGGGGTAAAGCAGCTGGAACTGATGGGATCATGACAGAAATGTTAAAAGCAGGGGGGATATAGTGTTGGGGTGGTTGGTACTTCTGTTTAATAAATGTATGAAAGAGGGGAAGGTACCTAGGGATTGGCAGAGAGCATGTATAGTCCCTTTATATAAAGGGAAAGGGGACAAAAGAGATTGTAAAAATTATAGAGGAATAAGTTTATTGAGTATACCAGGAAAAGTGTATGGTAGGGTTATAATTGAAAGAATTAGAGGCAAGACAGAATGTAGATGAGCAAGGAGGTTTCAGAGTGGGTAGGGGATGTGTAGATCAAGTGTTTACATTGAAGCATATATGTGAACAGTATTTAGATAAAGGTAGGGAAGTTTTTATTGCATTTATGGATTTAGAAAAGGCATATGATAGAGTGGATAGAGGAGCAATGTGGCAGATGTTGCAAGTATATGGAATAGGTGGTAAGTTACTAAATGCTGTAAAGAGTTTTTATGAGGATAGTGAGGCTCAGGTTAGGGTGTGTAAGAGAGAGGGAGATTACTTCCCAGCAAAAGTAGGTCTTAGACAGGGATGTGTAATGTCTCCATGGTTGTTGAACATATTTATAGATGAGGTTGTAAAAGAAGTAAATGCTAGTGTGTTTGGGAGAGGGATGGGATTAAATTATGGGGACTCCAATACAATATGGGAGTTGACACAGTTACTTTTTGCTGATGATACTGTGCTTTTGGGGGATTCTAAAGAAAAGATACAAAGGCTAGTGGACTAGTTTGGGAGGGTGTGTAAAGGTAGAAAGTTGAAAGTGAACGTAGATAAGAATAAGGTGATGAGGGTATCAAACGATTTAGATAAAGTAAAATTGTTTTCAAATATTTGGGAGTTGATTTGTCAGTGGATAGGTTTATGAAGGATGAGGATAACCATAGAATTGATGAAGGAAAAAAGGTAGAGACAAAGAATGTTATCCATGGAGGCAAAGAAGGGAATGTATGAGAGTATAGTGATATCAACACTCTTATATGGGTGTGAAGCATGGGTTGTGAATGCTGCAGCGAGGTGGCAGCTGGGGGCAGTGGAGATGTCGTGTCTAAGGGCAATATGTGGTGTAAATATTATGCAGGGAATTCGTAGCGTGGAGATTAGGAGGTGTTTACCTAGAGAGAGTTCTGGGGATCAACGCCCCCGCAGCCCAGTCTATGACCAGGCTTCATGGTGGACCAGGGCCTGATCAAACAGGCTGTTAATGCTAGCCACACGCAGCCCAGTGTACGACCCACACCCTGGCTGGCCAGGTACTTGCTTTCAGTGCCTGTCCGGTGACTGCTTGAAGACAGCCAGGGGTCTATTGGTAATTCCCCTTAGGTATGCTGGGAGGCAGTTGAACAGTCTTGGGCCCCTCACACTTATTGTGTTGTCTTGTATCATGCTAGTGGCACCCCTGCTTTTCATTGGGGGATGTTGCATTGTCTGCCGAGTTTTTTGCTTTCGTAGGGGGTGATTTTCGTGTGCAAGTTTGGTACTAATCCCTCTAGGATTTTCCAAGTGTATATAATCAGGTAACTCTTGCCTGCGTTCTAGGGAGTACAGGTTTAGGAACTTCGAGCATTCCCAGTAATTGACGTGCTTTATTCAAATTCAAAGTTTATTCTCTATAAGGATTACAATGCTGAGTTTACAGAATTTGGTTGTTGTATGGTTTACATGTAGTAAAATAATAATTACAGAGTGTACCACTAGAACACCTAGCATGGCTAAGCATTTCGGGCAGACTTAGTTTAATTCTTAATTTTAAAATATTACAAATTATGAGGTAAGTTGGTATTATGGCTAAGTGACTAAATACTAGTTTGTGGGTTTAGCTATGTGAATGCTTTTGTTTTGGCACAGTACATAGTTTCAGTATTGGAGTATCACAGGCCAACTTATGACTAATTAGGATTCATTATTTTAAGATTGAGATTAATATTTCTGTTTATGGTCAAATGGGTGAGTGAGTGTAAGTGTGAACCACCAGGTGGTATTCATGTAGTTAGTTGGCGGGGTGTATCAGGGAGATAAGATGTTTCCTAATGGTAGCTTTGAAGGTGATGAATGTGTCTCCAGTTCTAGAGTTTTCAGGTAGGGTGTTCCAGATTTTAGGGCCTTTGACATGCATTGAATTTTTGTAAAGGTTTTGTCGGACACGGGGAATGTTGTAGAGATGTTTGTGTCTGGTGTTATGCCTGTGGGTTCTGTCACAACTATCAAGAAAGCATTTTAGGTCAAGGTTAATATTGGAATTTAAGGTCCTGTAGATGTAGATTGCACAGTAGTAAGTGTGGATGTATTGAACAGGGAGTAAGTTTAGATCTATGAAGAGTGGGGGGGTGTGTTGCCAGGGATGGGATTTAGTGATTATTCTTACTGTGGCTTTTTGTTGGGTTATTATTGGCTTTAGGTGTGTGGCTGCAGTTGATCCCCAAGCACAAATAGCATAGGTGAGGTATGGATAAATAAGTGAGTGGTATAGTGTGAGAAGGGCATTTTGCGGCACGTAGTATCGTATCTTGGAGAGGATCCCAACCATTTTGGATACTTTTTTGGTTATGTGTTAGATATGGGTGCTGAAATTCAGGTTGTTGTCAAGGTATAGGCCTAGGAATTTGCCCTCATTATGTCTGGTAATTAGAGTGTTGTCGATTTTAAATGTTAATTTGCGCATCTCCTGCTCTGCTACCAAACATAATATAGTAGGTTTTGTCAGTGTTAAGCAAAAGTTCATTGGCTGTCATCCAAGTCGATATTTTGATCAGCTCTTTGTTAACAATGGTGTTGAGGGTGGCAAGATTAGGGTTAGAGATGACATAAATTGTGTCGTCAGCAAAGAGAATGGGTTTCAGGTGTTGGGATACGTTTGGAAGATCATTGATGTATATGAGGAAGAGCAGGGGACCAAGCACACTTTCCTGCAGAACTCCAGTATCAAGTGGCCGTGTTGTTGATGCTGTGTCTTTAATGGTGACATACTGATACCTATTAATAAGGTAAGATTTGAAATATGCAAGCGCATGGCCTCTTATACCATAATGGTCAAGTTTGTGGAGTAGGATGCCGTGGTCAACTGTGTCAAAAGCTTTTCTTAGGTCAATAAAAATTCCTAGTGGATATTCCTTATTTCCCAATGCTGTGTATAGCAGATCTAGCATTTTTATGATTGCATCATTAGTGCTTTTATTTTTCCTGAATCCAAATTGGCAGGGGTTGAGTATGTTTTGTGCCGTTATAAATGAATATAGTCTCCTGTGCACGAGTTTCTCAAAGATTTTGGATAGCAATGATAAGTTTGATATTGGCCTATAGTTGTTTAAGTCTGTAGGGTCACCACCTTTATGTATTGGTGTAATCCTTGCCATCTTGAGTAGTTTCGGGAAGGTGCTAGTTTCTAGTGACTTGTTAAAAAGTAACGAAAGAGCATGCGAAAGGACATGGGCCGCTCGCTTGTACAGTAATGGTGGGACATGAGACAGATTCCCTGAGTTATTTTTAAGTGACTTTATAATCTCGGTGACTTCCGTGGGCAAAGTTGGTGCAAGATAGAAGGAATTAGGGAAATTCCCATGTAGGTAGTCCCCGGCATGGGCATTGGTACGTGGGATTTTATTGGCGAGATTAGATCCTGTGGTTGAGAAGAAGTCGTTTATCTTGTTAGCTGTGTCAGTGGGATGTAGTGGTGTCTCATTAGGTTTAGTTAGGACAATATTCTTGTTTTTTTCAGTTTGTGGGTCCCTAGAATCTGAGAGAGTGTTTTCCAGGTCTTTTTTATATCTCCTCTAGTGTCTGTGAATCTACTGGAGTAGTATAGTTGTTGGGCTTTCTTTATTACTTCAGTGAGAACTGATGAATAGTGTTTAAGAATATCTTTGTGTATTAAGCCCTGTCTATATTGCTTTTCATATTGGTGTTTCTTATCAATGGATTTCAGAATGGTGCTGGTTAGCAATGAGCAACCAAGCCGTTTGTTTGTGATCTATTTTGTTTTTATAGGACAATGTTTGTTGTATAGTCTAAGTAATTTGTTAAGAAAAATGTCTGTCCAGTCATCAATACCATTGGCCTTGGAGAATTCTGTAGGCCAGTCAACAGTCTCTAGGTCAGCTGTGAACTTCCTTATTGAGGCCTCATCATGGAGTCAAAATGAGACTTTGTTGTATTCAAGTGGTGGTTTATTAATGTTTGTCAGGATGAAGGTAGGGTAGTGGTCAGTAGTGCTATCTGTGATTATCCCTGATTTAAGGGGGGGGGCTAGTATATTGGTCCATATGTGGTCTATTATGGTTGCACTTGTCTCAGTGAGCCTGGTTGGTTTAGTTATTGTTGGTATGAGAAGTGTGTTGTTCATATTGTTGATGAAATCAGTTACAGGCTGATCATCTAGTAGGCCAAGGTTGATGTTGAAGTCTCCAGCTAAGAGAAGGTGGTGCTTATTCATTTGTCTGTTTGTTATTAGTGACTTTAATTTCTCACTGAAATTTGGGATGTTTGTGTGGGGTATCCGGTAAATGGCATCACCATTATGTGTGTGGTGAAGGTTCTCTGTACATTTTCTAGGTTAGAAATTTCACTTACCTTGAAAGGTGCTGTTAGTGTGCAGCAATATTCCAGCCTAGATAGAACAAGCAACCTGAAGTGTGTCAGCATGGGCTTGGCATCCCTGCTATTGAAGGTTCTCATTATCCATTCTGTCATTTTTCTAGTAGATGCGATTGATACAATGTTATGGTCCTAGAAAGCGAGATCCTCCGACATGATCACTCCCAGGTCTTTGACATTAGTTTTTCACTCTGTTGTGTGGTTGGAATTTGTTTTATACCCTGACGAAGTTTTAATTTCCTCACGTTTCCCATATTGGAGTAATTGAAATTTCTCATCATTGAATTTCATATTGTTTTCTGCAGCCCTTTTAACCCTTTGACTGTTTAGGCATAAATTCTAGCGGCTTCAAATCAAGCAGGAGAAAGCTGGTAGGCCCACATGTGAGAGAAAGGGTCTCCATGGTCAGTGTGCACCATATAAAAAAAAAATCGGGGAGCCAGTGGTGCATTGTGGGAATGCCATTTCAGTTGTCCTTTTTCAGGATGTCTAGTGGTAAGAAATATGTGACTCCCCAGCAAATCTGGGACTCTTCTCTTCCCAAGTGATGCTCTAACACAGATGGAAGTGTCAGTGAAGATATATTTCATGATTTCGAGGAGTTTGAGACCAAAAGCAATGGAGGAGGAGGAGAGGAGGAAGAGGAGGAGGAGGAGGAGGAGGGGAGGAAGAGGAGGAGGAGGAGGGAAGGAAGAGGAGGAGGAGGAGGAGGGGAGGAAGAGGAGGAGGAGGAGGGGAGGAAGAGGAGGAGGAGGAGGGGAGGAAGAGGAGGAGGAGGAAGAGGAGGAGGAGGAGAGGAGGAGGAAGAGGAGGAGGAGGAAGAGGAGGAGAGAAGAGGAGGAGGAAGAGGAGGAAGAAGAAGAGGAAGAAGAGGAGGAGAAGAAGAAGAGGAAGAAAGGAGGAAGAAGAAGGAGAAGAAGAAGAAAAAGAAGGAGTAGAAGAAGAAGTAGATAGAAAGAAGGAGTAGAAGAAGGAGTAGAAGAAGAAGAAGGAGTAGAAGAAGAAGAAGGAGTAGAAGAAGAAGAAGGAGTAGTAGAAGAAGAAGGAGTAGTAGAAGAAGAAGAAGAGTAGAAGAAGAAGAAGGAGTAGAAGAAAGAAGGAGTAGAAGAAGAAGAAGAAGGAGTAGAAGAAGAAGGAGGGAGTAGAGAAGAAGAAGAGAAGAAGAAGAAGTAGAAGAAGTAGAAGAAGATGAGAAGTAAGAAGAAGAGAAGAAGAAGTAGAAGAGAAAGAAGAAGAAGTATGAAGAAGAAGTAGAAGAAGAAGTAGAAAAGAAAAGTAGAAGAAGAAGAAGTAGAAGAAGAAGATAGAAGAAGAAGAAGTAAAGAAAAGAAGTAGAAGAAGAAGAAGAAGTAGAATAGAAGAAGAGAAGAAGAAAGAAGAAGAAGTAGAAGAAGAAGAAGAAGTAGAAGAAGTAGAAGAAGTAGAAGAAGAAGAAGAAGTAGAAGAAGAAGAAGAAAGTAGAAGAAGAAGAAGAAGTAGAAGAAGTAGAAGAAGAAGAAGAAGAAGAATAGAAGAAGAGTAGAAGAAAGAAGTAGAAGAAGAAGAAGAGAGAAGTAGAAGAAGAAGTAAGAGTAGAAGAAGAAGAAGTAGAAGAGAAGAAGAAGAAGAGAAGTAGAAGAAGAAAGAAGTAGAAAAGAAGTAGAAGAAGAAGAAGTAGAAGATAGAAGTAAGTAAGAAGAAGAAAGTAGAAGTATGAAGAAGTTAAAGTAGAAGAAAGTAGAAGAAGAAAGTAGAAGAAGAAGTAGAAGAAGTAGAAGAAGTAAAAGAAGAAGAATAGAAGAGAAGAAGTAGAAGAAGTAGAAGAAGAAGATAGAAGAAGAAGTAAGTAGAAGAAGAAGTAGAAGAAGAAGAAAAGAGAAGTAGAAGAGAAGTAGAAGAAGAAGTAGAAGAAGAATAGAAGAAGAAGTAGAAGTAGAAGAAGATAGAAGAGAGTAGAGAAGAAGAAAAGAAGTAGAAGAAGAGAATAGAAGAAGAAGTAGAAGAAGTAAAGAGAAGAAGAAGTAGAAGAAGAAGAAATAGAAGAAGAAATAGAAGAAGAAATAGAAGAAGAAGTAGAAGAAGAAGAAGAAGAAGAAATAGAAGAAGAAGTAGAAGTAGAAGAAAAGAAGAAGTAAAGAAGAAGAAGAAGAAGTAGAAGAAGAAGTAAAGAAGAAGAGAAGTAGAAGAAGAAGAAATAGAAGAAGAAATAGAAGAAAAATAGAAGAAAAGTAGAAGAAAGAAGTAGAAGAAGAAGAAGTAGAAGAAGAATGAAGTAGAAGAAGAAGAAGAAGAAGTAGAAAAGAAGAAGAGAAGAAGAAGATAGAAGAAGAAGAAGTAAGAAGAAGAAAAGTAGAAGAAGAAGAAGTAGAGAAGAAGAAGTAGAAGAAGAAGAAGAAGAGAAGAAGTAGTAGAAGAAGAAGAAGAAGAAGAAGAAGAAGAGTAAGAAGAAGAAGAGAAGAAGTAAGAAGAAGAAAGAAGAAGAATAGAAGAAGAAGAAGAAGAATAGAGAAGAAGAAGAAAGAAGAAGTAAAGAAGAAGAAGAAGAGAGAAGAAGTAAGAAGAAGAAAGTAGAGTAGAAGAAGAGAAGAAGTGAGAAAGAAGAAGAAGAAGAAGAAGAAGAAGAAGAAGAAGAAGAATAGAAGAAGAAGTAGTAGAAGAAGAAGAAGATAAAGAAGAAGTAGAGAAGAAGAAGAAGAAGAAGAAGAAGAAGTAAGTAGAAGAAGAAGAAGAAGAAGAAGAAAGAGAAGAAGAGAAGAAGAAGAAGAAGAAGAAGAAAGAAGAAGAAGAAGAAGAAGAAGAAGAAGAAGAAGAAGAGAAGGAAGAAGTAGAAGAGAAGAAGAAGAGAAGAGAAGTAAGAAGAAGTGAGGAAGTAGAAAAAGAAGAAGTAGAAGAAGAAGAAGAAGTAGAGAAGTAGAGAAGAAAGATAGAAGAAGAAGAAGAAGAAGAAGTAAGAAGAAGAGAAGTAGAAGAGAAGAAGAAGTAGAGTATAAGAAGAAGTAGAAGAAGAAGAAGAGAAGAATAAGAAGAAGTAGAAGAATAAGAAGAAGTAGAAGAATAAGAAGAAGTAGAAGAAAAGAAGAAGTAGAAAGAAGAAAAGTAGAGAGAAGAAGAAGAAGTAGAAGAATAGAAGTAGAAGAAGAAAAGAAGAAGTAGAAGAAAGAAGAATAGTAGAAGAAAGTAGAAGTAGAAGAAGTAGAAGAGAAGAGTAAGAAAGAAAAGTAGAAGAAGAAAAGTAGAAGAAGAAGTAGAAGAAGAAGAAGTAGAAGAAGAAGAAGTAGAAGTAAGAAGTAGAAGAAGAAGTAGAAGAAGAAGAAGTAGAAGAAGAAGTAGAAGAAGAAGAAAGAAGAAGAAGAAGTAGAAGAAGAAGAAGTAGAAGAAGAAGAAGAAGTAGAAGAAGAAGAAGAAGTAGAAGAATAGAAGAAGAAGTAGAAGAAGAAGAAGAATAAGAAGAAGAAAGTAGAAGAAGAGTAGAAGAAGAAGAAGAAGTAGAAGAAGAAGAAGAAGTAGAAGAGAAGAAGAAGTAGAAGTAGAAAGAAGAAGAAGAAGTAGAAGAGAGAAGAAGAAGTAGAAGAAGAAGTAGAAGAAGAAGTAGAAGAAGAAGTAGAAGAAGTAGAAGAAGTAGAAGAAGAAGAAGAAGTAGAAGAAGAAGAAGAAGAAAAGAAGTAGTAGTAGTAGTAATAATAATAATAATAATTTGTTCCCATGAAGCAAGGAAAAAAAAAGTCCACTCCATGACAGTGACAAGATAAGGGGAGATAACGTCTGATAAGAACTGACCTTTGATGAGCGTAAAGGAGGGTGGAGCTGATAAGGAAAGATTAGATGACCATCGCCCTCCCCTTGTTTTTGCTGGTACACAAACATTTCTGTCTGTCTATTTGTCTGTCTGTCAAGCTCCCTGTCTATGGGTCTAGCTCTCTGTCTCAGAGAGAGCCACAAGACTGCGTCATCAGGAAAGTAGGATGGAGGGAATGATGACACACGACCATTTACCTAGGATAACTACATAACACAACTGCCTGCTAATACTTTGCAGAAAACTGCTCAGACGAGGTGTTTTGTCTTTGCACATAAAAAAAAAAGTTCACAAAAATGCACACACACTGGTTTTATGTGTGAGGAGTGTAAAACACCATTGTGTATGAAAACATGTTTCAAAGAGTTCCACAAGCTGCAGAACTTCTAGGAATATGTTCGGTCACTATACATTGGTATATATATTATAGAACAATAGTATAAAAAAAATTTTGTATTTGTTTTTGTAAACAAGTTTTGTAAACAATATTGATAATTATGTTTGTGTGCTTATTGTGTTGTATACAATGAGTGTATATATATGTACATTGCACCTTACTTTGGCCTCATAGGCCACATAAGTTATGTGAAAAAATAAAATAGTGAAAAAAAAAAAAAAAAAAAACTTCAAATACAAGTAAACTAAAGTTTACCGGGTGAGCGGCAGTCGCCGCTGTTGCCATACGTGGTTCATTTTCTGCAAACTTCACAGCTCTATATCTAGGTAAGTACTGATGGCAAAAAAAAAAAAATTGGACTAAAACACTCAGAAAAATAATCTTAACATTTTCATACGAAAAAATAATTTTTTTTCGAATGCAGTGGACCCCTGCATACCGATTTTAATCCATGCAAGAGGGCTCATTGGTATGCGAAATAATCGGTATGCGAATGAATTTTCCCCATAAGAAATAATGGAAATCAAATTAATCCGTGCAAGACACCCAAAAGTATGAAAAAAAATTTTTACCACATGAAATATACATTTTCCTACACACAAAGAGAAGGATACATGCACAATAGTAGAGTAGTACATGCACAATATATATTGTGCATGTACTACTCTACTAAATGAAGAATAAATGACACTTACCTTTATTGAAGATGCAGCAATGACTGATGAGACACTGTGTCCTGGGAGTGCCTTTTCCTCCTGAGTACTGTAGGTCCTGTTTGGTATTTTCTTCCAGAACAGGCCTTATCACACTGTGTATGTCACTACGATTCTTAAATCTCTCAAATCAACCTTTGCTGGCTTTAAATTCACCAATATGAGCACTAGTTCCAGGCATTTTTCCCTGTTCACCTGGGTGTTAGTCGACTGGTGTGGGTTGCATCCTGGGAGACAAGATTAAGGACCCCAATGGAAATAAGTTAGACAGTCTTCGATGACACTGACTTTTTTGGGTTATCCTGGGTGGCAAATCCTCTGGGGTTAATTGTTTCTTGGTATATTCTCAATAAGCCACACCAACAACAGTGCTACAGCAGCAGCAGACGATGCTACAGCAGCAGCAGACGATGCTACAGCAGCAAGCAGCAGCAGACGATGCTACAGCAGCAGCAGCAGCTGGACAGTGCTACAGCAGACAGACAGACGATGCTACAGCAGCAGCAGACGATGCTACAGCAGCAGCAGACGATGCTAACAGCAGCAGACAGTACAGCAGCTGACGTGCACAGCAGCAGGCAGCTAGTACCACTCCAATAGTAGCGATGGTTGATTGGGGTTTATTATACAACCTGGCCAGCTCGGAGACACGCACTCCACTTTCATACTTATCAATGATCTTTTTCTTCATCTCTATAGTAATTCTCACCCTTATTGCTGTAGGGTTGGCACTAGAAGCTTTCTTGGGGCCCATGGTCACTTATTTTCCAGATAAAATCACCAAAAACACTGTAATAATATGAAATGTTACGATTGTATGCTTGGATGCTACCGCGGAGGCTGGCTGGTAAACAATGCCACCGGCGGAACATGTGAGGCTGGCTAAGGCGCACATTGGACGCGTCTCGGACGAACAGCGGTGAGCGGGTTTTTAAGCGGTATGCGAGGCAAAATTTTTGCGATTAAAGCAAGCGGTATGCGGATTAATCGTTATGTGATGCCAACGGTATGCGGGGGTCCACTGTATTTTGCAACATAGAATGACAGTTTCAGAAAGGGGCCTGCGACAGTCAAAGGGTTAAAGTTTTGACTGATGTCCGCCTGGAGCCTTGCAGTGTCTTCAATGGAGGATACTGTCATGCAAATTCAGGTGTCATCTGCAAAGGAAGACATGGCACTGTGGCTCATATCCCTGCCTATGCCCAGTATGAGGATGAACAAGATGGGAGCAAGTACTGTGCCTTGTGGAACAGAGCTTTTCACCATAGCTGCCTCAGACTTTACTCTCTTGTCTACTACTATTTGTGTTCTACTTGTTACGAAATTATAGATCCATCTGCCAACTTTTCCTGTTACTCCTTTATCACGCATTGCATTTTGCGTGCTATTACACCATGGTCACACTTGCCAAAGGCTTTTGCAAAGTCTGTGTATATTACATCTGCATTCTGTTTGTCTTCTAAAGCATCTAGGACCTTGTCGTAGTGGTCCAGTAGTTAGAACAGACAGGAGCGTCCTGCTCTAAACCCATGCTGCCCTGGGTTGTGTAAATGATGGGTATCTAGATGGTGTGGAGTTACTAAAAGTATTAGTCAGGGGGCTGAAGAGGGACTGTTGATGTGGTTTGCTCATTTAGAGAGAATGGAACAAAGAATGACTTGGAGAGAGTATAAATCTGCAGGGGAAGGAAGGCAGGGTAGGGCCATCCCTGAAAAGGTTGGAGAGAGGGGGGGTAAAGGAGGTTTTGTGGGTGAGTGGCTTGGGCTTCCAGCAAGCGTGTGTGAGCATGTTAGATAGGAGTGAATGGAGATGAATTGTTTTTGGGACCTGATGAGCTGTTGGAGTATCAGCAGGGTAATATTTTGTGAAGAGATTCAAGGAAACCAGTTAGCCAGACTTGAGTCCTGGAAATGGGAAGTACAGTGCCTGCACTTTAAAGGAGGGGGTTTGGGATATTGGTAGTTTGGAGGGACTTCCAAACTGTTGTTTCCAAGCACCTCTGCAAAGAGAGTGATTATGTATGAGTTATGGTGAAAGTGTTGAATGATGAAAGTTTTTTCTTTTTTTGGGGGGTCACCCTGCCTTGGTGGGACATAACCGACATGTTAAAAAAAAAAAAAAAAGATAGACTAAAGTGACCTGCACTTATTAAAAATAACCTAATGATTGCTTGAGGTCTGAATGTGAACTTTAGACATGCTTCCAGAAGCAGTCTTTCTTAATAATGTGGTCTCTTCTCATCTCTTCTCTTCTGCTATTAGCTATTTCAAGATTATTGACCCACGTTTTCCTAGTTGAAGCAAATAAGAACAAATTTAATGGCATCACTAAATGAAACATAAGCAGTGGCAAAAGATCAGCCCAGTTCTCGAACCTTTGTAATCATGAATATTACTAAAATTCCTTTTGACAAGATAGTTTTAAAACAATATGAGACATTAACTGGGAAGGGAAACTAACACACAAAAGGAGAACACAAACATGAGAGTATTGACAAAGATCCTGAATATCACCACTATTCACTTGCCTTTAAAACAAAACAATTTATACAGACTAAACAATCCCTGAGGAATTGGAAAGATGTGCACCACCTGATTATCTTTAAATAAAGATGTTTGGCCAACCAGCAACTTTATCAATTCAATATAGAGTATGTGAAGACATTTGAAGTTGAGATAACAAGTCCCTCAACTCAGGAGCTGGTGTTAAGTGCCTTAGTCTTGATTCTGAAGCATGGGCAGGAAAATGGACCTATTATACATAGATTGTAAACCTATACTACAGTCACAGTTAATGTACATTCAGATAATATTTGCTGAATATAGATAATAACCTCCTTGTCTTGGGAGATTCCTTGTTGCTGGCAAGGGGCTCTTGATCCAAGATATTGGACCTGACGTCCCTTTCTATTGATTGAACCTGTATGACTCCCATTCTCCCAGGTGCTGTATGACCCCTAGGGGTTTAGCACTTCCCCATGAATATAATAATCTTAATGATGATAATAATAGTCCTATCTGAAGAATTTTTATGAAACTTTAAAATTTCCTTATACTGTAATAATGGTCAATGTAATTATATTTCTCAAAATCTGCTTAACAAAATAATACTTTACATACTGTCTGTATTAAACTGTCAACATATTGAGGTATTGCTGTATTTCAGGTGTGGTTCCATGGAGAATGGTGTGCAACTCGTGGGCGAAATTGTTATAACACAAGATTGACTAAGGAAGGTGGTTGCTGTGTTTGGTACAATGAGCCACAGGTTAGTTCTGATGAACAGTAATAAGTCTTTGTTTTTGCAGATTTTGTCATGTTCACTAGGCACTAAAACAGTACAGGTCCGCCATCACAAATCTGGCAATCAGTTATTCGGTTCCTTCAGTTATTCAGCACTAATTTTGGCTAGCATAATTTCAAATTTCCAGGGTCGCCACACCAACCTGCTGGTACTGTTTGGTGGCGCTACTTGCTGCATAAGTCATTCCAATTTCTTTTTCTCCATTTATTGTTTTAACCTGCTTACTTTTAGCCCTAGCCATTGTTCCAATGAATAAAAAAAATGCTTCTCATTATGTAAAGCACCTACACAGTACATTATCCATTAAAGATAAGGTGGCTTTGAAGCCGCTGTCGGTTGTCATGAGCTCAGTCTCATGAAGCAGGAGAGTATGCTTTATTATTACGCTAATATCAACACTACAGCTTATTTGCCTATCACAATTGATCTAATATGACATAAGAAACAATATAAATAACATAAAACATGTTAAATACTCCAGAATGAATAATATTTGGCATAACACTGAGCAGTTCAACGGAGGTATGGAGAGGACATGGTAAACAAATACCATTCTCCTATCCTTGTCTTGGTGGCTTATATTAGAGAAAACGGAGTATAGCACAGGGCTAACTATGATATACACTCGTACTCCACCATAAACATGAAACAAAAAAGTTATTTTCTCTGTAGATTATCACACATAGCAGCATATGTGTAGAGAATCTAGTATAACCCAAAAAAAGTCAACATGGCTTATTTTTAGTACCTGGCTTGGATTAGCCATATATGATTTTTGGTAAATATTCGATTCCCAGCCAGGGTAGAAACATTAGGCGTGTTTCTTTACACCTGTTGTCTATATTTACCCATCAGTAAATGGGTACCTGGGTGTTAGTCGACTAGTGTGGGTGTTATCCTGGGACACTGACCTAATTTTCTTGAAATACTCAGCATAACAAGTGCCTTTCTATACAGTAGTATGTCACTCGTATTGTAGATAGAGACCCTCGTATTGTAGATAGTCTTAATGACCCTCGTGTAGTAGATAGTCTTTTTGGTATGATAATAAGATGTTATCTTCATTATAGAATAAAAAAATATTATAACATTTATATTATAATAATAAGGTAAAAGGACCCCAATGGAAATAAGTCACTGTGTCTGACTTTTTTGGGTTATCCCAGGTTCTCTACACACATGCTGCTATGTATGATAATTCTATGTAACTGTATTTGTGTATACCTGAATAAACTTACTGATATCAGCTAGGTCTGTATACCTTGTACATGTATGTGTAGTAAATAAAGATATTATTATTATTATTTTCTCAGTTGTTTGATGGGTTATCTTATTCAAACTTGGGCAATGTATGATGGAAAGATACTTCTTCACGTACACCAAAAATGAAAGAAATCAGACCATAAATAGCGGAGTTCACTTCGCAGCCATTAGCGGCCGCTTAGCGGTATATTTTTGTATGGTTGTTATGGTTGTATTCTCATTTTTTCGGTCTCATTTGATAGAGTGAAAGATATATTACAGAAATAGATATGATTTTGATTGCTTTCATGACGAAAAGTACCTTGAAATTGCGCTCACAGTAGCGAAAATGTTCTATTCTTTAGCGAAGCTCAAGAGTAAACAAATGGCATCACCGTCCAATACCTGTCCGCCTGCCAGTCCAGTACGCAGTCAAGAATGGGTTGACATTATTTATACAATTATTACAATAATGCAGTAGTCTGCATAACAGTAAATCTTCTATTTTTTTTTTTTTTTTTTTTTATGAATAAAAATTCCAAATGATAAGCAAGAGTAATATAAGAAGGGTCTGGAGCTGTGACTAATGAACAGAGAAAATGTTATTTTAGTGCCAGGAATGTCTACATTGTTTATTCTGGATCCTATTTTGAAATTGGCATCTGTTGAAATTTGTGTGAAATCTGCCAAATTGCCAATTTCTGACCACTTTATTGGGTAGTTGACATAAGTGAATGGGTGGTTTCTTGTACTCAGTTGACAGACTAGAAGTAAATAAGTTTATTCAGATATACACAAATACAGTTACATAGATTATCATACATAGCAGCGTATGTATAGAGAACCTAGGATAACCCAGAAAAGTCCAAGTGACTTATTTCTAGTACCTGGCTTGGGCTTGCCATATATAATTTTTGGTAAATATTTTTTTTTCTCGGTTGTTTGTTGGGCTATCTCATTGAAACTTGGGCAGTGTATGATAGAAAGATGCTTCTTAACATACAACAAAAATAAAAATGACGGACGATAAATAAGGGAGTTCACTTCTCAGCCATTAGCTGCCTCTTTGCAGTATATTTTCGTATGGTTTTTATGGTTGTATTCTCATTTTTTGGACTCATTTGATATAATGGAAGATATATTACAGAAATAGACATGATTCTGATTGCTTTCATGACGAAAAGTACGTACCTTGAAATTGAGCTCAAAGTAGCGGAAATGTTCGATTTTTGCCAATGTTCAATGAACTGTGTAAGTCAAGTTGGTTAATTTTATTAAGTGTATTCTAACTTAACCACTCTGTAATTCAGCAAACTCAGTAATCCGGCACACTACAGGTCCCATGATGCCGGATTTGTGATGGAGGACCTGTACTTATTTTAAGTGTGGGGAGAAATGTAAGATATTTGGTCTGATCCCCTAAAAAACTTCTGTTTGGTTCCTGGTGTAAAAAAAATTGTTCTTAATTAATGTATTGTAATTTTAATAATTACAATTTGCTCAAGGTTGGCTTGAATTTTCACCATAACACAGATGTCAGACAACATGGAAAGATTCTTCAATTTATATTTGAAGATTTTTAAAGGTTTCTCTAACAGAAATATATATTAGCTGCTATTTATTGCTTAACATAAGGTGATGAGAATATCAAATGATTTAGATAAAGAAAAATCGGATATCAGATTGGGGAGGAGTATGGAAGAAGTGAATGTTTTCAGATATTTGGGAGTTGCTGTGTCAGCGAATGGATTTATGAAGGATGAGGTTAATCATAGAATTGATGAAGGAAAAAAGGTGATTGGTGCATTGAGGTATATGTGGAGGCAAAAAATGTTATCTATGGAGGCAAAGAAGGGAATGTATGAAAGTACAGTGGACCCTCAACCAGCGATATTAATCCGTTCCTGAGAGCTCATCGTTAATCGAAATAGTTGTTAATAAAGTTAATTTTCCCCATAAGAAATAATGGACATCAAATTAATCCGTGCAAGACACCCCAAAGTATTGAAAAAAAAAAAAATTACCACATGAAATGTTAATTTTAATACACACAAACTGAAGAAGACATGCACAGTTACATGACACTTACCTTTATTGAAGATCTGGTGATGATTGATGGGATGGGAGGAGGGGAGACTGTTGATCTTCTTAGTGTTTAGAAGGGGAATCCCCTTCCATTAGCAATTGAGGTAGCAAGTCTTTTTCTGGGGTTACTTCCCTTCTTCTTTTAATGCCACTAGGACCAGCTTCAGAGTCACTGGACTTCTGTCGCACAACATATCTGTCCATAGATACCTGTACCTCTCGTTCCTTTATGACTTTCCTAAAGTGGTTCACAACATTGTCAGTGTACAGGTTGCCAACACGGCTTGCAGTAACTGTGTCAGGGTGATTTTCATCAAAAAAGGTTTGCACTTCAAACCACTTTGCACACATTTCCTTGTTCAGGTTTCAGTCCTTCACTGTCTATGTACTCCTTGAATTCCTGCACATACTTTTCAGCTGCTTTGTGGTCCAAACTTGCAGCCTCTCCATGCCTTATCACACTATGAATGCCACTACGCTTCTTAAATCTCTCAAACCACCTTTGCTGGCCTTAAATTCACTCACATCACTAGTTGCTGGCATTTTTTTAATTAAATCGTCATGCAACTTCCTAGCCTTTTCACATATGATCGCTTGAGAGGTGCTATCTGTTTCTCATTTATCCACACCAATAAGAGTCTCTCAACATCTTCTATCGCTTGCGATCTCAGTTTCGAAAACTTAGTTGCACCTTTGGCAAAAACAGCTTCCTTGATTGCCGTTTTCTTGCCCACAATAGTAGCGATGGTTGATTGAGGTTTACTATACAACCTGACCAGCTCAGAGACACGCACTCCACTTTCATACTTAGCAATGATCTCTTTCTTCATCTCCATAGTAATTCTCACCCTTTTTGCTGTAGGGTTGGCACTAGAAGCTTTCTTGGGGCCCATGGTGACTTACTTTGCAGGTGCAGTCACTACAAAGGCTGTGGTAATATGAAATGTTCCAGTTGTATGTTTGGAAGCGACCGCAGTGGCTGGCTGGCTTGTAAACACTGGCACCCATGGGACAAGTGAGGCACGCTCAGGCCAAAGTGGACGCGTCTCGAACGGAACGAATAGTGTTGGTCGGGTTTTTAAGCACTAGTCAAGGCAAAATTTTTGCGTTAAAATGTATCGCTAGTCAGATTTATCGTTAATCGATGCCATCGCTGGTTGAGGGTCTACTGTATAGTAGTACCAACACTCTTATATGGGTGTGAGGCTTAGGTTGTAAATGCTGCAGCGAGGAGGTGGTTGGAGACAGTGGAGATGTCCTGTCTAAGGGCAATGTGTGGTGTAAATATTATGCAGAAAATTCGAAGTGTGGAAATTAGGAGAAGGTGTGGAGTTAATAAAAGTATTAGTCAGAGGGCTGAAGAGGGCTTGTTGAGGTGGTTTGGTCATTTAGAGAGAATGGATCAAAGTAGAATGACATGGAGAGCGTATAAATCTGTAGGGGAAGGAAGGTGGGGTAGGGGTCGTCCTCGAAAAGGTTGGAGGGAGGGGGTAAAGGAGGTGTTGTGGGCGAGGGGTTTGGACTTCCAGCAAGCGTGCGCGAGCGTGTTAGATAGGAGTGAATGGAGACAAATGGTATTCGGGACCTGACGAGCTGTTGGAGTGTGAGCAGGGTAATATTTAGTGAAGGGATTCAGGGAAACCGGTTATTTTATATAACCGGACTTGAGTCCTGGAAATGGGAAGTACAATGCCTGCACTTTAAAGGAGGGGTTTGGGATATTGGCAGTTTGGAGGGATATATTGTGTATTTTTTATACGTATATACTTTTAAACTGTTGTATTCTGGGCACCTCTTCAAAAACAGTGATTATGTGTGAGTGAGGTGAAAGTGTTGAATGATGTTGAAAGTATTTTCTTTTTGGGGATTTTCTTTCTTTTTGGGTCACCCTGCCTCGGCGGGAGATGGCCGACTTGTTGAAAAAAAAAAAAAACTAGAAACTTTCAAAATTTGTAAAAGTTGTCCATTATAATTTAATGGGCGAGGGACTTGGACTTCAAGCAAGCATGTGTGAGTGTGTTCAATAAAACTGAATGGAGACGAATATTTTTTGGGACTTGACGAGCTGTTGGAATGTGAGCAGGGTAATATTTTGTGAAGGGATTCAGGGAGACTTGTTAGCTGGACTTGAGTCCTGGAAATGGGAAGTACAATGCCTGCACTTTAAAGGAGGTGTTTAGGATATTGGCAGTTTGGAGGGACATCTAAACTGTTGCATCTGAGCACCTCTGCAAAGACAGTGATTATGTATGAGGTGTTAAGGTGTTATATTAAGGTGTTAAGCTTCATGTTGGTAAACAGTGCAAAGCTGCAGCATGAGAATGGAGCCTTTTATACTTCCAGAGATGAGGAACAGAAAATGGTAAAGATGTTACAGGTGATGAGATGTTGAAGTTGCAGGTCTTTTGTAACAAGAGACTGACTGTTGTTGCAGTGTCAAACATATGTCAGTATAATAATGGTGAAGTGCAAAGTAAGAGCAAGGTAAGCTCACGTAGTTCATGGTTACTTCAGGGTGTAACCATTACGTTTGAAGCTCTGGACAAAAATTTTGAAATACTGTGGAATTTTGATGCATTGGTGACAAAAACATGCTAGTTGAGTTCATAAGGAGCTACACAGCAGACCTGTCAAGACATCACTCTGAAGATCAGCATCTTTCATGTAAAACACAGTGGCCAGTGCCAACAAGGAATTTTTTTTTCAAATGACTAATCATGAGTCAGCTATGAAAATATCAATAAAACTGTTAATCATTTTACTTCTAAGGTATTTTCTAGAAAACAATGACATTAGTGAAATGGTGTAATTAAAAAAAAAGTACACAGGCATTGCATCTTAGAAAGAAAAACAAAATATACAAGTAACTACAGATGCCAGAAATGCCCACTGTAAGTCAAATCAAATTTCAGGAATTAGTCATCTGAAGAGAAACAGAAGAAAGATAATTGTGGAAACCAGCAGTAATACAGGTTGGCCATCACTAATCTGGCAGTCAGTCATCCAGTTCCATCAGTAATCCAGCACTAATTTCGGCTAGCATAATTTCAAATTTCCGGGGTTGCCACATCAATCTGCCACTACTGTTTGGTAGCACTACTTACTGCATAAGTCATTCCAATTTCTTTTTTTTCCATTTATTGTTATAACGTGCTCACTTTTAGCTGTAGACATGGTTCCAAAAAATAAAAAAATGCTTCTCATTGTGTAAAGCACATGCACCGTACATTGTCAGCTATGAAAATATCAATAAAACTGTTAATCATTTTACTTCTAAGGTATTTTCTAGAAAACAATGACATTAGTGAAGCCACTGTCGGCTGCCATGAGCTCACCTCACTCGGATAACCTGTGTGCACTAAAAAAATCCTGCAGCAAGCAGTGCATAATGAGAAAAAACTGTGACTGTGTTTTTGGTATAAAACTGACTTTATGGTGTATTTTTGTATAGTTTTTATGGTTGTATTCTTGTTTTCTTGATCTTATTTGATAGAATGGAAGATATATTACAGAAATAGATATGATTTTGATTTGTTTCACAAAAGAAAGTACCTTGAAATTGAGCTCAGACCAGCAGAAATGTTCCATTTTCACTGATATTCAAGAGTAAAGAAATGATGTCACCGTCCAATATGTGTCCAAATGGCCGGTCTGATATGCAGTCATGAATGGCTTGACATTTTTTTGTACAATTATTACAGTAATGCAGTAGTCTACATAACAGTAAATCTTTTTTTGTGTGTGAATAAAAATTCAAAATGGAAAGAAAGTGTAATATAAGAGAGGACTGGAGACATGACTAATGAACAGAGAAAATGTTATTTTAGTGTGCCAGGAATGTCTGCATTGTTTATTCTGGACCCTATTTTGAAATTGGCATCTCTTGGAATTTGTGTGAAATTGTCCAAATTACCAATTTCTGACCACATTATTGGGTAGCTGAAATAGGTAAATAGGCGGTTTCTTGTACATACTCAGTCGACAGAATAGAAGGAATACTAGCGAAATAACTGAGTTTGGTTGACTGGAACAGTGGAATGGGCTAAAATTAGGGCGTAAAGTGGGTGAAATTGCCGATGCATAAATATCGTCATTGGGTTAAGTGTATTCTAACCTAACCATTCGGTAATCTGGCAAAATCACTAATCCGGCACCCTACAGATCCCAATGGAGCTGGATCAGGGATGGTCAACTTGTAGTTATTTGATGAAAAACCACAGTGAAATGAATGAGGTATCAGGTTATACCAAAGTATTCATGCATACCAGGACTTGCTATACCAAATGAGGCATTACATTATACCAGAGTATACCTGCACACCAGGACTTGCTATAACAAATGAGATATTTCATTAAACCAGAGTATACCTTCACACCAGGACTTGCTATACTAAATGAGGTATTACGTTATACCTGAGTATACAGTAGACCCTCATATTACACAGATTTATTTGGCATGTTTTGGTTATTACACTATTGAAAAATTGTTGCATAATTTTATACAACACTTAGTAAAATTAACACAGTTTGGTTTGTGGGAGGGAAAAACCATTTGGTTTTGTTACCTTCGAAAAAAGATTTTGTCATTTCATAAGATTTCTTCTTTTTTTTTTTTTATCTTGAGAGCAAATACGAGATAATTTTCTCAACCCTGAAAGAGTTAAAATAGTTACTGAGAGGTGTTTATTTGGATGATTTTTATGCTTTTGTTGGCTGTTTCTTGGTATCATTTGATAGAATGGAAGACGTACTACTGAACAGAGATGATCTTGATTGGTCTCAGTACCGAAAGTAGATTATCGCTGAGATCAAAGTAGCGAAAATGTTTGGGTTTTTAATAGGTCTTATTCAATTATTGGGACACTATAAACCATAACCAATCATTCCTGGTTATATTTTATCAGAGAAATACAATATATCTTCAATTTTTATGTGAAAAAGAATTCGGAATGAACAGTAAGTTCATTTTGATGACCAATACAGTGGACCCCCGCATAGCGATATTAATCCGTGCAAGAGAGCTCATTGTTATGCGAAATTATCGTTATGCGAATGAATTTTCCCCATAAGAAATAATGGAAAACAAATTAATCCGTGCAAGACACCCAAAAGTATGAAAAAAAAATTTACCACATGAAATATACATTTTCCTACACACAAAGAGAAGGATACATGCACAATAGTAGAGTAGTACATGCACAATATATATTGTGCATGTACTACTCTACTAAATGAAGAATAAATGACACTTACCTTTATTGAAGATGCAGCAATGACTGATGAGACACTGTGTCCTGGGAGTGCCTTTTCCTCCTGAGTACTGTAGGTCCTGTTTGGCATTTTCTTCCAGAACAGGCCTTATCACACTGTGTATGCCACTACGATTTTTAAATCTCTCAAACCAACCTTTGCTGGCTTTAAATTCACCAATATGAGCACTAGTTCCAGGCATTTTTCCCTGTTCACCTGGGTGTTAGTCGACTGGTGTGGGTTGCATCCTGGGAGACAAGATTAAGGACCCCAATGGAAATAAGTTAGACAGTCTTCGATGACACTGACTTTTTTGGGTTATCCTGGGTGGCAAATCCTCTGGGGTTAATTGTTTCTTGGTATTCTCAATAAGCCACACCAAACGTACAGGCTACAGGCAGCAGCTGACAGTGCTACAGCAGCAGCAGCAGCAGACTGATGGTGGTACAGCAGCAGCAGCAGCTGACAGTGCTACAGCAGCAGCAGACGATGCTACAGCAGCAGCAGATGATGCTACAGCAGCAGCAGACGGTACTACAGCAGCAGCAGACGGTACTACAGCAGCAGCAGCAGCTGACGGTGGTACAACAGCAGCAGCAGCAGCTGACGGTAGTACAACAGCAGCAGCAGCGACGGCACAGCAGCAGCAGAGGGTGGTACAGCAGCAGCAGACGGTACACAGCAGCAGCAGCACTGACGTGTACCAGCAGCAGCAGACGGTGCTACAGCAGCAGCAGACGGTGCTACAGCAGCAGCAGCAGCTGACGGTGGTACAGCAGCAGCAGCAGCTGTACCACCAATAGTAGTGATGGTTGATTGGGGTTTATTATACAACCTGGCCAGCTCGGAGACACGCACTCCACTTTCATACTTATCAATGATCTTTTTCTTCATCTCTATAGTAATTCTCACCCTTATTGCTGTAGGGTTGGCACTAGAAGCTTTCTTGGGGCCCATGGTCACTTATTTTGCAGATAAAATCACCAGAAACACTGTAATAATACGAAATGTTCCGATTGTATGCTTGGATGTTACCGCGGAGGCTGGCTGGTAAACAATGCCACCGGCGGAACATGTGAGGCTGGCTAAGGGCGCACATTAGACACGTCTCGGACGAACAGCGTTGAGCGGGTTTTTTAGCGGTATGCGAGGCAAAATCTTGGCGATAAAATGTAGCAGTATGCGGATTTAACGTTATGCAAGGCCAACGGTATGCGGGGGTCCACTGTATATAAAGGAAATGTTTTAATGCCAGAAATATTTACATTGTTTATTTTGGACTCTATTTTTAAATTGGTATTTTTAATTTTATGTAAAATTGACCAAATCACTTAATTCTGTAGGGTAGTTGAAATAGTTGAATGTCAGTTTCTTGTGCTCAATAAGGTATACTAGTGAAATAGCTAAGAACTTGGTTGATTAAAACAATGGAATTGGCTTAAATATAGGACTCAGACAGAAAAATTGCTATGCGTAACTAGACATCAGAATCTCAACTATTTCAGATTTTTTTTCAAAGTGAACACTAGGGGCAATATTAATTTCAGAGGTCTGGCCAGTGAAAGGGTTAAAATAGGGCTCATAGTGGAAGGAATCACCACTGCATAAATTGTGCCCAGACTACCGACTTTGCACCTGTGTATTTCCATAGTTTTTCATCAGATTTTGTATTTTGGTATTACTCTTCTTTCTTTCAACACACCGGCCGTATCCCACCGAGGCGGGGTGGCCCAAAAGGAAAAACGAAAGTTTCTCCTTTTACATTTAGTAATATATTCAGGAGAAGGGGTTACTAGCCCCTTGCTCCTGGCATTTTAGTTGCCTCTTACAACACACATGGCTTACGGAGGAAGAATTCTATTCCACTTCCCCATGGAGATAAGAGGAAATAAACAAGAACAAGAACTAGAAAGAAAATAGAAGAAAACCCAGAGGGGTGTGTATATGACTCAAGAAATCGTAATGACACGATTGCACCACGGGTTCAATCCCGGCCGGGGGTATGGTTTGGGGTGTGTATATATGTGCTTGTACATGTATGTGTAGTGTGACCTAAGTGTAAGTAGAAGTAGCAAGACATACCTGAAATCTTGCATGTTTATGAGACAGACAAAAGACACCAGCAATCCTACCATCATGTAAAACATGTACAGGCTTTCGTTTTACACTCACTTGGCAGGACGGTAGTACCTCCCTGGGTGGTTGCTGTCTACTAACCAACCTACTACCTACTTTGGTATTACTACCTTTAGAAAAATATTCTCTACCATTCAGAAGTTTTTCTCTCAAAAACTCAAGTGTCAGCACTTAATTTTGAGAGTCCCGACAGTGAAAGGGTCATGAAACAATGTCTGATATCTGAAGAAGGAAGGACAACTTAGAGTCTTAGACTATACTTTAAGTTTTATGTAGATGCTAAGTATAAAGGTTCAACAGTTGATGCTAAATAGTATATGGAAACAGTATATGCCACACAGTGGCTTCATCAGTCCATACAAAGGAGAATGGTGAAGAACAGGAGGAGTTGATGTGATCAGTCCATCAATCTTGAAAAGAATACAGCATATGTGCAAAGAAGTGGCTTATGTGCTGTAGGCAGGAGAGGTGCAGCAGTCGTAGGTGGTATCACATTTGACAAATGTGGAAGTAGATCATGCCCAAAGGTTAGGCAAGTTGAAGAATTCCCTGTAATAAGATCCCAAGATGTTGCTGTGTCAGAAAGGAATGTAGATGAATGGTTCAAGAACCGACAAGTTGATAAATTAGACACGTGCAACATTTGGGTATCTTTAATGAGGAAACATTTCACCACACAGTGGCTTCATCAGTCCATAAGGGCGAGGAGGAAGAGTTTGAGGAACTGATTACCTCAAACTCCTCCTGTTCTTCACCATTCTCCTTTGTATGGACTTACGAAGCCACTGTGTGGCAAAACATTTCATCATTAAAGATACCCAAATGTTGCACATGTGTCTAATTTATCACTTTTTAGTTGTAGCTACAGTGAGAGTAAAAGGTAGATGGGATACAAGGAAAATGGAAGCAGCAGGAAAGAGAGAGGTGAAGGTTTGTAAGTTAGAGGAGGCAGTTGTGGTGAGATATAAACAACTATTGGAGGATAGATGGACTAGTGGGAGTATAGGCAATGAGGTTGAAGATGTATGGGGTAGGTTTAAGTGTTAGTGTTCAGCAGAAGTTTGTGGTTACAGAAAAGTGGGTGCGGGAGGGAAGAAGAGCGATTGGTGGAATGATGATGTAAAGAGTATAGTAAGAGAGAAAAAGTTAGCATATGAGAGTTTTTACAAAGTAGAAGTGATGCAAGGAGGGAGGAGTATATGGAGAGGAAAAAAGAGGTTATGAGAGTGGTGAAGCAATGTAGAAAGAGAGCAAATGAGAGAGTGGGCGAGATGTTATCAACAAATTGTGTTGAAAATAAGAAAAAGTTTTGGAGTGAGATTATTAAGGTGAGGAAGCCTAAGGAACAAATGGATTTGATTGTTAAAAATAGGAGAGGAGAGTTATTAAATGGAGATTAAAAGTATCAGGAAGATGGAGGGAATATTTTGAGGAATTGTTAAATGTTAATGAAGATAGGGAAGTTGTGATTTTGTGTATAGGGCAAGGAGGAATAATATCTTGTAGGAGTGAGGAGGAGCGAGTTGTAAGTATGGGGGAAGTTCGCGAGGCAGTGGGTAGAATGAAAGGGGGTAAATCAGCTGGGATTGATGGGATAAAGATAGAAATGTTAAAAGCTGGTGGGGATATAGTTTTGGAGTGGTTGGTGCTTTTATTTAATAAATGTATGAAAGAGGGTAAGGTACCTAGGAATTGGCAGAGAGCATGCATAGTTCCTTTGTATAAAGGCAAAGGGGACAAAAGAGAATGCAAAAATTATAAGGAAATAAGTCTGTTGAGTATACCTGGTAAAGTGTACGGTAGAGTTATTATTGAAAGAATTAAGAGTAAGACGGAGAGTAGGATAGCAGATGAACAAGGCTTTGGAAGGGTAGAGGGTGTGTAGACCAACTGTTTAAAGTGAAACATATAGGTGAACAGTATTTAGATAAGGGTAAAAAGGTGTTTGTGGCATATATGGATCTGGAAAAGCATATGACAGGGTGGACAGGGGGACAATGTGGCAGATATTGCAAATGTATGGAATTAGTGGTAGGCTATTGAAAGTAGTGAAAAGTTTTTACGAGGATAGTGAGGCTCAGGTTAGAGTATGTAGGAGAGGAGGAGATTATTTCCCAATAAAAGTGGGTCTTAGACAAGGATGTGTGAAGTCATATGTCACCATTGGTGCTATAGATAGGGTTGTAAGGGAAGTGAATGCTCGGGTGTTGGCAAGAGGTTTGGTGTTAAAAGATAAAGAATCTAACACAAAGTGGGAGTTGTCACAGTTGTTCTTTGCTGATGACACTGCTTTTGGGAGATTTGGAAAGTAAATATTGGAAAGAGTAAGGTGATAAGCATAACAAAAAAATTAGGTGACGAAAGATTGGATATCAGATTGGAGGGAGAGAGTATGGAGGAGGTGAGTGTATTCAGATATCTAAAAGTGGACGTGTCAGCAGATGGGTCTATGAAAGATGACGTGAATCTTAGAATTGACGAGGGGAAAAAGGTGAGTGGTGCACTGAGGAGTCTGTGGAGACAAAGAACTGTGTCCATGAAAGCAAAGAGGGGAATGTATGAGAGTATAGTTATACCAACGCTCTTATATGGGTGTGAAGCATAGGTGGTGAATGTTGCAACAAGGAGAAGGCTGGGAGCAGTGGAGATGTCATGTCTGAGGGCAATGTGTAGTGTGAATATAATGCAGAGAATTCGTAGTTTGGAAATTAGGAGGAGCTGTGGGATTACCAAATATATTATCCAGAGGGCTGAAGAGGGGTTGTTGAGGTGGTTCAGACTTGCAGAGAAGATGTAACAAATTCGAATGACTGAGAGAGTATATAAATCTAATCTGTAGTGGAGGGAAGGCAAGGTAGGAGTTGGATTAGGAAAGGTTGGAGGGAGGGGGTAAAGAAGGTTTTGTGTGTGAGGGGCTTGGACTTCCAGCAAGCATGTGTGAACATGTTAGATAGGAGCAAATGGAGACAAATGGTTTTTAGGACTTAATGTGCTGTTGGAGTGTGAGCAGGGTAGTATTTATGAAGGGATTCAGGGAAACCGGCAGGCTGGAGATGGGAAGTACAGTGTCTGCACTCTGAAGGACCGGTGTTAATGTTGCAGTTTTATAACTGCAGTGGAAGCGCACCTCTGGCAAGACATTGATGGAATGAATGGTGGTGAAAGGTTTTCTTTCGAGCAACCCTACCTTGGTGGGAAACGGCCGATGTGTTAAAAATATACATAAATACTGTATTATTAAATACAATAAAATTACAGTGGACCCCCGATTAACGATATTTTTTCATTCCAGAAGTATGTTCAGGTGCCAGTACTGACCGAATTTGTTCCCATAAGGAATATTGTGAAGTAGATTAGTCCATTTCAGACCCCCAAACATACACGTACAAATGCACTTATATAAATACACTTACATAATTGGTCACATTAGGAGGTGATCATTAAGCGGGGTCCACTGTATTTATTTTGGAATAAGATGATACAAACAGAGTATTGCCATGCATAATTTGGCATCTGGTGAGAATAAGGTTTCAATTCATTACATATCAATACATAATAAAATTGCAAGGATGCAGCGCTGCCCAGATTTCATTCACTAGTTCCATTCAGTTTCTTTTTCTTTATACTTCTGTAAAAAAATTTGTTTTAATTGCTTGCAGTTTGAGGGTTTCGGAATTGCGCATTATGTTGTATAAATAAATTTTTAAGTGAGTTTTATGAAGGAAGGTACATAATACACAAATAACCTGAGTTTTTGAGACTAAAATTTATGACTGGTTATGTCATCATGAATTTGTCTCCATGATGGTAGGACTGCTGGTACTATCTTTGTCTCATAAACATGCAAGATTTCAGGTGGTTTAGAAAGACACGTAAGCAAACACTATATTCGGTCCCAGGACCGAAACGTTTTCTAATAAATATGTTATAGTGTTTGCTTACGTGTCTTTCTAAACCAACTTGTCGGTATTTATTACCAAGGTTTATACCAAGATTTCAGGTACATCTTGCTACTCCTACTTAGGTCACACTAAACATGTATATACAAGCATATAGATATACACACCCCTCTGAGTTTTCTTCTATTTTCTTGCTAGTTCTTGTTCTTGTTTATTTCCTCTTATCTCCATGGGAAAGTGGAACAGAATTCTTCCTCCATAAGCCATGCATGTCATAAGAGGTGACAAATGCCAGGAGCAAGGACCTAGTAACCCCTTCTGTATATATTACTAAATTTGTCTCCTGTATGCGGGTTATTTATGTATTGTTACATAAATAACATAATAAAATAAATCACAGTACCACTTTACAATATGTAGACACTGAGAATTGTTTTATAAATGTCAGCATAAAAACATAGCAAATAGAAAGTGAGAGGACAGTGACATGAGGCAGTGTTTCTTGTTGTAGGAATGTTGATAGTCAGAAAAACAGCCAGATGAGGCAGTGTTTCTTGTTCTAGGAATGTTGATAGTCAGAAAAACAGCCAGATGAGGCAGTGTTTCTTGTTCTAGGAATGTTGATAGTCAGAAAAACAGCAGATGAGGCAGTGTTTCTTGTTCTAGGAATGTTGATAGTCAGAAAAACAGCCAGATGAGGCAGTGTTTCTTGTTGTAGGAATGTTGATAGAAAAACAGCCAGATGAGGCAGTGTTTCTTGTTGTAGGAATGTTGATAGTCAGAAAAACAGCCAGATGAGGCAGTGTTTCTTGTTGTAGGAATGTTGATAGTCAGAAAAACAGCCAGATGAGGCAGTGTTTCTTGTTGTAGGAATGTTGATAGTCAGAAAACAGCCAGATGAGGCATTGTTTCTTGTTGTAGGAATGTTGATAGTCAAAAACAGCCAGATGAGGCAGTGTTTCTTGTTGTAGGAATGTTGATAGTCAGAAAAACAGCCAGATGAGGCAGTGTTTCTTGTAGGAATGTTGATAGTCAGAAAAACAGCCAGATGAGGCAGTGTTTCTTTGTTGTATGAATGTTGATAGTCAGAAAAACAGCCAGATGAGGCAGTGTTTCTTGTTGTAGGAATGTGATAGTCAGAAAAACAGCCTAGATGAGGCAGTGTTTCTTGTTCTAGGAATGTTGATAGTCAGAAAAACAGCCAGATGAGGCAGTGTTCTTGTTCTAGGAATGTTGATAGTCAGAAAAACAGCCAGATGAGGCAGTGTTCTTGTTCTAGGAATGTTGATAGTCAGAAAAACAGCCAGATGAGGCAGTGTTTCTTGTTGTAGGAATGTTGATAGTCAGAAAACAGCCAGATGAGGCAGTGTTTCTTGTTGTAGGAATGTTGATAGTCAGAAAAACAGCCAGATGAGGCAGTGTTTTCTTGTTCTAGGAATGTTGATAGTCAGAAAAACAGCCAGATGAGGCAGTGTTTTCTGTTCTAGGAATGTTGATAGTCAGAAAAACAGCCAGATGAGGCAGTGTTTCTTGTTGTAGGAATGTTGATAGTCAGAAAAACAGCCAGATGAGGCAGTGTTTCTTGTTGTAGGAATGTTGATAGTCAGAAAAACAGCCAGATGAGCAGTGTTTCTTGTTGTAGGAATGTTGATAGTCAAAAAACAGCCAGATGAGGCAGTGTTTCTTGTTGTAGGAATGTTGATAGTTCAGAAAAACAGCCAGATGAGGCAGTGTTTCTTGTTGTAGGAATGTTGATAGTCAGAAAAACAGCCAGATAGGCAGTGTTTCTGTAGGAATGTTGATAGTCAGAAAAACAGCCAGATGAGGCAGTGTTTCTTGTTGTAGGAATGTTGATAGTCAGAAAAACAGCCAGATGAGGCAGTGTTTCTTGTTGTAGGAAATGTTGATAGTCAGAAAAACAGCCAGATGAGGCAGTGTTTCTTGTTGTAGGAATGTTGATAGTCAGAAAAACAGCCAGATGAGGCAGTGTTTCTTGTTGTAGGAATGTTGATAGTCAGAAAAAACAGCCAGATGAGGCAGTGTTTCTTGTTGTAGGAATGTTGATAGTCAGAAAAACAGCCAGATGAGGCAGTGTTTCTTGTAGGAATGTTGATAGTCAGAAAAACAGCCAGATGAGGCAGTGTTTCTTGTTGTAGGAATGTTGATAGTCAGAAAAACAGCCAGATGAGGCAGTGTTTCTTGTTGTAGGAATGTTGATAGTCAGAAAAACAGCCAGATGAGGCAGTGTTTCTTGTTGTAGGAATGTTGATAGTCAGAAAAACAGCCAGATGAGGCAGTGTTTCTTGTTGTAGGAATGTTGATAGTCAGAAAAACAGCCAGATGAGGCATTGTTTCTTGTTGTAGGAATGTTGATAGTCAGAAAAACAGCCAGATGAGGCAGTGTTTCTTGTTGTAGGAATGTTGATAGTCAGAAAAACAGCCAGATGAGGCAGTGTTTCTTGTTGTAGGAATGTTGATAGTCAGAAAAACAGCCAGATGAGGCAGTGTTTCTTGTAGGAATGTTGATAGTCAGAAAAACAGCCAGATGAGGCAGTGTTTCTTGTTGTAGGAATGTTGATAGTCAGAAAAACAGCCAGATGAGGCAGTGTTTCTTGTAGGAATGTTGATAGTCAGAAAAACAGCCAGATGAGGCAGTGTTTCTTGTTGTAGGAATGTTGATAGTCAGAAAAACAGCCAGATGAGGCAGTGTTTCTTGTTGTAGGAATGTTGATAGTCAGAAAAACAGCCAGATGAGGCAGTGTTTCTTGTTGCAGGAAAATTTGTTAGTCACTAAAGTGCAGCATATACTACGTATTTGATTATATCTCCAAAGTTTTTATTAACCCTTTGACTGTCACAAGCCCCTTTCTGAAACTGTCATTCTATGTCACAAAATTTTTTGAAAAAAAATATATATATATATATATATATATATTTTCTTATGAAATGATAGAGAATCTTTTTCTGATGGCAACGACACCAAAAGTACGAAATTTGGTCGAAAATTCACGGAATTATGTTCCCGCGAAGTTAGCGGTCTCGGGGACATATACGCATCAGCAGTTTCTCCGACTTTGAGCCCTGTTTTTGGCCAATTCCGTTATTCCAGTTGACGAAAC
The DNA here is from genome assembly GCF_026875155.1 of Cherax quadricarinatus. Lineage (NCBI taxonomy): Eukaryota > Metazoa > Arthropoda > Malacostraca > Decapoda > Parastacidae > Cherax > Cherax quadricarinatus. The sequence goes on along the minus strand of NC_069399.1, from coordinate 133,885,971 downwards.
TCATAGCTGTTTCTTTAGAACTCCATTTTTTCTATCAGTTGAGTACAAGAAACTGCCCATTTACCAATTTATTTTTTTTTTATTATCACACTGGCCGATTCCCACCAAGGCAGGGTGGCCCGAAAAAGAAAAACTTTCACCATCATTCACTCCATCACTGTCTTGCCAGAAGGGTGCTTTACACTACAGTTTTTAAACTGCAACATTAACACCCCTCCTTCAATTTGAACTACCTAATAAAGTGGTCAGAAATTGGCAATTTGGCCAATTTCACACAAACTAAAAAAGATGCCAATTTCAAAATAGGGTCCAGAATAAACAATGTAGACATTCTTGGCACTAAAATAACATATCCTCTGTTCATTAGTCACGTCTCTAGGCCCCTCTTATATTACTATTGCTTCCTATTTTGATTTTTTATTCATACAAAAAATACAAAATTTACTGTTATGCAGACTAATGCATTATTGTAAAAATGGTATAAATAATATCGGTGCACTAGTGAAAGAATATTAGACTCCGCAGTTGATGTGTATTGGACGTGTGGTGTGATTTGCTTACTCCTGAACATTGGTAAAAATCGAACATTTCTGCTAATTTGAGCTCAATTTCAAGGTTGTTTTCATTGTGAAACTAATCAAAATCATCTCTATTTCTGTAATATGTCTTCCATTTTATCACGTGAGACCATGAAAACAAGAATACAACAATAAATACTATTTGAAAATACACCTCAAAGTCGGTGTTTTAATCCAAAAAAACGGTCAGTTTTTTTTTCTCTCCATTATGCACTGTGCTGCAGGATTTTTTTTATGTGGTGCACACTGACCACACAGACCCATTCTCTCACATGTTGGCCTACCAGCTTTCTCCTACTTGATTTGAAGCCGCTAGAATTTACACGTATTAATACAGTGGATCCCCGCATACCGTTGGCCTTACATAACGTTAAATCCGCATACCGCTACATTTTATCGCTAAGATTTTGCCTCACATACCGCTAAAAACCCCGCTCAACGCTGTTCGTCTGAGACGCGTCTAATGTGCACCCTTAGCCAGCCTCACATGTTCCGCTGGTGGCATTGTTTACCAGCCAGCCTCCGCGGTAACATCCAAGCATACAATCGGAACATTTTGTATTATTACAGTGTTTCTGGTGATTTTATCTGCAAAATAAGTGACCATGGGCCCCAAGAAAGCTTCTAGTGCCAACCCTACAGGAATAAGGGTGAGAATTACTATAGAGATGAAGAAAGAGATCATTGATAAGTATGAAAGTGGAGTGCGTGTCTCGAGCTGGCCAGGTTGTATAGTAAACCCCAATAAAACCATCGCTACTATTGTGGGCAACAAAAAGGCAATCAAGGAAGCTGTTCTTGCCAAAGGTTTAACTGTGTTTTCGAAACAGAGATCGCAAGTGAAGGAAGATGTTGAGAGACTCTTATTGGTGTGGATAAATGAAAAACAGATAGCATCTCTCAAGTGATCATAAGTGAAAAGGCTAGGAAGTTGCATGAGGATTTAATTAAAGAAATGCCTGCAACTAGTGATGATGTGAGTGAATTTAAGGCCAGCAAAGGTTGGTTTGAGAGATTTAAGAAGCGTAGTGGCATACATAGTGTGATAAGGCATGGTGAGGCTGCCAGTTCGGACCACAAAGCAGCTGAAAAATATGTGCAGGAATTCAAGGAGTACATAGACAGTGAAGGACTGAAACCTGAACAAGTGTTTAATTGTGATGAAACAGGCCTGTTTTGGAAGAAAATGCCAAGCAGGACGTACATTACTGAGGAGGAAAAGGCACTCCCTGGACATAAGCCTATGAAAGACAGGCTTACTCTGTTGATGTGTTCCAATGCTACTGGTGGTTGCAAAGTGAAGCCTTTATTAGTGTATCACTCTGAAGCTCCCAGACCGTTCAGGCAAAAGAATGTCCTCAAGGCTAATTTGTGTGTGCTGTGGAGGGCAAACAGTAAGGCATGGGTCACTAGGGACTTTTTCTATGACTGGTTACACCATGCATTTGCCCCCAATGTGAAAGATTACCTAACTGAAAAGAAATTAGAACTTAAGTGCCTCTTGGTGTTAGACAATGCCCCTACAGACGTGGCAGAGCGACTTTATGGGGACATGAAATTCATTAAGGTGAAGTTTTTGCCTCCTAATACCACTCCTCTCCTGCAGCCCATGGACCAGCAGGTTATTGCAAACTTCAAAAAACTGTACACAAAAGCTCTGTTTGAAAGGTGCTTTGTAGTGACCTCAGAAACTCAACTGACTCTAAGAGACTTGGAGAGATCACTTTAATATCCTCAATTGTGTAAACCTTATAGGTAAGGCTTGGGAGGGAGTGACTAAGAGGACCTTGAACTCTGCTTGGAAGAAACTGTGGCCAGAATGTGTAGACAAAAGGGATTTTGAAGGGTTTGAGGCTAACCCTGAGAATCCTATGCCAGTTGAGGAATCCATTATGGCATTGGGAAAGTCCTTGGGGTTGGAGGTTAATGGGTATGATGTGGAAGAGTTGGTGGAGGAGGACAATGAAGAACTAACCACTGATGAGCTGATAGATCAACTTCAACAGCAAGAGGCCAGACCTGAGGAAACTGGTTCGAAGGAGGGGAGAGAGAAATTGCCTACTACAAAGATTAAGGAAATCTGTGCAATGTGGCTGAAAGTGCAAACCTTTATGGATGAAAATCACCCTCACACAGCTATTGCAAGCTGTGCTGGTGACTATTACACTGACAATGTTGTGAAACACTTTAGGGAAGTCATAAGGAACGAGAGGTACAGGCCACTATGGACAGATATGTTGTGCGACAGACCTCCAGTGACTCTGAAGCTGGTCCTAGTGGCATTAAAAGAAGAAGGGAAGTAACCCCAGAAAAGGACTTGACACCTCAAGTCTTAATGGAAGGGGATTCCCCTTCTAAACACTAACACTCTCTCCTCCTCCCATCCCATCAATCATCACCAGATCTTCAATAAAAGTAAGTGTCATGTAATTGTGCATGCCTTTTTCAGTTTGTGTATTAAAATTAATATTTCATGTGGTAAAAATGTTTTTTTTTCATACTTTGGGGTGTCTTGCACGGATTAATTTGATTTCCATTATTTCTTATGGGGAAAATTCATTCGCATAACGATAATTTCGCATAACAATGAGCTCTCTTGCACAGATTAATATCGCTATGCGGGGGTCCACTGTATGTCCGAAACAGTGGCGCGTAAGACATATATATATGACCAAAACAGTCAAAGGGTTAAACTATGTTTTTCATATTACAATGGAACCCCGGTTTTTGTCCAGTCCGGTTATCGTACAGTTCAGTTTTTGACCACTTTTTTCAGCTAAATTTTCCCTGTTTTCATACATCTGCTTGGAAATTGTCTGTACCAGACATGTCCGCCTGCGTGTGGGATGTGGCTGCTCGTGTGTTTGCAACCCGGTCTGCCTTTGTTACTCATAGAGGGTGGTAGTGCTGGTGGTAGTGGTTGTGATGGTGGTAGTGATTGTGGTAGAGGGTGGTAGTGATTGTGATTGTGGTAGTGATGGTGGCAGAGGGTGACAGTGGTTGTGATGGTGGTAGTGATGGGGGTGGAGGGTGGTAGTGGTTGTGATGGTGGTGGTGATTGTGGTAGTGATGGTGGTAGAGGGTGGTTGTGATTGTTACCTGGAGGTTACCTGGAGGTTATTCCGGGGATCAACGCCCCCGCGGCCCGGTCCATGACCAGGCCTCCCGATGGATCAGGGCCTGATCAACTAGGCTGTTACTGCTGGCCGCACGCAGTCCAACGTACGAGCCACAGCCCGGCTGATCCGGCACTGACTTTAGGTATCTGTCCAGCTCTCTCTTGAAGGCAGCCAGGGGTTTATTGGCAATTCCCCTAATGCTTGATGGGAGGCTGTTGAACAGTTTTGGGCCCCGGAGACTTATGGTGTTTTCCCTTAGTGTACCAATGGCGCCCCTACTTTTTATTGGGGGCATTTTGCATCGCCTGCCCAGTCTTTTACTTTCGTAGGGAGTGATTTCTGTGTGCAGGTTTGGGACCATTCCTTCCAAGATTTTCCAAGTGTAGATTATGATATATCTCTCCCTCCTGCGTTCCAACAAGTACAAGTGCTTCCAAGCGTTCCCAGTAGTTAAGGTGCTTGACAGAACTTATACGTGCAGTAAAGGATCTCTGTATACTCTCTAGATCTGCGATTTCACCTGCTTTGAATGGAGATGTTAATGTACAGCAGTATTCCAGCCTAGAGAGAACAAGTGACTTGAAAAGGATCATCATGGGCTTGGCATCTCTCGTTTTGAAAGTTCTCATTATCCATCCTATCATTTTCTTTGCACGTGCGATCGTGGCACTGTTGTGATCCTTGAAAGTGAGATCCTCAACATTACTACTCCAGGTCCCTTACATTATTTTTCCGCTCTATTGTATGGCCGGAGTCAGTAGTATACTCTGTTCTAGTTATTATCTCCTCCAGTTTTCCATAACAGAGTAGTTGGAATTTGTCCTCATTGAACATCATATTGTTTACCGTTGCCCACTGGAAAACTTTGTTTATATCTTCTTGGAGGTTAACCGCGTCCTCAGCAGATGACAGCCTCATGCAGATCCTAGTATCATCCGCAAAGGATGATACGGTGCTGTGGTGTATATCTCTGTTTATGTCTGATATGAGGATAAGGTTGTAGTAGATGGTGGTAGTGATTGTGATGGTGATAGATGGTAGAGGGTGGTAGTGATGGTGGTAGTGATGGTAGCAGAAGGTGGTAGTGATGGTGGTAGAAATAGCCTCTCCTTCCTCTCCCCTCCTCACTGTCTTCCATACACCAACAAGAGTCTTCCATAAAGGTAAAAGTGATTTAGATGTTCATTTATCCATTTCATTATTGCTTTATATTTATTTCTCATTGTTTTCTATGTGTAAATCTATAGTTATTCTCGATAAAATGTATTTTTTGTTAATATTTTTGGGTGTCTGGAACGGATTAATTGGATTTACATTATTTCTTAAGGGAAATATTACTTCAGTTTTCGTACTAATCGGTTTTCGGCCGACCTTCTGGAATGGATTAAAGATGAAAACTGGGGTTCCACTGTAATTATTTTTAATGAACAATTGAGACAATTAATGAGGGCCTTGCTTGAGATAATTTTGCAAAGATTAATTAAGCATTTATGTACAATGCTGCTAATGTAAATGTTTGGTGAAGGAAGGTAATCAGTAAAGATGTGATCTTCTGACTACCCAGTTGTTTTTGTATTTCATTAAAATATGCTTTTAACTAGCTGACAGTGTTGTTAAGTTAACTACCCAGACCTAGGATAATGAAATACACACTGGACTCACAAAATATTCTTTAAAGTGCACTACAGTACTTAAAACTTAAGTAATAATATTCAGTAGATAATTACCCATTATTGCAACCCTGTAATCTGACTCTCTCTCTTTTGAACAACAGTACCTTGCTGACATTGAAGAGCACTTGGGTGTGACCATCCAGCAGGTTGACACGGAAATGAAAGTTCCGGTTGATGAATTTGATGGGAAAGTGGTTTATGGTGAAAAAAGAGGCAATGTGGGTAAGTTATGTTAATATTTGCATGTAAATTATCTATATTAATTTCTGTTTTTTACAACAAACTGTCCATATCCCATTGACGCAGGGTGGTCCAAAATAAGAAAAACGAAAGTTTCTCTTTTTAACTTTAGTGATGTATAAAGGAGAAGGGTTTACTTGATTAATTTCTGTTATCCATATTAATGCAATATTCAATTTCTTACTCTTGAGATAAGAAATTGAACTTCCAATTCCTCTTTCCTGGATCAAACCTGATTGCATTCCATTCTCCAATTTGTTACTTTTCCAGTATATACTTTATTGTGCATGCTTTCCTGTTCTAGCACATTTATATACTTTCTTCACAGTGCAAGATGCTGACTTATCTGATAGATGTAATGTTTGTATATTAATGGGACAACTGAGCCAGTACTTCAGGTGTTCTTTGTCTTTAATACTTTAAAATGTTTTGTCTGAGGAAACAGATTTCACCCCATTAAGGAAAAGTTATGCCAGTTCCTTGATACAGTAAATCATGAAAGATATAAGGAGTAATGATTAATTTTCATTTTGTCAGAATCCAAGATTTTATCGAGTGAATTGAACCTGCATAAAACAGAATACCCAGGCATACTGGCTGCCCTCTAGCCATTGTTTTCAGTTATGCTGTTTTGTATGAATTTCAGTGATGCTGGAAACATAGGCCATTAACCCCAAGTTTAGAAGCAACAAAAGTGCAGAGCCGTTATGACTTTGCTTTATAAAGCCTACACAGAATGCAAGTCACAACAAAAGCTTGCTAAGCAATATACTTTTCTTCAGTGATACTAATATTTCCATTTTTTTTCTTGTTATGCAGTAGGGCCCCACTTATAAGGCAGGTTAGGTTATAGGCTACCACCATAAAGCGGATATTGCCAAAAAAACGGAACACCATTTTATTCACTTACAAATGCATACAAATGCGAGATAACAAGTTTACACTAACATACATTACGTTAACAATAGAATTTGGCATTAAAAAAAATTAAAAGTAAAATACATGCACAGTCCATTCATTATTTACCTAAAAATATTTGTAGTCTTAATGTAGGGTGAGAGGTGAGTAGTATTTATTTGTAGGAAATCAGGTGTAGTAGGTATGAGGTGTAGTAGGTATGGTAGACTTCCTGGCTCCCACACCTAAATGTAATATATGATATTTAAAGCAGTGTAGAGCAATAAAATACACGTACATTACACTCATTACTTAACCCTTTTACTGTTGAGACCCCTGCTCACAAACTTGCTCTCATTGTCAAAGAATTTAACCCCTTGACTGTCGCAGCCCCCAATCCTGAGGTATGTATCTCCTGGTGTTGCAAAATTTAAAAAAAAAAAAAATTCTTATGAAATGATAGAGAATCTTTTCCCAATTGTAGTGACACCAAAAAAAAAAAAAAAAATTGATGGAAAACTGACGGAATTATGCTCTCATGAAGTTAGCGACCTCGGCGATATTTACAAATTTGCAATTTCGCCCACATTGAGCCCTATTTTCAGCTAATTCCATTGTTCCAGTCGACCAAACTCGTAGCTATTTCTTTAGAAAACTCATTTTTTTCTATTGATTGAGTACAAGAAACTGCCCATTTACTGATTTCAACTACCCAATAACGTGGTCAGAAATTTGCAATTTGGCCAATTTCACGAAAATTAAAAAATATGACAATTTCAAAATAAGGTCCAGAATGAACAATGCAGACATTCCTGACTCTAAAATAACATTTTCTTTGTTCATCAGTCACATCTCCAGGCCCCTCTGATATTACTCTTGCTTTCTATTTTGAATTTTTATTCAAACAAAAAATAGAAGATTTACTGTTATGCAGACTACTGCAATACTGTAATAATTGTATAAATAATATCAACCCATTCATGACTACATATTAGAATGGCTAGTTGGACATTTATTGGACAATAACATCATTTGTTTACTTTTGAACATTGGCAAAAATAAAACATTTCCCCTAGTTTGAGCTCCATTTCCAGGTTCTTTTTATAGTAAAACCAATCAAAATCACCTCTATTTCTATAATATGTTTTCCATTCTATCAAATGAGACCAAGAAAACGAGAATACAGCCATAAATACTATACGAAAATAGACCACAAAGTCGGCATTTTAATTAAAAAAACGGTTGGAGTTTTTTTTTTCTCATTATGCACTGCGTGCTCCAGGATTTTTTTTATATGGTGCACACTGACCACACAGACCTATTCTCTCACATGGGCCTACCAGCTTTCTCCTGCTTGATTTGAAGCCGCTTGAATTTATGAGCATATATACGTCAAACACAGTACCTCGTAAGACGTATATATATGACCAAAATAGTCAAAGGGTTAAAAAAATTTCCTTTGAAATGACAAAAAATCTTTTCCCGATGGTAATGACACCAAGAGTACAAAATTTGCTGGAAAACTTATGGAATTACACTCTCACAAAGTTATCGGTCTCTGCAATGTTTACACATTGGCAGTTTCGCCCACTTTGAGCCCTGTTTTTGGCCATTTCCATTCTTCTAGTTGACCAAACTCCTAGCTATTTTGCTAGAACTCCATTTGTTCTATCAATTGAGTACAAGAAATTGCCCATTTACCTATTTCAACTACCCAATAAAGTGATCAGTAATTGGTAATTTGGCCAATTTCATACACAATTCAAGGAAGGCCAGTTTCAAAATAAAGTGGTTCACAACATTGTCATTGTAAAAGTCACCAGCGCAGCTTGCAATAGCTGTGTCAAGGGGATTTTCTTCCATAAAGGTTTGCAGTTCAACCCGCTTTGCACACATTTCCTTAATCTTTGAAGAAGGCAACTTCCTCAATTTCTCTCTCCCCTCCTCTGAAGCATTTTCCTCAGTTGTGGCCTCTTGCTGTTGCAGATGCTCTTGCAGCTCATCAGTGATTAGTTCTTCATCGTTGTCCTCCACCAACTCTCCACATCCTCCCCACTAACCTCTAACCCCATGGACTTCCCCAATGCCACAATAGATTCCATAACTAGCATAGGCTCCTGAGGGTTAGCCCCAAACCCTTCAAAATCCCTCTCTTCTACACATTCTGGCCACAATTTCCTCCAAGCAGAGTTCAAGATCCTCTTAGTCACTCCCTCCCAAGCCTTACCTATAAGGTTTACTCAGTTAAGAAGACACAGTTAATAAGATTAATAAGACACTCTTAGTGATTTTAATGTGTACCTGCATGCCAGCAGTGTGTAAGTTTATTTAGGTACGGATACACATAAGTATAATGATCTAAGTGGGATACAGGCCGGTTTGTTGAAAAAAAAAAATACACACAATTTCTTTATTTTTGTTTTATTGCCTTCAGAAAAAGATTCTCTACTATTTCATAAGAAAAAATATAATTTTTTTTTTTTAAATTCTTGGACCCTGTGGATAAGTTTCAGACTGGGGGTCTGGACCCTGAAAGGATTTAAAAAAAAAAATAGTACACTGGTTGGAAAGCTGGTCATAAGTCCAAGCGGTCGTTAAATGGATAGGTCGCTAAGTGAGGAGTGCCTGTATAAGGCATGGATGTCATCCACGCATTTTGATTGTTACCAGAAGATGGGGTAGATAGTTTGTTTTTATTCTTGAGGGTGCGAGGATTTTTCACTCGGTACACCATGCCTGGGCTGGGTGATCATATGCCTTGCAGCGTTGTCACATAATACGAGTTAATCTGTCCTTCCAGGCTTTGAACTCTGGTGCCTGGCTTTGCATTTTTGTGAATATACATTCTATTTGGCATCTTTTTCCAAAACAAGCCAGTTTCATCACAGTTGAAGACTTGTTTTGGATGGTAGCCTACCTCCTTGATCTATTTCAATTCTGCTGGAAACATGGCAAGAGCTTCTTCATCAGTAGATGCAGCCTCTCCAGTATTTTTTATATTTTTCAAATTATGCCTATTCCTGAATCTGTAACCATTCCTTACTTGGTGTCCTCTTCAGTGGATTCTTTCTTAGTCTTCATATAGGCTTAAGGCCTTTTGCTGTAACAAGTACAGTGGAACCTCAAATATCGAACTTTCTTCGGTCCAGAAGGCTGTTCGAGTGCCTTTACCGAGTGAATTTATTCCCATCAGGAATAATGTAAATTAGATTAGTCCATTTCAGACCCTCAAAAATACACTTATAAAAGCACTTACAAAAATACTCTTACATAATTGGTTGTGTTGGGAGCAGTTCGATTTTTGAGGTTCCACTGTACCATCATTAGGCATATGTTTCCTGTTCATATCATCAACCCATAAATTAATACTTTTTCCATCTTGACTAACACCTTATCACACACTGTAGATGTAACTTTTGCAGTTTGTGATTTGTGACCATTATTAAGCAAAATTAAGAGTTGTTTTCACACTATGATAATGTGGCAACATAGGTGAGAAGGGCAGAGGCAGCTAATGGATGAGGTGGGGGCTAACTTGGGTAAGGGACAGAACAGTTGTGTGCTGAACGTGACGGGGCAAGGAAGGTCTCGCCCGCAGAAATTTAAAAATTTTAAATCTTTTTTTTTTGGGAAATTTTCCACTTTAAATTTTGGGCGTGGTAAATGGGAAACCGAATCCATGGAACAAAATTTTGGGTTTGGGTAGGAAATACATAGGCAAATTTAGGCAACTTTTTCCGAAACTTTTGCCTACACAGTGGCTTCTTCAGTTGAGTACAGAAAGGGGCAGGAGCAGTAGAGATGTGAAACAAAGTAATCGCCCATCACTCTTAAAGCGTGATTCGGGTTGTCAGCCCCTCACCCTGTTCCAAAGTCGGGAAAACAAACTGAAAATAAAGCGACAGTGTTGAGTTTTTAAATACTCTCCGAAGGAGGTGCAGAGTGTAGTATGGAATGTAGCCACTGAATCAGCCCCTCTCAGATCAAAAAATTTCCCCCCCTTGAAAAGTTGTCCAAGTGTTTTCTCTTCTATCCAAAGATCCCATTGTTTTGCATTTTCTGAAAAAGTGAATATAAAAATTTGGTATAAAATACCGACAGTTTGGTGGGTAAGCCCCTTTGGCAACATGTTGCCTGTGTGTCTTACCACCAACCTGTCGGTTTTGTTTTCCATTGTGATATTCTACAGGATTTACTGAAATTTCTGAAAGCTTTCCATCAAATTTTATACTCCTGGTGTATGTACGAGAATCTTTCTGAATGTAAAAAGTTTTTTGTTTTATGTGGACATTGAGAGTAATACTAATTTTGGGGTTTTGGACAATGAAAGGGTTAAGTCCAAAATAAATTTGCCAAGTGGGCACTGCAAAAAATGGACAATTCTAAAAAAAAAAAAACAGATTTTTTGGGACAAGGATATTACCATTGTTAAATTGAGGATTTAGTGAATAATTCTGCCAATGAAACCAAATGTTAACTTTTATTTTGTGAAATCTGCAAAACTAATGTTATTGTTTTTCCCAAAAATATTAAGTTTTTTTTAGGGGAAAAAGCATATTTCAAATTAGAATTTTAAAAAATTTTTTTCTGTAATTCCACAGGTCGGGTTATCAGACTCGGGGAGCGCTTCCCCCAGTGTACAGGGAGTGGCACATTGGAAATGAAAACCAAATAATCTACCTTAAAAGGCAATTGGCAAGGAGTCCCCCGGGACTCGATAGGTGGGGGAAAAATTTGTATTGTGTTTGTTTATTTGGATTAGGGAACTCAATATATTGTATGTGTTTAGCAAATATAGAAATCAATAATTTATTTTGTTAGTTAAATGTGCAAAATTGTGTGCATGGTGTCCCCTGCTTTGTGACCGTTTTTGAATAAGCAAAAATGCTTTTAGTATCGATTTTTTTTTGTAACATTTAAAATGGGAAGCAAATTATTTAATTTTCACCAAACCCAGTTTACCATAGTCACGTAACCCTTTCAAATATTAATGTAGAAATAAAATAATAATTTCTTAATCCTTTCTTACCTAAAATTATCCTAAAAATTTTCTTAACGTATAAAAAACCAAGTGAATGTTGTCCTTCATACGTTGCAGGAGTAAATCTTTTTATTGATTTTCAAAATGGACACTAGGGGTAAGTTTTTTCAAGGGTTTTTAAATAGTTTGGTAAAAAAATGTACCCCATTACTTTAATACAGTGACCCGCCTTAAACAAGGCAGGCCACCCTTTCACAAGTGCATGGCACTTGCCCAAGTGCATGGGCCACTTAACAAATCATGGATGACCAACCTTAAAAAGGCATGGATGACCACCTAACAAATACATGATGCCACTTTCAAAGTGCTGGATGCCAACCTTACCAAAAGGGATGGGCCAACCTTACACAAGCTGGATGACCACCTTACCAAGTGCTGGTGAACCCCATGCGGTGCCAAATTACCAAATACAGGAACCAACCTTTTACAATATTAAACCCCTTTAAAATGCAAAATAAATTCACAATTTTAGGGCTTAACTGCTGGTAAAAACCCTTTCATTAAAATTTAAAAAAGGCATTTAAAAAAAAAGTGCTGGTAAAACCTTAAAATGCTGGTACCGGTTTCAATTGAATATTAACCAAACCAGTATTAATTAGGGCCACTTTTAAAATTTTCCTTTTAGGGTTGAATTTCTGTTTTTAAAAAAAACTTCATTAAAAAAGCTTGTTTTGTAAGTAATATTTTTTTGGAAAAATTTTTTCCCCGGGATAAAATTTTTAAGTTCTCCCGTAATTTTTCAGTGTTTTTAAAAAATTTATCAAAACCAAATGCGTCACCCCCTGTTTTATATATGATTTCCGGGAAATGTTTTATTACCAAGTGTAAAAAGGTTTTTTAACCCCAAAAAAAGGCTTGGGGTATAGATTAGATTAAAAAACTGGGTTTAAAAAAAATGGCCACTGGGGATTTAATAGTCTGGAAATCCCTTTTGAAAAACAAAAAAACCCCCTTTCAAGAGGGCTGTTATTTTCTAAAATGGAATTTTGTGGTTTGAATAATTGCTGTGGTAGGAGAGCTTTAAAACTACTTTTTATTACTGGGCTTGTGTGTGTGTGAAAGTTAAATTACTGTTGCATTTTTTTAAAATAAAGGGTGTAATAAGAGGTAAAAAGTAAATGGGTTTTTCCAAAAGTGATTCAGTACCCAAACCAGTTTCAGAAAATGGTTTTCCCCCCAGAGACCGTTTTTTGGTTTCAAAAAAGTCCATTCCACTGACGTTCATGGGATGGTTGTTAAAAAAGAAACCAGGAAAGGGGGTAAAAACCCTCAGTTCAAATAATCAAGGTATGGGAAACACCCAGAACATTAACAAAAAAAAAAAAGGGGGAAGTTTTCCCCCCAACTTTAGGGTAGCGTACTGATTCCCCTTCCTGATGCCATAAAATCAGGATGGCACCCCAAAATTTTACTGGGCATATACCAGAAAAAAGTGGGTTTAGACTAGATTCATAATAAACAAATTTATTCGCTATAATTTTTGAGGGCAAAAAAAAATGGCAGCAGCATAGGCTTTGTCATTTCGGAACTGAAATCCCACATCCAAAAAATACTGCCACAAGGGTTAGAGCTATCTAATTCATTTTAGTGTAGCAACCCCCACAATTGTTATTTCATCAAGGAAACATTTTTTTTTTCTATGGAAAAATTTCACTTTATTTATAATCAAGGGGGAAACGCAAAAACCCGGGGGTTTATACAGTGCCTGGGGGGGGGGGGGGGAAGGGGGAAGGATTCAGGTTTAAATTGGGGAAACGGGAGCAAGACCCAATTTCCCCCAAATAAAGACCCCCCAACCAACATCAAGGAAACCCTTTCCCTTTGGGGGGGAAAATTTCCCAAAAAAGCAAAATACAGGGACCCCCACCTTTATGACATACCTTAGTTAAACCCCCCATACATACTTTTTAAAACCAAAAATTTTCCCTCCCCTCGCGAAAAAAAACTCCCCTCACGCGTTTGGGTCCAGACCTCCCACGTGTGGCTTAGCGCCCTCAGCGCCCGTGGGTCCCAGGTTTAAAGCCACCAGGCGGTGCATCCACGATACTTTGGAACTTTTTCATATTATACAGAGTTTTAGTGTTCTCCCCTAAAAATAAGTCACCATGGGCCCCAAAGAAAGCTTCTGTGCCAACTGTGGGGTAAAAAAAGTGAAAATTACGATAAAAATGAAAAAAAAAGATAATTGCAAAGTACAAAAGTGGAGTGCGTGTCCAGACGGGCCCAGTTGATCCCAAAACCCCCAAAAACCACGACTTTTGTGGCCAACAAAACGGCAAAAAGGGAAGTTTGTTCTTGCAAAAGGTGCAAGTTTGTTTTCGAAAAGAGATCACAAGAATCGAAGATGTTGAGAGACTGTTTTTGGTGTGGGTAAATGAAAAAAAAACACTTGGATAGGTTCCCTGCTATATATGTAAAAAAAAAGGGGGAAAACGACTATGTCCACGGTCAGCTGCTGCGCCCCACCTCACTGCTGCTGCACCACGGTCAGCGTTTCTGCACCAGTCGCTGTTGCTGAACCCTGGTCAGTGCTGTTCACCGGTCAGCGCTGCTGCACCCCAGTCAGCTGCTGAACAAACCAACACGTTGCTGCACCATGGCAGCTGCTGCTGCACCACGTCCTGTTGTGAAACCCGGTCAGCTTTTTTCCCGACCCATCAGCTGTTGCTGAACCACAGTCAGTGTGCGCCCCGTCAGCTGCTGCTGCACCCCCTCAGCTTTTTTTGACAAAATGATCGTCCCCAACCTGTCCTCCGCCTGCCGTTATTTACAAGCCAGGGTGGCCGGTTGCATGCATACATTCGATATTTTGTATCATTCCATTGTTTATAGTGCTTGTAACTGCTAAATAAGCCACCATGGGCCCAAAGAAAGCTTCTAGTGCCAACCCTGTGGTAAAATGGGTGAGAAATATGTACTATCATACCACGGTCAGCTGCTGCTGCACCACCGTCAGCTGTTGCTGCACCACAGTCGGCTGTTGCTGCACCACGGTCAGCTGTTCCTAGTGGCATTAAAAGAAGGGAAGTAACCCCGGAAAAGGACGTGCTACCTAAAGTCCTAATGGAAGGGGATTCCCCTTCTAAACATTAACAACTTCCACACTTTTCCCTCCTCCCATCCCATCAATCATCACCAGATCTTCAATAAAGGTAAGTGTCAGTTTGTGTGGATTAAAATTAATATTTCATGTGGTAAAAAAAAAAAAATCATACTTTGTGGTGTCTTGCACGGATTAATTTGATTTCCATTATTTCTTATGGGGAAAATTAATTCACCTTACGATAATTTTGGCATATGATGAGCTCTCAGGAACGGATTAATATCGTAAGGTGGGGGTCCACTGTATTCCTACTATTTAGGACAAAATAAAAGGGAGATGGCTTCTTTGGTAGGGAAGGGTGGGTGCTTTGATGTTCAATAGCTCTTGACCTGAGGAAATGGGAGCTACCCTACCCCTCCTCGAATCAAATCATATTGTCTTCTACTCCCTGCAATTCTATGACACTTATGTCTTAAAAGCTTCTTGTGAATGTAGTAATTATTCTTCTTTCAACAAACCAGCCATATCCCACCAAGGTAGGGTGACCCAAAATGAAAAACGAAAGCAATATAGTAAATTTCTTCTTTCTTTCAACACACCGGCCGTATCCCACTGAGGCAGGGTGGCCCAAAAGGAAAAACCAAAGTTTCTCCTTTTACATTTAGTAATATATACAGGAGAAGGGGTTACTAGCCCCTTGCTCCCGGCATTTTAGTCGCCTCTTATGACACATGTAGCTTACGGAGGAAGAATTCTGTTCCACTTCCCCATGGAGATAAGAGGAAATAAACAAGAACAAGAACTAGAAAGAAAATAGAAGAAAACCCAGAGGGGTGTGTGTATATATATGCTTGTACATGTATGTGTAGTGTGACTTAAGTGTAAGTAGAAGTGGCAAGACGTACCTGGAATCTTGCATGTTTATGAGACAGAAAAAAGGACACCAGCAATCCTACCATCATGTAAAACAATTACAGGCTTTCATTTTACATTCACTTGGCAAGACGGTAGTACCTCCCTGGGCGGTTGCTGTCTACCAACCTACTACCTACAATATAGTAAATTATTATTATTTCTTCTTTCAACAAACCGGCCATATCCCACCAAGGCAGGGTGGCCCAAAAAGAAAAACGAAAGTTTCTCTTTTTAAATTTAGTAATTTTTACAGGAGAAGGGGTTACTAGGCCCTTGCTCCCGGCATTTTAGTCGCCTCTTACAACACGCATGGCTTACGGAGGAAGAATTCTGTTCCACTTCCCCATGGAGAGAAGAAATAAACAAGAACTAGAAAGAAAATAGAAGAAAACCCAGAGGGGGGTGTATATATATGTTTGTATATGTATGTGTAGTGTGACCTAAGTGTAAGTAGAAGTAGCAAGACGTACCTGAAACCTTGCATGTTTGCGAGACAGAAAATTGGACACCAGCAATCCTACCATCATGTAAAACAATTACAGGCTTTCATTTTACACTCACTTGGCAGGACGGTAGTACCTCCCTGAGCGGCTGCTGTCTACCAACCTACTACCTAGGAATATAGTAAATATAATTATAAAATAACATAGTACAGTGGTACCTCAGGATACGAACTTAATTCGTTCCAGAAGGCTGTTCGAGTGCCGATACCAAACGAATTTGTTCCCATAAGGAATAATGTAAATTAGATTGATCCGTTTCAGACCCCTAAAAATACACTTATAAAAGCGCTTGCAAAAATACACTTGCATAATTATTTGAGTTGGGAGCAGTTCGTATGCCGAGGTACCACTATACGTATTAGAAATTATCATATTATTTTAAGCTTACAAAATTAATTGTGAAAAATTAGGAAAAAGTTAAGTAACAACATTAGAGAAATGCAGTAGACCGTCATTTAGCACGAGTTTATCTGGCACAATTTGGGTATAGCACGATTGAAGAATTGTGGCACAATTTTACGTAACACGTCGTAAAATGAATTTAACATGGTTCAGTTTGAGGGAAGGAAAAAAGACATCCCTTTTCCTCAAGCAGCCGCCTTGTTGTGGGTTCACCCCCCCCCCCCCCGACACTACCCCACCATCCCAGCATTTGTACTTCATACACGTCCAGTTCAGCTTCTCTGCTACAAAGCTTGTGATTGTGAATTGTGTTTTGATCTTTTAATTACTATATCTTGTATCTGCCAGGCAATCATGACACCCAGTAGGCATACCAGTGTTGCTCAAAGTGGTAAAAAAGGTGTAAGCATGTAAATCTTAGAATTAACGAAGGAAACAAAGATAGACAAAACATAAGCTGTGGCCATAATGAAGTGTTACTTTGTACACATAAAAAAGAGGTAAACATAAGTTTGTGTGACTGACTGACTTACTGAATGGCTGAGTGACTGACTTACTGAACAACTGGACTGACTTACTGAATGACTTAAAGTTAGATACTCCAGTACAACCATCAACTTCAGTACCAGAACCTCTACCATCCAGCTCAGCCCAGCAGGGCCATAGCATTTCTCTCTATTCTCTTCACAATCATCCACAAACACCAGCACCCACAATTTAAGGTAAGAAATACTATTTCTGTTACAGTTGTCATCTTAAGCAGTAAAAACAACATAATACATCACAACAATGAACTACAATTACATATTCACTTTTATTTTTGTAAGATGTGGAGGCCTGAAAAAAATGTTGTTTGGCTTTTTTGGGGCTCTCAGGAACGTAACCCTATTTTTCCCCATAAGTTCTTCAGTTCACCTAACACGGTTTTACCTAACATGGCGTTTTAAGGAACGTAACTACCATGTTAAATGATGATCCACTGTATAATAAAAAATAATAATAGGGAGTGTGTTGAATGATTTAATTTGCTAATATTGATGCTGTATTATTACACTGCTAGCTTGACTAATTTATTCTTGTATTACAGACCCCTCAAGGGAGACTCCTAGATACTGGTGAAGGCTCGTGTTCTAGGGAATTTTATATGTGCTCCGTTTCCCTGAATCGAGTCTGAATACCTTCCATCCCCCCTCCACATGCGCTGTATAATCCTACAGATTTAGCGGTCCCCATAATAATAATTGTATTGCAGATATCATTATTATTATAAAAAAGAAGCGCTAAACCATGTATTACAGATATAATCAACCTATACACTGTTAGAATTTTAAGTCACCACAGTCCAAACCAGATCCATAAGTCATTTCAGATCAAGATTTTGATTAAAGGAGAAATTTGTTAATATTTAGGCAACCACAAAAAAAAAAATCAAGGTTTTTGGTTCTTCTTGATGCCTTTACTAAGTTGCTCAGACCTTAGCACCACACTAAGTTGACAGTACTGCTCTTGGTCACTAACTAGGACGGCAGCTCAGAAAAATGTGGCTAGTGTTGCCCTGCTGCTGTTGCCCTCGTACTGCCAAGCAATGAGTGACCAATGCCACTCACAAGTGCCTACTGTCCTTCACCATAGAAAAAAAACAGGATGGCTTCAGGATCAACACTAAGCAAAATGTCATTATTTATGCTCTAGGCACCAACAAAGCAGTAGCTCCATCTGCTATCACATCAGAGCTGTTTTCCCCCCCCTCCCCCCCCCCCCCCCACATACACATACACAAAGATGTTCTTTGCTGAAAAAGTTATCCATTTCTGTCTAGACACAGCTACCTCTACACTGCTCACTATCTTTCACACACTGATTTTTCTACATTTTAACAAATGTACTTAATTGGGAAGGTTAAAACAGGAGTGCCTTACCAACTGCTTGACTCGTCAGAGACTTGGAAGTGATAAGCAGACAGAGGATCGAGCCTCTAACTAGTCATTGCACTGAATGATGCAGTCGGGTTCAGCTCTTGCTAAAGTTTAACAGGAGCAATATACTTCTGTCTAGATTATGGCCTATGACATACTATGTAGGTGATTCATAGAATGTTATCTATGCTTCAGTCACCTACAGAGGGCTTTCTCTTAGTGGGAGTTGACATTAACTTGCAAGAAGGTCGAGTCAGCAAAGAGTAAATTGTATATCAGTGGTACTCAATACTGACAAAATGATGAATTAGACTCGTGTGCAACATCTGGGTATCTTTACTAGTAAAGGTTTTTGCCATCGGTACATTACAAGGACATAATGTGAAGACAGAAATATACACAGCAGTCAGTAGAAGATGGCTGAGGGACTGATTACCTCATTCATCATCTACTGACTGCTGTAGATATTTCTACTGTCTTCATATTATTTCCATGTAATGTTATCTGTGAGGCATGAGAGTTTTATAATAAGTCTAATACTGGCCTAAGCTACTTTCCCTGATTAATATTTAATTTATATTTTATTAACACATCGGCCGATTCCCACCAAGGCAGGGTGGACCGAAAAAGAAAAACTTTCATCACCATTCACTCGTCATCACTGTCTTGCCAGAGGGGTGCTTTACACTACAGTTATAAAACTGCAACATTACCACCCCTCCTTCAGAGTGCAGACACTGTACTTCCCATCTCCAGGACTCGAGTCTGGCCTGCCGGTTTCCCTGAATCCCTTCATAAATGTTACTTTGCTCACACTCCAACAGCACGTCAAGTATTAAAAACCATTCGTCTCCATTCACTCCTATCAAATATGCTCACGCATGCTTGTTGGAAGTCCAAGCCCCTTGCACACAAAACCACCCTTCCTTGGCCGACCCCTACCCTGCCTTCCCTCCACTACAGATTTATACACTCTCAAAGTCATTCTCTTTTCCATTCTCTCTACATGTCCAAACCACTTCAACAACCCCTCCTCAGCTCTCTGGATAATAGTTTTGGTAATCCCACAAACTCTCCTAATTTCTAAACTACGAATTCTCTGATTATATTCACACCAACACATTGCCCTGACAGGGACATCTCCACTGCCTCCAGCCTTTCCTCGTTGCAACATTCATCACCCATGCTTCACACCCATACAAGAGTGTTGGTACAACTGTACTCTCATACATTTCCTTCTTTGCTTCCATGGACAAAGTTCTTTGTCTCCACAGACTCCTAAGTGCACCACCCCCCCTTTTCATTTCATCAATTCTATGATTCACCTCATCCTTCATAGACCCATCTGCTGACACGCCCACTCCTAAATATCTGAATACATTCACCTCCTCCATACTCTCTCCCTCCAATCTGATACCCAATCTCTCGCCACCTAATCTTTTTGTTTATCCTCATCACCTTACTCTTTCCTATATTCACTTTTAATTTCCTCTTTTACATACCCTACCAAATTCATCCACCAACCTCTGCAACTCCACACCTCTTGCCAAGACCCTGGCATTCACTTCTCGTACAACCACATTTATTAATACATGTATTCTCTCCTACATACTCTAACCTGAGCCTCACTATCCTCATAAAAACTCTTCACTGCTTTCAGTAACCTACCTCCTATACCATACACCCGCAACATCTGCCACATTGCCCCCCCCCCCCCATCCACCCTGCCATATGCCTTTTCCAAATCCATAAATGCCACAAAAACCTGTTTACCCTTATCTAAATACTGTTCACCTATGTGTTTCACTGTAAACACTTGGTCTACACACCCCCTACCCCTTTTCCCAAAGCCCCCTTGTTCAAACTGCTATCCTACTCTCCATCTCACTCTTAGTTCTTTCAATAATAATTTTTACGTACACTTTACAAAGGGACACTCAACAGAGACTTGTTCCCCTATAATTTTTGCACTCTTTTAAACTCCCTTTTCCTTTATACAAAGGAACTATGCATGCTCTCTGCAATCCCTAGGTACCTTACCCTCTTCCATAGAGTTTTTTAAATAATAGCACCAACCACTCCAAAACTTATCCCACCTGCTTTTAACATTTCTTTTCTTTATCCCATCACTCCCAGCTGCCTTACCCCCTTTCATTTACCCCCTGCCTCCAAAACTTCCCCCACAGTCACAACTGGCTCTTCCTCACTCCTATAAGATGTTATTCCTCCCTTTCCCTATACACGAAGTCAAGTTTCCATCTTCATCAACATTTAACAATTCCTCAAAATATTCCCTCCATCTTTCGATACCTCTAACTCTCCATTTAATAACTTCCTCTCCTGTTTTTAACTGTCAAATGCATTTGTTCCCTAGGCTTCCTCAACTTATTAATCTCCTCCAAAACTTTTTCTTATTTTCAACAAAAAATTTTTGATAACATCTCACCCACTCTCTCATTTGCTCTCTTTTTACATTGTTTCACCACTCTCTTAACCTCTCTTTTTCTCTCCATTTACTCTTCCCTTTCCCCTCATGGAAGGTTCCTTGATGTTGGTGAGGGGCTCTTGATTTAGGGAATTGAATCTGTGCTCCAGTTCCCCGAATTAAGCCTGAATGCCTTCCACATCCCCCCCTGGGCGCTGTATAATCCTACGGGTTTAGCGCTTCCCCCTTGATTATAATAATAATAATAATACTCTTCCCTCCTTGCATCACTTCTTCCTTCCCACACCCACTTTCCTGTAACCAGGAAAAGGAAGCACTCAACCTACTAGGGCCATACAGTGTTGCAGGGTAGGAGTTGATGCAGGATCTAAAGATAAATAAGGGTGGAGATGACTATAAAGGTAAAGTAAGGAGGGGCTGTGAGGAGTGCTAAAGGAAGGATTATCAAAGTTTGTGTAATAAATCAGTTACTGTCAAAAAGTCGAAGAGGGAGTCTCTATCAAAGGTGGATCTGTCAGCAAGGAGGGAAAATTAGAGCAGTGATGACGACGGAGGAAAATTCTGGGTGCTCGTTGATAGACAGGACAGTCCAACAGAATGTGGGAAATTGAAATAGGAACTAGACAATTCTCACAAAGTGGAACAGGACATCTCTCCATGAGATACCCATGAGTTAGAGGTGTGTGTCTGATGTGAAGACAAGTGTTTTGTCTCCCAACCTCGGTATCGATGACAAGGAGGCCAGAAACCCAAACTTGGTTTGATAGAATGTAATTTGTTATGAGTCATATCAGACCAGTGTTGATGCCAGCGGTTGCAAAGGCGGGTAGAGATTACAGCAAATTAGTCAAAGAATGAAATACTATCTCTATATGAAACTGGTAGGTCATATACTGCAGATCGCACAGCAGCGTGTGCCTGCTCATTGCCTTGAACATCAACATGGCCAGGGACCCAACAGAAAATGATTTCTTTATTTTTGCTAAAAGAGGTCAATATATCTGAAATGCGCAGGGAGACACTGGTCAGAGAAATAGCAAGCATCGAACTTAAGCTAAAAGAATCCTTTAGGAGTCAGGAATCGCGGGAAGAACTAAAAGCTATAAATGAAATCGAAAGAAACCCAAAGTATTTTTTCTCCTATTTCCAAATCAAAATCGAGAACAACGCCCCGTATTGGGCCCCTCTTAAACAAGATTGGGTCCTACACAGATGACAGCAAGGAAAAGAGTGAGCTACTCAAGTCCCAATATGACTCAGTTTTTAGCAAGCCGCTAACCAGACTGAGAGTCGAAGATCAAAATGAATTTTTTATGAGAGCGCCACAAAAAATTTGATTAACACAAGCCTATCCGATGTTAATTCCTGCGCCCAAAAGACTTCGAACAGGCGATAAATGACATGCCCCTTTCACTCTGCCCCCGGGCCAGATCATGGAACTCTGTGTTCATCAAGAACTGGGAAGAAGCCCCTATCACGAGCCTTTTCCATCCTATGGAGAGGGAGCATGGACATGGGGGTCGTCCTCAGTTACTAAAAACAACAGACATAGCCCCACTCCCCAAAGGGGGCAGTAAATCAACAGCAAAGAACTACAGACCAATAGCACTAACATCCCATATCATAAAACTCTTTGAAAGGGTCCTAAGAAGCAAGATCACCACCCATCTAGAAACCCATCAGTTACACAACCCAGGGCAACATGGGTTTAGAACAGGTCGCTCCTGTCTGTCTCAACTACTGGATCACTACGACAAGGTCCTAAATGCACTAGAAGACAAAAAGAATGCAGATGTAATATATACAGACTTTGCAAAAGCCTTCGACAAGTGTGACAATGGCGTAATAGCGCACAAAATGCGCGCTAAAGGAATAACAGGAAAAGTCGGTCGATGGATCTATAATTTCCTCACTAACAGAACACAGAGAGTAGTCGTCAACAGAGTAAAGTCCGAGGCAGCTACGGTGAAAAGCTCTGTTCCACAAGGCACAGTACTAGCTCCCATCTTTCCTCATCCTCATATCCGACATAGACAAGGATGTCAGCCACAGCACCGTGTCTTCCTTTTGCAGATGACACCCCGAATCTGCATGACAGTGTCTTCCATTGCAGACACTGCAAGGCTCCAGGCGGACATCAACCAAATCTTTCAGTGGGCTGCAGAAAACAATATGAAGTTCAACGTTTGAAAAATTTCAATTACTCAGATATGGTAAACATGAGGAAATTAAATCTTCATCAAGTACAAAACAAATTCTGGCCACAAAATAGAGCGAAACACCAACGTCAAAGACCTGGGAGTGATTATGTCGAGGATCTCACCTTCAAGGACCATAACATTGTATCAATCGCATCTGCTAGAAAAATGACAGGATGGATAATGAGAACCTTCAAAACTAGGGAGGCCAAGCCCATGATGACACTCTTCAGGTCACTTGTTCTATCTAGGCTGGAATATTGCTGCACTCTAACAGCACCTTTCAAGGCAGGTGAAATTGCCGACCTAGAAAATGTACAGAGAACTTTCACGGCGCGCATAACGGAGATAAAACACCTAAATTTAAATTGGGAGTGCTTGAGGTTTCTAAACCTGTATTCCCTGGAACGCAGGAGGGAGAGATACATGACTATATACACCTGGAAAATCCTAGAGGGACTAGTACCGAACTTGCACACGAAATCACTAACTACGAAAGCAAAAGACTTGGCAGACGATGCACCATCCCCCCAATGAAAAGCAGGGGTGTCACTAGCACGTTAAGAGACCATACAATAAGTGTCAGGGGCCCGAGACTGTTCAACTGCCTCCCAGCACACATAAGGGGGATTACCAACAGACCCCTGGCAGTCTTCAAGCTGGCACTGGACAAGCACCTAAAGTCAGTTCCTGATCAGCCGGGCTGTGGCTCGTACGTTGGTTTGTGTGCAGCCAGCAGCAACAGCCTGGTTGATCAGGCGCTGATCCACCAGGAGGCCTGGTCACAGACCGGGCCGCGGGGGCGTTGACCCCCGAAACTCTCTCAGGTAAACTCCAGGTAACCAAGGTTGTATACAAAGAACTAGGGGATAAGGCGAATCATTTTTTTAATAGCTTGCAAAGCACTAAAGTAGTCTGAGACTATCACAAACTTTGAAATAGGCATAGAGGTAATATGGATAACTACAATGAGAATGGCATACAATTCAGCTGTAAAAATGCTAGCAGAGTCTAATAAATGACCTCGCACCACATTGTCAGGAAACTTCTGCAAACCTAACACCATCAGAGGATTTAGAACCATCAGTGTACATTGCAACAGCATGAGAATGAGATTGGAAGTGATTAAGAAAAGGAGCGAGAAGGAACTGTAGGGATTTGAATTTTCGGGCACGACAGGGGAAAGAACAGACACGAACTGTCGGAACTGCCCAAGGGGAAAGTGAAAAGTTAGATGGTAGATGAACATATAAAGGGGACAACTGAAGAGAAGAAGAGCGATTGAATACAGAGAAAAGGGACAGAGTAAACAGGGGCAGCGAACAAATGATGGACTTTTGCTAACGTTCGTTACTACCTTGTATATTGAAGGATCGTGAAGGTCACGAAAGCAGACAAAATAGCGGAGGCAATGAGCATCACAATGATCGTTCAAGGATGGAATATTTGCTTCTGCATAGAGGCTCTCGACACGTGAGGGGCGAAAAGCACCTAAACGTAATCCCTGATGATGGATGGGATCAAGTTTAGAGTTGCAGGAGAGGCTGCAGAATGTATTTTGTCACCATAATCTAGCCTCGATAAAATTAGGGCTGAATGCAGTTGAAGGAGAGTTTGACAATCTGCCCCCCATGAAAGATGAGTGAGGGTTTTAAGGATGTTCACCTGGCTATGGCAAGTTACTTTCAGGGAGGTAATGTGAGGTTTCCAATGCAACTAGCAATCAAACAATAGGCCGTGAAATCTGACCGTATCACATTCAGGGATTCGTGAGCCATACAGGTACAATGGAGTATCAGGGACGATTGAACGTCTGGTGAAAATAATTGTTTGGGTTTTAGCACTAGAAAATTTAAGGGGGATATGGTGTTGGTCCAGATGTGGTCTAGTAGGGAAACACTAGTCTCTAACTCTTGTAGGTTTTGTTACTGTTGGTAGCAACAAGCAGTTACTCATTGTGTTTGTGAATTCAGTAACATGTGGGTCTTGGTCTTGTAGGAGATTTATATTGAAGTCACCTGAGAGTAGTAAGTGATCTTTGTTCATGCGTGCATCAGTTATCATACTTCCTAGGTTTTCACTAAAACAGCTAATGTTTGACTGAG
Organism: Cherax quadricarinatus; assembly: GCF_026875155.1. NCBI lineage: Eukaryota > Metazoa > Arthropoda > Malacostraca > Decapoda > Parastacidae > Cherax > Cherax quadricarinatus. The sequence continues at coordinate 133,860,895 of NC_069399.1, read as the reverse complement.
GTACTCTGTAGATGTTTATCACTGTGAGAGGTTTTTGTAGGTATTTAGATTTGAATTTAGCTATTATATATTCCCCATGCTCATCCCTTGTGCAAGTATTAGTGATACATTCTAGTTGGTCTGAGTAGTATATAGCTGTGCCACCCCCTTGTTGGTCTGGCCTACAGTTGTGTATGGCTGTGTAACCAGGAATGGCAAAGACATCTGTAGTATCAGGCTTTAGCCAGGTTTCGGCGAGAGTAATGATGGACATACTGGCATGCAGGGAATTTAGTAATGCTATGAGGTCATCGTAATGTTTACTTAAAGATCTGATATTGTAGTTAAAGAGAGTTATGTTGCTGTTGGCTCTGAAAGAGAGTTATGTTGCTGTTGGCTCTGAGAAGTGCCTTTGATTGTTCTACCTCTTATCATAGTTCAATATAGCTCCAGACATGTGGTGATGATATTCTCGAACAACTTGGGCTCCAAGACCTCCCAATTCTCAAAGTAGACACACGTACTACCCGCTCACCAGCAGACACATTACCTCTGCAATATAGCTTGCTTAACTTTTGACTGTTGTGAGCTTCTGTCCTCCGTTTATATTAATAACAAGAAAAGGCACAATACCGTGACTGGAACGATACACAAATAACCCGCACATAAAAGAGAGAAGCTTATGGCGACGTTTCGTCCGACTTGGACCATTTACAAAGTCCATTTAAATGGTCCAAGTCGGACCGAAACGTCATCCTAAGATTCTCTCTTTTATGTGCGGGTTATTTGTGCTCCATTTACATTGCTGGGCACCGTCTCCGAGTCTGAGAGTTGATCCCAACACCACAACAGTGCAGAAATTGCTGGTGCTTTGGCCACCCAGTAAAATATTGCAGGTCCATGACAGTGCCGAGTCTGTGGTGCTGATGACTACACAGCTACATCGCGCAACCTGAATCCTTCTTGCCTTAATTGTAATGAGGCTCACCTGGCTTTTTCTCGCTGTTGCCAAGTTTACGTAAAATAACGAGAAATTTGTTGTCTCAAAGAGAAAGAAAGAAGGTTTCACATGTGCCATGACAGTGTCTCATCTTTAAGAGACCTCCAACCTCAGTAGTACCTACTCCCACTGTCTCTAGTGTTACACTCGTCTTACTCACGTGTATCTCATGGAGGCGTGTTCTGTTTCTCTCTGTGAGAATTGCCAAGTTCCAGTAACTGTTAGCCACATTCTGTTGGACTGCCCACTCTATCAATGAGCACGTAGAATTTACCTTCAACGTCGTCTCTGCTCTGCTGCCCTTTCCCTACCTTCCCTTCTTGGTGACGGAATCCCCTCTAATCCAGACTCTCATTGCCTTTTTGACAGCAACTGATTTACTACACAAACTCTGATGATGATGTCTCTGGCACTCTTCTCAGCCCTTTTCGCCTTAATCTCTAGCTACCCTCTACCCCTGCACTAACCACCGCCTCGCAACACTTCATAACCTAATAATCATCCCTTTCCCTCTTCCTACCCATTACCCCTGCATCCTTCCCTGCCCTGCTGCGCTGTATAACTCCTGTGGTTTAGTGCTTCTTTCTGATAATAATAATAATCTGGTGTCAACTTCCTCAGTCACCTCTATAATTCTTTTGCAGTCCTCGCCTCCGAGGTCCCTATCTTGATGCCTAATACTGTTCTTGAATCTTCATCTTCTCACTCGCATGTTTCTATGTCTACACGACCTCGCACAACTACACCTTCCCCTCGTCTCTACTTACTTGAAGTCTAGACCATCCCCAAATTTCAAACCTCCTCTTACCCCTTCTTCACATAGCCTTTCCAAACATTTTTCCTTTCCAGTCTCTGTACCTAGTTCTTTATCTCTTACTAGTTTTGTTACGAGTGTAGAGGTTCATCCTCCCCCTCGTACAGTCCCCTCCTCTCCAGTCCCCTCCCAAGTTTCTTCCTCTCCTGTCCCCTCCCAAGTTTCTTCCCAAGTTAACTCTCATCCCCCCCCCATCCTTCTTTGGTATCTTCCATCACCTCTGATCTTTACTCACCCTTCCCCTCGTACCTCCGATGTCATACTACATGCAGTTTCCTTGCCTTCTGAAACACTTGACTATCTGTAGCGCTGTATAGCCCTTGTGGTTTAGAACTTCTTTTTGATTATAATAATAATAATAATTGACTATCTCTGAATATACTGAGGAGACAATCCATTGATAGACACTGACCCACCTCCCATCTCTTCTCATTCGTCTAAACCATCTGCATAGCTCAATTGTTTGTAGCATTCCAGTCCTTCACTGCTTACTCGTTTTCTCCTACCTCCACGTGTAGACTTTCATACCCCTACTAGTCCGTAGACACCTACTGCTTCACATTCTCGATATACTTTTCTCGCAAATCGTGGCTTATTTATAATTGAAGATCCGAGGCCTTGGGTAATCACAGTGAGCTACAGGTGTTGCTTTCCCAGTTTTCCCGTTTGTGTGTCTTTACAAGAACCTAAATTACGTTCTGCTGTTATCCATCCCATCTCGGACTGTTTTATTACATTCATCTGATTCTTATCACGATGGAACTTTTAATGAAAGCTCGCTTCTTGTGCGCACTGGTATACCATACCATCAGATCTTTATTCATACTTCGCTGTATTACACAATAGCCTGCATCTACTTGAAAAAGTGGAATACAGTATGTTCCCCTTCTCGAGCTTATCTATCCCAGATGTGTTTCTTGTTTCTTCTTTACTGCCACCTGTTCTGTTATTAGGTGATTTTAATGCTCATCATTTCCTCTGAGGGGGTCTCACTGTGACTTGTGGCAATCAGTGGCTCTTCTCACTTCTCTTCCCCTCCATGTTTTAAATACTGGTACTCCCACCCATTTTGACCCTCGCACTCAATCTCGATTGTATTGATATCTCTCTCTGTTCCGCGTCAACTGCACTTGACTTTACCTAGTCTGTGCCCCCAGATTTACATGAGTGATCATTTTCCTATCCTCCTTCCCATTTATATTCTCACCCTTCTCGAAACCCATGTTGGCAATTTGAACACATGAATTGGGATCTGTATTTGCGCCATACTGCTTTTAACGAGGACCCTTTGTCTTCTACTGACGAGTTGTTACACTTATTTTCCACCTCAGTTTTAACCACAGCTTTACATTCTATACCTCAGACCTTGAGAAAGCATTCTCAGAAATGCATGCCTTGGTGGTCTCCTGCTTGTGCTTGTGCAGTATGTTTGAAACGTGCTGCGTGGGACCACAGATAACATGTCATCTGTGAAGCTAAATGCACTTGCTGGCAAGATTGTTTCTACCATTACTTTTTGCTTCCTCAGTGAGTGCAGTTTGGATAAAAGTGCAGAAACTGAGTGGAAAATTCTCTCCAGACCCTGCTCCCATTCTCCAGATTGCCGGTGACAGAGTTGCAAACCCTCTTGATGTTGCCATAGAAATCAGAAATCATCTTGTCCAAATCTTTACAGGGCTCCATCTATGCCCCTTGTTTGTTTCCTCCAAGCCTGCCAGAGTTACTGCCCTTAGACTTTTCTTTTAGCAAAGAGCCCTATAAAGTACCTTATACACTTCTAGAACTAGAGTCCACACTTTCCACTTGCCGATCAGCAGCTGGGCCTAATACCACTCATATTTGCGTGCTTGCATCCATCAGCCCTTACAGTCCTCTTACATCTTTTCAATCTTATTTGGTCTCAGGTTCTATCCCAGCTGTGGAAATCTGCCGTAGTTCTACCTTTTCGTAAACCATGTATGTACGTACTTCAGGATGTGATGCCTTGCACTATCGTTCCATTGCTCTTACCAGTGCAGTTTGCAAAGTGATGGAACGTCTAGTAAATAGATGTTTGATATGGTATTTAGAGAGAGACAGTCTCCCCTTCTCCCTGTCAGTATGGCTTTTGTAAAGACCACTCTAGTATTGACCCCTTAAAGAGGTACTTTCCCTGAGCTTATAAAGGCCTTCACCCCTCCTCTATAATTTCTGACTAGAGATCAACTTCCATGGAAAGTCACAACATGGTCTCCAGAACTAGGGTGTGAAAATGAGCAGCCAGCAAAACATTTGGTCACAAGGTATCACAGCAGTCCTGGTTTCTGATAAAGATAATTGAAAGACAATCTCAAGATATCGCTCGTGTGTGCGTGCTTGTGTGCGCGTATACATATACAGTGGAACCTCAAATATTGAACTTAATCTGTTCCAGGAGCTAGTTCTAAATTCGAAAGTTTGAAAAGCAAAGCAATATTTCCCATAAGAAATAATGGAAATACAATTAATCTGTTCCAGAAACCCAAAAATATTCACAAAAAAAAAAAAAAAAAAAAAAAAAAAAAACATTTTATAGAGATTAATTATAGTTTTACATACACAACAAATATAGTGTACAATTATGCATTAATAAATTTAAATAAACATAAAATAACATTTTTACTTACCGTTATTGAAGATTGGTGATGGCATCTGGAAGATAGGGAGGAGGAGAGAGGGAGTTGGGGTTAGTGTTTGGAAGTGGAATCCCCTTCTATAAGGACTTTAGGTATCAAAGCCCTCTCTGGGGTTACTTCCCTTCTCTGTCTTTTAATGCCACTAGGACCAGCTCGAGAGTCACTGGACTCCTGTCTCGCAAAATAACTCCACAGTCCTCTGTTTCTGGCACCTCTAAGATTTCCCTAAAATGGGACATGGTTGTGTCACTGAACTTGTTGCAAAGATGGCTTGTTTCAGCTTGCTCAGGGTGGCACTTCTCCACAAACATTTGGACGTCATTCCACTTGGCGCAAATCTCCTTAATCTCTGAATCTGCATGCAACTTCCTTGTCTTTTCACAAATAATCATCTCTGAAACACTATCACCTGCCATCTCTTTATCCTTGATCCACACCAGCAACAACTTCTCAACCTGATGGATTGTCTGTGGTATTTTTTGGGTTAGCATATTAACACCTTTTGCAACATCAGCTTCCTTGATTTCTTTCTTTGCCAGGATAGAAGCGATGGTCGACTTGTTTTTCCCATACATCCTGGCAAGCTCAAGTTTCACACCACTCTCATACTTCTGTATTATTTTCTTCTTCACATCTATGGTGTTTCTCACTTTATTTACCACAGGGGTACCACTAGCAAGTTCCTTTGGGCCCATGGTAGCTTATTTCACAGTCTCACAAACACTAAACACAATGAATTAATCGTAAAATGTTTGAATGAGATTGCAGGTTAGTGTTCACTCAAGCATCAACAAAGCCAGACTGGCTCACGGTACCTGCATGGGGACGCGGAAGAGCGGGCTGGCGGACGGGTCCGGTACCCAGCGGTTCGATAATGGGGACAAAGTTGGTTCGAAAAAAGCAGTTGATTTTTGAAGAGTTCGGTAAGTGATGCGTTCGAAATTTGAGGTTCCACTGTATATATTTTGATGGACATCCTAGGTGGCCTGGCTAATTCATTTTTATCATCTCCCCCTTCCAAGAGTGATGTCTTGATGATGAAATGCTTTTCTCCTTAGATCAAAATAGATTACCTCCCAATCTCCCAGGCTTTGTAGGATTACTACATGTTTAATCCAAAGTCCCCACCTTCAGTGCAGACTGACAATTTAAACTACTGCTGGAATAATTGTGACCCATTTAACATACTAACCTTCAAAAACTGAACTGTACTGAATACACCCAAAGTTTAGCATTTTATTCTTTAAGTCTAATGCAGCTACCCTGTCCATGGACCCCAAGAGAGGGAGGGTCCTTGATGCATTTGAAAGGACTCTTAATCCAAAGAATTGTGACCCCCCTCCCCCTTCAAATCCAACCTTTTTCTTCCTCTTCCTCCAAGTGCTGTATGACCTCTATGGGTTTAGCTCTCCCTTTACCCCATATGTTTTATAACAGTAATGGTGTGGGTCATTAAGTATTCCTCTTAGGACAGGGTTCTGATATAAGGGTTAACTGTCATCCACTGTAGGTTCTCCAGCACATCTACCCAGTCTTAAGCACATTATTATAATCAGTACAGATTAGACATTTGCTGTATTAATGTAAACTGTCTTGCCAATAACAGTTCAACTATAAAACTCCTGAGCTGAAGTATTACTTCCACCTAATCCTTAAAACTTTACTGAAGTTTCTAAATAATTTAAGACTGCCCAACTATTTGATAATCTACTTCAAACTTATAATTATTTCAATTTCATTATTGCACATTGCTGATGATTATTCAACCATTTACCCATTATTTCAAACTTACAAGTCTTTGTCTCATTGTTTTTAAAATGTACTAAATTGTTATACTTCATATTGTAAACTTATTTTAACTGGTTCTAAGTTGTAATACTGTACTTTTATAAACTACATCAAAACTGTAATTATTCTATACTAAACTGCACTACTAGACTTATTACAGTCATACAGCATTACCTAATACAATGCTCAGCTCTTTTGTACTCATTGTAACTTACCTAATGACCAAATGAAGTGTTATTACCTTATTCATCTATGTTAATTTTAAGTTTGCCTGAAATGCTCTGCATACAAAGGGGCTTTTGGCATGCACACCCAACTATTATATTCCTTTGTACAACCATGTATCATGTCAAAATAAACACTATTATTTTTTTTACCAAGGACGAAAAAGTATCTTCAACTTAGTCCATTTATTTACAGATATTTAACATATTATACACATATATAACTAATATAAAGGAGGCTAGTGCACAAGGACTGGCAAGTATGCGTGCCCCAGACATAGCTCAAAAGCATTCAGGTTGTCAATATTAACACTCCTCCAAACATAATGCTGCCAGATTCATGTTAATATTATACAGTTATTTAACTGAAATTAGTAAGGCATTGCAGAGCCTGTAAATTTACAATATTTTAGGGTTTTAATTTGTTAGAACAAATTATGTTTTAATCAAATCACAGGTTAACTTTGATATTAAATTATAAATAAACTATACTCTCAGCTAAAACCTTTTCATAAAATATCAAAATTGTTTAACAGTAAAAATGGAATGGTACAGCAACCATATTGATTCAACATACATATTAATGTTGCCAGTGATGCACTGAGCATCAAGTGTACAGGTTTTTCTGGCAGTATCATTACATAACATCTATAACTGACTAAAACACTGATGCAGTCACACTGGGGCACATCATACTGCAAGGAGAATATGACACAATCATATCTTTGGAGCCTGCATCAGGTGCTCTCATCTTGCCAAATTGTAAGTAATAGTTTACAAGTGGTTCCTATATAACAACTTATAGTAGTATCAGTAGTAGTAGTAGTTCTCTTAACTCCACACATCTGGGATACCTGATGAAATTAATCAAAATAGCTTTAAATTTAAAATTTCAATCCAAAAATAAAAAAAAATAAACAGAGGTTGTAGCAATGCCACTCAACTTTTCAGAAAAACACATTATGAATAATAAATTTGAATTGAACAGAAAACAGGTACCTTGGAATTTCAGTAATACTATATTATTCTGGGGGTCATACAGCACATGGGACGTAAAAGGCAATCAGGTTAGTTCCAAGGAAAAAAAAAAAAAGATACATCACTTCCTTAGATCAAGAGCCCTTCACCAGCATCAAGGCACCTCCTGGAGGGAGTTAGAATATGAAGAAAGGGTTCATCAAAACCAATTGCATTTCATTTCCAGTAAGAACTTTAAATAATTGGTTAAAGGCTTGAACAGTATATAAGAAACACTTGGTTAAGCATAATTCTTAGCCTTTCCTTTTACACCTTGATAAGAATGAAAAGTTTGACAAGTTAGTCAACTTCAGGTTCTGTACAAAACTAATGTTTCACATTTGGTATTCTAAATTACTGCATTTGCATTTTGCAATTAATTTTCTAAAGTTTTAAATCAATTTCACAGCCTTTGCATTATTTGTTTTTTTTTTTTTTTCCACAGTCTTGTAAACAAATATTTAATACTAGAATTCTCATCAAGTTTTTTTGCATCATGATGCTGGCAGCTTTAATAAAGACTGTGCCTCACCAACAATAGACAGTGTCACTGTACAGTTAGTTCTATTTCATCTTTATTCAGTAGTGACATTAAGCACTATAGTGGCACTTTTGAACTTAACCTAAGTCCACTGTTGGAAACCCTGTACACTGTACTGAAGACACTACAATGAATAAGCTGGGTGTGCCCTTGAGCAAAAATAAAATAGGGATTCCAGTTAATATATAGGTATGTTTTTGAAATCTCTAGTCCTATTAGCTTGCTCAATGCCTGAAAAGTACACACCAAACATAATATTTCCTGTATGGATTAACTACAACCACCCCATATGACGTATATTACTTACCTTTGATGAAAGTTTTTCCTGCACCACTGGGTCCAGTGATTCTACAGAATTATGCACTGTATCTTGCTCATGCAAATATAGACTTACTGTACAACAAATCTTATATACGACTTCATAATCAACATGTACTCTTCCTGCCTAGGTAGCTAGCTAGTAATCATGACAGGCAATCAAAGAAAATATCCCACCACTAAGCAACTCCTGAGTCCTATCAACCAAGCCAGTGTGCTACATATTAATCTTCCTAATCACTTTACTGCAATGGTAACATATTCAAAGAAAAGGAGAATAATGAAGGGGTCTCAAACCTACTGTGGAGTATTATAAAAACAAACACTAAACCTGAGCGAGTCGTGTAGCAATGCACTGGGAGGGGGGGCATCTGTAAGGGGTTCGAGAAGTGATGGGTTAGTCCAAGTACAAAAAATTACACAGCTGATGTATAAATCAGAGTTCATTGAAGGTGAACCTTGAGAGACTAGGGTAGTTAGAGTGCATCAAGGGGTTGAAAGTTAAGACTGTGCTATCTGATAGATAGCACAATCATTACGAGTTAAATTGTTGTCAGTACAACCTGGTAGTCCTCAGAGGACCCAAACAGTTCTCCATGAGGTTTCCAGCGCAAGTCTTGTGTTACAGAATACCGTTTACCATAACTAACAGCAATGAAGAGAAGATGGTCAGACCTAACTGCAGTAATTAAAACACTTTATTGGTTACCAACTCAATTCTGAGGAGTTATCAGGAAAGGGAAGTGGTGTCATAAATGAACCTGCAAATTAACAAGCCAAGTCAAAGTTGGTATAACAAGTTACAGTTAAAAGTGTCTTCACTGAGATAGGGCTTTCATAAAACAAGAAGTATACAAATACAACATGCAACAGTTAGTAGAGTAGGTTCACTGGAACTGTCCCGGCCTGGGTCTTGTCCAGATGGTGACCCAACGGTGCAAGTTAGGTCACGCTATGCACAAGTCGTATGTTTTACTACTTGTCAGTGTATTGTATGCTATTAATATGATAAAAAAAAATATGAAAAATCAGGGGATCTGATGATATCAATGCAATATATATCATATTACACCTACCACTATCACCCTATGTATTCACCAGATGGGTTAACTGTTTAGTAGTGGCACAGGATGTGTTACATCTATTGTTTTACAAATGCATAAAAAATATTGAGAAGTATCAATTTTTATTGCAAGGCTAAAAGGTTGCAGTGGTCCTTAGTATGTTGCAATCTTTCCAGGCTGCAGATTGTGGTCATTAAATGAGCGAGGCAGTTAAGTGGGGAAATGATCCTAGGGTTTTTGTCATTAGAAATTATGTCATGCAAATAGTCATTAACCCTTTCAAGGTCAGTCCCGTTGTATCACTACTTTAAAGCCAGTGTCAGTCCTGTAATCCACCAAAATTCTAGTGCTTCAAATCTTCTGGGACAAAGCTGGTAGGCCTACATGTGAGAATGTGTGGGGGGGATCAGTGTATGCAGTATAAAAAAATTCCTGAAGTACGCAGTGTTTTGGTTTAAAACAGCGACTTTGCGGTGAATTTTCATGTGGTATTTATGGTTGTATTCTCATTTTCTTGGTCTCATTTGATAAAATGAAAGATATATTACAGAAATAGAGATAACTTTGAATTGTTTACAGACTAAAAGCAGCTTGAAATTGAGCTCAAAGTAGCAGAAATGTTCGATTTTGCCAACCTTCAAGAGTAGACAAATCACATCACGTGTCCAATACACGTTAACTGGCTGATCTAATATGCATTCACAAATGCGCTGATATTTATACAATTATGCAGTATTCTGAATAACAGTAAAATCTTCTAGTTTTGTGTGAATAAAAATTAAAAATGAAAAGAAAGTGTAATATATTATAATAATCAAAGAAAGTGCTAAACCGACAAGGGTCATGCAGCGCTGCAAGGCAGAAAATAAGAGCCGGGCTATAAACAGCTAGGTGGAGAGGGGATCAGAGGTGAGGGAGAAAAGGGCTGGAAGGGATGCTAAGGGCTATATGTCAAAGTTCATACAGCAAAGCAGTTGCTAACAAAGTCAAAAAGTGATCTCGTAAATCAAAGGCAGGCCATCTGCAAGAAGGAAAGATAAGGCAAGAGCAGGAGGGTGGCGGTATCATTGGAGATAAATCCTGCGAGCTCGCTGGTAAACCAGGCAATCCACAAGAAAGGGAAGAACCGAAATAAGGACCTGACAAACCTCAGAGGAATAAGGTGTTGTTCCATGAGATACCCATGGGTAAGGCGGGTATGGCCAATGCGGAGACGGGAGAGCACAGTCTCCCAAGTACAGCAACGGTGGTAAAAAGATGGCCACAAACCTAAAAGCAGTTTAATAGAGTGCAATTTGTTATGGTGCATGTTTGACTGCCATTGTTGCCAATGGCTGCAAAGACGGGCAGAGATGACTGAAATGATCACTGAATGGAATATGTACCTCTACTGGAAACCGGAAGATCATGTACTGCTGACCTCGAAGCAGCATCTGCCTGTTCATTTCCCTGCACATCAACATGTCCAAGGACCCAACAGAAAACGACGCCTTTGTTTTTGCTAACCACAAGGCACAACCATAGTTAAATGAACATACAAGGGAAGCAACTGGAGAGAAGACCGGAGTGAGTGAAGATGAAGAGAAAACAGCTGGAGTAAGCAGGAACACCGAACAAATAATGGGCCTCTACTAACATCTGAGACCTACCTATATGCAGAAGGAACATGAAGGTCATAAGCGTGGACAAAGTAACGGAGACAATGAGCATCACGACGATCAGCTAAGGAAGGAACATTTGCCTGTGCATAGAGGCTTTCAACAGGGGATGAACAAAAGGCACCAAGGCATAAATGTAGACCCTGATGATGAAGGGGATCTAACTCAGAAAGAGTTGTAGGAGAAGCTACAGAATAGACTTGGTTGCTATAATCCAGCTTGGATAAGACTAGGGTGGAATGCAAACAGAGTTTGGCGATCTGATCCTCATGAACGATGTGCAAGAATTTTAAGGAGATTCAGCCGACCATGGCAAGCTGCCTTCACTTTGGAAATGTAAGGTTTCCATGTCAACCGGTGATCAAAAAAGGCCAAGACACTTGACCGTATCACATCCTGGAATATGGGAGCCGTGTAAATACAATGGAATATCAGGGGTAAGAGGACATCTAGTGAAGGTAATGAAATGGGTTTTTGTACTAGAAAATTTAAATCCATGAGAAGTGGCCCAATGGTTAACTCAATCACATCCTGAAGGGAGGCTGCTACCAGTCGACAGACAGTGCCTGTGTAAGCTATAGCGAAGTCATCCAGAAAGTGACAACCAAATATGCGATGGAAGAATGGAAGGTAGGTCATTTATAGCCAAGAGAAAAAGGGTTGTGCTAAGGACACAATCTTGTGGGACTCCCTCAGCCTGAACAAAGTCTGAGGAAAGCGAGGGAACAACAGACATGAAAATGTCTGTCAGATAAGAAAGGAGCATGGAAGGTTGGTAGATTACCATGAAGGCCTAAGGAGTGGGCTTGAACTAAAATGTTATACCTCCAAGTGGTGTCACATGCTTTCTCAAGATCAAGAGAGACTGCTAGGATGGAGTGTTTGTTAGCAAAGGCATTTCGCACATACGTATCTAAGTGGAGGAAGGGGTCCAAAGTAGAGCGGCCCTTGCGAAAGCCATAATTTTCGAGAAGAAAGACTGTTGCGAGTTTCCAAATACCATATCAAACGTCTATTCATCAATTATTCCATCACCTTACAGACTACACTGGTCAGAGCAATGGGACGATAGTGAGAGGTATCAAGCCCCAAGGTGCCTGGCTTATACACAAATAACCCGCTCAGAGGAAAGAGGAGCTTACAACAATGTTTTGGTCCAACTTGGACCATTTACAAAGTCACACTTTGTAAATGGTCCACTTCAGACCGAAACATTGTCGTAAGCTCCTCTCTCCTATGTGCGGGTTATTTGTGAATTGTTCCAGTCATGGTATTGTGCCTTTTTATTTATGTATGTGCCTGGGTTGCAAACCGTAGGACAATGGCAGATTTTCATTATAGAGGGAGAACCTCTCACGTTCAAATAAGACTGAAAAGATGCAAAAGTACTGTAAGGACTGTAGAATGCAGATGTTGTAGCATATTGATATGAATATCATCAGGCCCAGCTGCTGATGACTGGCAAGTGGAAAGCGTGGACTCTAGCTTGACGAGAGTGGGGGTAGTTTTTAAATTCCATTCCATTAGGGAAAAAAACCCAAGGGCAATTGCTCCTTGGAGACGTACAAAATGGGTCAAGTAATTTCCGATTTCCTGGCAACTTCAAGGGGTTCCACAACACTAACACCAGCAAACTGCAAAACGAGGCTGGGTCGGAGTGTACTTGCCACATAACTTCTGTACTTCTTCCAAACCGCACACATAGGGTAAGACACAGCCTTCCCAACAAGAGCATTTAGCGTTGGTATGACGAGGCGAGTGACTGCCCTTGCCCATTATAATCCAAAGATGATCCGAGGTCAGATTATATCGATAAACGGCCCTAGCAGCAGGTTTCAAGTGCACGGGCAGGGGCACACCCAGGAGACCGCCAAGGAACCCCAGGGAGAATGCCTGCCTGAGGTTTAGAGGAATAGAATGTGACGCTGCAGTAAAAAACTAAGGTCGAAAACTGGTTGCACCATCTCATCACTAGAGAATGAAGGAGGGTCCTACAAAAGGCGGTAGGATGAGAGTAAAAGTCTCAATTTGCTCGTTTAAATTGCCAACGGGGGTACGAGGAGGTGGGAATACTTTGAAGAAGTAAGAAGAATAGGAAAATGATCACTGTTGTGCAAATCTGGGAGAACAGACAAGTGTAATCAAGTGAAATGATTAGAAGCGGATAGAAAAATCAATGCAAGACGGGGGATGAGGGGTGAGAGTCAAAATGGGTGGGAGCACCTGTATTTAAAACATGAAGAAGAAGAGAAGTGAGACAAGTCTCCAACTGATCACCATGAGAGTCACAGTGGGACCCTTTCCCCAAAAGATGATGGTGAGCATTAAAATCATCTAACAAAAAGGGCGGTGGTAGAGATCAAGAACGCAATATCCGAGATAAAAAGAGCAAAATGTATATCATATAGAGAATAAACCGTATACCATCTGTGCAAAAAAAATAAGGGCTGCAGTATAATGAAGCAGAGAATGAACAAAGACCTGTTGATATGGTATATGAACGCGCACAAGCAGCGCGCACTCATTAAATGATTCATCAGGGAAAAGGGGTCAGAAGAATGCAAACACGTAGCCCGAAACAGGACAAATAATAAACGAATTTTGGGCTCTTGTAACCCGACACATACTGGGGGAAAGCAACACCTGGAGCTCTCCCCGATTATCCGATGCCACAAATATTCCAGTGTAAATAAGTCATTATTCACTAAGACAGGTATGCTAATAATAAGAAGCAATAAAATCTATGGGCTATTAGGGTCAGTGAAGTCAATGTGTGGAGGCAATGGAAAGTGTGTAAGCAAGGAGGAATCAGAATGCTATGAAGGGAAAGATTGCTGCAAGGGTCGTGAAAAATAAGAAGGGGTAGGAGGCACTGGTGTCCAAGAGTTTCGTCTCCGCAACATAGTTGGAGATAGCGTCAAGTGTCTCAGCAGATAAGGAAGATGCCTATACCATGACTTCAGAGACAGGTGAGGTAGAGCAAACAGATCAGAGAGACTATGGAGGGAACCAAAGAGGTCCGTGAGGGGAGGGGAGTATGAACCTGGAGAGATGTGCTGGCAGGGACAGAAGAGGCCTGCAGTGGAATAGGAGAGGGAGTTAGGAAGGTAACTGAGGAAGAAGTCGGGGGGGGGGGGGGGGGGAAGAGAGAGAGAGAGAGAGAGAGAGAGAGAGAGAGATGCCAGGAGAGCAGTAGAGAAGAGAGAGAGAGAGCCAGGAGAGTAAGAGTGAGAGAGAGGAGAGAGGATGGCAAGAGAGAATTGAGACCGAGAGAGAGAACGAGCAAATGATGATAGATAGAGATAGAGATAGGATAGAGATAGAGTAGCTAGAGAGCGAGAGTAGAGAGAGAGATAGAGAGGAGAGAGATAGAGAGAGAGAGAGAGCGAGAGAGAGGAAGATGGAGAGCCTAGTGGAAGAGATGAGAATTAGAGATCAGAGATAACATGAGAGAGAATAGAGGAGAATCTTGAAAGAAGAGAGAGCAGAGAGAGAGAAGCGATCGAGATAGAGATAACTGATATAGAGATAGAGTAGAAGAGGAGAGTTGAGAGAGATGAACCTCACCGGTGCAAGTACGGGGTACACCGAGTGCTCCACTTCTTGGTTGCCTGCCCCCCCCTCTCATCTGCGACTGCTGGACAGAGTAGAGAACAGAGCAAGACGTCTCATCCTCGCCTGGACCCATCCTGGATAGATCTGTCATTTCAGCAGAGCCTCAACATAGGAGGGATGTGGTGGCCTTACTGTTATGTACAAGCCAATATTGTCAAAATACCCACTTGGGATCCACTTCGAGGACAGCGTGAAACAAGCTTTTATGCCACAAGACGGCAGAAAAACAGCAACTTCACTCTGGCTGTAACCTTCTCCAGAAACAATCACTCCATCTGAGATCATACATACCAGGATGTCTTATTATGGAAGACAGTTGCTAATAGCAAATGAATAAAATCTGGATAAGTGTCATGAATGAAAAGTGTGGGCCACATGGTAAAGTCTACATGAGGTCCAGAATGTATGTATGAAAGATAAGAAGGTTAAAAATAAGCGGGTAGGAGGTAACTGGTGTCCAAGTTTAGTCCAAACAAGTTAGGAGATCGCGTCAAGTTCTCAGAATAGAGATGCTATACCATGATTTAGAGACTGAGTAGACAAACAGATCAAAATAGAGGAACAAAAGTCCGTGAAAGTAAACCTGAGAGATTAAAGAAACAAATAGGAGAGGATTAGAAGGTAAGAGGAAGAATCGGGGGGGGGAAGAGAGAGAAGAGAGAGATGAGAGAGAGAGAGAGAGAGAGAGAGAGAGAGAGAGAGAGAGAGAAGAGAGAGAGAGAGAGAGAGAGGAGAGAGAAGAGAGAGATGAGAGAGAGAGAGAGAGGAAGAGAGAGATAGAGAGAGATAGAGAGAGATGAGAGATGAGATAGAGATGAGATAGAGAGAGATAGAAGAGATGAGAGAGAGAGTAGAGAGAGAGATAGAGAGAGAGAGAGATAGAGAGGAGAGAGAGAGAGAGAGAGAGAGAGAGAGAGAGAGAGAGAGAGAAGAGAGAGAGAAGAGAAGAGATAGAGAGAGAGATAGAGAGAGAGATAGAGAGAGAGAGAGAGAGAGAGAGAGAGAGAGAGAGAGAGATAGAGATAGAGATAGAGATAGAGATATAGAGATAGAGATAGAGAGAGAGAGAGAGAGAGGATGAACCTCCATCTCCGTGTGAAAGTTAGAAAGGGGGGCGAGAGCTAGGCACCGAGGCTGAAAAGGAAAACTGCTGGGGAATTGTAAGCACTGGAGGAATGCGAAGAGACCTGGGCTTATGAGACAGGTTCAGCTTCGCAGGTGATAGGCGCAGAGACGATGCAGGTGTGTGAGGTTTTGCAGAATGAGAAATTAGCGGGCGAGAAGTAGAGGCAGGAGTAGGTAAGGAAGTGGGGGTTTCAGAGGGTAAAACTGCAAAATTAGAGATGGGGGTGACCCTGGAAGACACGACACTGGCAGAGCTGGTAGGACAAGGGACCGCCAAGGTTGGAGGTCTCCTAGCTACTTGTGAATAAGGGATACGAGGAAGATTCCTCTGAAGGCAGAGTCAAGGGACAGCCCACAGCATAAGTAAGGCCTTCGCTCTCCTTAAGACAACGGATTTCTGGTTCATTACGATAGAAAAAAGAATGATTATCATTGCAACTGAGACAAGTGGGGGGGGAAGACTGCAAGATGTATTGGCATGATCTGCGGCACCGCAGAGCAGGCACTCTGCCGCAGATCTGTAGTATTTAGCGGGGTGTCCAAAGCGATAGCAATTTCGACACTGTTGGGGATTAGGGACCACTTTACGGACCTCTAGGCAATGGCCCGAGATATAAATGGAGGATGGGAGTTCATGGCAGTTGAAGGTTAAGCAGGCGATGTTACTGGGAAAGCACCTCCACCTACGAGTGGGCAGGACATACGTACCCACTTTGAGAATAGGAAGGTCCTGAAGGGCTAACTGCTCCAAAATATCATCACCGCAAGACAGAAAATCACTCTGTACAATGGTACGCAGTAAAACCACCATACCACTGCAAGAACTTAGAGTAGTGTGCTTATAAACTGTGACAGGAATGTTATCAGTGGAAGTAATATGGGAGAGATAAGCTTGTTCTGCATTCTGAACTATAACAATGTGCACAATGCTTCAAAGAGCGTGAAAATATACTTTTGCCAATGTATCGTAAGAGAGCTTTCCCAATAATATTGTCAGAAAGAGGATCAGTTGGAGATGTCGGTTGTAGGGAAAAGAATTTAGTCCACTGCGTACTTGTAAACATGGTGCATAAAGGAAGTGGGTATCGTGTAGGTCATTTTTAGGTAGAAAGAGTAGAAATCGAAGAACTGTCGTCAGTAGATGGTCTGGGATGTTTAGTAGTAGCACCGCGGGCAGCCCAACCTGAGGTAGGTGGGTGATCAGAAAACCGACACACCGTATTTGGGGAAGCCGGACGCATAGTTAAAGGTGTACAAGAGGCAGAGGCACTAAAACGGGCAGAGCCCCAGCACCTGGAGCAGGTGACAAAGTGTCACCAGCAGAAGGTACAGGGGGTATGGGAAGAGTCTAGGGAATGGTCTAATAACGAAGCCGGTCAGAACAGGATGCAGGAACAGAAAGGGGCCTGGAAGGAGGAGGGTTATCACAGAATGAAGATAGTGGTACTTTTCTCATTATTATTTTTAAGAAAAAAAGAACAAGAGGGACAGTCCCTAGAAGGCACGAAAGGGCTATAAGTTCCCCCCTCATTCGAGAGGACCTCGAGCCCGCAAGTACTGCAGATGCAGCGTGGAACCTGTGCCATGTCCTACCCTTCACACCAGTAAACTAGCACTCCGGGATAGCAACCTCACATCTACTGAGCCACCTTGGCGAACAAAAGAGAGGGCGGTTGGAAATCCACCACAAAAGCATACCTCCATCGGCTGTCACCTCTCAGAACCGACAGGCAGCCTATGGAGTTACACCCATCATCTGTAGGACGCCCTGCCTACTTCTCAGAAATCCAGGAAGGGAGCAGGGCACCTCCAGACAATCCAGATTCCACAGCAAACTACACCACACCCGAGGAACCTCATTAAGCGGGATAAACCCCGGCACACTTCCCCCTACCTAGAAACCGTAATGTCAGAGGGGAGGACCCCAGAGGCTACAAATGGGATGGGGAAAAGGGGAGGATAAAAGGGGGGATGGAGAGGATGGGATAGATAAGGGAGGATTGGGGGGTAATTAGGTTCAGTCTGAGGAAGACCAAAAGGTTCAGTTCCTTAGACCAATAGCCTCTTCACCACTACAAGGAGCCCCCCTTGAAGAGGAGGAATATCAGCAAAAAAAATCTAGTATTCCCACTACTTTGAGCTCAATTTCAAGCTACTTTTGGTCCCGAGACCAATCAAAATCATCTCTTTCAGTAGTAGTATTTCACTATCAAATGATACCAATAAATGCCAATAAAACCATAAAAACTATCCAAGAAAACACCTCAAGAGCCCCATTTTAAACCACACAGTCACAGTTTTGATTTTCATATCGCACGCTGTGTGAGGCGGGGTTTTTTTTTTTTTTTTTTTTTTTTTTTTTTTGTACTGTGCCCACGCGCCACACAGGCCCATTCTCTCATACCTAGGCCAAAATTTACCAGTCACAGCTTATCTAAGTGAAACGAGCTCTTGACGTAGAACTAGGCGAGGGGACCCTGGGCTCAATGACATCGTTCTATATGATTGCCACTGAAAGGGTTAAATCACAGAAGTCTAGTTATCCAGTGGTATGACTAATATAGTCTACCAAACACTGTGCAGGATGTAGGAGTGGCAAACATGAGATAGATAATGAGCAGTTCAGGTTAATTAGTATGCTGGCTTGATTGACAGGATTCACAGGCTACCTAGTGGAATTTGCACTATCATTGTTGTAAATGGCTGGCTAGGCAGGCACAGTAAACATTGATTATAGAGTGCAATACATGACATGAAGCATTGTATGGCTATATTTTTGTGAGCCTGAGACAATGAGAAATTGTGTCTAGTTTATTGGATACCCAGGTGGCACAAGAACTTTTTTCATGATATACAAATACATTGAGCCAAATACTATCAGACATTAAGGTTGCTTGCTATATTTTTTTAATGAAAGAGTACTTCAAGCCAAATGGAGTATATATAAGCCCAAAAATTTACATCCTTCAACCAATCACATAGTAATACATGGCAACCTATAATCTTTGCATTGGATGCACTAGGAATCATTTCTACAACTATAGGCTTTACATTTGCTATACATGTTGTATTGGGCCTACATGCTCAGCTCAATCAAACCTTATGAGAAGACAAAGCAAATGTAGTTTTCCACATAACTAGTGTGAAAAGGGTAATTAGTTAAATGTCAAGATGTATCTTAACCATAGCTTTGGTTTGATGGTCAGTGAAGTGTGATTAAAATAAGTCCTTTCTAATAATCTATTTCTTTATACATCATATATTCATAAAATTAAAAGTTATAATACAGTTATAGAACTTATAATACTCATATGAACTACCCCTTAATTCAAGTAACAGATATAAATATTTGAAAACAAACAAAAATGAACAGGAAAGTATAATAATCATAAGGCTTGTTGAGCACAGCAATGACTAGCACACCTGGAATTTAAAATTCCACCCCACTTTTTCAACAGCACATAATCCAAGATTTCCATTTCTATATACTTGACATGAGTAACTCCTTTTAATCAGAAAAACTAAAAACACGGCCTATCTTATGTCATATCACATTGGTTGGATAAATGTCCCTAATCAAAGTTTAATTACAAAGTGCTACAAGAATAGTATACTGATACACTAACCACAGCATGAGTCCTGAAATCTTGGTCATGAACCAGCACATCAAGAGCCACTTTAGCATTATTCTGCAAAAAATTGTAAGTTTCATGGTAGGCAGAGAAAAAAACAGCCACACCTGGAGGTTTCAGACATCACTAGAGCAACTACAACCCCAAGAATCACATTCTTAACTGGTGTTCCTACCTAGATCAATTCTCTCTCTCTCTCTCTCTCAGTATTATACAGATGGTTCATTAGACTCAAACTCGAAAGTTGCACAATCAATGCAGAAGAACTGCTGTGACAAACTGTGTTGAGGAACCTTACATAATGGCTACCAATATCTAGCATAATTTTTTTTAGTGACAAGTTCATAACACAAAGAAAATGACCCTAACAGATCATTATCATTCAAAAATAGTTTATATACAATAACTATCATTGCCCCAACAAATATTTACAAGTTACCAAATTTGCTTGTAATCTCAAAAAATAATCTTCCTACTTTCTTTACAGTTCATTAAATCAACATCTAAGCAGACTTCACCAGAATGCTTGGGGTAACACACCTTCAACCAGAATACACCCAGAAAATTACATGTACATATATATATATATATATACATATACATATATATCTAAAATATAATATGTGAGGTGAAAGCAGATATTGTGCATTCCCAAGTTTTTTAATGGGAGAGCTATTTAATCAGAATTGTATTTATGATAAAATATAAAACTACATTCCTTTCATTCTAAAGACAAACCATAATTGATCAACTTTGGAAACCTTAACACGCACAAAATTACACCCCACAAAAAAAAAATAAAACACTTTCATGCAGGCAAAATTTAATCATAATATTCTCACCAGTGAAATAATTTCTAAAAACCAACTTCTGAAAGGGTCAAGTAAAACTTCATGAACACACAATTACCTGATAACAATTAAATATGTAAATTTTATTGCCAATGATGCAATTTCACTTTAATATTTTAAACAAAAGCACCCCTTCTTGGCAGGAGTAAAGAATGAGTGAAGAGGAAGCACAGCAAGGAGAAAACTATACTAGGACCCGGCACTTCTCACACAGCACACCGATATTACCACTGAGCACTTCCCAAATTGACCTATGTGACCAAGCAAGATAGACCATTTGAACCCCCAATGGTATGAGAGAGATTCCTGATAATGAAGGTTAGGATTTCATGAAATTTACACTGCTAAATTTCTTGAATAGTGGCCCTGTTGCTGTCACATTTGTATAAACTTTTTAATTCTTTATGATAGAACAAATCATGCCAACTTGTTCCTTAACATTGCTAGTGACCAGTTTTGACCCTTATTACTAATTCCTTATTTGCATTATTCTCCAGTTAATTTGAAGCAGCAGCCAGAATTTTTGGTTTTGTGTGTTCCATACCAAGGTTGAAGCATGATCCACATACTCTAACAGGTTGATATAGTTGTTCTCGTGGGATTGGGATGCTATGCTCTGAACATTCTGAACAGAAGATTTTACCACAACTCCTGGAATAAAAAGAAAAAATTTGAAGTACACTGAAATAGTCAATGATAAAACGTTTTAAAGTTTCAATTAATAAGCGAGTATGACAAACCCAAGGGCAGAAAGCAGGTACAAAACCATGCTGAAACAGAACTGTTAAGCTCATTTTGGCTTCAAAGAGAAAAGAAAACTTTTGGGTAAAAGATGTAGAGTAGACGGTTATATTACACAGATTTATTTGCCATGTTTTGGTTATTACACTATTGAAAAATTGCGACAATTTTATACAACACTTTATAAAATTAACTTAACACAGTTCCATTTGTGGGCGGGGAAAAATTTCCCCCGCTCAGGCTACTGCCTGGCTGTGGGCTAGACCACTGTGTCAGCGGAGGAAACCTACTGCCATCCCCTGCCACCCCCATCCCAGTCTTCTTGCATATGTGTCTAGTACAATTCTCTCCTAGGAGTTAGCTGCATTTGTGAATTGTGTTTTGATCTTTTAATTGCCATATCTTGTATCTGCTTAGCAATCATGGCACCCAGTAGGCTTACAAGTGTTGCTGAAAGTGGCAAGAAAAGGTATAAGCATTTAACCCTTTCAGGGTCCAAGGCCAAAATCTGAAGTCACTCACCAGTGTCCAAGAAATTTTGAAAAAAAAAAAAAAAAAAAAAAAAAAAAAAAAAAAAAAAAAAAAAAAAAAAAAAAAAAAAATTCTTACAGAATTAAAGAGCATATTTTTGTGAAGGTAATAAAACAAAAAAAATTAGAATCTGATCAGTACTTACCGAGATACAGTGCCAAGAAGTTTATAGAAAATGATGTGGTGGTGGCAACATCGACGAATTCCACATACGCGTATTATATTATTTTGTTGTTTTAGTTGTTTTTTCTTTTCTTTTCCAATTTTTTTCTATTCCTACTAACATTTGGGGCCTGAGAGACCAATACTGTATATAATTGATATATAATATATATACTCACTGTATTGAACACAATAACCGCATTTAAAGTTATTATCATAATTGTTTACCACTGTTGTTATTACAATAAACATGCACAAATATTGTATAATACTAATGTTCTATCATATATTTACATATTTACAATCACTGGACATGGCTTTAGAACTGCTGGAGCTTGTGGAACTCCTTGAAACAAGGCACCATGCACAGAGGCACCTTACATTCCTCACACATAAACCGAGTGTCTTTGCGTCTTTGTTGCCGTCGTTTTGTTTGTGCACAGACAATGCATCTCTTCTGAGCAAATTTCTTTTGAGTTGAAGGAAGCTGTATTATGAAATGATCACCTTCTCTCCTCAAACGCTTGGGTATATCGTGATGAATTCGAGGACCATGTTGCATTGCAGGTGTTGTTACCTGGTACTTCATTATGAGTTGTCTGACAACAGACAAACAAAATTCACCATACGGTGGTCTGTTACCAGTCTTTATTTGGTACATATTTATATGCATTCAGCATTGAAATGTCCATGAGATGGAAGAAAAGTTTCATGTACCACTTGTAACTCTTACGAACACAGTCAACAAAACCAATCTGCATGTCACACTTGTCAACCAAGCGCATGTTTTGTGTATATCAATCACTGACACTGGTTTTCGAATACGTTCATTAGTCACTCGATCAACTTTGCCACTGTCTTGCATTTCATTACGGTGAAGGGTTTTGTCAACAATGTGACATCTCGTTTGTCATCCCACCGTAATGCCATGATGTCATTGGCAGTAAACACCTGAACGTCATCACCATGAACACCGCGTTGAGCCTGGCATATGTTTACGATTAGAACGCACTGTGCCACACACATCTGTCTTGTTCACTCGCATGAAATCACTGAGTAATGGGCTTGTGTACCAGTTATCGGTATATAATGTATGCCCCTTACCAAGAAAAGGGTGCCATCATGTTTCTCACTACGTCACTTGAGATACCCAATAACATCTTGGTATCTTTCAATGTTTTACTACCCGTGTATACAACAATATCCAACACCAGGCCACTGTCACAATCATAGAGTACAAACAATTTTATACCAAAGGGGTTTCCCTCTTGCTCGGTATAACTGCTTGAATGACAGTCTACCTTTGAACAAAATCAAAGACTCGTCAATCACAAGATTCTTGAATGGATAAAAGTATATCCTGAACTTTTGTTTGAGATACATGAAAACATTTCTAATCTTGTATAACCTGTCACTTCTGTCAGGCCGGGTTTTTGTCAGAGAAGTGCAACAACATAACAGTAAGATAAACCTGCTCACTGGTATTATTTCACTGAAGGATGGGGTAGAAATTAGCCGATCTGTGGACCAGTATGCTTTTATATTATGCTTATAGACGTGAGGCATAAGCATTATTGTTGCAAAAAGCAAATACATTTCTGCAACAGTCGTCTCTTTCCACCTGTGTAGTCTTGACTATGGTGATAAGATCGTATTTGCCAAGGTGTACTGAAAATACTTATTACTTTCCCTGGCAATAATTTCCATCAATGGCTGGTCAAAGAATAATTCAAAGAATTCCAGTTCATTGGCCGTGGTTCCAAGGGGACAGGTAGGTAGAATTCCACTTTGAGAGTCATCAAAGTGGTGAGGCTTGGGAACAAAATTGGGATTTTGCTGCCAATCCCACATACGGTTTTGTGGTGGATACTGGACATCATAGGCTGGTTGTACGGGTGGTTGTGGCGGGCTGGTGGCTGACGCTCCGCTTTGTCCTTGAACTGACGAGTCAGCAGCGTGGGTCCCTGCGTGGCACGGTGAGTCACGCATGGCGGTGCCACTACCACCACCAGCACCACTAACACCATCCACTGATGCCTGTGGCCCATCCATGCCAAGTGTAGCCACATCATCCTCACTATCACTACCTAAAACAGGTGTAGGGCCACGGGATGTACTCCGGGATGTACTCCGTCCCCTGGGCACAGCATAGGGTACACTACCCGAGCGCATGCGGCGGCGAACATACTGACGCTTCACTGGTGAATATGAATTTCCCCACTATCACTACTCGAATGATCGCCGAGCGCAATAAAATCACAATCCACGTCAGAATCATCGTCATTACTGAAGTCCCGAGGCCTGGCCACGCGAAAATATTTGTTTTCTCTTACGTTTAGGAACACCCGACCGGAGTCACGAGTGCCCACACCAGAGGTAGAAGGTCGAGGATCGTCGGGGTTTCTGCACTATTATCGATATCCTGGTCATTATTTTCGGGCACTAACTTATCAAAGCCGTAGAAAATTTGTCTTCATTTGCACTTCCATCATGTCAGAACTATCAGACAGAAGAGGAGAGTCCCAATTTTCCGGGGAGTGAGAGCTGACTTGCGACGAGGCATGGTGAACAAGGGTGACTGAGCCGGCGTTCCCACAATGCTATGCAGGCGCCTAGATTTTTTGTTTACGGCGCACACCCATGGCGCAGACCCATTCTCTCACATGTAGGCCTATGAGCGCTTTCGCGCTAAATTTGACGGCGCTAGAATTTTGGCGTAGATCTACGGTTTGGACACTCACCGAAAAGCCGTAGATCTACGGGACGGACCCTGAAAGGGTTAATGAAGCATCAGTTTGTGCAATTAAAAAGAATAAGGTAAATATACAAGTAATGAATAACCCGGGATGTCATCTCACTGACCAATTTACTTGAATGATGGACTGACTGACTGACACATTTGAACGACTGATTTACTGACATAGCTGCCTTACTGACTTAAAGTCAGACTTTTTCACTGAAGAGGACCCGGACCCTGACAAATCTAGAAGCAGTGCCCTGAAATGGTGTCTAGAGCAGCTGATGCCTTATCGTCAGTTGTATAATGTACTGCAGGATAAAACAGCCCACAAATCCATTACAGAATTTATGCACACTCCAGTACAACCATCGACTTCAGTACCACAACCTCTACCATCCATCTCAGCCCAGTAGGGCAACAGCATAACTCTCCACTTTCTTCACAATCGACAAACACCAGCACCCACACTAAGGTAAGAAACACTTTCTGTTGCATTTTTAGTCTTAAGCAGTAAAAGACATAATACATCACGGCAAAAGAACAACAATTATTATTCACTTTTATTTTTGTATGATCTGGAGGTCTTAAAAAAAAAAAAAAAGTTGTCTGGCTTTTTGGGGGCTCCCAGGAATGTAACCCTCTTTTTCCTACAAGTTCTTCAGTTTTAACTAACACTAATTTATCTGTCACAAAGTTTTCAGGAACATAACTACTGTGTAATATTACGGTCTATTGTAATAAATCAAGGGGACTAACTGGAGCCACTCAAATACAAAAGAAACTCAGCATAATCAAGAAATCAGGGCATGTTACCATATGGTACAAATATTCAATTTGATGTGGAATACAACAATGCATACTCAAAGCAGGAAAGTGAAAAAGATATTGGTAGGTAAGCAACATCAATACAAATAAAGGAAAGAATTCAAAACTATACTATAAACCAAATATTATTCATAGTAATAATTTTTTATAGAATATAAAATATTACAACCAAACCAACAAAGGCAAGAAATTCAAGATTTTGGGTTCAGTCCCCGTTGTACCAGGCTCGAAGCCAGTGTTTGGTCCCATAATACAACCCAAAATTCTAGCAGCTTCAAATCTTGTGGTAGAAAGCTGGAGGCCTACATGTGAGAGAATAGGTCTGCATGGTCAGTAAAAAAAAAATTACCTGGGCTGTAATTACAATCACACATGTCCAGAAGACTGCATGTTGCATTCTATCTTAAATCTCGTATTGCCTAGTAAACTTCTCTCTAATCATAGCCTATTAAATTGTGCCCCAACTGTCTTTCTGTATTAAAGCACTTCCAGAATATACTGCTATGTCATCCATACATGTCTCAAACTTTCTTGCATGGCTTAAAATTTCTGTATTTGCTTAAAAATAGAGGCGAATCCTCCTCCTTGCTTTTATACTTTTCTCACATGCAGAGCACCAACACTGAAATATTACTCATTTCCATCATCACTGCTTTTATTACTCGCCACACAATTCTGGAATTAATCGCCTCCTAATAGTATTAATACCGTCATATCCCCTGTGTCCCACACATTTTCCTTGTTTGACCTAATTTGTTTTATATTCCCAGATTTACCCTTTCACAATGTATTACTCGTTAATAAGATACTTACTCTTTAAATAATATCTGTATAACAATTTATTCCTACTTAAGCACTGTTATAATCTTTTTATAAACTTACCAATTTCCCCTTTGCTCCCAAAACTATAAATAAACAAACTAGTGTATGTGTCCTACTACACTACAGTGAAATTCCTTGTACCAATCTTCCACTACGAGTATCAACTACCTTCAAATTAATATTTCTTTTATTTTTCCCTTTTTAGTGGGGATATTAATTCCTCAAACTTTATGCGATAAAGCAATCTTACTCGCAGATTTTTGTTATATCATATGTCAATCTATTTAACCCTTTGAGGGTTTCGGTTCGGCCGTACTAGTCAGCTTAAACGACCCCAGGGTTGTTTGACGTACTAGTACCCTAAATTCTAGCAGCGCCCTCAAATTCTAGCTAGTGGGAGAAAGCTGGTGGTCCTACATAATGAAAGAATGGGTCTATGTGGTCAGTGTGCACAGATAAAAAAAATCCTCAGCACACACAGTGTGTTGGCGTACGAGAAAAAAAAAACTTTGACCCGTGTTTTTTTTTTTTGGAATAAAACAGCTTGCACTGATTTTCGTATGGTATTTATTTGTTGTATTCTTGTTTCTTGTCTTGTTTATAGAATGGAAGACATATTACAGAAAATTGAGATGACTTTGGCTGGTTTTACAATGAAAAGTACCCTTGAAATTGAGATCAAAGTAGCAGAATGTTCGATTTTTTACCAAAGTCAAAAGTAAACAAATCTTGCCAAGAGCGTCCAATACACGTCAAACTGATGAGTCTAATATTCATTTTGCAAGTGCAACCAATATTAGTTATACATTTTTTACACTAATGCAAGTAGTCGCATAGGCAGTAAACTATTTTTTTGAGAATAAAAATTCAAGTGGAAAGCAAAAGAATATAAGAGGGGGCCTTGAGACATTATGACTAATGAACAGTGGAATTGTCATTTTAGTGGGCCAGTAAAGAAGTCTTTCTTGTTTATGTCTGGACCCTATTCAAATTGCCATCTTTTGAAATTTGTGTTAAATTGGCAAAATGGCTAAATTCTGACCACAGTACTGATATTGAAATTGATAAATGGGGTGGTTTCTTGCACTCATGCGATAGAAAAAAAAATGGAGTTCTAGTGGAAATATCATGTTTTTTTGTTGACTAGCACCGTGGAATTGGCTGAAAATGGGGCTCAAATTGGGCAAAATAAAGCACCGGATGCGTAACATCGCCGAGAAGCGATAACTTCACGATGAGCAGATTCCGTAAGTTTAACATCAATTTTCAAACTTTGGTGTCATTATGATCGGGAAAAGATTCTCTATCTTTTCATAAAGAAAATTATATTTTTTTTTAAATTTGGCCGAACCCTGAAACAGTCTTGGAGAGGGCCTGTTGACCCTCAAAGTTTTAAGGTTATTTTACTCGACTTAATTTAGTCCCTTTTTACATTTCTTCTGATATAAGTCTCTATATAACCATACATTGTACATGCCCTTTATTCAGTAATTGCTGTACTCCTAGTTCTAACAACATTTAAAGAGCTATTTTTCAGGAATTTTAAATTTCCCCCCCGCCCCCCCCCCCCCCTCCTTGTCCATATAGTCCACATTTTATTAAACATACTCCAGGTGCTATTGAGATACCTCAGTGCTAACTGATTTTGCTTTTAATACATTCTTTTATTATTATTTGATTACTCCCTTATTTTAGCTGTAAATATCTAACCGAGTTTATAAACCACATCTGTTAAAATAATTCAAGAATACTATTAGATGCCTAAGTGTATAACGAATTATCTATTCTTAATAATCCCTTTTTTCTTTCCTTTTAAATTTTTACAATTTTAGAATAATCCGTGTTCTTAATTCATAAGTCTAAGTTGTAGATTCAAAATAAATCTTATATCATTTTAACTCAGAAAATCTAGCTCGGAAAATTATCTCATCCTATGATTACAAGCCTAGATCCGGATGTAAACTTTTTACAAAAATGAATTACATGAATCAACCAGCAACAGTAATTACTACACAGCAGACCAAGCACAGACATTACCTCAGTGCAAACAATAACATCACATCTTAACTACAAGGTCCAGATCCTTGAGCAAACATTATGATGACCTCACAGCATTACTCAGTTTCCCTTCATTCCAATATATCAATCATCACACTCACAGAAACCTGGCTTAAGCCTGATATTACAGATGTCTATACCATTCCTGGCTACAATTGGCCAACACAACTGTCGAACAGACCACAAGGGTGAGGAACAGCCCCTATATACTACCAAATCAACTCTATTGGTACAATAAATCTTGCCAAGGGAGAAACATGGAGAATATACAGAGCCAAATTTAGATCAAAGACCTGCAAAAACCCCCTCACAATTTTAAACATCTACAGAGTACCAACAGGCTAACATTTAGCTCTTTAGTGAAAAACTGGGAAACATGATTACTGATCACACATGAATAAAGACCACCTACTACTAACAGGAGATTTCAAACAAACATATTACACATCCATGACCCACAAGTAAAAATTCACAAGCACAATGAGTAACTGCTGTTGCACCCGAGCAATATCTAAACCTAAAAGAATCACCGAGATCAGCATCCTCTTAATAGATCACATCTGGACAACTCCATATCTCCTTAAAAATCAGCATAATTCACAACACTACAACCACTACCCAACCTTTCTCATAACTAATCTGGCAAACTGCCACACGACATTACTAAAGTAACCGCTTCAGACTACCATAACAGAGACAGCATTAACTTTAAAGCATGCTATGGATAAGGAAGCCTAGAGAACAAATGGATTTGTACATTAAAAAGAGGAGAGAGAGTTATTAAATGAAGATTAGAGGTATTGGGGAAGATGGGTAATCTTTTGAGGAATAGTTAAATGTTTGATGAAGATAGGAAGCTGTGTTCATGTATATTCTGGAGGCAAGAGGAATAACTCTTGTAGGATGAGGAAGAGTCCTTTTTAGTGTGGGATATGTTAGGTGAGGCAGTGGGCAAAAAGAAAGGTGGTAAGGCAGCTGGGATTGATGGGATAAAGATAGAAATGTTAAAAGCAGTGGGGATATAGTTTTGGAGTGGTTTGGTTGCTATTATTTAATAAAATTAGAAGAGGGTAACGTACCTAGGCTTGGCAGAGAGCATGCATAGTTCCTTGCATAAAGGCAAAAGGACAAAAAGAGAGGTGCAAAAAATTACAGGGGGATAAGCTAAGGTAGATGTTATTATTAAAGTATAAAGTATGACGGAGAATCGGATAGATTAACAAGTGCTTTAGGAAGGTAGGGGTGTGGGGACCATGGTGTATTTACAGTGAAACATATAAGTGAACAGTATTTAGATAAGGCTAAAAAGAGGTTTTTTGTGGCATTTATGGATTTGGAAAAGGCGGATGACAGGGGATAGGGGGGCAATTGTGCAGATGTATGGATAGGAGTAGTTACTGAAACAGTGAAAAGTTTTTACAGGATAGGAGAGGCTCAAGTTAGAGTAGTAAGAAAGAGGGAGATTATTTCCCATAAAAGTAGGCCTGTAAGACAATGATGCGTGATGTCACCGTGTAGTTTAATATATTTATAATGGGTTGTAAGATGGAAGTAATGCATGCGAGGTCTTGGCAATAGGCATGGGTTAAAGATAAAGAATCAAACAAAAGGGAGTGTTGTCACAGTTGCTCTTTGCTTGATACACTGTGCTCTTGGGAGATTCGAAGAGAAGGTTGCTGAGGTTAGTGGATGATTTTCCTGGCTATGTAAAAGAAGAAAATTACAAAGTGAATACTGGAAAAGATAAGGTTATGAGGATTAAAAAAAGATTAGGTGATTAAAATTGATATCCAGATTGGAGGGAAGTATGAGAGGGTAATGATTCAGATATTTGGGAGTGCACGTGTCAGCGGAGGGTCTATGACAATGAGGTGAATCACAGAACTGATGAGGGGAAAGGTGCGCAAGTGCACTTAGGATCTGTGGAAACAAGATCTTTGTCCTTGGAGGCAAGAGGGGAATGTATGAGAGTATAGTTTTTACCAACGCTCTTATATGGGTTGAAGCATGGGCGAAGAATGTTGCAGCCGAGAATGCCTGGAGGCAGTGGGAGAGCCATGTCTAGGCAACGTGGTGGTGTGAATATAATGCAAGAATTCGTAGTTTTGGGAATTAGGAGGAGGTGCGGTATTAACCAAACTGTCGTCCAAGGGCTGAGGAAGGATTGTGGGTGGTTCGGACATGGTAGAGAGAATGGATCGGCAAACCGATGACTTCAAGTGTGTTTCCAGTCTCTAGTGGAAGGAAGGCGGGGTAGGGGTCCCAGAAAGGTTGGAGGGAGGGGGTAAAGGAGGTTTTGTGTGCGAGGGGCTTTGACTTCCCAGCGGGCATGCGTGAAGCGGTTTTGATAGGAGTGAATGGAGACAAATGGTTTTTAGACTTAACGTCAGTTGGAGTGTGAGCAAAGTAGCCATTTATGAAGGGATTCAGGGAAATTCGCAGGCCTACTCAGTCCTGGAGATGAGAATTCCTTTGTCCTGCAACTCTGAAGGGGTGTTAATGTTGCAGTTTAAAAAGTGTAGTGTAAAAACACCCTTCTGGCAAACTGTGATGAACGAATGATGGGAAAGTTTTTTTTCTTTTTTGGGCCACCCTTCCTTGGTGGGAACGTCGCAGTGTGCTAATAATAAATAATAATAAGAATAACACGACTGGCATAACGAGCTCGAAACATATACAGATAAGAATAATTATAAATAATTTTCTACAAGAAGCCCAAAGCCTCTATAACAAACACTGCCCCAGAAAATAAACAGATCACAGCAAAGAGACTGAATAATCCCTGGCTACACCAAGCATCCTCAAATCCATTAACACAAATATGCAAAACAGTATAGAATGGGTCAAATAACTAAGAACAGTTAAACGTACTTGTCAGCACTTACCAGCCTGATTAGGTCTAAAAATTTATTTCTTTATTTTATTTCTTTATTTATTTTATGTCTTGCAAACAGTACATTGAGATTTACATAACATCAAAGGTGACATGAAAAAAAAAACCTGGAAAACTATCTGAAATTCTTGAACGAAAAATGTATCCAAAAACAAAACCTTCAAACTAAGAAAACCAGTAATGAACTCCTACTCACACCTACTGGAACCAGCGACAGACTCAATTATTTTTTCTCCACCATAGGAAAAAATCTAGCGAAACAAAATACCAAGCCCAAACACCCGTCCATCAGAATACCTTCAATGTACCTACCCAAATACGCTATTTCCTACGCCAACCAACCGGCACAGAAGTTACACTCATCATAATCAAACCCGTTAAAAAACAAGGAAGGGAGCCATAAACAACTTGCCTACTTTTTATGTTCAAAAAAAGCTTTCTCAATTGTTGTCACCACTATTGCAACAAAACCTTCTTTTTTAACTAATCCATTGAATCATCCTACCTTCCCAACATACTCTAAAATATAGCGATGGCTCTTTCCGATCCACAAAGAGGGTGGTCCAAGCTGACTTGAATAACATAGACCAATATCTAACTTACCACGCCTCTCTAAAAATCTTGAAAAATTATTCATAGACAGATCTATTCTGACCTTTGTCTCGCACATCATATTAAACCCCCCTTGTC
Source organism: Cherax quadricarinatus (assembly GCF_026875155.1). Taxonomy (NCBI): domain Eukaryota; kingdom Metazoa; phylum Arthropoda; class Malacostraca; order Decapoda; family Parastacidae; genus Cherax; species Cherax quadricarinatus. Next base: position 133,829,153 of record NC_069399.1, on the reverse strand, counting down.
AGTTTGGATTCAGGATTAAATAAAAGCACAAATGACGCTGTCATACACCTGCTAAACTAAAATATACAGCACTTGAAAAAGCAAAAGTTCCCGCTGGGCATTTCATTGATCTACGTAATGCTTTCGATACAGTCGACATGAACTACTGTACTTTCCAAATTTAATCACTATTTAGCAGAGGCCACTCCCTCACTACCTAAAATCATACCTAGTAACAAACTCAATATGTTATGCAAATGATTTAAACTCTTCCACCCAACCAATCACAGTAGAGTCCCACAAGGAATTCCTTGGAACCACTCCTCTTGCTCGTCTACATCAATGATCTTCTGATGCATCACAGCTTACTCAAACCCATATTATTTTTGCAGATGACACTACATATGTCTTTCGCACCCAAACCACTAGGTCATACTAGCAAACACAGGCAATGCCAAATTACAGAAAATATCCTGCCTGGATGATGACTAAACAAAACATACCCTGAACACTGATAAAAATCTATTTCATTCAGTTTGGAAACAAAGCTGAAAATGATCCAATTAACATAAAACGCTAAACGATAATAGTCACAAACTCCCAGAGTGAAAATTCCATAGGTATCTACCTTGACAGTAGCCTTAAGTTTTCCATACACACATACAACAATCACCAAGAATAATCTCAAAACTGTAGGCAACTATCAAAGATAAGGTACTACGTTCCACAGTCAACCTCCTGGCACTGTACCATTCACTCATATACCTTAGTCTCCGACCTATGAATTTGGTGCTTGGGATCCAACAACATCCAATCACCTAAACCCCTAAAACCCAGCATAATGCAGCAGTAAAAATGATAAATTCCCACTCCTTCGCAAACTCCCACTCAATCTTTAAAAGTCTGAATCTGGCCGGTCACCGCTACTGAAAAAGAACCGCCGGGAGAGTAACTGGCTGAACAAAAAAAAAAAAAAAAAATACATGCAAATATAACCCCTCCACTCAAACTTGTCTCCTCGTTCTCCGGTTGCCTAAACAGGCACAATGAACCACAACACACAATACAGATCTCTTTTTGATATACCTATGTCCATATCATACTGTGGTAAAAACCTATCACATATAGGGCCCCAAAATTATGGAATTCATTACCCAGAAGATAATAAAGTATCCCAGTCTGACATCTATTTAAGACTCTTCTCAAAAGCCACTTAATCACCTAACAAAACGCTAAATACTCAGTACACATATACTCACTTATGTACAACCCACATCATAACTTCAAACATTACTTTGAACCTTTTATCCATTGTTTACGAGGAATAGAATTGATCATGTTTTCACAAAATGCATTTTGTGAATATATGAAAATTTAATCTTTGTCTTATACAAATTTTGATTCATTTTATAATTAATAATCAACTGTAACAACTATGAAATAATTACTACTATCCTACTGTTACAACTAGAATATACTCCTTAGTGTTAAAGCATTCTGTAAGCCAATAGACCTTAAGTTGGTCCATAAATGCCTAGGCATAATAGAGCTCTCTCTGCATTTGCAACCCACTATTGTAAATACAAAATCTCAATGACTGTTTTGCAAAAGTCAAATATAAATAAATAAATCTATTCTTATCCCCTTTTCCCGACAAGCATTTCTAAAACAGCCTTGTCTTTTTTTTTTAATTCTACTCTGAATTTACAGTAAAAAACCCATACAACTTCATCTTGCTCAATTGTGGTGCTGTATTTTTTCAGAAGTGAAACCAAAAGATCTGATAATGAATGGGAAAACTTTAGAAACAGGTAAAACATAATCCCTTAACTGTCCCAAACGTAGATCTATGTTTAATTACCACTAAAGCGCTAACCAAACGTAGGATCAATCCTGCCTCCAAATTTGTACAATTGCCTAAGATGCCTGGTCAGTATAGAATGGGTCCTTAAAACCATTCAGGGTCTGTCCCGTAGATCTAACGGCTTTATGTTCAGGTCCAAACCGTAGATCTACGCCATGAGCTCAGCTCACTCTGATAAACAGTGATGTACATAGGTTGCCCTAGATATGAGAGAATACATCTAGTGGTATGTGTGCACCACATAAAACAGATCCTGCAGCAACACTGTGTAATGTGGTTGAAGAGAGAAAAAAAATGAAACATGATTTTTCGATTAAACAGCAACTTTGCAGTGTTTTTTCGGAAGTTTTTATAGTGTAATTTGCGATTTCATGGTCTCATTTGATAGAATGGAAGACATCTTACAGAAATAGAGAATGATTTTGATTGTTTTAGCATGGAGAATGGCTTAAACTGAGCTCAATGTAGCGGAAATGTAAATTTTTGGCCGATATTCAAGATTAGAACAAACGACCTCTACACGAACTTCCTAATACACGGCAGCCTGGTGGTCTAATATACATTACAAAATATGGAGATGATATTTATACAATTATTACAGTATTTTGCAAATAACATTAATCTTCTATTTTTTTTGGTGTGAATAAAAATTCATTGAAGTGACTCAAAAACAAAGATGAAATTATTTGTAAAGCCTCAAAACAAACTAATGAATCAGAGGCAATGTTAGTTTAGTGCCAGAATCCTACTTTGTTCATTCAGGACCCTATTTTTGAAATTGGAATATTTTGAACTTTGTGTTAAATTTGGCCAATTAACAATTTCGCGATCACTTTATTTTGTAGTTGAACAGTTGACTTGGCGCTTTCTTGTGCTCGAATCGATAGAATAATGTAATAACTAAGTAAAATAGCTAAGAATTTGGGTTGATGGATAATGTAATTGGACCTAAAATGGGAGTCAAAGGCGGCAAAAATCGCCGATTCGTAAATATCCTGACTACATTCAAAAATTCGCGAGAGCATAAAATTTCCCGTCAATTTTCACCACCAAATTTCGTACTTTTTGTTGTTATTACCTTCACAAAAAGATTCTCATAATCGATTATCATAAGAAAAAAAACATTTTTTTTTTTTTTGTAAATTCTTGGACACTGGTGCGTGACTCCAGATTTTGGGCCTTGGACCCTGAAAGGTTAATTGCTTTTGGAGTGTGCCGAAAAAAACAAAAAATTCTGGGACCACTGTAGTACCTTGTGGAGCACCAGTTCAACTGAGTTCACTAGAGCAAAGCAGGACGACAAACACCAGGGATTCATGATGTCATGTCTTACTCTTAGTTTAGTGGCCTCTGAGATGGATGTGGCCACAAGGGGTTGAGTAAATATAAAAAAACCTCGTTATTAATCCATGGCAACATTGGTTCACAACCCTTTCAAAATTTGATACCACAGGTAGTGTCACCTTCCAAAATTTCATATAATCGATGCTCGAAGTACAGAGAAACAATGTTCTGGAATGTGTGTTAATTCCATGTTCGGCAAGCTGGGTGGAGGCTGATTGGCTGTCTCTATCTCCGTCTGGCTGGTCTTTATCACATTTGTCTGTGTCTGTCTCTAAGTCCCCAAGTCCTCTGCCTCTCTCTCCTATTGTCTCAGCCTCACAGGTAAAAAAATAAAATTATACAGTGTAAATAACCTGGGATAGAACTAAAAATCCAACAAAGTGCTATATTGTGCTTGAGACGTAGGCAAGTAACGTAAGATGCCTTTTTGTCATTCGTTCAGGAAATCGATGTGATGACTCCATCGGTGTGTAACACCTGTTAGTTTATGATGCTCTCTCTCCGAGACAGAGACAAGATGACGACAGTAGAAGACAGACATAAGCAGAGACAACAGACCACACGACCTTTGTGTGTAGGAGTGAAAACAAATAAAGCCTAGGTCAGTGCACATTAATAAATTATCCGTATTTACTACAAGTACATTGTAACATGGGGTTTGGATAGTTTGAGAATGTGTGTAAAGGTAGAAAGTTGAAGTGAACATAGAAAAGATAAGGTGATGAGGGTAAAAAAAATCAAATGATTTAGATAAAGAAAAATTGGATATCACAAATTGGGGAGAGGATATGGACGAAGTGGAATGTTTTCAGATACTGGGATTGACGTGTCGGCGGTTGGTTTATGAAGGGATGAGTTTATCATCGAATGATGAGGGATAAAAGGCGAGTGGTGCGTTGAGGTTATATGTGGAGTCAGTGAAAAAAAACGTTATCTATGGAGCAAAGAAGGAATGTATGAAAGTATAGTAGTACCAACACCCTTATATGGATGTGAAGCTTGGGTGGTTAAATCAGCAGCGAGAGACTGGTTGGAGGCAGTGGAGATGTCCTGTCTAGGGCATTGTGTGGTGTAAATATTATCAGAAAATTCGGAAGTGTGGAAATAGAGGTGTGGTGTTAATAAAAGCATTAGTCAAGGGCAGAAGTGGGGTTGTTGAGGTGGGTTTGGTCATTTAGAGAGAATGGATCAAAGTAGAATGACCATGGAAAGCATAATAAATCTATAGGGGAAGGAATGAGGGGTAGGGTTCGCCTCGAAAGGTTTGGAAAGAGGGGTAAAGGAGGTTTTGTGGCAAGGGGCTTGACTTTTCCAGCAAGTGTGCAGAGCGTGTTAGATAGGAGTGGATGGAGACGAATGATACTTGGGTGGGACCTGACGATCCTGTTGAGGTGGAGCAGGGTAATATTTTAGTGAAGGATTCAGGGAAACCGTTTATTTTCATATAGTCGGGCTTTGATCCTGGAAATGGGAAGTACAATGCCTGCAAAGAAACCCTTTAAAGGAGGGGTTGGGGTATTGGCAGTTGGAGGGAATATGTTGTGTATCTTTTATACATATAATGCTTCGAAACTGTTGTATTCTGACACCTCTGCAAAAAGCAGTGAAATGTGCGAGTGGGTGAAAGTGTTGAATGAGATGAAAAGTACTTTCCTTTTTGGGGAATTTTCTCTTTATTGGGTCACCCTGGCCTCGTGGAGTTGGCCCGACTTGTTGGGGGGGGGGGGGGGGAAATAAATAAAAAAAGTAAACTGTACACAGGCTTAGCTGACAATCAATGACATATTACTATATAGAAAGCCCCTTTGTTATGCAGAAACATATTCGGCAAATTAGTCAGTTTTTTTGTCCCTGGATGAGACCAACACCAGTCCAACTAACTCCCAGGTACCCATATTACTGGTTGGGTGAAAAAGACAAAAGGTGTCATATGGAAATACATCCCTAATTTTTTCCAGCCATACTGAGGAGATTACCAAACTCCAGAACTCAATGTGTGAGCTGACTTTGCGTGCTAGCGATCAAGCTCCACCACTTGCCAGTATGGAGTGACACTTGTCTTAACACCGTACTTCAAGGAGTGTCATATATACTCCAGCATGTCTAAAACATTGCTGGAACAAATAATACTATCTATATATTTCTAGAACTATATATAGTGGCCAAGCAATGAAAATGTCGCCTGTCCAGTGGTTTTTGTGACTATCTTAGTACTATTTCATATCAATATTAGTGTCAGAACAAAGATTGGCTAATGAAATCACAAGAACTACTACAAATTGGTAATTAACAGAACTAAAAATTTACAAATTAAAAAAAAAAAAAAAGTATAATCAGCAACCACGTCTGCAAGCCAAGACTCGCCAATGTTGCTGTCAGTGAAGCATCCACGTCCAACTTGCGGCCTTATATCTCGGTAAGACATGCCCTAATTTTTTTTTTTGTCTTTTTATACACAAAAAATTGGGCCCGACTTTAATTTAATTTTTTTTTTTCAAAACATTTGGAGCCCTGGGCGAGAGAAACGTAATCAATGTTCGGACGTTCAACAAAAACCCTTGAGGGTCGACAGGGTCCTCTCCGAGACTCATTCTCAGGGTTGGCCAAATTTCAAAAAAAAAAATATTTTTCTTTCTAAATGAAAAGATAGAGAAACTTTTTTCCTATCTTTTTTTTTTTTTTCCCGATCATAAGACAACCAAAAGTATGAAATTAGATGGAAATTTACTGAATTATGCTCCCCGCAAAGTTTTAGCGGTCTTGGCGATGTTTACACATCAGCGATTTTTGTGCCCACTTTGAGCCCTATTTTCGGTTAATTCCTCTGTACTAGTCAACAAAAAACATGAATTTTTCGATAGAACTTTAGCTCTCTTCTTCCATTTTTTCTATCGAATGAGTGTACGAAACCACCCCATTTACCAATTTCCAACTATCTAGTACAGTGGTCAGAATTTCACAATTTTGCCAATTTCACAAAATTTCAAAAAAGAGGCCATTTCCGAATAGGGTCCAGAATAAACAAGAAAGACATTCCTGGCACTAAAATACATTTCCATCCTCCTGTTTGCAGTCATGGCCCCAAGGCCGCCTCTTACATTCTTTTGCTTTCCCCCCACTTTGAATTTTTTATTCTCACAAAAAATAGAAGATTTACTGTTATGCAGACGACTGCTTTATGTAAAAAATGGTATAAAGAATATTTGGCGCACTTGCGAAAGAAACATTAGTCTTCTATCACCAGTTTGACGTGTATTGGACGCTTGGCTTGATTTGTTTACTTTTGAACTTTGGTAAAACTCGAACATTTCTGCTACTTGAGCTCAATTTTTCAAGGGACTTTACATTGAAAACCATCAAAATCATCTCAATTTCTGAAATATGTCCTTCCATTCTATAAAATGATACCATGAAAACTAGAATACAACAATATAAACCATACGAAAACACCGTGCAAAGTCGCTGCTTTTTATTCCCAAAAACACGGTCAATAGTTTTTTTTTGCTCATTATGTGCTGTGTGCTTTCAGATTTTTTTAAGACTGTGTCACACTGGCCACAAGACCTCATTCTTCATATGTTATGCCTACCAGCATTCTCCCACTAGATTTGAGGAAGCTAGAATTGAGGCATACTAGCCACGTCAAAAACCCAGGGTCATAACCCTACTGACGGCCCAAAACCCTCAAAGGTTAAGAGGATAATTGATGTAAAATTATGGCACTACCAAAAATTTGGCTAATACATGAAATGGTACGTATCTTACAGCCTGCCTTCTCTCACACTGCTAATCAACTACACCACCTCCTGACAGTTGCATTCTATACAGTAGGGCCCCACTACAAGGCAAGTTAGGGTCTGAGGCTACCAATCGAAAACTGACAAGTCCGCCAGAAAGCAGAACGCCAGTTTTTTTCACTTATAAATGATATAAATGCCAAAACTAGTTTCACTAACATATATAAGTCCATCAATAAAACTAGCCCATTAAAAAGAAAAACACTATAGAAAGTACAAAACACAAACATACTTTCCATTATTATCAAAAATAATACAGACGTAATGTAGGGTTGAGAGGTGAGGAGTATGTATATTGTAAGAGGGCAGATGTTGTGGTTTGGCACCCAATCCACAAGTAATATACATTTAAAGCACCCTAAGAGCAAAAAAATGCTATATCCTTACATGGAAAATAAAAAAAAAATAAAAAAAATAATAATAAAAAAAATAACTTTCTTGAATATTGAAGCTATGGATATGCCCTTAAAGTTCTGTCCTTATGAAGAATACTACCTGCAAAACTGTGTGTGTGAACAAACCCGACTATTAGTTTAATCATAACTGAGAATAAATAAGACTGTGGTGCATTAATCTTTCAACTGTCACAACCCCAAATATTAAGACTGACCGTGTCAAGATTAACCCCTTTGGGGGCGGCAGGTCCCTCTCAGAGACTTGTTCTCAGGTCGGCCTAAGGTTTAAAAATAAAAAAAAAAAAATCTAATGAAAAGATAGAGAATCTTTTCACCGAAAAACCATAAGGACAATCAAATGTATGAAATTTGATGGAAAACTTACGAATTATTTGCTTCTCGCGAAGTTATGGCCTCGACAATCTTAACGCATCAGTGATTTTGGCCCCTTTGAGCCCTATTCTCGGCCAATTCCAGTGTACTAGTCGACAAAAATCATAACGATTTCGCTAACTCCATTTTTTCTATCGAATGAGTACAAAAAAACCACCCATGTACCGATTTCAACTATCCAATAAAGTGGTCAGAATTTAGCAATTTTGCCAATTTCACACAAATTTCAAAAGATGCCAATTTCCGAATAGGGTCCAGAATAAACAAGAAAGGCATTCCTGGCACTAAAATAACAAGTTCTCTGTTTGTTAGTCACATCCCCAGGCCCCTCTTATATTTCTTTGGCTTTCCACTTTTAATTTTTATCTTAACTAAAAAAATAAGATTTACTGTTTTGCAGACAACTGCATTAGTGTAGAAATGGTGTAAATAATATCAGCGCACTTTTGAACTTTTGTAAAAATCGAACATTTCTGCTACTTTGAGCTCAATTTCAAGGTACTTTTCATTGTAAAACCATGATAAATCCACTCAATTTCTGTAATATGTCTTCCATTCTATAAAATGAGACCAAGAAAACTAGAATACAACAATAAATACCATACGAAAATACAGTGCAAAGTCGCAGTTTTAATCCAAAAACACGGTCAAATTTTTTTTTTCTCATTACGCACTGTGTGCTGCAGGATTTTTTTTATACTATGCACACTGACCACAGACCCACTCTTTCATATGTAGGCCTACCAGCTTTCTCTCACTAAATTTGAGGCGCTAGAATTTTAGAGCATAGTAATACGTCAAAAACCCTGGTCTTAGCTGTACTAGTACGTCCGAAACCCCCAAAGGGTTAAAAATTGTATTTGTGTCTAAAATGGTAGTGAATCTTTTACTGAAGGTAACAACACCAAATACATGAAATTTATGGAAAACTGATGAAATACGTGAAAGTAATTTTCCCCGATTGGGTTAATTTATGCATAGGTGAATTTGCCCGCAGGAGCTATTTAAGTCCAATTCCATTGCTCAAATGAACCTTATTTTTGCCGTATGCCCGTCCTTTCCCCCAGACTGAAGCTAGAAATTGTCCATTTCAACTATCAGAAACTACCCTATAAGAAGCCCAGAAGTCTATTTGGCCAATTTACACAAAAATTCAACTAATACCAACTTAAAACAGTCAAAAATAAACTCACTAGGCACTCCAGTCACTAAACACTTTTCTTCTGTTCATTAACACATCTCCAGGCCTCTCCTATCACACTAAGAAAACTGAAGTTTTACCCTATTTCCTCCCAGATTATAAATATACCTAAGAATGACTATCATGGTTTAGGCCATCCTAATATTGAAGCAGACCTAGTAAAAATAAGGTAAATATACAGGTATGAATAACCCAGGGATGCAATCTATCTCCACTGACCAATTTACTTGAATGATGGACTGACTGAATGACTGACACATTTTGAAACGACTGATTTACTGACATAGGCTGCCTTACTGACTTAAAAGTTCAGATTTTTCACGAAGAGGACCCGGACCCTACAATCTAGAAGCATGCCCTGAAAAATGTGTCTAGAAGCAGCGGATGCCTTTAACGTCATTTATAATGTACTGTCAGATAAAACAACCCACAAAATCCATTACAAGAATTTATTCACACTCCAGTACATACATCGTCTTCAGTACCACACCACTACCATCCATCTCAGCCCAGTAGGGCAACTGCATAACTCTCCACTTTCTTCACAATCGACAAACACCAGCACCCACACTAAGGTAAAGCAGCAACACTTTCTGTTGCATTTTTGTCTTAAGCAGTAAAAGACAGAATACATCACTCCAACGGCAATGAACAACATTATATATTCACTTTTATTTTTGTATGGATCGGGAGGTCTTAAAAAAAAAAAAAAAAGTGTCTTCTGTCTTTTTTGGGGGCTCCCAGAAATGTAACCCTCTTTTCTACAAGTTCTTCAGTTTTATCTGAACACTAATTATCTGTCAACAAAGTTTTCAGGAACATAACGACCTGTTAATATTACGGTCTATTGTAATAAAGCAAGGGGACTAACTGGAGCCACTCAAATACAAAAGAAACTCAGAATAATCAAGAAATCAGGGCATGTTACCATATGGTACAAATATTCAATTTGATGTGGAATACAACAATGCATACTCAAAGCAGGAAAGTGAAAAAGATATTGGTAGGTAAGCAACATCAATACAAATAAAGGAAAGAATTCAAAACTATACTATAAACCAAATATTATTCATAGTAATAATTTTTTATAGAATATAAAATATTACAACCAAACCAACAAAGGCAAGAAATTCAAGATTTTGGGTTCAGTCCCCGTTGTACCAGGCTCGAAGCCAGTGTTTGGTCCCATAATACAACCCAAAATTCTAGCAGCTTCAAATCTTGTGGTAGAAAGCTGGAGGCCTACATGTGAGAGAATAGGTCTGCATGGTCAGTAAAAAAAAAATTACCTGGGCTGTAATTACAATCACACATGTCCAGAAGACTGCATGTTGCATTCTATCTTAAATCTCGTATTGCCTAGTAAACTTCTCTCTAATCATAGCCTATTAAATTGTGCCCCAACTGTCTTTCTGTATTAAAGCACTTCCAGAATATACTGCTATGTCATCCATACATGTCTCAAACTTTCTTGCATGGCTTAAAATTTCTGTATTTGCTTAAAAATAGAGGCGAATCCTCCTCCTTGCTTTTATACTTTTCTCACATGCAGAGCACCAACACTGAAATATTACTCATTTCCATCATCACTGCTTTTATTACTCGCCACACAATTCTGGAATTAATCGCCTCCTAATAGTATTAATACCGTCATATCCCCTGTGTCCCACACATTTTCCTTGTTTGACCTAATTTGTTTTATATTCCCAGATTTACCCTTTCACAATGTATTACTCGTTAATAAGATACTTACTCTTTAAATAATATCTGTATAACAATTTATTCCTACTTAAGCACTGTTATAATCTTTTTATAAACTTACCAATTTCCCCTTTGCTCCCAAAACTATAAATAAACAAACTAGTGTATGTGTCCTACTACACTACAGTGAAATTCCTTGTACCAATCTTCCACTACGAGTATCAACTACCTTCAAATTAATATTTCTTTTATTTTTCCCTTTTTAGTGGGGATATTAATTCCTCAAACTTTATGCGATAAAGCAATCTTACTCGCAGATTTTTGTTATATCATATGTCAATCTATTTAACCCTTTGAGGGTTTCGGTTCGGCCGTACTAGTCAGCTTAAACGACCCCAGGGTTGTTTGACGTACTAGTACCCTAAATTCTAGCAGCGCCCTCAAATTCTAGCTAGTGGGAGAAAGCTGGTGGTCCTACATAATGAAAGAATGGGTCTATGTGGTCAGTGTGCACAGATAAAAAAAATCCTCAGCACACACAGTGTGTTGGCGTACGAGAAAAAAAAAACTTTGACCCGTGTTTTTTTTTTTTGGAATAAAACAGCTTGCACTGATTTTCGTATGGTATTTATTTGTTGTATTCTTGTTTCTTGTCTTGTTTATAGAATGGAAGACATATTACAGAAAATTGAGATGACTTTGGCTGGTTTTACAATGAAAAGTACCCTTGAAATTGAGATCAAAGTAGCAGAATGTTCGATTTTTTACCAAAGTCAAAAGTAAACAAATCTTGCCAAGAGCGTCCAATACACGTCAAACTGATGAGTCTAATATTCATTTTGCAAGTGCAACCAATATTAGTTATACATTTTTTACACTAATGCAAGTAGTCGCATAGGCAGTAAACTATTTTTTTGAGAATAAAAATTCAAGTGGAAAGCAAAAGAATATAAGAGGGGGCCTTGAGACATTATGACTAATGAACAGTGGAATTGTCATTTTAGTGGGCCAGTAAAGAAGTCTTTCTTGTTTATGTCTGGACCCTATTCAAATTGCCATCTTTTGAAATTTGTGTTAAATTGGCAAAATGGCTAAATTCTGACCACAGTACTGATATTGAAATTGATAAATGGGGTGGTTTCTTGCACTCATGCGATAGAAAAAAAAATGGAGTTCTAGTGGAAATATCATGTTTTTTTGTTGACTAGCACCGTGGAATTGGCTGAAAATGGGGCTCAAATTGGGCAAAATAAAGCACCGGATGCGTAACATCGCCGAGAAGCGATAACTTCACGATGAGCAGATTCCGTAAGTTTAACATCAATTTTCAAACTTTGGTGTCATTATGATCGGGAAAAGATTCTCTATCTTTTCATAAAGAAAATTATATTTTTTTTTAAATTTGGCCGAACCCTGAAACAGTCTTGGAGAGGGCCTGTTGACCCTCAAAGTTTTAAGGTTATTTTACTCGACTTAATTTAGTCCCTTTTTACATTTCTTCTGATATAAGTCTCTATATAACCATACATTGTACATGCCCTTTATTCAGTAATTGCTGTACTCCTAGTTCTAACAACATTTAAAGAGCTATTTTTCAGGAATTTTAAATTTCCCCCCCGCCCCCCCCCCCCCCTCCTTGTCCATATAGTCCACATTTTATTAAACATACTCCAGGTGCTATTGAGATACCTCAGTGCTAACTGATTTTGCTTTTAATACATTCTTTTATTATTATTTGATTACTCCCTTATTTTAGCTGTAAATATCTAACCGAGTTTATAAACCACATCTGTTAAAATAATTCAAGAATACTATTAGATGCCTAAGTGTATAACGAATTATCTATTCTTAATAATCCCTTTTTTCTTTCCTTTTAAATTTTTACAATTTTAGAATAATCCGTGTTCTTAATTCATAAGTCTAAGTTGTAGATTCAAAATAAATCTTATATCATTTTAACTCAGAAAATCTAGCTCGGAAAATTATCTCATCCTATGATTACAAGCCTAGATCCGGATGTAAACTTTTTACAAAAATGAATTACATGAATCAACCAGCAACAGTAATTACTACACAGCAGACCAAGCACAGACATTACCTCAGTGCAAACAATAACATCACATCTTAACTACAAGGTCCAGATCCTTGAGCAAACATTATGATGACCTCACAGCATTACTCAGTTTCCCTTCATTCCAATATATCAATCATCACACTCACAGAAACCTGGCTTAAGCCTGATATTACAGATGTCTATACCATTCCTGGCTACAATTGGCCAACACAACTGTCGAACAGACCACAAGGGTGAGGAACAGCCCCTATATACTACCAAATCAACTCTATTGGTACAATAAATCTTGCCAAGGGAGAAACATGGAGAATATACAGAGCCAAATTTAGATCAAAGACCTGCAAAAACCCCCTCACAATTTTAAACATCTACAGAGTACCAACAGGCTAACATTTAGCTCTTTAGTGAAAAACTGGGAAACATGATTACTGATCACACATGAATAAAGACCACCTACTACTAACAGGAGATTTCAAACAAACATATTACACATCCATGACCCACAAGTAAAAATTCACAAGCACAATGAGTAACTGCTGTTGCACCCGAGCAATATCTAAACCTAAAAGAATCACCGAGATCAGCATCCTCTTAATAGATCACATCTGGACAACTCCATATCTCCTTAAAAATCAGCATAATTCACAACACTACAACCACTACCCAACCTTTCTCATAACTAATCTGGCAAACTGCCACACGACATTACTAAAGTAACCGCTTCAGACTACCATAACAGAGACAGCATTAACTTTAAAGCATGCTATGGATAAGGAAGCCTAGAGAACAAATGGATTTGTACATTAAAAAGAGGAGAGAGAGTTATTAAATGAAGATTAGAGGTATTGGGGAAGATGGGTAATCTTTTGAGGAATAGTTAAATGTTTGATGAAGATAGGAAGCTGTGTTCATGTATATTCTGGAGGCAAGAGGAATAACTCTTGTAGGATGAGGAAGAGTCCTTTTTAGTGTGGGATATGTTAGGTGAGGCAGTGGGCAAAAAGAAAGGTGGTAAGGCAGCTGGGATTGATGGGATAAAGATAGAAATGTTAAAAGCAGTGGGGATATAGTTTTGGAGTGGTTTGGTTGCTATTATTTAATAAAATTAGAAGAGGGTAACGTACCTAGGCTTGGCAGAGAGCATGCATAGTTCCTTGCATAAAGGCAAAAGGACAAAAAGAGAGGTGCAAAAAATTACAGGGGGATAAGCTAAGGTAGATGTTATTATTAAAGTATAAAGTATGACGGAGAATCGGATAGATTAACAAGTGCTTTAGGAAGGTAGGGGTGTGGGGACCATGGTGTATTTACAGTGAAACATATAAGTGAACAGTATTTAGATAAGGCTAAAAAGAGGTTTTTTGTGGCATTTATGGATTTGGAAAAGGCGGATGACAGGGGATAGGGGGGCAATTGTGCAGATGTATGGATAGGAGTAGTTACTGAAACAGTGAAAAGTTTTTACAGGATAGGAGAGGCTCAAGTTAGAGTAGTAAGAAAGAGGGAGATTATTTCCCATAAAAGTAGGCCTGTAAGACAATGATGCGTGATGTCACCGTGTAGTTTAATATATTTATAATGGGTTGTAAGATGGAAGTAATGCATGCGAGGTCTTGGCAATAGGCATGGGTTAAAGATAAAGAATCAAACAAAAGGGAGTGTTGTCACAGTTGCTCTTTGCTTGATACACTGTGCTCTTGGGAGATTCGAAGAGAAGGTTGCTGAGGTTAGTGGATGATTTTCCTGGCTATGTAAAAGAAGAAAATTACAAAGTGAATACTGGAAAAGATAAGGTTATGAGGATTAAAAAAAGATTAGGTGATTAAAATTGATATCCAGATTGGAGGGAAGTATGAGAGGGTAATGATTCAGATATTTGGGAGTGCACGTGTCAGCGGAGGGTCTATGACAATGAGGTGAATCACAGAACTGATGAGGGGAAAGGTGCGCAAGTGCACTTAGGATCTGTGGAAACAAGATCTTTGTCCTTGGAGGCAAGAGGGGAATGTATGAGAGTATAGTTTTTACCAACGCTCTTATATGGGTTGAAGCATGGGCGAAGAATGTTGCAGCCGAGAATGCCTGGAGGCAGTGGGAGAGCCATGTCTAGGCAACGTGGTGGTGTGAATATAATGCAAGAATTCGTAGTTTTGGGAATTAGGAGGAGGTGCGGTATTAACCAAACTGTCGTCCAAGGGCTGAGGAAGGATTGTGGGTGGTTCGGACATGGTAGAGAGAATGGATCGGCAAACCGATGACTTCAAGTGTGTTTCCAGTCTCTAGTGGAAGGAAGGCGGGGTAGGGGTCCCAGAAAGGTTGGAGGGAGGGGGTAAAGGAGGTTTTGTGTGCGAGGGGCTTTGACTTCCCAGCGGGCATGCGTGAAGCGGTTTTGATAGGAGTGAATGGAGACAAATGGTTTTTAGACTTAACGTCAGTTGGAGTGTGAGCAAAGTAGCCATTTATGAAGGGATTCAGGGAAATTCGCAGGCCTACTCAGTCCTGGAGATGAGAATTCCTTTGTCCTGCAACTCTGAAGGGGTGTTAATGTTGCAGTTTAAAAAGTGTAGTGTAAAAACACCCTTCTGGCAAACTGTGATGAACGAATGATGGGAAAGTTTTTTTTCTTTTTTGGGCCACCCTTCCTTGGTGGGAACGTCGCAGTGTGCTAATAATAAATAATAATAAGAATAACACGACTGGCATAACGAGCTCGAAACATATACAGATAAGAATAATTATAAATAATTTTCTACAAGAAGCCCAAAGCCTCTATAACAAACACTGCCCCAGAAAATAAACAGATCACAGCAAAGAGACTGAATAATCCCTGGCTACACCAAGCATCCTCAAATCCATTAACACAAATATGCAAAACAGTATAGAATGGGTCAAATAACTAAGAACAGTTAAACGTACTTGTCAGCACTTACCAGCCTGATTAGGTCTAAAAATTTATTTCTTTATTTTATTTCTTTATTTATTTTATGTCTTGCAAACAGTACATTGAGATTTACATAACATCAAAGGTGACATGAAAAAAAAAACCTGGAAAACTATCTGAAATTCTTGAACGAAAAATGTATCCAAAAACAAAACCTTCAAACTAAGAAAACCAGTAATGAACTCCTACTCACACCTACTGGAACCAGCGACAGACTCAATTATTTTTTCTCCACCATAGGAAAAAATCTAGCGAAACAAAATACCAAGCCCAAACACCCGTCCATCAGAATACCTTCAATGTACCTACCCAAATACGCTATTTCCTACGCCAACCAACCGGCACAGAAGTTACACTCATCATAATCAAACCCGTTAAAAAACAAGGAAGGGAGCCATAAACAACTTGCCTACTTTTTATGTTCAAAAAAAGCTTTCTCAATTGTTGTCACCACTATTGCAACAAAACCTTCTTTTTTAACTAATCCATTGAATCATCCTACCTTCCCAACATACTCTAAAATATAGCGATGGCTCTTTCCGATCCACAAAGAGGGTGGTCCAAGCTGACTTGAATAACATAGACCAATATCTAACTTACCACGCCTCTCTAAAAATCTTGAAAAATTATTCATAGACAGATCTATTCTGACCTTTGTCTCGCACATCATATTAAACCCCCCTTGTCAGTTTGGATTCAGGATTAAATAAAAGCACAAATGACGCTGTCATACACCTGCTAAACTAAAATATACAGCACTTGAAAAAGCAAAAGTTCCCGCTGGGCATTTCATTGATCTACGTAATGCTTTCGATACAGTCGACATGAACTACTGTACTTTCCAAATTTAATCACTATTTAGCAGAGGCCACTCCCTCACTACCTAAAATCATACCTAGTAACAAACTCAATATGTTATGCAAATGATTTAAACTCTTCCACCCAACCAATCACAGTAGAGTCCCACAAGGAATTCCTTGGAACCACTCCTCTTGCTCGTCTACATCAATGATCTTCTGATGCATCACAGCTTACTCAAACCCATATTATTTTTGCAGATGACACTACATATGTCTTTCGCACCCAAACCACTAGGTCATACTAGCAAACACAGGCAATGCCAAATTACAGAAAATATCCTGCCTGGATGATGACTAAACAAAACATACCCTGAACACTGATAAAAATCTATTTCATTCAGTTTGGAAACAAAGCTGAAAATGATCCAATTAACATAAAACGCTAAACGATAATAGTCACAAACTCCCAGAGTGAAAATTCCATAGGTATCTACCTTGACAGTAGCCTTAAGTTTTCCATACACACATACAACAATCACCAAGAATAATCTCAAAACTGTAGGCAACTATCAAAGATAAGGTACTACGTTCCACAGTCAACCTCCTGGCACTGTACCATTCACTCATATACCTTAGTCTCCGACCTATGAATTTGGTGCTTGGGATCCAACAACATCCAATCACCTAAACCCCTAAAACCCAGCATAATGCAGCAGTAAAAATGATAAATTCCCACTCCTTCGCAAACTCCCACTCAATCTTTAAAAGTCTGAATCTGGCCGGTCACCGCTACTGAAAAAGAACCGCCGGGAGAGTAACTGGCTGAACAAAAAAAAAAAAAAAAAATACATGCAAATATAACCCCTCCACTCAAACTTGTCTCCTCGTTCTCCGGTTGCCTAAACAGGCACAATGAACCACAACACACAATACAGATCTCTTTTTGATATACCTATGTCCATATCATACTGTGGTAAAAACCTATCACATATAGGGCCCCAAAATTATGGAATTCATTACCCAGAAGATAATAAAGTATCCCAGTCTGACATCTATTTAAGACTCTTCTCAAAAGCCACTTAATCACCTAACAAAACGCTAAATACTCAGTACACATATACTCACTTATGTACAACCCACATCATAACTTCAAACATTACTTTGAACCTTTTATCCATTGTTTACGAGGAATAGAATTGATCATGTTTTCACAAAATGCATTTTGTGAATATATGAAAATTTAATCTTTGTCTTATACAAATTTTGATTCATTTTATAATTAATAATCAACTGTAACAACTATGAAATAATTACTACTATCCTACTGTTACAACTAGAATATACTCCTTAGTGTTAAAGCATTCTGTAAGCCAATAGACCTTAAGTTGGTCCATAAATGCCTAGGCATAATAGAGCTCTCTCTGCATTTGCAACCCACTATTGTAAATACAAAATCTCAATGACTGTTTTGCAAAAGTCAAATATAAATAAATAAATCTATTCTTATCCCCTTTTCCCGACAAGCATTTCTAAAACAGCCTTGTCTTTTTTTTTTAATTCTACTCTGAATTTACAGTAAAAAACCCATACAACTTCATCTTGCTCAATTGTGGTGCTGTATTTTTTCAGAAGTGAAACCAAAAGATCTGATAATGAATGGGAAAACTTTAGAAACAGGTAAAACATAATCCCTTAACTGTCCCAAACGTAGATCTATGTTTAATTACCACTAAAGCGCTAACCAAACGTAGGATCAATCCTGCCTCCAAATTTGTACAATTGCCTAAGATGCCTGGTCAGTATAGAATGGGTCCTTAAAACCATTCAGGGTCTGTCCCGTAGATCTAACGGCTTTATGTTCAGGTCCAAACCGTAGATCTACGCCATGAGCTCAGCTCACTCTGATAAACAGTGATGTACATAGGTTGCCCTAGATATGAGAGAATACATCTAGTGGTATGTGTGCACCACATAAAACAGATCCTGCAGCAACACTGTGTAATGTGGTTGAAGAGAGAAAAAAAATGAAACATGATTTTTCGATTAAACAGCAACTTTGCAGTGTTTTTTCGGAAGTTTTTATAGTGTAATTTGCGATTTCATGGTCTCATTTGATAGAATGGAAGACATCTTACAGAAATAGAGAATGATTTTGATTGTTTTAGCATGGAGAATGGCTTAAACTGAGCTCAATGTAGCGGAAATGTAAATTTTTGGCCGATATTCAAGATTAGAACAAACGACCTCTACACGAACTTCCTAATACACGGCAGCCTGGTGGTCTAATATACATTACAAAATATGGAGATGATATTTATACAATTATTACAGTATTTTGCAAATAACATTAATCTTCTATTTTTTTTGGTGTGAATAAAAATTCATTGAAGTGACTCAAAAACAAAGATGAAATTATTTGTAAAGCCTCAAAACAAACTAATGAATCAGAGGCAATGTTAGTTTAGTGCCAGAATCCTACTTTGTTCATTCAGGACCCTATTTTTGAAATTGGAATATTTTGAACTTTGTGTTAAATTTGGCCAATTAACAATTTCGCGATCACTTTATTTTGTAGTTGAACAGTTGACTTGGCGCTTTCTTGTGCTCGAATCGATAGAATAATGTAATAACTAAGTAAAATAGCTAAGAATTTGGGTTGATGGATAATGTAATTGGACCTAAAATGGGAGTCAAAGGCGGCAAAAATCGCCGATTCGTAAATATCCTGACTACATTCAAAAATTCGCGAGAGCATAAAATTTCCCGTCAATTTTCACCACCAAATTTCGTACTTTTTGTTGTTATTACCTTCACAAAAAGATTCTCATAATCGATTATCATAAGAAAAAAAACATTTTTTTTTTTTTTGTAAATTCTTGGACACTGGTGCGTGACTCCAGATTTTGGGCCTTGGACCCTGAAAGGTTAATTGCTTTTGGAGTGTGCCGAAAAAAACAAAAAATTCTGGGACCACTGTAGTACCTTGTGGAGCACCAGTTCAACTGAGTTCACTAGAGCAAAGCAGGACGACAAACACCAGGGATTCATGATGTCATGTCTTACTCTTAGTTTAGTGGCCTCTGAGATGGATGTGGCCACAAGGGGTTGAGTAAATATAAAAAAACCTCGTTATTAATCCATGGCAACATTGGTTCACAACCCTTTCAAAATTTGATACCACAGGTAGTGTCACCTTCCAAAATTTCATATAATCGATGCTCGAAGTACAGAGAAACAATGTTCTGGAATGTGTGTTAATTCCATGTTCGGCAAGCTGGGTGGAGGCTGATTGGCTGTCTCTATCTCCGTCTGGCTGGTCTTTATCACATTTGTCTGTGTCTGTCTCTAAGTCCCCAAGTCCTCTGCCTCTCTCTCCTATTGTCTCAGCCTCACAGGTAAAAAAATAAAATTATACAGTGTAAATAACCTGGGATAGAACTAAAAATCCAACAAAGTGCTATATTGTGCTTGAGACGTAGGCAAGTAACGTAAGATGCCTTTTTGTCATTCGTTCAGGAAATCGATGTGATGACTCCATCGGTGTGTAACACCTGTTAGTTTATGATGCTCTCTCTCCGAGACAGAGACAAGATGACGACAGTAGAAGACAGACATAAGCAGAGACAACAGACCACACGACCTTTGTGTGTAGGAGTGAAAACAAATAAAGCCTAGGTCAGTGCACATTAATAAATTATCCGTATTTACTACAAGTACATTGTAACATGGGGTTTGGATAGTTTGAGAATGTGTGTAAAGGTAGAAAGTTGAAGTGAACATAGAAAAGATAAGGTGATGAGGGTAAAAAAAATCAAATGATTTAGATAAAGAAAAATTGGATATCACAAATTGGGGAGAGGATATGGACGAAGTGGAATGTTTTCAGATACTGGGATTGACGTGTCGGCGGTTGGTTTATGAAGGGATGAGTTTATCATCGAATGATGAGGGATAAAAGGCGAGTGGTGCGTTGAGGTTATATGTGGAGTCAGTGAAAAAAAACGTTATCTATGGAGCAAAGAAGGAATGTATGAAAGTATAGTAGTACCAACACCCTTATATGGATGTGAAGCTTGGGTGGTTAAATCAGCAGCGAGAGACTGGTTGGAGGCAGTGGAGATGTCCTGTCTAGGGCATTGTGTGGTGTAAATATTATCAGAAAATTCGGAAGTGTGGAAATAGAGGTGTGGTGTTAATAAAAGCATTAGTCAAGGGCAGAAGTGGGGTTGTTGAGGTGGGTTTGGTCATTTAGAGAGAATGGATCAAAGTAGAATGACCATGGAAAGCATAATAAATCTATAGGGGAAGGAATGAGGGGTAGGGTTCGCCTCGAAAGGTTTGGAAAGAGGGGTAAAGGAGGTTTTGTGGCAAGGGGCTTGACTTTTCCAGCAAGTGTGCAGAGCGTGTTAGATAGGAGTGGATGGAGACGAATGATACTTGGGTGGGACCTGACGATCCTGTTGAGGTGGAGCAGGGTAATATTTTAGTGAAGGATTCAGGGAAACCGTTTATTTTCATATAGTCGGGCTTTGATCCTGGAAATGGGAAGTACAATGCCTGCAAAGAAACCCTTTAAAGGAGGGGTTGGGGTATTGGCAGTTGGAGGGAATATGTTGTGTATCTTTTATACATATAATGCTTCGAAACTGTTGTATTCTGACACCTCTGCAAAAAGCAGTGAAATGTGCGAGTGGGTGAAAGTGTTGAATGAGATGAAAAGTACTTTCCTTTTTGGGGAATTTTCTCTTTATTGGGTCACCCTGGCCTCGTGGAGTTGGCCCGACTTGTTGGGGGGGGGGGGGGGGAAATAAATAAAAAAAGTAAACTGTACACAGGCTTAGCTGACAATCAATGACATATTACTATATAGAAAGCCCCTTTGTTATGCAGAAACATATTCGGCAAATTAGTCAGTTTTTTTGTCCCTGGATGAGACCAACACCAGTCCAACTAACTCCCAGGTACCCATATTACTGGTTGGGTGAAAAAGACAAAAGGTGTCATATGGAAATACATCCCTAATTTTTTCCAGCCATACTGAGGAGATTACCAAACTCCAGAACTCAATGTGTGAGCTGACTTTGCGTGCTAGCGATCAAGCTCCACCACTTGCCAGTATGGAGTGACACTTGTCTTAACACCGTACTTCAAGGAGTGTCATATATACTCCAGCATGTCTAAAACATTGCTGGAACAAATAATACTATCTATATATTTCTAGAACTATATATAGTGGCCAAGCAATGAAAATGTCGCCTGTCCAGTGGTTTTTGTGACTATCTTAGTACTATTTCATATCAATATTAGTGTCAGAACAAAGATTGGCTAATGAAATCACAAGAACTACTACAAATTGGTAATTAACAGAACTAAAAATTTACAAATTAAAAAAAAAAAAAAAGTATAATCAGCAACCACGTCTGCAAGCCAAGACTCGCCAATGTTGCTGTCAGTGAAGCATCCACGTCCAACTTGCGGCCTTATATCTCGGTAAGACATGCCCTAATTTTTTTTTTTGTCTTTTTATACACAAAAAATTGGGCCCGACTTTAATTTAATTTTTTTTTTTCAAAACATTTGGAGCCCTGGGCGAGAGAAACGTAATCAATGTTCGGACGTTCAACAAAAACCCTTGAGGGTCGACAGGGTCCTCTCCGAGACTCATTCTCAGGGTTGGCCAAATTTCAAAAAAAAAAATATTTTTCTTTCTAAATGAAAAGATAGAGAAACTTTTTTCCTATCTTTTTTTTTTTTTTCCCGATCATAAGACAACCAAAAGTATGAAATTAGATGGAAATTTACTGAATTATGCTCCCCGCAAAGTTTTAGCGGTCTTGGCGATGTTTACACATCAGCGATTTTTGTGCCCACTTTGAGCCCTATTTTCGGTTAATTCCTCTGTACTAGTCAACAAAAAACATGAATTTTTCGATAGAACTTTAGCTCTCTTCTTCCATTTTTTCTATCGAATGAGTGTACGAAACCACCCCATTTACCAATTTCCAACTATCTAGTACAGTGGTCAGAATTTCACAATTTTGCCAATTTCACAAAATTTCAAAAAAGAGGCCATTTCCGAATAGGGTCCAGAATAAACAAGAAAGACATTCCTGGCACTAAAATACATTTCCATCCTCCTGTTTGCAGTCATGGCCCCAAGGCCGCCTCTTACATTCTTTTGCTTTCCCCCCACTTTGAATTTTTTATTCTCACAAAAAATAGAAGATTTACTGTTATGCAGACGACTGCTTTATGTAAAAAATGGTATAAAGAATATTTGGCGCACTTGCGAAAGAAACATTAGTCTTCTATCACCAGTTTGACGTGTATTGGACGCTTGGCTTGATTTGTTTACTTTTGAACTTTGGTAAAACTCGAACATTTCTGCTACTTGAGCTCAATTTTTCAAGGGACTTTACATTGAAAACCATCAAAATCATCTCAATTTCTGAAATATGTCCTTCCATTCTATAAAATGATACCATGAAAACTAGAATACAACAATATAAACCATACGAAAACACCGTGCAAAGTCGCTGCTTTTTATTCCCAAAAACACGGTCAATAGTTTTTTTTTGCTCATTATGTGCTGTGTGCTTTCAGATTTTTTTAAGACTGTGTCACACTGGCCACAAGACCTCATTCTTCATATGTTATGCCTACCAGCATTCTCCCACTAGATTTGAGGAAGCTAGAATTGAGGCATACTAGCCACGTCAAAAACCCAGGGTCATAACCCTACTGACGGCCCAAAACCCTCAAAGGTTAAGAGGATAATTGATGTAAAATTATGGCACTACCAAAAATTTGGCTAATACATGAAATGGTACGTATCTTACAGCCTGCCTTCTCTCACACTGCTAATCAACTACACCACCTCCTGACAGTTGCATTCTATACAGTAGGGCCCCACTACAAGGCAAGTTAGGGTCTGAGGCTACCAATCGAAAACTGACAAGTCCGCCAGAAAGCAGAACGCCAGTTTTTTTCACTTATAAATGATATAAATGCCAAAACTAGTTTCACTAACATATATAAGTCCATCAATAAAACTAGCCCATTAAAAAGAAAAACACTATAGAAAGTACAAAACACAAACATACTTTCCATTATTATCAAAAATAATACAGACGTAATGTAGGGTTGAGAGGTGAGGAGTATGTATATTGTAAGAGGGCAGATGTTGTGGTTTGGCACCCAATCCACAAGTAATATACATTTAAAGCACCCTAAGAGCAAAAAAATGCTATATCCTTACATGGAAAATAAAAAAAAAATAAAAAAAATAATAATAAAAAAAATAACTTTCTTGAATATTGAAGCTATGGATATGCCCTTAAAGTTCTGTCCTTATGAAGAATACTACCTGCAAAACTGTGTGTGTGAACAAACCCGACTATTAGTTTAATCATAACTGAGAATAAATAAGACTGTGGTGCATTAATCTTTCAACTGTCACAACCCCAAATATTAAGACTGACCGTGTCAAGATTAACCCCTTTGGGGGCGGCAGGTCCCTCTCAGAGACTTGTTCTCAGGTCGGCCTAAGGTTTAAAAATAAAAAAAAAAAAATCTAATGAAAAGATAGAGAATCTTTTCACCGAAAAACCATAAGGACAATCAAATGTATGAAATTTGATGGAAAACTTACGAATTATTTGCTTCTCGCGAAGTTATGGCCTCGACAATCTTAACGCATCAGTGATTTTGGCCCCTTTGAGCCCTATTCTCGGCCAATTCCAGTGTACTAGTCGACAAAAATCATAACTATTTCGCTAGAACTCCATTTTTTCTATCGAATGAGTACAAAAAAACCACCCATGTACCGATTTCAACTATCCAATAAAGTGGTCAGAATTTAGCAATTTTGCCAATTTCACACAAATTTCAAAAGATGCCAATTTCCGAATAGGGTCCAGAATAAACAAGAAAGGCATTCCTGGCACTAAAATAACAAGTTCTCTGTTTGTTAGTCACATCCCCAGGCCCCTCTTATATTTCTTTGGCTTTCCACTTTGAATTTTTATTCTTACTAAAAAAATAAGATTTACTGTTTTGCAGACAACTGCATTAGTGTAGAAATGGTGTAAATAATATCAGCGCACTTTTGAACTTTTGTAAAAATCGAACATTTCTGCTACTTTGAGCTCAATTTCAAGGTACTTTTTTTCATTGTAAAACCATGATAAATCCACTCAATTTCTGTAATATGTTCTTCCATTCCAAAATATGAGACCAGGAAAACTAGAATACAACAATAAATACCATACGAAAATACAGTGCAAAGTCGCAGTTTTAATCCAAAAACACGGTCAAATTTTTTTTTTCTCATTACGCACTGTGTGCTGCAGGATTTTTTTTATACTATGCACACTGACCACAGACCCACTCTTTCATATGTAGGCCTACCAGCTTTCTCTCACTATATTTGAGGGCGCTAGAATTTAGGCATAGTAGTACGTCAAAAACCCTGGGTCTTAAGCTGTACTAGTACGTCCGAAACCCCCAAAGGGTTAAAAATTGTATTTGTGTCTAAAATGGTAGTGAATCTTTTACTGAAGGTAACAACACCAAATACATGAAATTTAATGGAAAACTGATGAAATTACGTGAAAGTAAATTTCCCGATTGGGTGTAATTTATGCATTGGTGAATTTGCCCGCAGTGCTATTTAATCCAATTCCATTGCTCAAATGAACCTTATTTTGCCAGTATGCCTTCTGTTCCCCAGACTGAAGCTAGAAATTGTCCATTTCAACTATCAGAAACTACCCTATAAGAAGCCCAGAAGTCTATTTGGCCAATTTACACAAAAATTCAACTAATACCAACTTAAAACAGTCAAAAATAAACACACTAGGCACTCCAGTCACTAAAGCCACATTTCTTCTGTTCATTAATCACATCTCCAGGCCTCTCCTATCACACAAGAAAACTGAAGTTTTACCCTATTTCCTCCCAGATTATAAATATACCTAAGAATGACTATCATGGTTTAGGCCATCCTAATATTGAAGCAGACGTTTAAAAACCTTTTTTTTTCCTTTATTTTTTTTAATTTGTATAATTTTTTATTTTCGAAATGACAATTTTATAGTTCTTGTGTTTTTCATTTTTTAATTTTTTGTTCTGACACTATTATTAGGTACTGAAAAGTGCTCAGATAGTCAAACACTGACAAGTGAACATTTTCACCAATCTTAGTCACATACTATTGTCTAGAAATATACACACAGTATTTATAGGTTCCAGCAATGTTTTGGGTACATGTGAGTATATAATAATAATAATTATAACAATAATAATAATAAATAATAGTGAGAAAAATAATAAGGTAGTAGGTTGGTAGACAGCAACCACCCAGGGAAGTACTACCGTCCTGCCAGATGACTGTGAAACAAAAACCTGTAATTGTTTTGCATGATGGTAGGATTGCTGGTTTCTTTTTCTGTCTCATAAACACGCTAAGATAACAGGGATATCTTGCTACTCCTACTAACACTTTGGTCACACTTCACAGACACGCACATGCATATATATATATACATACATCTAGGTTTTTCCTCCTTTTTCTAAATAGCTCTTGTTCTTTTTTATTTCTTCTATTGTCCATGGGGAAGTGGAAAAGAATTTTTCCCCTCCGTAAGCCATGCGTGTCGTATGAGGCGACTAAAATGCCGGAGCAATGGGCTAGTAACCCCTTCTCCTGTAACAATTACTAAAAAAGAGAAGAAGAAAAACTTTATAAAACTGGGTTGCTAAAAGTGCGTGGGTGTAGTGCGGATGACAAAAAAGTGATTTCTGATGTTATGAATGAAAAGAAGTTGGATGTCCTGGCCCTAAGCGAAACAAAGCTGAAGGGGGGAGGAGAGTTTCAGTGGGGGGAAATAAATGGGATTAAATCTGGAGTATCTGAGAGAGTTAGAGCAAAGGAAGGGGTAGCAGTAATGTTAAATGATCAGTTATGGAAGGAAAAAGAGAATATGAATGTGTAAATTCAAGAATTATGTGGATTAAAGTAAAGGTTTTGGGTGCGAGAAGTGGGGCAAATAACGTGTATGCACCTGGAGAAGAGAGGAATGCAGAGGAGAGAAGAGATTTTGGGAGATGTTAAGTGATGTATAGGAGCCTTGAACCAAGTGAGAGAGTAATTGTGGTAGGGGACTTGAATGCTAAAGTAGGAGAAACTTTTAGAGAGGGTTTTGGTAGGTAATTTGGGGTGCCAGGTGTAAATGATAAATGGGGAGCCCTTTGATTCAACTTTGTATAGAAAGGGGTTTAGTTATAGGTAATACATATTTTAAGAAAAAGAGGATAAATAAGTATACACGATATATGATTTTAGGGCGAAAAGACAGTAGTTTGTTGGATTATGTATTGGTAGATAAAAGACTGTTGATTTGACTTCAGGATGTACATGTTTATAGAGGGGCCACAGATATATCAGATCACTTTCTAGTTTTTAGCTACACTGAGAGTAAAAGGGAGATGGGGTACAAGGAGAATAGAAGCATCAGGGAAGAGAGAGGTGAAGGTTTATAAACTAAAAGAGGAGGCAGTTAGGGTAAGATATAAACAGCTATTGGAGGATAGATGGGCTAATGAGAGCATAGGCAATGGGTCGAAGAGGTATGGGGTAGGTTTAAAATGTAGTGTTAGAGTGTTCAGCAGAAGTTTGTGGTTACAGGAAAGTGGGTGCAGGGGGAAGAGGAGCGATTGGTGGAATGATGATGTAAAGAGAGTAGTAAGGGAGAAAAAGTAGCATATGAGAAGTTTTACAAAGTAGAAGTGATGCAAGGAGGGAAGAGTATAGGGAGAAAAAGAGAGAGGTTAAGAGAGTGGTGAAGCAATGTAAAAAGAGAGCAAATGAGAGAGTGGGTGAGATGTTATCAACAAATTTTTTTGGGAAAATAAGAAAAAGTTTTGGAGTGAGATTAACAAGTTAAGAAAGCCTAGAAAAACAAATGGATTTGTCAGTTAAAAATAGGAGAGGAGAGTTATTAAAGGGAGAGTTAGGGGTATTGGGAAGATGGAAGGAATATTTTGAGGAATTGTTAAATGTTGATGAAGATAGGAAGCTGTGATTTCGTGTATAGGGCAAGGAGGAATAACATCTTGTAGGAGTGAGGAAGAGCCATTTTGTGAGTGTGGGGGAAGTTCGTGAGGCAGTAGGTAAAATGAAAGGGGGTAAGGCAGCCGGGATTGATGGGATAAAGATAGAAATGTTAAAGCAGGTGGGGATATAGTTTTGGGGTGGGTTTGGGGCAATTGTTTTAAAATGGGATGGAAGAGGGTTTAAAGGGACCTAGGGATTGGCAGAGAGCATGCATAGTTCCTTTGTATAAAGGCAAAGGGGATAAAAGATAGTGCAAAAATTATAGGGGGATAAGTCTGTTGAGTGTACCTGGTAAAAAGTGTATGGTAGAGTTATAATTGAAAGAATTAAGAGTAAGACGGAGAATTTGGATAGCAGATGAACAAGGAGGCTTTAGGAAAGGTAGGGGTGTGTGGACCAGTGTTTTACAGTGAAAAAATATAAGTGAAAACATTAAATTTTGATAAGGCTAAAGAGGTCTTTGTGGCATTTATGGATTGGAAAAGGCGTATGACAGGGTGGATAGGGGGGCAATGTGGAGATGTTGCAAGTGTATGGTGAGGAGGTAGGTTACTGAAAGCAGTGAAGAGTTTTTTAAAGAGGATAGTGAGGCTCAAGTTAGAGTATGTTAGAAAAGGAGGGAAAATTTTTTCCCAGTAAAAGTAGGACTTAGACAGGTGTGTGAGGTCACCGTGGGTTTTGGTTAATATATTTTTAGATGGGGTTGTAAGAGAAGTAAATGCGAGGGTCTGGCAAAGGCGTGGGGTTAAAAGATAAAGAATCACACACAAAGTGGGAGTTGTCACAGCTGCTCTTTGCTGATGACACTGTGCTCTTGGGAGATTCTGAAGAGAAGTTGCAGAGATTGGTGGATGAATTTGGTAGGGTGTGCAAAAGAAGAAAATTAAAGGTGAATACAGGAAAAAAGTAAGGTTATGAGGATAACAAAAAGATTGGGGTGATGAAAGATTGAATATCAATTGGGGGAGAGAGTAGGGAGGAGGTGAACGAAATTCAGATATTTGGGAGGGGACGTGTCAGCGGATGGGCCCTATGAAAGATGAGGTGAATCATAGAATTGATGAGGGAAAAAGAGTGAGTGGTGCACTTGGGAGTCTGTGGAGACAAAGAACTTTGTCCTTGGAGGAAAAGAGGGGAATGTATGAGAGTATAGTTTTACCAACGCTTTTATATGGGTGTGAAGCGTGGGTGATGAATGTTGCAGCGAGGAGAAGGCTGGGGGCAGTGGAGATGTCATGTCTGAGGGCAATTTTGTGGTGTGAATATAATGCAGAGAATTCGTAGTTTGGAAGTTAGGAGGAGGTGCGGGATTACCAAAACTGTTGTCCAGGGGGCTGAGGAAAAGGGTTGTTGAGGGGGTTCGGACATGTAGAGAGAATGGAGCGAAACAGAATGACTTCAAGAGTGTATCAGTCTGTAGTGGAAGGAAGGCGGGTAGGGGTCGGCCTAGGAAGGGTTGGAGGGAGGGGGTAAAGGAGTTTTGTGTGCGAGGGGCTTGGACTTCCAGCAGGCATGCTTGAGCGTGTTTGATAGGAGTGAATGGAGACAAATGGTTTTTTAATACTTGACGTGCTGTTGGAGTGGAGCAAAGTAACATTTATGAAGGGATTCAGGAAACCGGCAGGCCGGACTTGAGTCCTGGAGATGGGAAGTACAGTGCCTGCACTTCTGAAGGAGGGTTTAAATTTTGCATTTTAAAAAAACTGTAGTGTAAAGCACCCTTCTGGCAAGACAGTGATGGAGTGAATGATGGTGAAAGTTTTTCTTTTTCGGGCCACCCTGCCTTGGTGGGAATCGGCCGGTGTGATAATAAAAATAAAAAAAAAAAATAATAAGTTCCCTTGGTGATATAAGAGAGTGTCACTTGTCTTATCTCCACTCCACTGCTGACACTAACAAGCCTCGTCTTCACTGATGGCACTGTGTATTGTGCCAAAACAAAAGCATTTACACTGCTAAACTCGCAAACTATAATGTAGTCACTTAGCCTTAATACCAACTTACTCCATAATCTGTAATAATTTTGAGTTAAGAATTAATCTAAGTCTGCCCGAAATGCCTAGCCTTGCTAGGTGTCCTAGTGGCCCCCCCTGTAATTAGTATTTCATAACATGTAAACCACACAATATCCAAAACCTGTAAACCCCGCATTGTAATCTTTATAGAGAATAAACTTGATTGATTGATTGATTGATTAAATGAGCTTTGTCTTATCACCCCACTAATAAGAGTTTACCTGGAGTTTACCTGGAGAGAGTTCCGGGGGTCAACGCCCCCGCGGCCCGGTCTGAGACCAGGCCTCCTGGTGGATCAGAGCCTGATCAACCAGGCTGTTGCTGCTGGCTGCACGCAAACCAACATACGAGCCACAGCCCGGCTGATCCGGAACTGACTTTAGGTGCTTGTCCAGTGCCAGCTTGAAGACTGCCAGGGGTCTGTTGGTAATCCCCCTTATGTGTGCTGGGAGGCAGTTGAACAGTCTCGGGCCCCTGACACTTATTGTATGGTCTCTTAACGTGCTAGTGACACCCCTGCTTTTCATTGGGGGGATGGTGCATCGTCTGCCAAGTCTTTTGCTTTCGTAGTGAGTGATTTTCGTGTGCAAGTTCGGTACTAGTCCCTCTAGGATTTTCCAGGTGTATATAATCATGTATCTCTCCCTCCTGCGTTCCAGGGAATACAGGTTTAGGAACCTCAAGCGCTCCCAATAATTGAGGTGGTGAGTGGTGACATTTGATAAGCCTTGGATTTATTTGTTTTCAATCTTACACAAACATGTATCTGTCTGTCTCAGAGTTGCTCTTGAACCAGCTGGTATTACACACCATCACTTTCTACAAGCACAGTATAGAACTGTCTGGATTTTTTTGGGTTATCCTAGGTAATTTACACTATGTATAATTGTATTTTTATTTTATTTTTATATAGCCGGACTTGAGTCCTGGAAATGGGAAGTACAATGCCTGCACTCTAAAGGAGGGGTTTTGGGATATTAGCAGTTTGGAGGGATATGTTGTGTATCTTTATACATATATGCTGCTAAACTGTTGTGTTCTGAGCACCTCTGCAAAAACAGCGATTATGTGTGAGCGAGGTGAAAGTGTTGAATGATGAAAGTATTTTCTTTTTGGGGATTTTCTTTTTTGGGTCACGTACACCTTTTGTGTGTGTGGAGTGAGGGGGGGGAGGTAGTGGCCATAGCCATGGAACACTGGGGTGTTGGATGTGGGGCATAGTTCCCAGCGTGGGCTGATACCAGTATGGCACATCTCTGTACTACCACCTCCTGCCACATGTGATGTGTGTTACCATTTTGTCCTAGGCACATGTCGAATAGACACTAGGCCTGTTGTATAAGCGTGCGTGCGTGTGTGTGTGTGTGTGGGGGGGGGGGAGGTAGTGGCCATAGCCATGGAACACTGGGGTGTTGGATGTGGGGGCATAGTTCCCAGCGTGGGCTGATACCAGTATGGCACACCTCTGTACTACCACCTCCTGCCACATGTGATGCTGGCATTGCCTGCAGCCTACTAACCATGCCAAGCTATGTATGATCCTAACTATCACCATCTCTCACTGGTGTTGGGTCCCAAGATGTACTACATCCCCTGGGTATAGCAATGGGCACACAACCAGACCATATGCATTGCCATATATACTGATGCTTCACAGGCAAATCTTCACTATCACTGTGCTGGTCATAGACTGTTAGGAAATCAAAGTCCACATCACTATTATATTGCTCACACCTGCACCCAAGCCACAAGTGAAAGCGAGCTTTCGAATCTTACAGTGAGGTGGATGCATTCTGACAAACCAACCTCAGAAATGGACGGATGTGGGTCGTCAGGGTTTTCAGCGACATTTCCAGCATCTTGAACATCACTTTCAGTCACTAAACATTTGAAATTGAAGAACTAATCCCCAGTTCCATAATCCTCATTGTTGAAGTCATTACTGGGGAATAAAACTCAGTGAATTCACCTGGGAGTGAGGTCTTTGCATCTGCGCAATATGGTGGTCACGGTGTACTAAAGATGGAATTCCTGATTTTTGTATGCAGTTCATACTGGCCACAAATACCTGTTCTCTCATGTAGGTCTACTAGGCCTCTCATGCAACCCTGCATCAATAACAAATCTATGCAAGAGACAGTGAAATGGTTACAAGAAAAACACACACATACACACACACACAGAAGAGCATTACTGTTTTTTGGTAATTAGTTGGTTCCCAAATGCCAGTGTTGTCAGTGAGAAACCTCATGACTCAGAACCACAAAAACTGGGGGCCTACTGTACATGTAATGCACTCGTTTGTAAATTCATAAACTTTCTTTCAACATTAGGGACATGATGCATGGACACTTGATTATTGCAAAGTTAAAACTAATGTACCTATACCTGACCTATTTGTGTTTTCTCGTTTACACTTTAATAATCTCCATCAGGTAACAACTGAAGTATTGTTTGATAAAGCAGAGTCCTAAACTAGACATGAAAGAAATGTGTGTGTGTGTGTGTGTGTGTGTGGTGTGAGAGAGAGAGAGATGGAGAGAGAGAGAGAGATGGAAGATGGAGAGAAGAGAGAGATGGAGAGACAGATGGAGAGAGAGAGATGGAGAGAGAGAGGGGAGAGATGGAGAGAGAGAGATGGAGAGAGAGATGGAGAGAGAGAGAGATGGAGAGAGAGAGATGGAGAGAGAGAGAGAGAGATGGAGAGAGAGAGAGAGATGGAGAGAGAGAGATGGAGAGAGAGAGAGAGAGAGAGAGATGGAGAGAGAGAGAGAGAGAGAGAGATGGAGAGAGAGAGATGGAGAGAGAGAGATGGAGAGAGAGAGATGGAGAGAGAGAGATGGAGAGAGAGAGATGGAGAGAGAGAGATGGAGAGAGAGAGAGAGAGATGGAGAGAGAGAGAGAGATGGAGAGAGAGAGAGAGATGGAGAGAGAGAGATGGAGAGAGAGAGAGAGATGGAGAGAGAGAGATGGAGAGAGATGGAGAGAGAGAGATGGAGAGAGAGATGGAGAGAGAGATGGAGAGAGAGATGGAGAGAGAGAGAGATGGAGAGAGAGAGAGAGATGGAGAGAGAGAGAGAGATGGAGAGAGAGAGAGAGAGATGGGAGAAAAGAGAGAGAGATGGAGAGAGAGAGAGAGAGATGGAGAGAGAGAGAGAGAGATGGAGAGAGAGAGATGGAGAGAGAGAGAGAGAGGAGAGAGAGAGATGGAGAGAGAGAGAGAGATGGAGAGAGAGAGAGATGGAGAGAGAGAGAGATGGAGAGAGAGAGAGAGAGATGGAGAGAGAGAGAGAGAGATGGAGAGAGAGAGAGAGATGGAGAGAGAGAGAGAGATGGAGAGAGAGAGAGAGATGGAGAAGAGAGAGATGGAGAAAAGAGAGAGATGGAGAGAGAGAGAAGAGAGAGATGGAGAGAGAGAGAGATGGAGAGAGAGAGAGAGATGGTGAGAGAGAGAGATGGAGTAGAGAGAGAGATGCGAGATGGGAGAGAGAGAGAGGATGGGAGGATGAGAGAATGGGGAGAGATGATGGAGGATGAGAGTGTGAGAGAGATGGAGAGAGAGAGGATGAGGATGGTGAGTAGATGGAGAGTAGAGAGGGTGGGAGAGAGAGAGATGGAGTGAGAATGGAGAGAGAGATGGGAGAGATGGAGAGAGAGATGGAGAGAGAGGAGAAAGAGATGGAGAAGAGAGATGGAAAGAGAGATTTGGAGAGATAGATGGAGAGAGTAGATGAGAATTGATGGAGAGAGAGAGATGATGGAGAAGATGATAGATGGAGAGAGAAGGAGATGGAGAGAGATGATGGAGAGAGATAGATGGAGAGAGGAGAGATAGATGAGAGAGTGATGAGGGGGGGAGAGGATGGAGAGAGAGATGGAAGATGAGAGATGGAGAGGAGAGAGATGGAGAAGAGAGAGTTGGAGAAGAGTGAGAGAGAGTAGATGGAGAGGGAGATGAGAGAGAGAGAGATGGAGAGTGAGTGAGATGGAGGAGAGAGAGATGGAGAGAGAGGAGATGGAGAGAGACAGATGGAGAGATAGATTGGAAGAGAGATGGAGAGAGTGGAGAGAGATGATGGAGAGAGATGTGGAGAGAGATAGATGGAGAGAGATAGATGGAGGAGATAGATGGAGCACGAGATAGCCAATCAGCCGTTAGCTGGCAAGCACTTTGTCTGGATTTTTTGGGGTTATCCAAGTAATTTACACTAAGTACAACTGTATTTACATATGTGTTTATGTGAGATAAAGACAGATAGACAGAGACATAGATACAGACAGAGATGCAGGCAGCCAATCAGCCAGCCAGCCTGCGGAAATTACAGTTTCAGAATTGTTTCTTTTTATTTAGGGCATAGGTTATAGGACATTCTGGCAGGATGACACTTTCCTCTTAAAAGGGGAGTGTTAATACTACATGACATCAGTGAAATCCTTGGGGTTTGCTGCGCAGTATGCTCTGACTGGCGCTCAATGGAACTGGTGCTCCCACAGAGCACTAAGTGGTCTCAGATTTTTTTAATACAGCACACACCGAGGGTTAAGACCCACTCTATGCTGACCAGGCATCTTAGGCCAATCGTGCCAAATTTGGAGACAGAAAAAATAAAACGTAGATCTACGTTTGGAGTGCTAGCGGTAAGAATGCAGATCTACGATTGGACAGTTAAGGGATTAATTAGTTTGACGGAGGAGATGCTGGCAGAGGTTTAGGGTGGAAGATAGCAGGGCGGCGTATGTTCATTTGCCCTATAAACATCCAACAACACTGGAGAGTTACTTTCATGTCGTTTTCCTATCGCTTACTCACTTAACTTGCTACACTATTAATTCTACACTATCACTGGCTGGCACTATAGCCTTTATCGATGCCTGCTGCTTTACTATCATACATATTGTAGAATCACTGAATCACTGCAGAAGGCACATTCTCCCCTTTCTCTTCCTCTTCCACTTTGGTACTTTGCTATGAGTTTTTTCTTGAATTCTATTGTGTTTCTTCCTTCTTTACCACAGGGCTGGCACTAGAAGCTTTCTTTGGGCCCATAGTGGCTTCTTTAGCAGTTACAAGCACTAAAAACAATGGAATACAAAATATATCTCATGTATGCGTGGAATCGTCCTCCCTGGCTTGTAAACAATGGCACACTAGCTGTACATGCAGTGGCCGGGTCCGTGGACACGTCTGGAATGAATGTCCTTAACCAAGTTTTTTTTTGGTAACCGAGCCAATATTTTGACGCAAAAACATGTCACTATCCGATTTTTCGTTATCCGATGACATTGTTACCCGAGGGTCCATTGTATCTGTTTAATCTAGAAGACCTACCCATACTAGATCCTCTGAGCACACAGGCTGCTGGAGAAAGAAGAGGCAATTTGTGTTAATTTTGTGCACAAATTTCTCTATATACCTTTAATGTACTCTGCCTCATGCAATGCAAATGCAACACACTCGATACTGTCTTATCAAAACTTTACGAGCTTACAAATCTGCGAGCATTAAGTGCATATCCTTTTCACCAGGTGATTCACACTGTCTAAAACTACCATTTTTTTGCCATGAACTCCAGTGGTTCACATTTGATGTCAATGCAATTCTGTACATCATGCATGCTCAGTATTAAATCACGTTACTTATTCAGTGCAAGGTGCTCTGCTAAAATTTACCATGCATACATTTTGAAATGTATTCTTCACTACTACTTAATTATTGTATAGTCAATATTAGTGCATCTTGCTCTTTACTGGTAAAATAAATCTAGATGAAATACAGCACTTGCCACAGGTGCACTATTCTTAATTAAGTGCATTATTCATACCATGTTCCATGTGTATTTGCTCAATGTTCAATTCAAGAAATACAGCTGTTCACTGTGATCTTGACCTTTGCTGTATTTAAGGTCAATACCCTCCTAAGTGGGATACTTTTATGTAACTCATCTTCAGCT
This sequence comes from Cherax quadricarinatus, assembly GCF_026875155.1. NCBI lineage: Eukaryota > Metazoa > Arthropoda > Malacostraca > Decapoda > Parastacidae > Cherax > Cherax quadricarinatus. The sequence goes on along the minus strand of NC_069399.1, from coordinate 133,793,582 downwards.
CAAGTTCCTTAAACATACCTTTAAGCAGATTGAAGCTAGAGCCGTGACATAAAAATTAACAGCTGGCTCTGTGAAACTGACTCTTGAAGATCAAATTTCAAAGATGCACATCTTCAAGTGATCAACTATCTTCTGGCCAAGTGTCATCAAAGTACTTTTAGTAGTTTCCAAGTTAGAGCTGCGACAAGAAAGAGTAACAGTTGACCCCTGTGACTTCAGCCCTCAACTTACTGAAGATTACACCATTAAAGGCACTTGTGACTTAACCAACAATTATGACTTAACCAGCAATTCCAGACAGTAAATTTAAGGGGATTCTAGTTTATGTAACACCAAATTGCTGATGTTCTTCTAAAGATAACATTTTAAATCAAATGAAGATTAATCCCACAAGTCTATTTTTGATCTTATCAATAACCAATTATACACTAGTACACATTTACAGTTTTATACCAGACTCTGACAATTCTGAATATATGTATGCACTGAAAAGCGTTAAAATGACAATTTTTTTTTTTTTAACACACAAGCCATCCCCCACCGAGGCAAGGTGACCTGAAAAAGAAGAAACAAAAGTTTTTCTTTTTTACATTTAGTAATTTATAAGGGAGAAGAGGTTACTAGCCCTTTACTCTTGGCATCTTAGCCGCCTCTTATGACCCACATGGCTTACGGAGGAAGGATTCTTCTCCACTTCCCCATGGAGTAATAAATGTTATGTATAAAAAAATTAGTTTGTAATAAATAAATGATAAAAATCAATGTTCATAAAATACAGAAAAAAAAAGGTTATTGTGAAAAACCAATGACAATTAGACTCATCACAATCCACAAAATATCCATGACCAATTGAAAAATATATTAAAATACTGAATTCATCCTTCACAGGCTGTAGGAGAGTGATAAGTCACAGTACCACAGCTGGAATACTTCACAACTAAACCACAATATGGAGATATACCTATGGGCAATATGGTGGCCCAATGAGGACCACTCTAAAGTCAACTGTTGTGACGTGATCATGATCCAGGCCAGACTGAAAAAAACACCTAATATTTCCTCTCCAATGAAGTGTGGATTATTTGTGAACTGTAGGGAATACTGCACAAAATGAGCAAGTCAAGGTATACGTAACAGCATGCAGCAACAAAGGTACAGAACATCAAACCACACCAAGCTAACTTACTATCACAATACAAACATCAAATATGGAAGCATTTACCTCCTGCATCAAATTACTCAATAACTAAGAACACTGTATACCACAAAATTTTACCAGAGATTAATTCTGTTCCAAGTATAAATGTAAGATATGATTAAAGGATATCTAGACATTATCATAAGTGCCCACATATAGACAATGTTAATAGTTTTTTTTTTTTTTTGCTTTAATGTTCTGATGCATAAGAAAATGCATCATTAAATTTATAATTTTGGCTTACTGTATAACTATACAGTGTTTCTTTATATCTGAAATTCCTATTTTTTTTATTTCAATGTCATTCATCATTAATGGCTTTCCTTAATATATTACAAAGTTGCTCATTCAGAGTGTCAAAATTTGCTTTCCACCTGTGTATTCTTATTTTTTATTTATTAGCACATCAGATGTTTCCCACCAAGGCAGGGTGGCCCAAAAAAGAAAAACCATCATTCACTTCATCACTGTCTTACCAGAGGCGTGCCCACACTACAGTTACAGAACTGCAACATTAACACCCCTCCTTCAGAGTACAGGCACTGTACTTCCCACCTCCAGAACTTGAGTTCGGCCTGCTGGTTTTCCTGAATCCTTTCATAAATGTTACCCTGCTCACACTCCAACAGCATGTCAAGTCCTAAAAACCACTCGTCTCCATTACCTCCTATCTAACACCCTCGCTCACGCATGCTCACTGGAAGTCCAAGCCCCTTGCGCACAAAACCTCTTTTACCCCCTCCCTCCAACCCCTCCTAGGCTGACCCCTACCCCGCCTTCCCTTCACTACAAATTTATACACTCTCAAAGTCATTCTAATTTGTTCCATCGCTCTACATGTCTGAAACACCTCAATAACCCCTCCTCAGCCCTCTGGATAATAGTTTTGGTAACCTAGCACCTCCTCCTAATTTCCAAACTATGAATTCTCTGCATTACAGTGGACCCTCAGTTAATGCCCGCATTGGATAGCACCAAAATCGGATAATGCCTTGCTTTGGCATAAAAAAAAAATGGCTCAGATAACACCTAAAAACCCGGTTAAGAGCTTTCATCCCGAATGTGTCGGTACAGTGGCCTGAGCGGGCCCGGCCACTCACTCCGTGTACCAGCCAGTGTGCCATTGTTTACGAAGCCAGCGAGGACAATTCCATGCGTACATGCGATATATTCTGTATTATTCCATTGTTTTTGGTGTTTGTAACTGCTAAATAAGCCACCATGGGCCCCAAGAAAGCTTCTGGTGCCAGCCCTATGGTAAAGAATGAGAAACACACACAATTTAAGAAAAAGTTTGTAGAAAAATACAAAAGTGGTGGTGGTAGAGGGTGGTGGCGATGGTGGTAGAGGGTGGTGGCGATGGTGGTAGAGGGTGGTGGCGATGGTGGTAGAGGGTGGTGGTCGAGGGTGGCAGCGATGGTGGTCGAGGGTGGCAGCGATGGTGGTCGAGGGTGGCAGCGATGGTGGTAGAGGGTGGCAGCGATGGTGGTAGAGGGTGGCAGCGATGGTGGTAGAGGGTGGCAGCGATGGTGGTAGAGGGTGGCAGCGATGGTGGTAGAGGGTGGCAGCGATGGTGGTAGAGGGTGGCAGTGATGGTGGTAGAGGGTGGCAGTGATGGTGGTAGAGGGTGGCAGTGATGGTGGTAGAGGGTGGCAGTGATGGTGGTAGAGGGTGGTAGTGATGGTGGTAGAGGGTGGTAGTGATGGTGGTAGAGGGTGGTATGATGGTGGTAGAGGGTGGTAGTGATGGTGGTAGAGGGTGGTAGTGATGGTGGTAGAGGGTGGTAGTGATGGTGGTAGAGGGTGGTAGTGATGGTGGTAGAGGGTGGTAGTGATGGTGGTATGGTATGATAAGGCATGGTGAGGCTGCCAGTTCTGACAAAAGAAACGGCTGAAAAATACATGCAGGACTTTAAAGGGTACATAGAGGCTGAAAAATTAAAACCCTAACAAGTGTTTAAGTGTGACGCTTAGCATGATTTGCTTACTTTTGAACTTTGGTAAACATTGAACATTTCTGCTAATTTGAGCTCAGTTTCAAGGTACTTTTCATTGGAAAACCAGTCAAAATCATCTCAATTTCTGTAATATAAACCTTCACCTCTCTCTTCCCTGATGCTTCTATTCTCCTTGTATCCCATCTAACTTTTACTCTCAGTGTAGCTACAACTAGAAAGTGATCTGATATATCTGTGGTCCCTCTATAAACATGTACATCCTGAAGTCTACTCAACAGTCTTTTATCTACCAATACATAATCCAACAAACTACTGTCATTTCGCCCTACATCATATCTTGTATACTTATTTATCCTCTTTTTCTTAAAATATGTATTACCTATAACTAAACCCCTTTCTATACAAAGTTCAATCAAAGGGCTCCCATTATCATTTACACCTGGCTCCCCAAACTTACCTACCACACCCTCTCTAAAAGTTTCTCCTACTTTAGCATTCAGGTCCCCTACCACAATTACTCTCTCTCTGAAGGAGGGGTGTTAATGTTGCAGTTTAAAAACTGTAGTGTACAGCACCCTTCTGGTAAGACAGTGATGGAGTGAATGATGGTGAAAGTTTTTCTTTTTCGGGCCACCCTGCCTTGGTGGGAATTGGCCAGTGTGATAAAAAAATTCTGTAATATGTCTTCCATTCTATACAATGAGACCAGGAAAACTAGAATACATCAATAAATACCATACGAAAATATAGTGCAAAGTCGCTGTTTTAATCCAAAAACACGGTCATTTTTTTTTCTTATTACGCACTGTGTGCTGCAGGATTTTTTTTTTATACTGCGCACACTGACCACACAGACCCATTCTTTCATATGTAGGCCTACCAGCTTCTCTCACTAGATTTGAAGGCGCTAGAATTTATGCATACTAGTACGTCATGGACACTGGCGCATAAGCCGTACTAGTACGTCCAAAACCCTAAAAGGGTTAAAATCAAGGAGTCGCTCTGAGGTCCTATTGTAACAATATCTGCCCCACGCAGCACATTACAAACATACCACATGAGCACAAGCTGATCACCAAGGCACACATTTCTGAGAATACTTGTTCGAGGTTTGGGGTATAGAATGTGAAGCCGCTGTTAAAACTGAGGTCGAGGATAGATGAAACAGCTCATCAATAAAGGACGAAAAAGGGTCCTCACTAAAAGCAGTTTGATACAAGTACAGGTCCCAGTTCGCTCTGTCAAATTGCCAGCATGGGCTTCGAGGAGGTGGAGATACAGGAAATATGCAGTAGTAGGTATCTACAAATTAGAAGGGTTAGTAAAATTCACATGTGGAGGCAGCAAACAAGCAAGCAGCAAAGGATTGGAATGCTGTAAAGAAGAGATTTGTGCAGATGGAGGAGAAGAGTGAAGAGTAGTGACAGAAGGTGGATCAGTGTCCATCAATGGTTTAGTCTCCTCATTGTACTCGGATATAGCTTCAAGTGTTTCAGAAGACAAGGACATTGTATGTGGGACGACATCGGAGATAGAAGGGGGAGGGAGAGTCAAGATCGGGGTGAAGAAAGGGAGGGATGAGAGGTTCAAGTTAACTTGGCAAGAAGCTTGGGAGGGGACAAGAGAGGAAGAAGCTTGGGGGGGCACAGGAGAGGAAGAAGCTTGGGGGGGCACAGGAGAGGAAGAAGATTGGGAGGGGACAGGAGAGGAAGAAGATTGGGAGGGGACAGGAGAGGAAGATGATTGGGAGGGGACAGGAGAGGAAGAAGATTGGGAGGGGACAGGAGAGGAAGAAGATTGGGAGGGGACAGGAAGGAAGAAGATTGGGAGGGGACAGGAGAGGAAGAAGATTGGGAGGGGACAGGAGAGGAAGGGACTGTGTGAGGGAAAGGATGAACCTCCACACTAGTAACAGAGCTAGTAAGAGGTAAAGAACAAGGTACATAGGCTGGAAAGGAAAAATGTCTGGGAAGGATTAGTGAAGGAGAGGTTAAAGGAGATTTACACTTTGGGGATGTTATGGACTTTGGAGAAGTAGAGGGGCAAAGGGAAGCTGTTGTGCGAGGTCTTGTAGACATAGAAACTTGCGAGTGAGAAGATGAAGATTTGAGAACAGTACGAGGTGATGAGGTAGAGACCTCGGAGTCCAGGACTGCAAAACAGTTAGGTGCAGAGGCGACTGTGGAAGGCATGACCACAGGGGAGACTGTGGGAGTTGGAATCCCAGAGGTTGGAGAATTCTTAGCAACTCTAGAATAAGAAATACAGGGAAGTCTCCCTTGGAGGCAGAGATGAGACACTGCCATGGCCTATGTAAAGCCTTCTATCTCTTTGAGACATCAGATTTCTCGTTCATTTAAGTAAAGTTAGCAATGACGAGAATAAGATGGGCAAGCTTTGTTGCAATTAAGGCAAGAGGGAGGTAGACTACAAGATGTATTGATATGGTTGGCAGCACCAAAAGATTAGGCATTCTGCCATGGACTTGCAACATTTTGCTGGATGACCACAATGCCAGAAATTTCTACACTGTTGTGGTGAAGGGATCAACTTTCGGATTTATAAATGGTGTTCCACAATATAAACCGAGGACGGAAGCTCATGGCAGTTCAAAGTTAAGCGAGCTACATTGCAGGGGTAGCATCTCCACCCATGGGCAGGTAGTACATATGTATCCACTTTGAGAATTGGGAGGTCTTGGAGCTCAAGTTGCTCCAGAATGTCATTACCACATGTCAGGAAATCACGCTGAACAATGGTATGAGGCAGAATGGCAGTACTACTACAAGAAGTGAGAGAAATGTGTTTTTGAATTGTTACAGAAATAGCATCTATGGTGGTAAGGAGTGAAAATTTGTAAGCTTGGCCAGCGTTTTGTACTGTCATGATGTGTGCACCACAATTGAATGCATGAAGCGAAATACAGCCTCCCCTCACTTTTTGAGGGTGTTCCATTCCCAAAACCACATCAGTAAACGAATTCGTTATTACGCAAGGAGCATGCTATAATGGTAGTGGGTTGTCAACCATCTTTGATATTATTAGGTAAGACACATATGCAACAGTTAGGTATCTATATTTCGAAACGTTTCGCCTACACAGTAGGCTTCTTCAATCGAGTACAGAAAAGTTGATAGAAGCAAAAGAGACTTGAAGACGATGTAATCAGTCCATCACCCTTAAAGTTTTGAGGTGGTGGACTGATTACATCGTCTTCAAGTCTATCAACTTTTCTGTACTCGACTGAAGAAGCCTACTGTGTAGGCGAAACTTTTCGAAATATAGATACCTAACTGTTGCATATGTGTCTTACCTAACAACCTGTCGGTATTTTATACCATTTTAATGTTCATCTTTGATATTGTTTTAGCGTCACCTCTGCACCATTTATAACATTTTTAGTATATTTCTAAATATTTGTACAGTAGTGTACTGTTTATTGTAATATACAGAATTGAGGAAATCAGCTCTAATATACATTATTTAGATATGCATACTGGTCAGAGAGCCCATCATAAGTCTGAGTCATCAGTAAACTAGTACATCACAAAGTGAGGAGAAACTGTATTATGACCAACATGACATAGGAGCAACTTGCTGATACTATGATCAGAAAGATAGTCATTGCAAGATGACTATCTTTGTACGATGCATAGTATGTAAAGAGAGAGTATGTTGCGTTGGTCTTTTCCAAGCAGAGTGAGAGGCAGTGTCACGAGAGGAAGGTCGTGGTCGTTTAGATGTAGGACTGAAGATGGTCTGTTTTGAGGCAGGCAGGTAATCTGAAAACCATCACACCATATGGGAAGAAGCCAGAAGCATGGTAAAAGAAGTGAGGAGGTCGCACTTGTCAAAGGAGTCAGGCCGAGCCTCAGTATCAGGAGCACGAGACTATTAACCACACAGTGAATATCTTTCCTATTATAATTACCAGGAGCCGAGATTTATGAAGAGTGTACTTTCTTAATCCCTAAATGCTCATTTTCATTATACTACATGGCATTTTAAACATACATTAAATACAAAATGATTGTTGATTTTAATTACATTTTCTATGCAAGGAAACTAGCTGACACTGTATATATGCAGTAAGAAACTTTCAGTGGAATCAGTGTGTAAATCTGATCATTTATTGTGTTTCTAGATATGGCCTTTTAAGATTTGGCATTAGCTTCTAAGGTATTTTTTTTTTTCAACAAACCAGCCGTATACCACCAAGGCAGGGTGGCCAAAAAGAAAAACGAAAGTTTCTCTTTTTAAATTTAGTAATTTATACAGGAGAAGGGGTTACTAACCCCTTGCTCCTGGCATTTTAGTTGCCTCTTACAACATGCATGGCTTATGGAGGAAGAATTGTGTTCCACTTCCCCATGGAGATAAGAGGAAATAAACAAGAACAAGAACTAGAAAGAAAATAGAAGAAAACCCAGAGGGGTGTGTACATGTATGCTTGTACATGTATGTAGTGTGACCTAAGTGTAAGTAGAAGTAGCAAGACGTACCCGAAATCTTGCATGTTTATGAGACAGACAAAAGACACCAGCAATCCTACCATCATGTAAGACAATTACAGGCTTTCATTTTACACTCACTTGGCAGGACAGTAGTACCTCCCTGGGTGGTTGCTGTTTACCAACCTACTACCTAGAAACTAAGGTATTATCTTGGTAAAATTTTTATGCAAGACTTCTTATTTAATAAGTACTTAGTGTACAGTATACGCTACACACAAGAGTGGAAGAAAGTATTGCACAGAGTAAATCTGAAATATTTTAGAAAAATTAAGTTAAATATTAGTAACAAACACACAAAATTAAAGAAAGCCAGTGAGTGCTCTTCCAAGACAAAAACAAAAAAACTCCAGCAGCATTGATCACACACAAGACTGTGTTAGTCAGTAGACATTAATTGTTCCTCTACCTCTTGTTGATCTAGTGGCTGAATGCTTGAGCAAGATGATCCGCTGAGTCAAAAAAAAAAAAAAAAAAAAAAAAGCCCTTTAATTTTTATTAGACCTGGGAGTTATCAAGATGAACATACATAAGAATATCTGAAACGAGTTGATACAGACACGTGCATGCATTTTAATTTGTAATTATTACCTATTTAACCCTTTGACTATTTTCGACGTATAAATACGTCTTACGAGCCAATGTTTCTGACGTATATATACTCAATAATTCTAGCGGCTTCAAATCAAGCGGGAGAAAGCTGGTAGGCCCACATGTGAGAGAATGGGTCTGTGTGGTCAGTGTGCACCACAAAAAAAATCCTGCAGCACACATTGCGTAATGAGAAAAAAAAAACTGATCGTTTTTTTGGAATAAAACGCCGACTTTGAGGTGTATTTTCGTATAGTATTTATCATTGTATTCGCGTTTTCATGATCTTAGGTGATAAAATGGAATACATATTACAGAAATAGAGATGATTTTCATTACTTTGACGATGAAAACGACCTTGAAACTGAGCTCAAAGTAGCGAAATGTTCAATTTTTACCAATTTTCAAGAGAAAATAAATCACACCACACGTCCAATACACGTCAACGGGGGAGTCTAATATTCTTTCACTAGTGCACTGATATTTTTATACTATTTTACAATAATGCAGTAGTCTGCATAACAGTAAATTTTGTATTTTTTTGTATGAAATAAAAATCAAAATAGAAAGCAATAATAATATAAGAGGGGCCTAGAGATGTGACTAATGAACAGAGCATATTTTATTTTAGTCCCAAACGAATGTCTAACTTGTTTATTCTGGACCCTATTTTGAAATTGGCATCTTTTTTAGTTTGCGTGAAATTGGCCAAATTGCCAATTTCTGACTACCATACAGTAGTCCAAATTAGAAATGGGAGTTTCTTTTACTCAGCTGATAGATAAAATGGAGTCTAAAAGAATAGCTACGAGTTTTGGTCAATTGGAACAATGGAATTGGCTGAAAATAGGGCTCAAAGTCGGCGAAATCGCCGATACGCATATGTCGTCGAGACCGCTAACTTCGCGGGAGCATAATTCCATGAGTTTTCGACCAAATTTCGAACTTTTGGTGTCATTACCATCGGGAAAAGATTCTCTATCATTTCATAAGAAAAAATAATTTTTTTTTTTTCAAAAATTGAGCGACATAGAATGACAGTTTCAGAAAGGGGCCTGAAACAGTCAAAGGGTTAACCTATAATTGCTTACTGTACAGGAATCTACAAGGGAGAAGGCAACTAGCTTAAGTTTTTGAGCCCATCTTAGCTTTCAGTTGACCTTATGGTAACTTACCAGTGACAACTGTACTGTATTATCATTATTCTTGCATTCCCAATTAATGCTAAAGGTGATGGATTTGTGATCACTTGCGCCAAGCTCTTCAGTGATCTCCAGATTATTCACGAGTGTTTCCTTATTTCCTAGCTAGGGCTAGGGGTGATCTGGCTCAGCACGTTAATACAGTACCAGTCTTGTATACCTCCTCAATTTGCTCGTCTTTCTTCCTACCTTCTAACACTTCAGTGATAACTTGGGTTTCACAATCTATCAACATTGTTATAACAGCACCAAGCCAGTAGCCCAGAAAATGACAGCAAGCCAGTAGCCCAGAAAATGATAGCACCAAGTCAGTAGCCCAGGAAATGATAGCACCAAGTCAGTAGCCCAGGAAATGATAGCACCAAGTCAGTAGCCCAGGAAATGATAGCACCAAGTCAGTAGCCCAGGAAATGATAGCACCAAGTCAGTAGCCCAGAAAATGATAGCACCAAGTCAGTAGCCCAGAAAATGATAGCACCAAGCCAGTAGCCCAGGAAATGATAGCACCAAGTCAGTAGCCCAGAGAATGACAGCACCAAGCCAGTAGCCCAGGAAATGATAGCACCAAGTCAGTAGCCCAGAAAATGATAGCACCAAGTCAGTAGCCCAGAAAATGATAGCACCAAGTCAGTAGCCCAGAGAATGACAGCACCAAGCCAGTAGCCTAGAGAATGACAGCACCAAGCCAGTAGCCCAGAGAATGACAGCACCAAGTCAGTAGCCCAGAAAATGATAGCACCAAGCCAGTAGCCCAGAGAATGACAGCACCAAGCCAGTAGCCCAGAAAATGACAGCACCAAGCCAGTAGCCCAGAGAATGACAGCACCAAGCCAGTAGCCCAGACAATGACGGCACCAAGAACTGTCTTGGTGCCGTCATTCTCCGGGCTACTGACTTGGTGCTATCATTTTCTGGGCTACTGGCTTGGTGCTGTCATTCTCTGGGCTACTGGCTTGGTACCAAGCTAGCAGCCCAGATGACAGCATCAAGCCAGAAGCCCGGAGACTGACAGCAGCAAGCCAGTAGCCCAGAGAATGACAGCAAGCCAGTAGCCCAGAGAATGACATTACACCAAAACCCTATCATATCTGTTTTCAAACTTCTGTATGGAGTTTGCTTCCTTAGTTATTTTTCAATTCAATCTACTTAACTACTTAATTACATACTATTCTTATACTGAAGTATATTTTTCAGATACCCTCATAGCACAAAGGTGAGTAATTTCCAATCTTGCCCTATCATTCTTGTTACATCCCTAGTAAAGATTTATCATTGTTTCCTCAGTCTTTACCATGAATTCTTTTGTATGTGCTGATCATAAGCTTTATTCCTCCTGGTTTCTCTAATGACAAACCTAGCTGTTGCATTCTTTGTAGCTCATTTCTCTCAACTTGGTGAGCAGTCTTATGCATTTCTTCATACATTCTAGTTTCACTTTTGTATTATGAGAGGATCCACACCAGTACTGCCTACTCCAACGTGGGTTACATGTATGAAGTAATGCATTTCAAGTGGGGTTTTGTAAAGGTTCCACAAAACTAACCCTTGTTTACGAGCATATTTCGTGCTCTTACTGTACTGCTTATGTGATTTTCAACAAATTTTTGGACATTTTTTCCAGTCTTCACCTTGATTTTGCTCACATTACAATGTAATAATCATTTACCTGACCATTCCTGAAGCCAGGTTATTTTTCCAGCCTTTTCATTATACAGTGGACCCCCGCTTAACGATCACCTCCTAATGCGACCAATTATGTAAGTGTATTTATGTAAGTGCGTTTGTACGTGTATGTTTGGGGGTCTGAAATGGACTAATCTACTTCACAATATTCCTTATGGGAAAAAATTCGGTCAGTACTGGCACCTGAACATACTACTGGAATGAAAAAAGTTCGTTAACCGGGGGTTCACTGTATTCGGTTTGTATTCTCATTATTCTGGCATCAACTGCAAACAATGATATACTGTACAGTCCTAACCAGGTCCTTTATATACCTGGAGTTTACCTGGAGAGTGTTTCGGGGGTCAACGCCCCCGCGGCCCGGTCTGTGACCAGGCCTCCTGGTGGATCAGCGCCTGATCAACCAGGCTGTTGCTGCTGGCTGCACGCAAACCAACATACGAGCCACAGCCCGGCTGATCAGGAACTGACTTTAGGTGCTTGTCCAGTGCCAGCTTGAAGACTGCCAGGGGTCTGTTGGTAATCCCCCTTATGTGTGCTGGGAGGCAGTTGAACAGTCTCGGGCCCCTGACACTTATTGTATGGTCTCTTAACGTGCTAGTGACACCCCTGCTTTTCATTGGGGGGATGGTGCATCGTCTGCCAAGTCTTTTGCTTTCGTAGTGAGTGATTTTCGTGTGCAAGTTCGGTACTAGTCCCTCTAGGATTTTCCAGGTGTATATAATCATGTCTCTCTCCCTCCTGCGTTCCAGGGAATACAGGTTTAGAAACCTCAAGCGCTCCCAGTAATTGAGGTGTTTTATCTCCGTTATGCGCGCCGTGAAAGTTCTCTGTACATTTTCTAGGTCGGCAATTTCACCTGCCTTGAAAGGTGCTGTTAGAGTGCAGCAATATTCCAGCCTAGATAGAACAAGTGACCTGAAGAGTGTCATCATGGGCCCACAGATATTGGCTGGTGCAGATATCAGCCAAATTGAATTTTGGCCACGTTTTTGGCCGAAATTCTATCCTGAATTTCGGCCGGCAACTCAGAAATCGGCTGTATTGGATGCGTCCGCCCACCTCTCTGCCACATTTGTGCGTCAGTCTGGCTGTCTCTGGGCGAGTGAGCAACACTCCGCGCATTCATCCAAACATTTCGTTATAATTCACTGTTTTTTGTGGTTGTTTGAGTGTGACTGCCAAATAAACCACCATGGGCCCAAAGAAAGTTCCTAGTGCCTGCCCTTTAGTAAAGAATGAGAAATGTGATTGAATTCAGTGATAAAACCTTGTCCCACTTTAGGCAAATCTTAAAGAGACGCCAGAAACAGACCTCTCTGGACAGTTTTTTGTGTGACAGCTGGTCCTAGTGCCAGTAAAAGATAAAGAAGGGAAGTAACCCCAGACAGGGACTCAATACTTGAAGTCCTTATGGAGGGGGATTCCCCTTCCAAACAATAACCCCAACTCCCTCTCCCCTCCTTGCCTTCTTCAATATGCCACCAAGAGTCTTCAATAAAGGTATGTAATGTTCATTTATCATTAAAATTTATACTTTATATTTATTTCTCATTGTTTTCTGTATGTAAAACTATAATTAATCTTTAAAGAAATGTTTTTTTATTATTATCACACTGACTGATTCCCACCAAGGCAGGGTGGCCCGAAAAAGAAAAACTTTCACCATTATTCACTCCATCACTGTCTTGCCAGAAGGGTGCTTTACACTACAGTTTTTAAACTGCAACATTAACACCCTCCTTCAGAGTGCAGGCACTGTACTTCCCATCTCCAGGACTCAAGTCCGGCCTGCCGGTTTCCCTGAATCCCTTCATAAATGTTACTTTGCTCACACTCCAACAGCACGTCAAGTATTAAAAACCATTTGTCTCCATTCACTCCTATCAAACACGCTCACGCATGCCTGCTGGAAGTCCAAGCCCTCGCACACAAAACCTCCTTTACCCCCTCTCTCCAACCTTTCCTAGGCCGACCCCTACCCCGCCTTCCTTCCACTACAGACTGATACACTCTTGAAGTCATTCTAAAGAAATGTATTTTTTATTAATACTTTTGGGTGTCGAATGGATTAATTTTATTTATATTAATTCTTATAAGAAATATTACTTCAGTTCTCGACCTTTTTGGATTTACCTGGAGAGAGTTCCGGGGGTCAACGCCCCGCGGCCCGGTCTGTGACCAGGCCTCCTGGTGGATCAGAGCCTGATCAACCAGGCTGTTACTGCTGGCTGCACGCAAACCAACGTACGAGCCACAGCCCGGCTGGTCAGGTACCGACTTTAGGTGCTTGTCCAGTGCCAGCTTGAAGACTGCCATTTAGGCCGGCCTTCTGGAACGGATTACGGCCAAAATCCGGGGTTCCACTGTACTGTACACCTGACACTGAACTTTGTGAAATTTCACAAGTTACACACTTCCATCCTGATATTACATTCTTCATATAAGCTACCCATTATTTTCTATTAAGTAATATCTTTCTCCATACTCTAGGTTGCTTCTTTAATGTCCTAGGTAGCTTCCTCTGTAGCAACATATTAAATTAAGCCTTCTTGCATTCTAGGAAAATGCAGTTCAACCACCCCTCACTATCTTACCCGACTTCTAGTAACATATTATATCTTTAAGAGGTTAAAGATATGAGCTTCCTTTTCTGAATACATTGCTAGTCATCTGTGAGAAATCTGGTACATTCTAGATGTTCAAAAACTTTCTTTCAAATGATACTTCCCAGCAATATATATGTTAACCCTTTCAGGGTCGGCAGGCCCTCTCCTAAACTTGTTCTCAGGGTCGGAAATTTTTCGAAAGAAAAAAAAAAAAATTATGTTTTCTTATAAAATGATAAAGAATTTTTTCCTGATCATAATGACACCAAAAGTATGAAATTTGATGGAAAACTCGTGGAATTATGCTATCACGAAGTTAGTGGTCTCGGCGATGTTCACGAATCAGCGATTTCGTCCACTGGGCCCTATTTTTGGCCAATTCCAATGTATCAGTCGACAAAAATCATAACTATTTTGCTAGAACTCCATTTTTTCTATCGATTGAGTACAAGAAACCACACATTTACCGATTTCAACTATCCAATAAAGTGGTCTGAAATTGGCAATTTTGCCAATTTCACACAAATTTCAGAAGATGCCAATTTCCAAATAGGGTCCAGAATAAGCAAGACAGACATTCCTGGCACTAAAATAACATTTTCTCTGTTCATTAGTCATGTCCCCAGGCCCCTCTTGCATCTCTTTAGCTTTCCACTTTGAATTTTTATTCTCACAAAAAAATAGAAGATTTACTGTTATGCAGACTACTGCATTAGTGTAGGAATGGTGTAGAAATTGTATAAATACTATAAGTGCACTTACGAAAGAATATTAGACTCACCAGTTGACGAGTATTGGATGCTTGGCCTGATTTGTTTACTTTTGAAATTTGGTAAAAATCGAACATTTCTGCTACTTTGAGCTCAATTTCAAGGTACTTTTCATTATAAAACCAATCAAAATCATCTCAATTTCTGTAATATGTCTTCCATTCTATAAAATGAGACCAGGAAAGCTAGAATACAACCATAAATACCACATGAAAATACACTGCTAAGTCGCTGTTTTAAACCAACAACATGGTCGGAGTTTTTTGTTCTCATTATGCACCATGTGCTGCAGGATTTTTTTTATACTGTGCACATTGACCACAGACCCATTCTTTCACATGTAGGCCTACCAGCTTTCACTAGATTTGAAGGCACTAGAATTTAGGCATTCTAGTATGTTAATAACCCTGGTGCGCAAGCCGTATTAGTACGTCAGAAACCCTGAAAGGGTTAAACTCACTGACTGTTTGACCTCAATGACCTAGTGAGGTAAGACACGTCTCTTAGGTCCAACTCACACCCACTCATGTATTTATCTAACCTATTTTTAAAACTACACAACGTCTTAGCTTTATGATGGTACTCGGGAGTTTGTTCCACCCATCCACAACTCTCACCAAACCAGTGCTTTCCTATATCCTTCCTGAATCTGAATTTTTCCAATTTAAAGCCATTGCTGCGAGTCCTGTATGTTAAGATATTTTTAACACGCTATTTACATCCCCTTTATTAATTCCCGTTTTCCATTTATACCCCACAATCTTATCCCCCCTAATTCTATGCCTTTCTAGAGAATGCAGATTCAGGGCCCTCAGTCTATCCTCATATAGGGAAGATTTCTGATAATGGGATCAACTTTGTCATCCTCCTTTGTACGTTTTCCAGTGCATTTATATCCATTCTGTAATACGGTGACCAGAACTGTGCAGTATAATCTAAATGAGGCCAAACCAAAGACATACAGAGTTGAAGAACAACCTGAAGACTTCTATTATTTATACTTCTTGCTATGAAGCCAAGAATTCTGTAGCTTAACTGCAAACACTTATGCACTGTTGTCTTGGTTTCAGATCACTGCTAACCAGAACTCCTAAATCCTTTTCGTAATCCATTATATAAAGATCTACATTATTTAGTTTATATGTAGCATGGTTATTTACCTCTCCAACATTCAAAACTTTGCATCTGTCTATGTTAAACTGCATCTGCCACTTCTCCAACCACTGCATCAGTCTATTCGAATCATCCTGGAGTGCTCTAATGTCCTCATTAGAATGAATTGGACAGCCTTTTTTGGTGTCATCAGCAAATTTGCCTATGTCAGAATTTATTTCTTCATCTATGTTGTTCATGTAGATTGTGAACAACAAGGGGCCCTACACTGACCCCTGTGAAACACCGCTTGTGACGTGCCCCCATTCTGATTTCTCCCCATTTATGCAAACTCTCTGCTGCCTATTTGTCAGCCATGCCTCTACCCAGGAAAAAATTTCTCCTCCTATTCCGTGTGCCTCAAGTTTCCTCATAGTCTCTGATGTGGTGGCCCGGTGGCTAAAGCTCCTCCTTCACACATGGGGGGCCTGGGGTTTGATTCCCGGCGGGTGGAAACATTTCGACACATTTCCTTACACCTGTTGTCCTGTTCACCTAGCAGCAAATAGGTACCTAGGTGTCAGTCGACTGGTGTGGGTCGCATCCTGGGGGGCGAGATTGAGGACCTCAATGGAAATATGCAGACAGTCCTTTATGACGCACTGACTTTCTTGGTTATCCTAGTGGCTAACCCTCTGAGGTTGAAAATCCGAATGAAATCTTATCTTAATCTTCTAACTCTATTGAAAGCCTTACTGAAGTCCATATACACAATATATTCATTATCATGATCTACCTCCTCAAACACCTTACTGAAGAAAGTTAGTAAATTCCTAAGACAGGAACGCCCCTTTGTAAAACCATGCTGATATTCATTAATCAATTTATGCCTTCCAAGATTTCTTCGAACTGCTTTGGCAATTACTGATTCTGTAAATTTACCAACTATGGAAGCAAAGGCTTATTGGTCTATAGTTCAAAGCGAAGAACCTCTCACCTGCTTTGTAAATAGGTATTACACTTGCCATTTTCCACTTGTCTGGCACTATGCCAGTTTGTAGTGATATACAAGTAAACCCTCCGACTTACGACCAAGCTTGGATCCGACCAACTGGTCTCAAGCCAAAATGGAATTAAGTTTGAAAATTGCCGACATACTGGGTAGGGCATAATGTCAAACTTTTGCTATATAAACTACCTACATAGTACTGTAATATAATGTACAATCATTAGTATTTCATTCTTTTCACCATAATTTACTTCTATTGATTTTTTTTTTATTATCACACTGGCCGATTCCCACCAAGGCAGGGTGGCCCGAAAAAGAAAAACTTTCACCATCATTCACTCCATCACTGTCTTGCCAGAAGGGTGCTTTACACTACAGTTTTTAAACTGCAACATTAACACCCCTCCTTCAGAGTGCAGGCACTGTACTTCCCATCTCCAGGACTCAAGTCCGGCCTGCCGGTTTCCTGAACCCCTTCATAAATGTTACTTTGCTCACACTCCAACAGCACGTCAAGTATTAAAAACCATTTGTCTCCATTCACTCCTATCAAACACGCTCACGCATGCCTGCTGGAAGTCCAAGCCCCTCGCACACCAAACCTCCCTTACCCCCTCTCTCCAACCTTTCCTAGGCCGACCCCTACCCCGCGTTCCTTCCACTACAGACTGATACACTCTTGAAGTCATTCTGTTTCGTTCCATTCTCTCTACATGTCCGAACCACCTCAAACAACCCTTCCTCAGCCCTCTGGACAACAGTTTTGGTAATCCCGCACCTCCTCCTAACTTCCAAACTACGAATTCTCTGCATTATATTCACACCACACATTGCCCTCAGACATGACATCTCCACTGCCTCCAGCCTTCTCCTCGCTGCAACATTCATCACCCATGCTTCACACCCATATAAGAGCGTTGGTAAAACTATACTCTCATACATTCCCATCTTTGCCTCCAAGGACAAAGTTCTTTGTCTCCACAGACTCCTAAGTGCACCACTCGCCCTTTTCCCCTCATCAATTCTATGATTCACCTCATCTTTCATAACCCATCCGCTGACACGTCCACTCCCAAATATCTGAATACATTCACCTCCTCCATAACTCTCTCCCTCCAATCTGATATTCAATCTTTCATCACCTAATATTTTTGTTATCCTCATAACCTTACTCTTTCCTGTATTCACCTTTAATTTTTTCCTTTTGCACACCCTACCAAATTCATCCACCAATCTCTGCAACTTCTCTTCAGAATCTCCCAAGAACACCCGTGTCATCAGCAAAGAGCAGCTGTGACAACTCCCACTTTGTGTGTGATTCTTTATCTTTTAACTCCACGCCTCTTGCCAAAACCCTCGCATTTACTTCTCTTACAACCCCATCTATAAATATATTAAACAACCACGGTGACATCACACATCCTTGTCTAAGGCCTACTTTTACTGGGAAATAATTTCCCTCTTTCCTACATACTCTAACTTGAGCCTCACTATCCTCGTAAAAACTCTTCACTGCTTTCAGTAACCTACCTCCTACACCATACACTTGCAACATCTGCCATATTGCCCCCCCTATCCACCCTGTCATATGCCTTTTCCAAATCCATAAATGCCACAAAGACCTCTTTAGCCTTATCTAAATACTGTTCACTTATATGTTTCACTGTAAACACCTGGTCCACACACCCCCTACCTTTCCTAAAGCCTCCTTGTTCATCTGCTATCCTATTCTCCGTCTTACTCTTAATTCTTTCAATAATAACTCTACCATACACTTTACCAGGTATACTCAGCAGACTTATCCCCCTATAATTTTTTGCACTCTCTTTTATCCCCTTTGCCTTTATACAAAGGAACTATGCATGCTCTCTGCCAATCCCTAGGTACCTTACCCTCTTCCATACATTTATTAAATAACTGCACCAACCACTCCAAAACTATATCCCCACCTGCTTTTAACATTTCTATCTATATCCCATCAATCCCGGCTGCCTTACCCCCTTTCATTTTACCTACTGCCTCACGAACTTCCCCCACACTCGCAACTGGCTCTTCCTCACTCCTACAAGATGTTATCCCTCCTTGTCCTATACACGAAATCACAGCTTCCCTATCTTCATCAACATTTAACAATTCCTCAAAATATTCCCTCCATCTTCCCAATACCTCTAACTCTCCATTTAATAACTCTCCTCTCCTATTTTTAACTGACAAATCCATTTGTTCTCTAGGGTTTCTTAACTTGTTAATCTCACTCCAAAACTTTTTCTTATTTTCAACAAAATTTGTTGATAACATCTCACCCACTCTCTCATTTGCTCTCTTTTTACATTGCTTCACCACTCTCTTAACCTCTCTCTTTTTCTCCATATATTCTTCCCTCCTTGCATCACTTCTACTTTGTAAAAACTTCTCATATGCTAACTTTTTCTCCCTTACTACTCTCTTTACATCATCATTCCACCAATCGCTCCTCTTCCCTCCCGCACCCACTTTCCTGTAACCACAAACTTCTGCTGAACACTAACACTACATTGTTAAACCTACCCCATACCCTTCAACCCCATTGCCTATGCTCTCATTAGCCCATCTATCCTCCAATAGCTGTTTATATCTTACCCTAACTGCCTCCTCTTTTAGTTTATAAACCTTCACCTCTCTCTTCCCTGATGCTTCTATTCTCCTTGTATCCCATCTACCTTTTACTCTCAGTGTAGCTACAACTAGAAAGTGATCTGATATATCTGTGGCCCCTCTATAAACATGTACATCCTGAAGTCTACTCAACAGTCTTTTATCTACCAATACATAATCCAACAAACTACTGTCATTTCGCCCTACATCATATCTTGTATACTTATTTATCCTCTTTTTCTTAAAATATGTATTACCTATAACTAAACCCCTTTCTATACAAAGTTCAATCAAAGGGCTCCCATTATCATTTACACATGGCACCCCAAACTTACCTACCACACCCTCTCAAAGTTTCTCCTACTTTAGCATTCAGGTCCCCTACCACAATTACTCTCTCACTTGGTTCAAAGGCTCCTATACATTCACTTAACATCTCCCAAAATCTCTCTCTCTCTCTCTCTCTCTCCTCTGCATTCCTCTCTTCTCCAGGTGCATACACGCTTATTATGACCCACTTCTCGCATCCAACCTTTACTTTAATCCACATAATTCTTGCATTTACACATTCATATTCTCTTTTCTCCTTCCATAACTGATCATTCAACATTACTGCTACCCCTTCCTTTGCTCTAACTCTCTCAGATACTCCAGATTTAATCCCATTTATTTACCCCCACCGAAACTCCCCTACCCCCTTCAGCTTTGTTTCGCTTAGGGCCAGGACATCAACTTCTTTTCATTCATAACATCAGCAATCATCTGTTTCTTGTCATCTGCACTACATCCATGCACACTCAAGCATCCCAGTTTTATAAAGTTTTTCTTCTTCTCTTTTTTAGTAAATGTCTACAGGAGAAGGGGTTACTAGCCCATTGCTCCCGGCATTTTAGTCGCCTCATACGACACGCATGGCTTACGGAGGAAAGATTCTTTTCCACTTCCCCATGGACAATAGAACAAAAAAGAAGAACAAGAGCTATGTAGAAAAAGGAGAAAAACCTAGATGTATGTATATATATATGCATGTGCATGTCTGTATAGTGTGACCAAAGTGTAAGTTAGAGTAGCAAGATATCCCTGTTATCTAGCATGTTTATGAGACAGAAAATGACACAAGCAATCCTACCATCATGCAAAACAGTTACAGGTTTCTGTTTCACAGTCATCTGGCAGGACGGTAGTACTTCCCTGGGTGGTTGCTGTCTACCAACCTACTACCTATATATATATGTACATGTCCATGGGGAAGTGGAACAGAATTCTTCCTCCGTAAGCCATGCGTGTTGTAAGAGGCGACTAAAATGCCGGGAGCAAGGGGCTAGTAACCTCTTCTCCTGTATATATTACTAAATGTAAAAGGAGAAACTTTCGTTTTTCCTTTTGGGCCACCCCGCCTCGGTGGGATACGGCCGGTGTGTTGAAAGAAAGAAAGATATATATATATACATATATATACATTTTTTTTTTCCAACAAGTCGGGTCGTCTCCCACCGAGGCAGGGGACCCAAAAAAAAAAAAAAAAAAAAGAAAATCCCAAAAGAAAATACTTTCATCATCATTCAACACTTTCACCTGTTGCAAACCCCTGAATGGGTTACAATGATTATTATGTATATATATAATGTATATTACCTTTTCATTTAATTTTATATTGCTTATATTTGCGATAATAGCTAAATCGTAAATGTATGACTTTATATTATTATTTGACTGTTATATTGTTATTTGACTTATGTTGTTAGGATGTACATATTAAGTGCTCAGTTCAAGTCTTGATTGTCAAACTACTGCAATTATCGCTTGTCGCTCGTTATACTGCCGGCTTCTGAGCTGTGCTGTCCACGGGGCTATCACGTGATCGAGGGGGGGGGGGTGTCCTCACCTCTCGTGAAGTATTCAGTCTGCTCGAGACTGCTTGGTGGTTGGACAGATTGTCTGTCTCATTATTCTTGTTAGTTCTGTAGAACTCTGTTCACAGAACCTTGTATAGACTTAGTGATTTTCGACGTTGTACTGAGGTTGTGTGTCACACACTCTGAGCATCTCAGGTCCTGAGCTATAGCTTCTGACCTAATTTTGTACTGGTTTCTGTGTATTGTCACAGTCGGGTTTTTTCCTATGCTGAACTTAGATTCAGTAGTATGGGAGTTTTGTAACTTTTGTGGAGGATCTGCTGATGGTCCCTACTTAGTGTCGTTATATTATCTCCTTGATCCTGATTGTGTCGCAGTCGCTTGTTATATGGCTATTGGGCTTAGCATTCTTTTCATTGTTCAAGCAGACTGTTTTGGTTGCCAGTCGGTCAAGAAGTTAGTTTATTAGAGGACTTTGTCAGTCACTATTTTAAGTCTAGTTGAGTCGTGAGACATAACGAACTACTAAGACACTTACACACATACACAAACTTACTTGTACATATTTGTAATATCTTATTAAATGTTAATGTACCAGACGGTACTTAAGAATTATAAATGTGATATGTGCTTTCAGCACAATAATATTGAACTCGAGAGATTGATTTTATTTTCATTGCTGTGATTAATTTAATTTGATAATATACCTCTAGACAACTTAATGATTAATAAATTTATTAAATTTTAATTTCTCTAGTTAGTAGCCTACCAGTTGTAATCCTGAAGCACTATTGAATAATACTGAATTTTAATGGATAATTGGACAAGGATACTGTCTACTTGTTACGAAAACCCAGTAACAGGCTGGATGCTAGAAGGGCAGTCCTTTCTAGTATTCACTGGAGATCTCTAAGCTTTTAGAATCGCATTTTGTGTAACACACCACACACACCCCATTTTCACTGCTTTTGCAGAGGTGCTCAGAATACTTTTTTTTTTGTTTAAAAATTTTTTTTGGGTTTTTTTTTTTCCCCCCCCCCCCCAAAAAAAACCTTTTTAAGGGGGGGGGAAAAAACCCCCCGGAAATTTTAAAAAAACCCCCCCTTTTTGGCCAACCCCCCCCCTTTTTTTTTAAAGGGGGGTTTTCCCCCCCTTTTTGGGGGGAAAAAAAGGGGGTTTTGCCCCCCCCTTTTAACCCCCCCTTCCCCTTTTTTTTAAATTTTTTTTTTTTCTTTTTTTTTTTTTTCCCCCCCAAAATTTGGGTTTTCCCCCTTTTTTTCCCCCCTTTCCCTTTTTTGGGCCCCCCCTTTTCCTTTTTTTTTTTTTTTTTGGGGTTTTTTTTTAAAAACCCAAAAAAAATTTTTTTTCCCCCTTTTTTTTTTTTTTTTTCCCCCCCTTTGTTTTTAAAATTTTTAAAAAAAAAAACAAAACTTTAAAAAACCCCCCTTTTTTTTTTAAAAAAACCCAAAAAAATTTTTAAAAATTTTTTTAAAAATTTTTTTAAAAAATTTTTTTTTTTCCCTTTTCCCCAAAAAATTTTTTTCCCCTCAACAAAATTTTTTTTTTTTTTTTTCCCCCATTTAAAAAAAATTTAAAAAAACCCACTTTTAAAAACCCCCTTTTTTAAATTTTTTTACCTTTTTTTTCCCCCCTTTCCCCCGGGGCCCAAAAATTTTTTTTTTCCCCCCCTTTTTTAATTTTTAATTTTTTTTAAAACCCCCCAAAAAATTTTCCACCAAAAAAAACCCCTTTAAAATTTTTAAAAAAAAAAAAAAACCCCAAAAATTTTTTTAAACCCCCCTTTAAAAAAAAATTTTTTCCCCCCCCCCCCTTTTAAAAAAAAAGGGGGTTTTTTTCCCCCCCCCCCCCCTTTTTAAAAAATTTTTTTTTTTTTAAAAAAAACCCCAAACCCCTCCCCCCCCCCCCCCCCCTTTTTTTTTCCCCCCCCAAAAATTTAAAAAAACCCCCCCCCTTTTTCCCTTTCCTTTAAATTTTTTTTTAAAAAAAAATTTTTTTCCCCCCCCCCTCAAAAACCCCCCCCAAAAAACCCCCCCCCCCCCTTTTTTTTTTTTTTTCCCCCCCCCCCCAATTCCCCCCTTTTTTAAAAATTTTTCCTTAATTTTAAAAAAACCCCCCCCTTTTTTTAAAAATTTTAAAACCCCCCCCCTTTTCCCCCCCTTTTTTTTTTTAAAAAAAAAAAACCCCAAATTTTTCCCTTTTTTTTTTTTTCCCCCCTTTTTTTTTTGGCCCCTTTTCCCCCCATTCCCCCCCCCCAAAAACCCCCCAAAAACCCCCCAAAAAAACCCCCCCCCCCAAAAAACCCCCGGGAAAAAAAAATTTTTCCCTTTTTTCCCCCCCTTTTTTTGGTTAAAAAAATTTTTTTTTTTAAAAACCCCCAAACCCCCCCCTTTTATTTTTCCCCCCTTTTTTTTTTTTAAAAAACCCTTTTCCCCAAATTTTTTTAAATTTTTTTAATTTTTAAATTTTTTTTTTTTTTTTAAAAAAAAACCCCCCCCCTTTTTTTTTCCCCCTTTTTTAACCCCCCCCCCCCCCCCTTTTTTTTTTTTTTTCCCCCTTAAAAAAAATTTTTTTCCCTTTTTTAAAAAAAAATTTTTTTTTTTTTTAAAAACCCCCTTTTTTCCCCCCCTCCCCCCAAAACCCCTTTTTTTTAAAAAAAACCCCTAAACCCCCCCCCAAAATTTTTTTTTTAAAAAACCCCCCTTTTTTCCCCCCCCCAACCCAAACCCCAAAAAAACCCCCCTTTTTTTTTTAAAATTTTTTAAATTCCCCCCCCTTTTTTTCCTTCCCCCTTTTTTTTTTCCCCCCTTTCCCCCCCCCCCCCCCAAAAATTTTCCCCCAAAAAAAAAAAAAAACCCCCCCCCCTTTTTTTTTTTAAAAACCCCCCTTTTTTCCAAAATTTTTCCCCCCTTTTTTTTTTTTTAAAAAAATGTTTAAAGGGGGGGGGGCCCCCCTTTTTTTTTTAAAAAAAAAAAAAATTTTTTTGGGGAAAAAGGGGGGGTTTGGGAAAAAGGGTTTTCCTTTTTTCCCCCGGGGGAAACCCGGGGGCCCCCCCCCAAACCCCCCCCTTTTTAAAAAACCCCCCTTTTTCCCGGTTTTTTTTTTTTTTTTTTTTTTTTAAAAAAAAAATTTTTTTTTTTTTTTTAAAAAAAAAAACCCCCCCCAATTTCCCCCCTTTTTTTTTTTTCCCCCCATTTTTTTTTTTTTCCTTTTTAAAAAAATTTTTTTTTTTTTTCCCCCCCTTTTCCCCCAAACCCCCCTTTTTTTTTTCCCCCCCCCCCCTTTTTTTTTTTTTTTTCCCCCCCAAACCCCTTTTTAAAAATTTTTTTTTTTCCCCCCTTTTTAATTTTCTTTTTTTCCCCCCTTTTTTTTCCCCCCCCCCCTTTTTTTTCCCCCCCCCCAAAAAAATTTTTTCCCCCATTTTTAAAAACCTTTTTCCCTTCCAACCCCCTTCCCCCCCCCTCATTTTTTAAAACCCCTTTTTTCCCTTTTTTTTTCCCCCCCCCCCCTTTTATTTTTTTTCCCCCCCCCTTTTTTTTTTAAATTTTTTTTTTTTTTCCCCCCCTTTTTTTAAAAAAATTTTAAAATTTTTTCCCCCCCCCAAAACCTTTTTCCCCCCCCAAAACCCTTTTTCCCCCCCAAAAAAACCCCCCCCATTCCCCCCTTCCCCCCCCTTTTTTTTTTCCTCTTTTCCCCAAAATTTTTTTTCCCCCCCCCCCCAAAAAACCCTCAAAAAAAACCCCCCTTTTCCCCCCCCTTTTTCCCCCTTTTTTTTTTAAAATTCCCCCCCTTTTTTTTCCCCCCCTTTTCCATTTTTTTCCCCCCAAATTCCCCCTTTTTTTTTTTCCCCCTTTTTTTTCCCCCTTTTTTCCCAAATTTCCCCTTTTTTCCCCTTTCCCCCCCCCCTTTTTCCCTTTTCTCCTCCTCCCCCTTCTCTCTCCCATTTTTTTTTTTTTTTCCCCCCCCTCTCCTCCCCAAAAATTTTCCCCCCCCTTTTTTTTCCCCCCCCCCCCTTTTTTTCCCCTTTTCTCCTCCTCTCACCCCTTTTTTTTTTCCTCTCCCCTTCTCCTCTCTCCCCTTTCTCTCCTCTCTCTCCCCCCCTCTCTCTCCCCCCCCCTTTTTTTTTTTCTTTTTTCCCCCCCTTTTTTTTTTTTTTTTTTTTTTTTTTTTAAAATTTTTTTTTTTCCCCCCCTTTTTTTTAAACCCCCCCCAAACCCCCCCCTTTTTTTTTTTTTTCCCTTTCCCCCCCTTTTAAACCATTTTTTTTATTTTTTTTTTTTTTAATTTTTTTTTCCCCTTTTCCCTTTCCCCCTTTTTTTTTTTTTAAAAAATTTTTTCCCTTTTTTCCCCCCTTTTTTTCCCCCCCTTTTTTTTTTCCCCCCCCCCCTTTTTTTTTTTTTTCCCCCCTTTTTTTTTTTTCCCTTACCCCTTTTTCCCCAATTTTTTTTTTTTTTTCCCCCAAACCCTTTCCCCCCCCTTCCCCCCTTTTTTTCCCTCTTTTTTTTTTTCCCCCCTTTTCCCCCCTTTTTTTTTTCCTCTTTTTCCTCCCCCCTTTTCTTTTTTTTTTTTTTTTTTTTCCCTTCTCCCCATTCTCTTTTAATTCTTTTTTTTCTTTTCCCTTCCCCCCTTTTTTTTTTTCCCCTTCCCTTCTCCCCCTTTCCCCTTTTTTTTTTTTCTCTCTCTTTTATTCTCTCTTTTTTTCCCCTCTCCCCTTTTTTTTTTTTTTCCTTTTTTCCCCTTCCCCCCCCCTTTTTTTTTCCCCTTTTTCCCTTTTTTTTTTTTTTTTTTTTTTCTCTCTCCCCTTCTCCCTTCCCCTTCTCCCCTTCTCCCCCCTCCCCCTTCTCCCCCCCCCCCCCTTTCTCTCTCTCCCCTTCTCTCCCTTTTTTTTTTTCCCCCCCCCTTCTCTCCCCCCCCCCCCCTTCTCCCCTTTTTTTTTCCCCCCCAATTTTTTTCCCCCCCCTTTTTCCAAAAATTTTTTTTAAAAATTTTCCCAAAAATTTTTTTTTTTTAAAAAAATTTTTTTTCCAAAAGTTTTTTTTTTAAATTTTTGTTTTCCCCTTTTTTAAATTTCCCCCAAAAAAAAAAAACCCCCCCCCCCCCCCTTTTTTTTCCCCCCCCCGGGGTTTTTTTTCCCCCCTTAAACCCTTTTTTTTTAAAGGGGCCCCTTTTCCCCCCCAATTTTTCCCCCAAAATTTAAACCCCTTTCAATTAAATTTAAAATTTTTTTTTTTTTTTTTTTAAAAAAAAAAAATTTTTTTTAAAAAAAATTTTAAAAAAAAAAAAAATTTTTTTTCCCCCCCCTTTTTAAAAAAAAGGGAAAAAAAAAAAAAAAAAAAAAAAAAAAATTTTTTAATAAAAAACAGGTACATGTATTTGTAGTGGGGCCCAAGGGGAAAAAGTAGCGGGGGCCCCAAATTTTTTTTATGAAAAAAAAAAAAAAAAAAACCCCCCGGTTTGGGTTTAAAGGAAAATTAAAAAACCCAAAAAAAAAAACCTTCCTTTTTAAAGGTTCATATAGGAATTTAAAAATTCAATTTCACCCGAAAAAATTTATTAAAAAATTTATCAGCAATAGGGAAAAAAGTTTAAAAATTTTTCACCTGGAGACTGACCTGCAGTGGTGCTTGCGTCGGCCCATCCAAACTGTGTGTTACATCCTGTGGGAGGGGTCAACAGCATTTGGGCTGGTACCCAAGTGTGGGCCGAGCCTCCCTTCCCCCAACAGCCCTTCCCCTTAAGTGTTCCCGACACACCAGATTCTTTTACCTACAGATCCACCAGATCCTGATCCTACACTTTTTGGCAGGGGGCATTTTAAAAAAAAAAAAAAAAAGAAAAAAAAAACAAAAAACTTTAAAATATTTTTAAAATTCATAAACTGCATACATTTTTAATAGCAACTTTTAAACCCTGCAGTCAATTAAAATTCTTTAGATTGGGACCAAGAAAATTTAAAAAAAAAGCATTCTCTTCTTTTGGACTGAGCTTGCTAATTTAAAAATTTAATTTTTCCAGAATTTTTTTTTTTTGCTTTTTAAAGCATTTTTTTACAAAGGGCTACTTGTGCATGTGTTTTTAATTTTTTCCCTTTTTTTTACAACTGTCCGCTATTAAGGTCCATTATATTGAAAGGGTTTTTGTAGTTTTCAAAAACCACAATTTTCCAGTGAAAAATGCCCCGGTTGAGGCAAGAAGGGAAATCGTACTACCTACTGGTTTCAGGGGAAGATCATGGTGGTGATGGTGCAGCCTTTTGGGAGCCCCCTGGTTACCAAAAATGCCGTTTTGGTTGCTTGCCCGGTCTCTCTTTTGAGCTTCCACCTCAGACTGAAAAGGGGTTTTTCTAATGAACATCACCCCAAAAAATGTTTCTTTTTATTTTAAATGCGAAAGCAAAAAAAAATATGATTTAGAAAAAAAAGAATAAACAATAAAAAAATGTTCCTCCTTTAAACCCATTTTACAGTCTCTGCATAGATTTTTTTTTTTTTTTTACACAGGGTTTTGACAAGGGTTTGGTTTAAAGGAACCCCCCGCATTATTGACAAGCTATTTAAAAGGTTAAGGAATTTCCAACTTTATTGGAACTAAAAGCTGTTTCCACATCAGCTCATTTGAAAGCATTTTTAAATTTTTATGGGGACAACAAGCAGGGAAAAGAATGAAGTTTGGGGCCCTCTGTGGGCCAGAATTTTTAAATTTTATTTAACTGACTATCTCGTTTACATAAATTTTGCTGTGCGAATGTTTCCATACTTGATTTATTTTTGGGTATATTTTTAACTCAGATGGAGTGATGTTCTTGGGGGAAAAGGGGACAGCCCCAAATGAAGTTTCTGCTGCTGCCCATCTTGTGGATAAAAACTTGGGTTTTTTCGCTGTCCTCGGGAAATGGATCCCCCCGTGGGTACTTTTACAATATTGGCCTTGTAAAACAGTAAGGCCCCCCCCACATCCTTCCTTGTTGAAGGCCTTGGGTGAAATGACAGATTATCCGGCGAGAATGAGACGTCTTCCCCTGTTCCTATCTGCAAGCAGCTCCCAAAGAGAGGGGGGGAAGCCCAAACCCAAAAAGTGGGGATACCAAGGTGGGGACGTATTGTGCCTTTACAGAACTTGCAACCCCTACTGGAACAAGCAAATGTTAGATACGGGGAAAATTTCTGAACTTCCTGGCTGCCTTTTTTGAAGTTAAAATTTTTTACCCCGGGGGTAAAATTCCCCCAACTTTCTTCCCCCAGGTGCCAACACCCTCCCATTCATCCTTTAAACGCCCAGCATTTCCATCTTGGGGCCTTTGAGATCATCATCAATTTTCATTTTCTCAGGTGCAAATGTTTACTTGCCATCAAATTTTCCCCCAAACTGAAAATAGCTCTTTGCGGTGATTGTTTTAGCTTAGAGCAGCTGGCATTTCTTCTCTTGGATTAAATGAAAAGTCGTGTAAAATTGCCCGCATATGCATGGGATTCGGGGTGAGATGGGGAAAAATTTTCATTGAAGTAGGGCATTTTCCCAAACAATTTCCCAGCATGCTTTCCCTTTTTGGAAAACCCCGCCCCAATAGGATTCTTTCTGATTCCGTTCCATTGAGAACTTTCCCCTTGGAATTAAAAACCCAAAACGGGAATTTTGGGAACCATTGCTAGGCCGCCCAACCAGTTGGGGTTTTAAAATTTCCAAAAGGCCCTGGGGAAAAACCGGTTTAAAGGGGACAGGGGAAAGTCCTGTGTTTTCCAAAGTTTTGGGCTTTTGGGAAATTAAAGTGGACTTTACTTTGTTTTTGGGGAGGTTTAAAAAAGTAAGCGAGAAATTTTTTCCTTGGAAGCCATTTTTAAAGGCCCCAATTTCGGTTGGTTGTCAAAAAATTGGTATTTGACTTGGATTTTTGTCTTTTTGGGGAAAACTTACCGTGATTAAAAAAGGGTTTTAAACGGGTTTGTAGGTGCATTTTGCTCCCCGCTCTTTTTTTGGAAAAAAGGGGATCCCCCTTTTTTTCCCCAGAAGGCCCTTTTACCCCGGGTTTAAAATCCCCGAAAGGGTGGAGGTTTTTTTGCCTACTAGGGGTTTTCCATCTTTTAGGGAAAACTTGGGTGTTTTTTGGGGAAAAGGTTTTTTGGCAAGGTTTGGGGAAGGGAAAAAGACCCCCTTTTCCGGCCATTTTTCCCCTGGGTTTTGAAATTTTGCCGTTGCCTGGATTTTTCCCCGTGGTCAGGAATTTGGGTTTTGGAAAAATGTTTCAAAAGGGGCTTCCCTTTCCCCTTCCCGAAAACTAATAGAGGGGCCAAATTCCCCGTTTTTGGGTTTTGGGGTGGGGGAATGAAATTTAGAAAATCCCTTGGGTTTTTTTTGAAGGGGCCCCCTTGTCTTTGGGCCGCTAGCCGAGTAGCTTTTTTTTGTTTTCCACCTCCCATTTTTAAATTTTGAAAATTTTTAAGGTCACCCTTTTTGCTTGGCTTGGGGTTTTAAAATTAACTTTAAGGTTTTGGGGGGAAAGTTTCCTTTTAAAAAATTTGGGCCAAAAGCCGGGAAAAAAAAGGGGAGAAAACCTTCTAAGAAAAACCAAAAAGGTTCGTAGGTTGCAACTTTGGGGGGGAAAACTTTTTGGGGAGTTAAAAATTTTGAAAAAAGGGGTTTTTCAAAAAGCCGTAAAGCCCCAAATGTTTTTACCCGGGGATAATTTATAATAAGTTTTTAAGGGGCTTTAAATTTTAAGCGGAAAGAAAGATGGTTGTTTTTTTTTTGTAGGAATTTTGTGGGGTCCCCGGGGCAACTTAAAAAATTTTCCCGAGAATTTTCGAATGGAAAAAAAAACCCGATCGGAAATTTTTGGATTAAAGGCCCGATTTGAGGTGTTTTTTCGGTTTAGATTTAGCATTTTATTTGGGTTTTCCCTTGGGGAAAAATATTTTGGAAAATTTTTGGATGGGGTTTTCAACTTTTGGGGGGGTTTAAAAAATTTCTTCCTTGTTTTTAGCTCCCAAAAAAGCGGGAAAATTCCGGAAATTTTGTAATTTTCCAAATTTTTAAAAAATTGTAAACCCCCAAACCCCACCACAAAAATCCCAATACAGGCAACCCCCCCTTTGGGGGTTTAAACTAAACCCCCTTTTTGAAATGAAAGTTTATTCCAAAAAAAATAAAACCGAA
Source organism: Cherax quadricarinatus (assembly GCF_026875155.1). Taxonomy (NCBI): domain Eukaryota; kingdom Metazoa; phylum Arthropoda; class Malacostraca; order Decapoda; family Parastacidae; genus Cherax; species Cherax quadricarinatus. Next base: position 133,763,302 of record NC_069399.1, on the reverse strand, counting down.
AAATGCGAGGGCTGCAAAAGAAAATTTTTTTTTTTAAATAAAAAATCAAAATAAAAAGAAATAAAATTTTTAAGGGCCAAAAAAGTGAAAAAATTTTAACAAATATTTTATTTTAAATTCCAAGAATGTTCTTCTTTTACTGGAAACCCTTTTGGGAAATTTCATCTTTTTATTCCCCCTGCCTGAAATTGGCCCCCAAATTGCCCCCTTTTCCGACCCAATTTTAGTCCAAAATTAAAAAATGGGCGGTTTTTTTATCCCCAGCCCCATAAAAAAATGGGTTTAAAGTAGCTGGGTTTGGGGAAATTGGGGAAAAAAACGGTGTTGGGGGAAAATAGGGGGTAAAGGTCCTTAAAACTGCATTTTTTTATATTTCCTTTTGGCCCCTAATTTTATAATTTAATTTTCCCACCAAATTTCAACCCCCGGTTCCCACCATTGGGAAAAGGGTTTCCATACTAAGGAAAAATTTAAATTTTTTTTTTTCCAAAAATTTGCAACAAATTAAAATGCCCTTTTAGAAAGGGGGTTAACGTGAAAGGGTTAAGGATGGGGCCCCTTAAGGCTTTCACTTGGTTGTCAACATCCCCTTGGAGAAGAGCATTCCAATCGGTGGTGGCGAGCTCAGAGCAAAGGGCTGGCCAATTACCTCTTTCCCATAGCCAGGTTGTGCGTGTGGACTCCTCACCTCGTTCTGTTGGTATCTTAAGTGTGGTAAAAACAGCCTTGTGGTCAGATGATCCACGTAGCCGAGGGGTTGACAAGTGACTATGCCTTCTGCCAGATCACTCACTACTGGGACAAGGGAGGAGCCCGAGATGTGAGTAGGGAAATCAACAAAGTTTCTCATGTCAAATACTGCAAGAAGGTCATCAAAGTCCCTCTGTATAAGGTGTTGGTTGAGGTCACCAACAATTATGATATGTTGACAGTTGTGTTGTAGCAGAAGGGAGTCAATATTTTCCATTAGGAAGTTGATGGGGTCTGCATGTTGCCACCTAGGTCTGTACATTGCACATGCTAGTGCAGAGATACTAGTGTTTATGCAGAGCTTGAAGAAGAACATTTCAAGATGAGTAGGGGTGGCAACATCAATGTGGGCATGAACACTTTTAGAGAAGCACACAGCAACACCACCTCCTTGCCCTTGCCTGTCTCTTCTCATCCATGAGGTGTAGCCAGCAATTCTTGCAAAATTTTCTAGAGTCCTGTCATCCAAAAATGTTTCAACAACAGCTATCATGTCAGGACGTCGAGTATTCACAAAACTATGTGTAAGCTCTCCAATATTAGTAATGAAACCTCTAATGTTGGCCGACAGGATGCTGATAGACTGGCTCCTCATGATGTGGTCAGCTTGAGGTGGTGGGTGTGTAAGGCATGTAAGGTGCCTGCCCTTGAGAAAGATCTACGTTATTGACACTAGGAGTCGCTTACATAGATCTACGTTTTGAGCTCAACTGCCTTAGATAAGCTGTGAGTGATAAATTTTGGCCTAGACATGAAAGAATGGGTGTGTGCAGTGTGCGCACACATTATAAAAAAAAAAAAATTCCTGCCCTACACTATATATGCTGTGGAAAGTAAAACTTTGACTGTATGTATGGTACAAAATAGTGATTGGGGTGTTTTCTAGTATAGTTTTTATGGTTTTATTAACTGTTTCTTGGTATTATTTCATAGAATGGAAAATACACTATTGAAATAGATGGTTTTGCTTGGTTTCATGACTGGAAGTAGCTTGAAAATGGGCCCAAAGTAGCCGAAACATTCTACTTTTACCGATTTTCCTAAGGATGGGCAAGGCCCTCTTACAAGCTCCTGTCTGTTTTATGGGTTTATACTAAGTCCGATTCAATTAATGGGATGCCATAAAACATGACCAATGATTCCTGGTTATATTTTATCCATGAAGTATGGTAAATCTTAAAAAAAAATTTGTGTGATGAATTAAAAATGGAGGGCAAGTATAATATAGGTCCGAGGACATAACAGAAGAAATACTGCTTTAGTGCCTCTAATGTCTACATCATTTACTTTGCCTATTTTTTAAACTGTGTGTGTGTGTATACTCACCTAGTTGTGGTTGCAGGAGTCGAGTCACAGCTCCTGGCCCCACCTCTTCAACTGGCTGCTACTCAGTCAATCTTCCTGGTCTGTAAGCTTTATCATACCTCTTCTTAAAGCTATGTATGGATCCTGCCTCCACTACATCACTACCCAGGCTATTCCACTTCCTGACAACTCTGTGACTGAAGAAATACTTCCTAACATCCCTGTGATTCATCTGAGTCTTCAACTTCCAACTGTGACCCCTTGATGCTGTGTCCCATCTCTGGAACATCCTGTCTGTCCACCTTGTCTATACCTCTCAGTATTTTACGTGCCATTATCATATCCCCCATTTCTCCTGTCTTCCAGTGTTGTCAGGTCGATTTCCCTTAACCTCTCCTTGTAGGATAAACCCCTTAGCTCTGGCACTAGTCCTGTTGCAAACCTTAGCACTTTCTCAAGTTTCCTTACATGCTTGGCTAGGCGAGGGTTCTAAATTGGCACTGCATATTCCAATATCGGCCTAACGTACACAGCATACAGGGTCCTGAGTGAGTCCTTATTTAGATGTCGGAATGTTGTTCTTAGGTTTGCTAGGCGCTCGATGCTGCAGGAGTTCCCTGGTTGAGTGCACCTCAGGAGATGTCCCCGGTGTTATACACACCCCAAGTTTTTTCCCTTGAGGAGGTTTGAGGCTCTGACCCCCTAGACTGTATTTGTCTGTGGTTTTCTTTTTTCGCATCGCTATTGGGCCCGTGGGACGTGCTGGCAGAGCCCCCTGATTGAGTTGGTTTTTGCGCGTTTTGACGTGTCTTAGCTCTGTGAAGCCCTGTTTGCCGCTTCTAAATTGAAGAAAGGGATGCCCCCACACAACTTCCAAACAGCTTAAGGAAGATTGGGGTTTGGGAAGGTGGAGTTCGGCGACTGACCGAGGAAAACAAAAAGATTCGTATATCCTCCTTTTTGAGTCCTCAGGTAAAGAAGGGAAACTGGTAAATGGTGGACAGCAGGGAACAATTTGACGATCAAAAAGACGAATTTGGAAAAAGGTAGAAACGTGAAGAAAAGATGCCATGGAAACTGTTGTGGAAACATCTAATACATTTCATGCTCCCCCCAACGAATTGGGTCGATCCTGGGAATGTCACGACAACACATAAAGGGAAAGGGTAAAAATATTTTTTTGGGGGGATAGCAAGTTAGGTATATGGATAGGGTGTTCGCTTGAAGGACGGAGTGGGAGACAGAGTTTGCTTTCCTGGGGTGGATGGGGAAAATTTGTTAGCCGTCTGGATGACATCAGAGAGGTAATGGGAGCAATCTTTATCTGTCTCAGTGTGGAGGCAACGATGTGGCAGACGAGGGGAAGACCTGATTAGAGGTTAGGTCAGCAATAAAAAATTAGAATAAGGGGGGGAACCCCTGTATATGTGGTATTTGCCAAGGGACGATTTGGGAAAAATAAATGGTTGCCCAGGGAAATTGGTGCAATTGCTGGCTGGACAAATACTGTAAGGAAAAGCGGTAAAATCATTGAAAACGGGGACATCATTTTGGGCAGAAATGACTGTATGCCGGGGATGGGGGTTCACTTATCTAGTCTGGGGGGGGTGCACTGGGAACTGCAGTGGAGGGAGCATTAGGCTTTAAATTTGGGAATAGTTATTGGTATGGGTTTTGGCAGGAAAACAGGGAAATCCGTGTAGTAATATTACGAGTTTTAGGGGGGAAAATAACAACAGAACGAGGGAGATATTGAAAACCAAGGGGCTTTGGGGGAAGGCAGTAATAGGGTTTTGTAGAAAAACAAAATGGCAGGAAGGTAAAAAAGAAAGGAGATCTTTCAATGTTTATTATGCAAAAAACCGTAGTGCTAGGAATAAGATGGGCGAGTTAAGATTAGTTGCTAGTGAGGTAACTTGATGTATTTCCCTTTAAATGAGACTGGTTTAATTTAAAAAGTCGGGACATGCCCGCGGAATGTATATTTTAGGGGTTTAAATTGTTCAAGTAGATAAAGTACGGGAAGGGGGTGGGGGGGATTTATTTCCTGATCGTTGAACTGTTGCATAAAAACGGGGTTTTAAATCTGAAGTAACACATACAGAGTCTGTTTTGGGTAGAATTTTCAGAGGGCATGAAAAACTGATTTTAGGAGTGATATACCCTCCCCCCAACTTAGATAGGGACCAAGGGAGACTATTATGGGAGGAAATTGTTAAGGCCACAAGGCACGATAAGTAGTAATTCTAGGAGACTTAAACTTTAGTCAATTGATTGGAATTTCTTGACTGGGAATTTAGAATCATACGACTTCTTAGAAGTAGTTCAGGATTGTTTTTTGAAGCAGTTTGTGACAGAACCTACAAGGGGAAATAACCTGCTTGACTTAGTTATGGCAAACAATGAATCCCTTGTTAATAATTTAGAAATTTCAGAGGAACTGGGTGCTAGCGACCACAAATCAATTACATTTAGCATTGAATGGAAGTACAATAGTAGCGATAACTCAGTAACAGTCCCAGATTTTCGCTTAGCAGATTACGATGGGCTTAGAGAACACTTATCTGTTGACTGGGGTAATGAAGTGAGCTATCAATATGACAGTTTTCTGAACACTATACATGCTGCTCAAAGAATGTTTATCCCATATAAAGAAATTAGATCAAATAGAAATGACCCAAAATGGATGAATAATAGGCTCAAATATCTACTAGGGCATAAGAAAGGAATTTATAGGCGTATCAAAAGAGGTGAGGGTCATCTTATGAATCAGTATATTGACATTAAGAGGGACATTAAAAAGGGGATAAGAAAAGCTAAAAGGGACTATGAAATTAAAGTTGCTAGGGATTCTAAACTAACCCAAAAAGTTTTTTCCAGGTCTATAGAACAAAAGTTAGAGATAAGATAGGTCCCCTTAAAAATAACTATGGGCACCTTACTGACAAAGAGAATGAAATGTGCTCGATTTTTAATAATTATTTTCTCTCAGTTTTTACACAGGAAGACACTAACAATATTCCAGTAATTAATTTTTATAGTGGGCTAGAAGAAAAATTATGTAACATCACAGTCACTAGTGAAATGGTTGTGAAGCAGATAGACAGACTAAAGCAAAATAAGTCGCCGGGTCCCTGATGAGGTTTTTTCAAGGGTTCTTAAGGAATGCAAAATGGAACTCTGTGAACCATTAACTAATATTTTTAATTTATCTCTTCAAAACAGGTGTAGTGTCTGATATGTGGAAGATGGCTAATGTAATTCCTATTTTTAAAACAGGGGACAAGTCGTTACCGTCAAATTTACCGCCCAATAAGCCTGACCTCAATTGTAGGCAAATTACTAGAGTCAATTATAGCTGAGATTATAAGAAGCCATCTCGATAAGCATAGCTTGATTAATGATACTCAGCATGGATTCACAAGAGGCCGGTCTTGTCTAACTAATTTATTAACTTTCTTCAGTAAAGCTTTTGAGGCTGTTGACCACGATAAAGAACTTGATATTATTTACTTTTGATAGAGTTCCGCACCATAGACTGTTAAAGAAAGTGGCAGCTCATGGCATTGGGGGAAAAGTGCTCTCGTGGATCGAGTCATGGCTCATTGACAGGAAGCAGAGTGTGTCCATAAATGGGGTTAAATCCAAGTGGGGATCTGTAACAAGTGGCGTTCCACAGGGATCAGTCTTGGGCCCGTTGTTGTTTATAATATATATCAATGATCTTGATGAGGGAATTACTAGTGATATGAGCAAATTCACCGATGACACAAAGATAGGTAGGATAATTGATTCAAACGTAGATGTTATGGAACTTCAGGAGGATTTAAAAACAAACTCTATTCTTGGTCAGAAAAGTGGCAGATGCAGTTCAATGTAGATAAATGCAAGGTTCTGAAGCTTGGAGTGCCCATAACCCTAGTACTTATAAGTTAAATGATGTAGAACTTAGCCATACAGATTGCGAAAAGGACTTGGGGGTTATGGTGAGCAGCAACCTTAAACCAAGACAGCAATGCCTAAGCGTATGTAATAAGGCAAATAGATTACGGGGATTTATATCAAGAAGTGTAAGCAACAGAAGTCCAGAGGTCATACTGCAGCTTTATACATCATTAGTAAGGCCTCACCTAGATTATGCAGCTCAGTTCTGGTCTCCATATTACAGAATGGACATAAATTTGTTAAAAAAACATTCAGCGTAGGATGACTAAATTTAATACATAGCATTAGAAATCTTCCTTATGAAGAAAGATTGAAGACTCTTAAGTTACATTCACTTGTTAGACGAAGAATGAGGGGAGACCTGATCGAAGTGTATAAGTGGAAGATAGGTATTAATAAAGGGGATATTTAAAAAGGTCTTGAGGATGTCTCTCCAAGAGAGAACCCACAGGAAAAGGATTTAAATTAGATAAGTTTAGATTTAGAAAGGACATAGGAAAGTATTGGTTTGGAAATAGGGTAGTAGATGAGTGGAACAGTCTACCTAGTTGGGTTATTGAGGCTGGGACTTTGGGTAGTTTCAAATTTAGGTTGGATAAGTACATGAGTGGGAGGGGTTGGATTTGAGTGGGACTTTCACATCAGAGCTTATTTCTTGGGTGGCATTGAAAATTGGGTTGGGCAAATGTTTTGTTAGTGGGATGAATTGTAAAGGACCTGCCTGGTATGGGCCAACAGGCCTGCTGCAGTGTTCCTCCTTTCTTATGTTCTTATTCCCAATTTTCATGACTTTGCACTTGGTGGAGGATGAACTCCAGGAGCCAGTTGCTGAACCAGGCCTGCAGTCTGTCCAGATCCTTCTGTAGCCCAGCCTGGTCCTTGTCTGGTTTAATTCATCTCACACAAACAACCCGCACATAGAAGAGAGGAGCTTATGATGGCATTTCGGTCTGACTTGGACCTTTTACAAAGTCACACTAACAAGAAGGAGAACAGGATGGGTATATATAGGCAGGAGGTGGTGGTAGTAGTAGTAGTAGAAGTGGTGGTGGTATTAGAGTAGGTGGAAGGAAGTAGTAGTGGGGAGATAGTAAGAGTAGGAGGGGCCAGTCAAATACTAAGAAAGAGGAGCACTGTAAGGGAGCTGGTGCCCACAGAGGGTAAGAGCAAGAACACCGAGGGGGGGGAACCAATAAATAAGTAAATAAAGGAGGAACAAATACACAGGGCAGAAGACATCAGATTCTATTCCTTTCGTCACATCATTCACAAATACCAGAAACAGCACCAGTCCTAGGACTGATCCCTGTGGGACCCCGCTTGTTACAGGCACCTACTCTGACAT
>NC_069399.1:133648054-133755457 GCF_026875155.1 Cherax quadricarinatus | reverse complement strand
CCCACCTTCCCTTCTTGGTGACGGAATCCCCTCTAATCCAGACTCTCATTGCCTTTTTGACAGCAACTGATTTACTACACAAACTCTGATGATGATGTCTCTGGCACTCTTCTCAGCCCTTTTCGCCTTAATCTCTAGCTACCCTCTACCCCTGCACTAACCACCGCCTCGCAACACTTCATAACCTAATAATCATCCCCTTTCCCTCTCCTACCCATTACCCCTGCATCCTTCCCTGCCCTGCTGCGCTGTATAACTCCTGTGGTTTAGTGCTTCTTTCTGATAATAATAATAATCTGGTGTCAACTTCCTCAGTCACCTCTATAATTCTTTTGCAGTCCTCGCCTCCGAGGTCCCTATCTTGATGCCTAATACTGTTCTTGAATCTTCATCTTCTCACTCGCATGTTTCTATGTCTACACGACCTCGCACAACTAACACCTTCCCCTCGTCTCCTACTTATTGAAGTCTAGACCATCCCCAAATTTCAAACCTCCTCTTACCCCTCTTCACATAGCCTTTCCAAACATTTTTCCTTTCCAGTCTCTGCACCTAGTTCTTTATCTCTTACTAGTTTTGTTACGAGTGTAGAGGTTCATCCTCCCCCTCGTACAGTCCCCTCCTCTCCAGTCCCCCTCCCAAGTTTCTCTTTCCCAGTCTCCAATCTTCCCATCCCCCCCCCCCCCCATCCTTCTTTGGTATCTTCCATCACCTCTGATCTTTACTCACCCTTCCCCTCGTACCTCCGATGTCATACTACATGCAGTTTTCCTGCCTTCTGAAACACTTGACTATCTGTAGCGCTGTATAGCCCTTGTGGTTTAGAACTTCTTTTTGATTATAATAATAATAATAATTGACTATCTCTGAATATACTGAGGAGACAATCCATTGATAGACACTGACCCACCTCCCATCTCTTCTCATTCGTCTAAACCATCTGCATAGCTCAATTGTTTGTAGCATTCCAGTCCTTCACTGCTTACTCGTTTTCTCGTACCTCCACGTGTAGACTTTCGTACCCCTACTAGTCCGTAGACACCTACTGCTTCACATTCTCGATATACTTTTCTCGCAAATCGTGGCTTATTTATAATGAAGATCCGAGGCCTTGGGTAATCACAGTGAGCTACAGGTGTTGCTTTCCCAGTTTTCCCGTTTGTGTGTCTTTACAAGAACCTAAATTACGTTCTGCTGTTATCCATCCCATCTCGACTGTTTTATTACATTCATCTGATTCTTATCACGATGGAACTTTTAATGAAAGCTCGCTTCTTGTGCGCACTGGTATACCATACCATCAGATCTTTATTCATACTTCGCTGTATACACAATAGCCTGCATCTACTTGAAAAAGTGGAATACAGTATGTTCCCCTTCTCGAGCTTATCTATCCCAGATGTGTTTCTTGTTTCTTCTTTACTGCCACCTGTTCTGTTATTAGGTGATTTTAAATGCTCATCATTTCCTCTGAGGGGGTCCCACTGTGATTTGTGGCAATCGGGGCTCTTCTCACTTCTCTTCCCCTCCATTTTTTAAATACGGAAACTCCCACCCATTTTAAAACCCTCGACTCAACCCTCGTTTGAAATTGATATCCCTCTCTGTTCCGCTTAAACCCTGCACTTGCCCTTAAACCCTGGCTGTCCCCCCCAAATTTTAAACTGATGATAAATTTCCAAACCTCCTTCCCATTATTTTCCTCACCCTTCTCGAAACCCATGTTGGGAAATTTGAACACATAATTGGGATCTGTATTTGCCCATACTGCTTTTAAAAAAGGAACCCTTTGTCTTCAAACTGACGAGTTGTTACACTTTTTTTCCACCTCTTTTTAAAAAACCACACTTTACATTCTATACCTCAAAACCTTGAGAAAGCATTCTCAGAAATGAAATGCCTTGGTGGCTCCTGCTTGTGCTTGGGGCCAGAAAAGTTTGAAACGTGGGGGCGGGGGAAACCACAGAAACATGTCATCTGGAACAAAATTTGCATTTGCCAGGAAGTTTGGGTTTTTTACCATTATTTTTTTGCTTCCTCATGAGTCATTTGGTTAAAAGGCAAAAAACGAGTGGAAAATTCTTCCCAGACCCCTCTCCCATTTCCAAATTCCGGTAAACAGAGTTGAAAACCCCTCTTGATGTTCCCATGAAACAAAATCATTTTTCCCAAAAATTTTTAACAGGGCTCCACAAATGCCCCTTTTTTGGGTTTCCCTCCAAGCCTGCCAGATTTAACTGCCCTTTAATTTTTCCCTTTTACAAAGACCCCTAAAAAGTACCTTAAACATTTCTAGAACTAAGCCCCCACACTTTCCCACTTGCCGATCGGGGCAGCGGGGCCCAAACCCAAACCCCAATTTCTTTCTTGCATCCATCACCCTTTACAGTCCTTTTTACAATTTTTTCAATCTTTTTTGGTCTCGGGTTCAAATCCCAGCTGTGGAAATCTGCCTATTCTCCCTTTTTCGAAAACCATGTATGACGTACTTCAGGATGTGATCCCCTTGCACAATCTTTTCCTTTGCCTTACCAGGGGGCATTTTGGGCAAAGGATGGAACGCAAAGAAAAAAAATGTTTGATATGGTTTTTAAGAGAGAAAGTCCCCCCCTTTCCCTCCCTGCCCATTAGGGCTTTTGTAAAGACCACTCTAGTAATTGACCCCTTAAAAAAGGTATTTTTCCCTGACTTAAAAAGGCCTTCACCCCTCCTCTAATAATTTTTTTGACTAAGACAATTTCCCCTTTAAAAAGTCACAAAGGGGTCCCCAGAACTAGGGTGTAAAATGACGGGCCAGCAAAACTTTTTGGTCACAAGGATCACACAGTCCGGGTTTTTTTCAATAAAGAAATTAAAAGAACAATCTCAAGAAATCGCTCGTGTGGGCGGGGGCTTGGGGTTGGCGTTACTAAAACAGGGGGAAACCCAAATTTTAAAAAACTTAATCTTTTTCCGGGAGCTGGGTTTCAAAATTAAAAATTTTTGAAAAGCAAAGAAATATTCCCATAAAAATTTAATGGAAATACAATTAACTTTTCCAGAAACCAAAAATTTTAAAAAAAAAAAAAAAAAAAAAACTTTTTATGAGTTTAAATTGTTTTACATCCACAACAAATAGTGTACAATTTGCTTTAAAAAATTTTAAAAAAACAATAAAAAAACATTTTTTACTTACCGTTATTGAAATTGGTAATCTTTTGGAAGATAGGGGGGAGGAGAGAGGGAGTTGGGTTAGTTTTTTTGGAATGGAATCCCCTTTCTATAAGGATTTTGGTATCAAAGCCCTCTCGGGGGTTAATTCCCTTCTCTGTCTTTTAATCCCACTGGGACCCTGAGGTCCTGACTCCTGTCCGCAAAATAATCCACAGTCCCCTGTTTCGGCCCCTTAAAGTTTCCCCTAAAATTGGGACAGGTTTTGGTGTCACTGAACTTGTTGCAAAGATGGCTTTTTTCAGCTTGCTCAGGGTGGATTTCCCCAAAAAATTTTGGACGTTTTTCCACTTGGCGAAAATCTCCTTAATCTTGAATCTGCATGCAATTTCCCTTGTTTTTTTCAAAAATAACTCCTGAAACACTACCCCTCCCTCTCTTTTTCCTTGACCCACACCGCAACAATTCTCAACCTGATTTTTGTCTGGGGTTTTTTTGGGGTTAGCATTTTAAAACCCCTTTTGCAACACGCTTCCTTGATTTCTTTCTTTGCCAGGATAGAAGCGGGGTCGACTTTTTTTTTTTCCCATACTCCTGGAAGCCAAGTTTCACACCACTTCATACTTCTGATTTTTTTTTTTTTAAAATCTTGGTTTTTTCCCTTTTTTTAAACCACAGGGTCCATAGAAATTTCCTTTTGGGGCCCCATGGTGCTTTTTTCCAGTCCAAAAACACAAACACAATGAATTAATGTAAAATGTTTGAATGAATTTCAGGTTGTTTCACTCAAGCCAAAAACCAATGGCTCACGGACCGCATGGGGACGGGAAGACGGGCTGGGGACGGGTCCGGTACCCCGCGTTCGATAAGGGGAAAAGTTGGTTCGAAAAAAGCAGTTGATTTTTGAAGAGTTCGGTAATGATGCTTCGAAATTTGAGGTTTCCCCTGTATTATTTTTATGGAATCCAGGGGGGCCCCTAACATTTTTTTTCATCTCCCCCTTCCCCCAAGAGTGATGCTTGAGATAAATGCTTTTTTCCTTTGATCAAAATGATTACCTCCCAATCTCCCCGGGTTTGAGGATTCTACATGTTTAATCAAATCCCCACCTTCAGTGCAGACTGACAAAATTTAAACTTTTCTGCCCGGAAAAATTTTACCCCTTAAATAAACCTTTAAAAAATAACGTACGAAAACACCCAAAGTTTAGCATTTTATTCTTTAATCAATGCAGCAACCCGTCCCCGGGGCCCCAAAAGAGGGGGGTCCTTGATGCATTTGAAAGGGCCTTAAAAACCAAAGAATTGGACCCCCCCCCCCCCCTTCAAATCCAATTTTTTTTTCCTCTTCCCCCAAGGCTGTATGACCTCTTGGGTTTAGCTCTCCCTTTACCCCATATGTTTTAAACATAATGGGGTGGGGCTTAAGTATCCTTAGGAATGGTTCTGATATAAGGGTTAACTGTCATCCACGTAGGTTCTCCAGCACATCTACCCATCTAAGGCACATTATTATAACAGTACAGATTAGACATTTCTGTATTAAGTAAACGTCTTGAAAATAACATTTCCAAAAAATAAAACCCCTGAGCTAAAGTATTCTTCCCCTAACCCTTTAAAAACTTTCTAAAGTTTTAAATAATTTAAGACTGCCCAATATTTGATAATCAAATTCAAACTTAAATTATTTCAATTTCATTTTTGCACATTGCTGATGATTTTCAACCATTTCCCCATTTTTTTTAAAACTTACAAGTCTTTGCTCATTTTTTTTAAAATGATAAATTGTTATACTTCATATTGTAAACTTTTTTTTAACTGGTTCTAATTGAATACGTACTTTTAAAAAACACATCAAAACGTAATTATTCTAAACTAAACTGCCTACTAGATTATTCATCATACAGCATTACCTAATACAATGCTCGCTCTTTTTTCTCATTGTTTACCTAATGACCAAAGAAGTGTTTTTACCTTATTTCAGTTAATTTTAAATTTTCCCCCAAAGCTCGCATACAAAGGGCTTTTTTGGATGCACACCCAACATTAATTCCCCTTTTTTTCAAAACCCTGTATATGTCAAAAAAACATATTATTTTTTTTTAAAGGACGAAAAAGTATCTTCAACTTTTCCATTTTTTTACAGATATTAACATTTATACACATATATAAATAATATAAAGGGGCTATGCCAAGGATGGCAAGTATGCGTGCCCCAGACATGTCAAAAAACATTCATTGTCAATATTTTAAAACTCCCCCAAACATAAAAGCTGCCAATTCATGTTAATATTATACAGTTATTTAACTTAAATTAGTAAGGCATTGGGAAGCCTGAAATTTTTCAAAATTTTAGGTTTTAATTTGTTAAACAAATTATGTTTTAAAAAACAAATCACAGGGTTTCTTTGATATTAAATTATAAATAAACTAACTCCAGCAAAAAACCTTTTCATAAAATATCAAAATTTGTTTAACATAAAAAAATGGGAAAGGACGCAACCATAAGATTCAAATACAAAATTAATGTTGCCCTGATGCACTGGCATCAAAATGTTCAGGTTTTTTCCTGGCCCCAAAACATTTTCATAACTCTAACTGACTAAAACACTGATGCAGTCACACTGGGGCACACATACTGCAAGGAAATATCACAATCAAAACTTTTTGGGCCCTCATAGGTGCCTCATCTTGCCAAATTGTAGTAAAAGTTTACAAGTGGTTCCTTTTAACATTTGTAGTATCAAAAATAGTAGTTTCTCTTTAACCCACACAACTGGGATACCTGATGAAATTAATCAAAATAGCTTTAAATTTAAAATTTCATCCCAAAAATAAAAAAAAAATAAACAAGGTGTAGCAAGCCCTCCAAATTTTTGAAAAACACATTAAAGAAAAATAAATTTAAATTGAAAGAAAACAGGTACCTTGGAATTTCAGTAATACTATATTATTCTGGGGGTCATACAGCACATGGGACGTAAAAGGCAATCAGGTTAGTTCCAAGGAAAAAAAAAAAAAGATACATCACTTCCTTAGATCAAGAGCCCTTCACCAGCATCAAGGCACCTCCTGGAGGGAGTTAGAATATGAAGAAAGGGTTCATCAAAACCAATTGCATTTCATTTCCAGTAAGAACTTTAAATAATTGGTTAAAGGCTTGAACAGTATATAAGAAACACTTGGTTAAGCATAATTCTTAGCCTTTCCTTTTACACCTTGATAAGAATGAAAAGTTTGACAAGTTAGTCAACTTCAGGTTCTGTACAAAACTAATGTTTCACATTTGGTATTCTAAATTACTGCATTTGCATTTTGCAATTAATTTTCTAAAGTTTTAAATCAATTTCACAGCCTTTGCATTATTTGCTTTTTTTTTTTTCCACAGTCTTGTAAACAAATATTTAATACTAGAATTCTCATCAAGTTTTTTGCATCATGATGCTGGCAGCTTTAATAAAGACTGTGCCTCACCAACAATAGACAGTGTCACTGTACAGTTAGTTCTATTTCATCTTTATTCAGTAGTGACATTAAGCACTATAGTGGCACTTTGAACTTAACCTAAGTCCACTGTTGGAAACCCTGTACACTGTACTGAAGACACTACAATGAATAAGCTGGGTGTGCCCTTGAGCAAAAATAAAATAGGGATTCCAGTTAATATATAGGTATGTTTTTGAAATCTCTAGTCCTATTAGCTTGCTCAATGCCTGAAAAGTACACACCAAACATAATATTTCCTGTATGGATTAACTACAACCACCCCATATGACGTATATTACTTACCTTTGATGAAAGTTTTTCCTGCACCACTGGGTCCAGTGATTCTACAGAATTATGCACTGTATCTTGCTCATGCAAATATAGACTTACTGTACAACAAATCTTATATACGACTTCATAATCAACATGTACTCTTCCTGCCTAGGTAGCTAGCTAGTAATCAGTGACAGGCAATCAAAGAAAATATCCCACCACTAAGCAACTCCTGAGTCCTATCAACCAAGCCAGTGTGCTACATATTAATCTTCCTAATCACTTACTGCAATGGTAACATATTCAAAGAAAAGGAGAATAATGAAGGGGTCATCAAACCTACTGTGGAGTATTATAAAAACAAACACTAAACCTGAGCGAGTCGTGTAGCAATGCACTGGGAGGGGGGGCATCTATAAGGGGTTCGAGAAGTGATGGGTTAGTCCAAGTACAAAATTACACAGCTGATGTATAAATCAAGTTCATTGAAGGTGGAACCTTGAGAGACTAGGGTAGTTAGAGTGCATCAAGGTGTTGAAAGTTAAGACTGTGCTATCTGATAGATAGCACAATCAGTTACGAGTTAATTTGTTGTCAGTACAACCTGGTAGTCCTCAGAGGACCCAAACAGTTCTCCATGAGGTTTCCAGCGCAAGTCTTGTGTTACAGAATACCGTTTACCATAACTAACAGCAATGAAGAGAAGATGGTCAGACCTAACTGCAGTATATTAAATACTTTATTGGTTACCAACTCAATTCTGAGGAGTTATCAGGAAAGGGAAGTGGTGTCATAAATGAACCTGCAAATTAACAAGCCAAGTCAAAGTTGGTATAACAAGTTACAATTAAAAAGTGTCTTCACTGAGATAGGGCTTTCATAAAACAAGAAGTATACAAATACAACATGCAACAGTTAGTAGTAGTAGGTTCACTGGAACTGTCCCGGCCTGGGTCTTGTCCAGATGGTGACCCAACGGTGCAAGTTAGGTCACGCTATGCACAAGTCGTATGTTTTACTACTTGTCAGTGTATTGTATGCTATTAATATGATAAAAAAAAAATATGAAAAATCAGGGGGTCTGATGATATCAATGCAATATATATCATATTACACCTACCACTATCACCCTATGTATTCACCAGATGGGTTAACTGTTTAGTAGTGGCACAGGATGTGTTACATCTATTGTTTTACAAATGCATAAAAAATATTGAGAAGTATCAATTTTTATTGCAAGGCTAAAAGGTTGCAGTGGTCCTTAGTATGTTGCAACCTTTCCAGGCTGCAGATTTGGTCATTAAATGAGCGAGGCAGTTAAGTGGGGAAATGATCCTAGGGTTTTTGTCATTAGAAATTATGTCATGCAAATAGTCATTAACCCTTTCAAGGTCAGTCCCGTTGTATCACTACTTTAAAGCCAGTGTCAGTCCTGTAATCCACCAAAATTCTAGTGGCTTCAAATCTTCTGGGACAAAGCTGGTAGGCCTACATGTGAGAATGTGTGGGGGGGATCAGTGTATGCAGTATAAAAAAAATTCCTGAAGTACGCAGTGTTTTTGGTTTAAAACAGCGACTTTGCGGTGAATTTTCATGTGGTATTTATGGTTGTATTCTCATTTTCTTGGTCTCATTTGATAAAATGAAAGATATATTACAGAAATAGAGATAACTTTGAATTGTTTACAGACTAAAAGCAGCTTGAAATTGAGCTCAAAGTAGCAGAAATGTTCGATTTTGCCAACCTTCAAGAGTAGACAAATCACATCACGTGTCCAATACACGTTAACTGGCTGATCTAATATGCATTCACAAATGCGCTGATATTTATACAATTATGCAGTATTCTGAATAACAGTAAATCTTCTAGTTTTTGTGTGAATAAAAATTAAAAATGAAAAGAAAGTGTAATATATTATAATAATCAAAGAAAGTGCTAAACCGACAAGGGTCATGCAGCGCTGCAAGGCAGAAAATAAGAGCCGGGGCTATAAACAGCTAGGTGGAGAGGGGATCAGAGGTGAGGGGAGAAAAGGGCTGGAAGGGATGCTAAGGGCTATATGTCAAAGTTCATACAGCAAAGCAGTTGCTAACAAAGTCAAAAAGTGATCTCGTAAATCAAAGGCAGGCCATCTGCAAGAAGGAAAGATAAGGCAAGAGCAGGAGGGTGGCGGTATCATTGGAGATAAATCCTGCGAGCTCGCTGGTAAACCAGGCAATCCACAAGAAAGGGAAGAACCGAAATAAGGACCTGACAAACCTCAGAGGAATAAGGTGTTGTTCCATGAGATACCCATGGGTAAGGCGGGTATGGCCAATGCGGAGACGGGAGAGCACAGTCTCCCAAGTACAGCAACGGTGGTAAAAAGATGGCCACAAACCTAAAAGCAGTTTAATAGAGTGCAATTTGTTATGGTGCATGTTTGACTGCCATTGTTGCCAATGGCTGCGAAGACGGGCAGAGATGACTGAAATGATCACTGAATGGAATATGTACCTCTACTGGAAACCGGAAGATCATGTACTGCTGACCTCGAAGCAGCATCTGCCTGTTCATTTCCCTGCACATCAACATGTCCAAGGACCCAACAGAAAACGACGCCTTTGTTTTTGCTAACCACAAGGCACAACCATAGTTAAATAAAACATACAAGGGAAGCAACTGGAGAAAAGGGACCGGAGTGAGTGAAGATGAAGAGAAAACAGCTGGAGTAAGCAGGAACACCGAACAAATAATGGGCCTCTACTAACATCTGGGGACCTACCTATATGCAGAAGGAACATGAAGGTCATAAGCGTGGAAAAAGTAACGGAGACAATGGCATCACGCGATCAGCTAAGGAAGGAACATTTGCCTGTGCATAGAGGCTTTCAACAGGGGATGAACAAAAGGCACCAAGGCATAAATGTAGACCCTGATGATGAAGGGGATCTAACTCAGAAAGAGTTGTAGGAGAAGCTACAGAATAGACTTGGTTGCTATAATCCAGCTTGGAAAAAGACTAGGGTGGAATGCAAACAGAGTTTGGCGATCTGATCCTCATGAACGATGTGCAAGAATTTTAAGGAGATTCAGCCGACCATGGCAAGCTGCCTTCACTTTGGAAATGTAAGGTTTCCAGTCAACCGGTGATCAAAAAAGGCCAAGACACTTGACCGTATCACATCCTGGAATATGGGAGCCGTTGTAATACAATGGAATATCAGGGTAAGAGGACATCTAGTGAAGGTAATGAAATGGGTTTTTGTACTAGAAATTTAAATCCTGAGAAGTGCCCAATGGTTAACTCAATCACATCCTGAAGGGAGGCTGCTACCAGTCGACAGACAGTGCCTGTGTAAGCTATAGCGAAGTCATCCAGAAAGTGACAACCAAATATGCGATGGAAGAATGGAAGGTAGGTCATTTATGCCAAGAGAAAAAGGGTTGTGTAAGGACACAATTTGTGGGACTCCCTCAGCCCGAACAAAGTCTGAGGAAGCGAGGGAACAACAGACATGAAAATGTCTGTCAGATAAGAAAGGAGCATGGAAGGTTGGGAGATTACCATGAAGGCCTAAGGAGTGGGCTTGAACTAAAATGTTATACCTCCAAGTGGTGTCACATGCTTTCTCAAGATCAAGAGAGATGCTAGGGTGGAGTGTTTGTTTTGCAAAGGCATTTCGCACATACGTATTAAGTGGGGAAGGGGGCCAAAGTAGAGCGGCCCTTGCGAAAGCCATAATTTTTGGAGAGAAAGACTGTTGCGGTTTCCAAATACCATATCAAACGTTTTATCATCAATTATTCATCACCTTACAGACTACACTGGTCAGAGCAATGGGACGATAGTGAGAGGTATCAAGCCCCAAGGTGCCTGGCTTATACACAAATAACCCGCTCAGAGGAAAGAGGAGCTTACAAAAATGTTTTGGTCCAACTTGGACCATTTACAAAGTCACACTTTGTAAATGGTTTCCCCTTCAGACCGAAACATTGTCGTAAGCTCCTCTTCCTATGTGCGGGTTATTTGTGAATTGTTTTTTAGTCATGGTATTGTGCCTTTTTATTTATGTATGTGCCTGGGTTGCAAACCGTAGGACAATGGCAGATTTTCATTATAGAGGGAGAACCTCTCACGTTCAAATAAGACTGAAAAGATGCAAAAGTACTGTAAGGACTGTAGAATGCAGATGTTGTAGCATATTGATATGAATATCATCAGGCCCAGCTGCTGATGACTGGCAAGTGGAAAGCGTGGACTCTAGCTTGACGAGAGTGAAAGGTACGTTATACAGCTCCATTCCATTAGAGGAAAAATCCAAGGGCAATTGCTCCTTGGTAGACGTACAAAATGAGGGTCAAGATAATTCCCGATTTCCGTGGCAACTTCAAGGGGTTCCACAACACTAACACCAGCAAACTGCAAAACGAGAGCTGGGTCTGGAGTGTACTTGCCACATAACTTCTGTACTTTCTTCCAAACCGCACACATAGGGTAAGACACAGCCTTGCCAACAAGAGCATTTAGCGTTGCGTATGACGAGGCGAGTGACTGCCCTTGCCCACTTATAATTCCAAAAGATGATCCGAGGTCAGATTATATCGATAACGGCCCTACGCAGCAGGTTTCAAGTGCACTGCATGGGCACACAGCAGGAGACCGCCAAGGCACACATGTCTGAGAATGCCTGCCTGAGGTTAGAGGAATAGAATGTGACGCTGCAGTCAAAACTAAGGTCGAAAACTGGTGCACCATCTCATCACTAGAGAATGAAGGAGGGTCCCTACAAAAGGCGGTAGGATGAGAGTATAAGTCTCAATTTGCTCGTTTAAATTGCCAACGGGGGCTACGAGGAGGTCGGGAATACGTAGAAGAAGTAAGAAGAATAGGAAAATGATCACTGTTGTGCAAATCTGGGAGAACAGACCAAGTGTAATCAAGTGCAATTGATTAGAAGCGGATAGAAAAATCAATGCAAGACGGAGACTGAGTGTGAGAGTCAAAATGGGTGGGAGCACCTGTATTTAAAACATGAAGAAGAAGAGAAGTGAGACAAGTCTCCAACTGATCACCATGAGAGTCACAGTGGGACCCTTCCCAAAGATGATGGTGAGCATTAAAATCATCTAACAAGAAGGGCGGCGGTAGAGATCAAGAACGCAATATCCGAGATAAAAAGAGCAAAATGTATATCATATAGAGAATAAACCGTATACCATCTGTGCAAATAAATAAGGGCTGCAGTATAATGAAGCAGAGAATGAACAAAGACCTGTTGATATGGTATATGAACGCGCACAAGCAGCGCACTCTCATTAAATGATTCATCAGGCAAGGGATCAGAAGAATGCAACAGCACGTAGCCCGAAACAGGACAAATAATAAACGAATTTTGGGCTCTTGTAACCCGACACATACTGGGGGAAAGCAACACCTGGAGCTCTCCCCGATTATCCGATGCCACAAATATTCCAGTGTAAATAAGTCATTATTCACTAAGACAGGTATGCTAATAATAAGAAGCAATAAAATCTATGGGCTATTAGGGTCAGTGAAGTCAATGTGTGGAGGCAATGGAAAGTGTGTAAGCAAGGAGGAATCAGAATGCTATGAAGGGAAAGATTGCTGCAAGGGTCGTGAAAAATAAGAAGGGGTAGGAGGCACTGGTGTCCAAGAGTTTCGTCTCCGCAACATAGTTGGAGATAGCGTCAAGTGTCCAGCAGATAAGGAAGATGTAACCATGACTTTCAGAGACAGGTGAGGTAGAGCAACAGATCATAGAGACTATGGAGGAACCAAAGAGGTCGTGAGG
Source organism: Cherax quadricarinatus (assembly GCF_026875155.1). Classification (NCBI taxonomy): domain Eukaryota; kingdom Metazoa; phylum Arthropoda; class Malacostraca; order Decapoda; family Parastacidae; genus Cherax; species Cherax quadricarinatus. The sequence goes on along the minus strand of NC_069399.1, from coordinate 133,742,753 downwards.
GAGGGAGTATGAACCTGAGAGATGTGCTGGCAGGGACAGAAGGCTGCAGGGAATAGGTAGAGCGGAGTTAGGAAGGTAACGAGGAAGAAGCGGGGGGGGGGGGGGGGGGGAAAGAGAGAAGGAGAGAGAAAGAAGAGAGAGATAGAGAGGATAGAGAGAGAGAGATGGAGAGAGAGAGAAGAGAGAGAGAGTAGAGAGAGAGAGAGAGAGAGTGAGAGAGAGAGAGAGTAGAGAGGAGATGAGAGAGAAGGAGGAAGATAGAGAGAGATAGAGAGATAGAGATAGAGATAGAGAGAGATAGAGATGAGATAGAGAAGAAGAGAGAGATAGAGAGAGGAGATAGAGAGAGAAGAGGATGAGATAGGAGAGATGAGAGAGAGGAGAGAGAGGAGTAGAGAGAGAGAGTGAGAGAGAGAGAGATAGAGAGAGATAAGAGAGATAGATGAGAGAGAGAAGAGAGAGAGAGAGAGAGAGAGAAGAGAGAAGAGAGAGAGAAGAGATAGAGATAGAGAATGAGATAGATGAGAGAGAGAGAGAGAGAGTATGAACCTCCATCTCCGTGTGAAAGTTAGAAAGGGGGGCGAGAGCTAGGCACCGAGGCTAAAAAGGAAAACTGCTGGGGAAATTTGTAAGCACTGGAGGAATGCGAAGAGCTGGGCTTATGAGAAGGTTCAGCTTCGCAGGTGATAGGCGCAGAGACGATGCAGGTGTGTGAGGTTTTGCAGAAATGAGAAATTAGCGGGCGAGAAGTAGAGGCAGGAGTAGGTAAGGAAGGGGGGGGTTTCAGAGGGTAAAACTGCAAAATTAGAGATGGGGGTGACCTGGAAGACACGCCCACTGGCAGAGCTGGTAGGACAAGGGACCGCCAAGGTTGGAGGTCTCCTAGCTACTTGTGAATAAGGGATACGAGGAAGATTCCTTGAAGGCAGAGTCAAGGGACAGCCCACAGCATAAGTAAGGCCTTCGCTCTCCTTAAGACAACGGATTTTGGTTCATTTCGAATTTGAAAAAGAATGATTATCATTGCAACTGAGACAAGTGGGGGGGGAAGCTGCAAGATGTATTGGCATGATCTGCGGCACCGCAGAGCAGGCAAATCTGCCGCAGATCTGTAGTATTTAGCGGGGTGTCCAAAGCGATAGCAATTTCGACACTGTTGGGGATTAGGGACCACTTTACGGACCTCTAGGCAATGGCCCCAGATATAAATGGAGGATGGGAGTTCATGGCAGTTGAAGGTTAAAGAGGCGATGTTACTGGGAAAGCACCTCCACCTAAGAGTGGGCAGGACATACGTACCCACTTTGAGAATAGGAAGGTCCTGAAGGGCTAACTGCTCCAAAAATCATCACCGCAAGACAGAAAATCACTCTGTACAATGGTACGCAGAAAAACCACCATACCACTGCAAGAACTTAGAGTAGTGTGCTTAAAAAACTGTGACAGGAATGTTTTCAGTGGAAGTAATATGGGAGAGATAAGCTTGTTCTGATTCTGAACTATAACAATGTGCACAATGCTTCAAAGAGCGTGAAAATATATTTTTTGCCAATGTATGTAAGAGAGTTTTTCCCAATAATATTGTCAGAAAGAGGACCCAGTTGGAGAGGGTCGGTTGTAGGGAAAAGAATTTAGTCCATGCGTACTTGTAAACATGGTTGCATAAAGGATAGTGGGTATCGTGTAGGTCATTTTTAGGTAGAAAGAGAAGAAATCGAAGAACTGTCGTCAGTAGATGGTCTGGGATGTTTAGTAGTAGCACCGCGGGCACCCAACCTGAGGTAGGTGGGTGATCAGAAAACCGACACACCGTTTTTTGGGGGAAACCGGACGCATAGTTAAAGGTGTACAAGAGGCAGAGGCACTTAAAACGGGCAGAGCCCCAGCACCTGGAGCAGGTGACAAAGTGTCACCACAGAAGGTACAGGGGGTATGGGAAGAGTCTAGGAATGGTCTAATAACGAAGCCCGGTCAGAACAGGATGCAGGAACAGAAAGGGGCCTGGAAAAGGGGGAGGGTTATCACAGAATGAAGATAGTGGTTTCTTTTCTCATTATTATTTTTAAGAAAAAAAAGAACAAGAGGGACAGTCCCTAGAAGGCACGAAAGGGCTATAAGTTTTCCCCCCCCATTCGAGAGGACCTCGAGCCCCGCAAATACTGGGAGATGCAGCGTGGAACCTGTGCCATGTCCTACCCCTTTACACCAGTAAACTAGCACTCCCGGGATAGCAACCTCACATCTACTGAGCCACCCCTTTGGGGAACAAAAGAGAGGGCGGTTGGAATCCACCACAAAAGCATACCTCCATCGGCTGTCACCTCTCAGAAACCGACAGGCAGCTATGGAGTTACACCCCTCATCTGTAGGACGCCCTGCCCTATTCTCAGAAAATCCAGGTAGGGAGCAGGGGACCTCCAGACAATCCAGATTTCCCCAGCAAAAATACACCACACCCGAGGAACCTCATTAAAGCGGGAAAACCCCGGCACACTTCCCCCTACCTAGAAACCGTAATGTCAGAGGGGAGGACCCCAGAGGCTACAAATGGGATGGGGAAAAGGGGAGGATAAAAAGGGGGGATGGAGAGGATGGGATAGATAAGGGAGGATATGGGGGGTAATTAGTTCAGTCTGAGGAAGACCAAAAGGTTTTAGTTCCTTAGACCAATAGCCTCTTCACCACTACAAGGAGCCCCCCCTTTAAGAGGAGGATATCAGCAAAAAAAATCTAGTATTCCCACTACTTTGAGCTCAATTTCAAGCTACTTTTGGTCCCGAGACCAATCAAAATCATCTCTTTCAGTAGTAAATATTTCACTATCAAATGATACCCAAAAAATGCCAATTTAAAAACCCTAAAAACTATCCAAGGAAAACACCTCAAGAGCCCCCTTTTAAACCACACGTCACAGTTTTGATTTTCATATCGCACGGGTGTGTGAGGCGGGGTTTTTTTTTTTTTTTTTTTTTTTTTTTTTTGTACTGTGCCCACGCGCCACACAGGCCCATTCTCTATACCTAGGCCAAAATTTACCAGTCACAGCTTATCTAAGTGAAAAGAGCTCTTGACGTAGAACTAGGCGAGGGGACCCTGGGCTCAATGGACATCGTTCTATTGATTGCCACTGAAAGGGTTAAATCACAGAAGTCTAGTTATCCAGTGGTATGACTAATATAGTTACCAAACCCCTGTGCAGGATGTAGGAGTGGCAAACATGAGTTAGATAATGAGCAGTTCAGGTAATTAGTATGCTGGCTTGATGACAGGATTCACAGGCTACCTAGTGGAATTTGCACTTCATTGTTGTAAACGGCTGGCTAGGAAGGCACAGTAAACATTGATTATGAGTGCAATACATGATGAAGCATTGTATGGCTATATTTTTGTGAGCCTGAGACAATGAGAATGTGTCATTTATTGGATACCCAGGTGGCACAAGAACTTTTTTCATGATATAAAAAATACATTGAGCCAAATACTATCAGACATTAAGGTTGCTTGCTATATTTTTTTAATAAAAGAGTACTTCAACCCAAAATGGAGTATATATAAGCCCAAAAATTTACATCCTTAAACCAATCACATAGTAATACATGGCAACCTATAATCTTTGCATGGATGCACTAGAATCATTTCTACAACTATAGGCTTTACATTTGCTATAAAATGTTGTATTGGGCCTACTTGCTCAGCTCAATCAAACCTTATTTAGAAGACAAAGCAAATGTAGTTTTCCACATAACTAGTGTTTAAAAGGGTAATTAGTTAAATGTCAAGATGTATCTTAACCATAGCTTTGGTTTGATGGTCAGTGAAGTGTGATTAAATAAGTCCTTTCTAATAATCTATTTCTTTATACATCATATATTCATAAAATTAAAAGTTATAATACAGTTTAGAACTTATAATACTCATATGAACTACCCTTAATTCAAGTAACAGATATAAATATTTGAAAACAAACAAAAATGAACAGGGAAGTATAATAATCATAAGGCTTGTTGAGCACAGCAATGACTAGCACACCTGGAATTTAAAATTCCCCCCACTCTTTTCAACAGCAATAATCCAAGATTTCCATTTCTATATACTTGACATGGGGTAACTCCTTTTAACAGAAAAACTAAAAACACGGCCTATCTTATGTCATAAACACATTGGTTGGATAAATGTCCCTAATCAAGTTTAATTAACAAAGTGCTACAAGAATAGTATACTGATACACTAACCACAGCATGAGTCCTGAAATCTTGGTCATGAACCAGCACATCAAGAGCCACTTTAGCATTATTCTGCAAAAAAAATTGTAAGTTTCATGGTAGGCAGAGAAAAAAACAGCCACACCTGGAGGTTTCAGACATCACTAGAGCAACTACAACCCCAAAATCAAAATTCTTAACTGGTGTTCCTACCTAGATCAATTTTCTCTCTCTCTCCTCAGTATTATACGATGGTTCATAGACTCAAACTCGAAAGTTGCACAATCAATGCAGAAGAACTGCTGTGACAAACTGTGTTGAGGAACCTTACATAATGGCTACCAATATCTAGCATAATTTTTTTTAGTGACAAGTTCATAACACAAAAAAAATGACCCTAACAGATCATTATCATTCAAAAATAGTTTATTTTACAATAACTTCATTGCCCCAACAAATATTTACAAAATTACCAAATTTGCTTGTAATCTCAAAAAATAATCTTCCTATTTCTTTACAGTTCATTAAATCAACATCTAAGCAGACTTCACCAGAATGCTTGGGGTAACACACCTTCAACCAAAAATACACCCCGAAAATTACATGTACATATATATATATATAATATACATATATATCTAAAATATAATATGTGAGGTGAAAGCAGATATTGTGCATTCCCAAGTTTTTTAATGGAGAGTATTTAATCAGAATTGTATTTATGATAAAATATAAAACTACATTCCTTTCATCTAAAGACAAACCATAATTGATCAATTTGGAAACCTTAACACGCACAAAATTACACCCCACAAAAAAAAAAATAAACACTTTCATGCAGGCAAAATTAATATAATATCTCACCAGTGAAATTTAATTTCTAAAAACCAATTCTGAAAGGGTAAGTAAAACTTCATGAACACACAATTACCTGATAACAATTAAATTGTAAATTTTATTGCCAATGATGCAATTTCACTTTAATATTTTAAACAAAACACCCTTCTTGGCAGAGTAAAGAATGAGTGAAGAGGAAGCACAGCAAGGAGAAAAAATATACTAGGACCGGCACTTCTCACACAGCACACCGATATTACCATGAGCACTTCCCAAATTGACCTATGTGACCAAGCAAGATAGACCATTTGAAACCCCCAATGGTATGAGAGAGATTCCTGATAATGAAGGTTAGGATTTCATGAAATTTACACTGCTAAATTTCTTGAATAGTGGCCCTGTTGCTGTCACATTTGTATAAACTTTTTAATTCTTATGATAGAACAATCATGCCAACTTGTTCCTTAACATGCTAGTGACCAGTTTTGACCCTTATTACTAATTCCTTATTGCATTATTCTCCAGTTATTTGAAGCAGCAGCCAAAATTTTTTGGTTTTGTGTGTTCCATACCAAGGTTGAAGCATGATCCACATACTCTAACAGGTTGATATAGTTGTTCTCGTGGGATTGGGATGCTATGCTCTGAACATTCTGACAGAAGATTTTACCACAACTCCTGGAATAAAAAAAAAAATTTGAAGTCACTGAAATAGTCAATGATAAACGTTTTAAAGTTTCAATTAATAAGCGAGTATGACAAACCCAAGGGCAAGAAAAGCAGGTACAAAAAACCCGCTGAAACAGAACTGTTAAGCTAATTTTGGCTTCAAAGAGAAAAGAAAAAATTTTGGGTAAAAGATGTAGAGTAGACGGTAATTTACACAGATTTATTTGCCAGTTTTGGTTTTTACACTATTGAAAAATTGCGACAATTTTATACAACACTTTATAAATTAACTTAACACAGTTCCATTTGTGGGCGGGGAAAAATTTCCCCCGCTCAGGCTACTGCCTGGGTGTGGGCTAGACCACTGTGTCAGCGGAGGAAACCTACTGCCATCCCCCGCCACCCCATCCCAGTCTTCTTTTCATATGTGTCTAGTACAATTCTCTCCTAGGAGTTAGCTGCATTTGTGAATTGTGTTTTGATCTTTTAATTGCCATATTTTTGTATCTGCTTAGCAATCATGGCACCCAGTAGGCTACAAGTGTTGCGAAAGTGGGAAGAAAAGGTATAAGCATTTAACCCCTTTTAGGGTCCAAGGCCCAAAAACTGAAGTCACTCACCAGTGTCCAAGAAATTTTGAAAAAAAAAAAAAAAAAAAAAAAAAAAAAAATTCTTACAGAATTAAAGAGCATATTTTTGTGAAGGTAATAAAACAAAAAAAATTAGAATCTGATCAGTACTTACCGAGATACAGTGCCAAGAAGTTTATAGAAAATGATGTGGTGGTGGCAACATCGACGAATTCCACATACGCGTATTATATTATTTTGTTGTTTTAGTTGTTTTTTCTTTTCTTTTCCAATTTTTTTCTATTCCTACTAACATTTGGGGCCTGAGAGACCAATACTGTATATAATTGATATATATATATATACTCACTGTATTGAACACAATAACCGCACTAAAGTTATTATCATATAATTGTTTACCACTGTTGTTTATTACAATAAACATGCACAAATATTGTATAATACTAATGTTCTATCATATATTTACATATTTACAATCACTGGACATGGCTTTAGAACTGCTGGAGCTTGTGGAACTCCTTGAAACAAGGCACCATGCACAGAGGCACCTTACATTCCTCACACATAAACCGAGTGTCTTTGCGTCTTTGTTGCCGTCGTTTTGTTTGTGCACAGACAATGCATCTCTTCTGAGCAAATTTCTTTTGAGTTGAAGGAAGCTGTATTATGAAATGATCACCTTCTCTCCTCAAACGCTTGGGTATATCGTGATGAATTCGAGGACCATGTTGCATTGCAGGTGTTGTTACCTGGTACTTCATTATGAGTTGTCTGACAACAGACAAACAAAATTCACCATACGGTGGTCTGTTACCAGTCTTTATTTGGTACATATTATATGCATTCAGCATTGAAATGTCCATGAGATGGAAGAAAGTTCATGTACCACTTGTAACTCTTACGAACACAGTCAACAAAACCAATCTGCATGTCACACTTGTCAACCAAGCGCATGTTTTGTGTATAATCAATCACTGACACTGGTTTTCGTAATACGTTCATTAGTCACTCGATCAACTTTGCCACTGTCTTGCATTTCATTACGGTGAATGGTTGTCAACATGTGACATCTCGTTTGTCATGCCACCGAATAATGCCATGATGTCATTGGCAGTAAACACTGAACGTCATCACCATGAACACCTGCGTTGAGCCTGGGCATATGTTTACGATTAGAACGCACTGTGCCACACACATCTGTCTTGTTCATCGCATGAAATCACTGAGTAAGGGCTTGTAGTACCAGTTATCGGTATATAATGTATTGCCCCTTACAAGGATAAGGTGCCATCATGTTTCTCACTACGTCACTTGAGATACCCAATAACATCTTGGTATCTTTCAATGTTTTACTACCCGTGTATACAACAATATCAACACCAGGCCACTGTCACAATCATGGGAGTACAAACAATTTTATACCAAAGCGGTTCCTCTTGCTCGGTATATACTGCTGATGGACAGTCTACCTTTGAACAAAATCAAAGACTCGTCAATCACAAGATTCTTGAATGGATAAAAGTATATCCTGAACTTTTGTTTGGATACATGAAAACATTTCTAATCTTGTATAACCTGTCACTTCTGTCAGGCCCTGGTTTTGTCAGAGAAGTGCAACATACATAACAGTAAGATAAACCTGTTCACTGGTATTATTTCACTGAAGGATGGGGTAGAAATTAGCCGATCTGTGGACCAGTATGCTTTTATATATTATGCTTATAGACGTGAGGCATAAGCATTATTGTTGCAAAAAGCAAATACATTTCTGCAACAGTCGTCTCTTTCCACCTGTGTAGTCTTGGACTATGGTGATAGATCGTATTTGCCAAGGTGTACTGAAAATACTTATTACTTTCCCTGGCAATAATTTTCCATCAATGGCTGGTCAAAGAATAATTCAAGAATTCCAGTTCATTGGCCGTGGTTCCAAGGGGACAGGTAGGTAGAATTCCACTTTGAGAGTCATCAAAGTGGTGAGGCTTGGGAACAAAATTGGGATTTTGCTGCCAATCCACATACGGTTTTGTGGTGGATACTGGACATCATAGGCTGGTTGTACGGGTGGTTGTGGCGGGCTGGTGGCGACGCTCCGCTTTGTCCTTGAACTGACGAGTCAGCAGCGTGGGTCCCTGCGTGGCACGGTGAGTCACGCATGGCGGTGCCACTACCACCACCAGCACCACTAACACCATCCACTGATGCTGTGGCCCATCCTGCCAAGTGTAGCCACATCATCCTCACTATCACTACCTAAAACAGGTGTAGGGCCACCCGGGATGTACTCCGGGGATGTACTCCGTCCCCTGGGCACAGCATAGGGTACACTACCGAGCGCATGCGGCGGCGAACATACGACGCTTCACTGGTGAATATGATTCTCACTATCACTACTCGAATGATCGCCGAGCGCAATAAAATCACAATCCCGTCAGAAACATCGTCATTACTGAAGTCAGAGGCCTGGCCACGCGAAAAAATTAGTTTTCTCTTACGTTTAGGAACAACCCGACCCTGAGTCACGAGTGCCCACACAGAGGTAGAAGGTCGAGGATCGTCGGGGTTTTCTGCACTATTATCATATCCTGGTCTTATTTTCGGTCACTAACTTATCAAAGCCGTAGAAAATTTGTCTTCATTTGCACTTCCCCTCAGTGTCAGAACTATCAGACAGGGAAAAGGAAAAGTTCCCAATTTTCCGGGGAGTGAGAGCTGACTTGCGACGAGGCATGGTGAACAAGGGTGACTGAGCCGGGCGTTCCCACAATGCTATGCAGGCGCCTAGATTTTTTGTTTACGGCGCACACCCATGGGGCAGACCCATTCTCTCACATGTAGGCCATGAGCGCTTTCGCGTAAAAATTTGACGGCGCCTAGAATTTTGGCGTAGATCTACGGTTTGGACACTCACCGAAAAGCCGTAGATCTACGGGGCGGACCCCGAAAGGGGTTTAAAGAGCATCGTTTGTGCAATTAAAAAGAATAAGGTAAATATACAAGTAATTTAATAAAACCCGGGATGTCATCTCACTGACCCCAAATTTTCTTGAATGATGGGACTGACTGACTGACACATTTTAAAGACCCGATTTACTGACATAGCTGCCTTACTGACTTAAAGTCAGATTTTTCACTGAAGAGGACCCGGACCCTGACAAATCTAGAAGCAGTGCCCTGAAATGGTGTCTAGAGCAGCTGATGCCTTATCGTCAGTTGTATAATGTACTGCAGGATAAAACAACCCACAAATCCATTACAGAATTTATGCACACTCCAGTACAACCATCGACTTCAGTACCACAACCTCTACCATCCATCTCAGCCCAGTAGGGCAACAGCATAACTCTCCACTTTCTTCACAATCGACAAACACCAGCACCCACACTAAGGTAAGAAACACTTTCTGTTGCATTTTTAGTCTTAAGCAGTAAAAGACATAATACATCACGGCAATGAACAACAATTATATATTCACTTTTATTTTTGTATGATCTGGAGGTCTTAAAAAAAAAAAAAAAGTTGTCTGGCTTTTTGGGGGCTCCCAGGAATGTAACCCTCTTTTTCCTACAAGTTCTTCAGTTTATCTAACACTAATTTATCTGTCACAAAGTTTTCAGGAACATAACTACTGTGTAATATTACGGTCTATTGTAATAAATCAAGGGGACTAACTGGAGCCACTCAAATACAAAAGAAACTCAGCATAATCAAGAAATAGGGGCATTTTACCATATGGTACAATAATTCAATTTGATGTGGAATACAACAATGCATTACACAAAGCAGGAAATGTAAAAGATATTGGTATGTAAGCAACATATATACAAATAAAGGGAAAGATTCAAATACTATACTATAAACAAATATTATTCATAGTAATAATTTTTATAGAATATAAAAGTATTACACCAAACCAACAAAGGCAAGATATTCAAGATTTTGGGGTCAGTCCGTTGTACCACGGCTTCGAAGCCAGTGTTGGTCCCATAATACAACGCCAAAATTCTAGCAGCTTCAAATCTTGTGGTAGAAAGCTGGTAGGCCTACATGTGAGAGAATAGGTCTGCATGGTCAGTAAAAAAAAAATCCTGGCTGTAATTACAATCACACATTCCAGAAGACTGCATGTTGCATTCTTATCTTAAATCTCTTATTGCCTAGTAAACTTTCTTCTAATCATAGCTCTATTAAATGTGCCCAACTGTCTTCTGTATTAAGCACTCCAGAATATCCTGCTATGTCATCCATTCATGTCTCAAACTTTCTTGCATGGCTTAAAATTTTCTGTATTTGCTTAAAATATAGGCGAATCTCTCCTTGCTTTATACTTTTCTCACATGCAGAGCACCAACACTGAATATTACTCATTTCCATCATCCTGCTTTATTTCTCGCCACACAATTCTGGAATTATCGCCTCCTAGATAGTATTTACTACCTCATTATCCCCTGTGTCCCACACAGTTCCTTGTGTGACCTAATTTGTGTTATCTTCCCAGATTTCCCTTTCACAATTTATTACTTGTTAATAAGATACTTACTCTTTAATAATATCTGTATTACCATTTATTCCTACTTAAGCACTGTTATAATTCTTTTATAAACTTACCTAATTTTCCCTTTGCTCCCAAACTATAAATAACAAACTAGTGTATGTTCCTACTACACTACTGTGCAATTCCTTGTACCATCTTCCACTAGCTAGTATCAACTACCTCAAATAATATTTCTTTAGTGATATTAATTCCTCAAACTTTATGCTATAAAGCAAATCTTACTCTCAGATTAATTTTATATCATAGTGTCAATCTATTTAACCCTTTGAGGGTTTCGGCCGTACTAGTACAGCTTACGACCCAGGGTTTTTGACGTACTAGTACGCCTAAATTCTAGCGCCCTCAAATCTAGTGGGAGAAAGCTGGTGGGCCTACATATGAAAGAATGGGTCTATGTGGTCAGTGTGCACAGTATAAAAAAAATCCTGCAGCACACAGTGCGTAATGAGAAAAAAAAAACTTTGACCGTGTTTTTGGAATAAAACAGACTTTGCACTGTATTTTCGTATGGTATTTATTGTTGTATTCTAGTTTTCTTGGTCTTGTTTTATAGAATGGAAGACATATTACAGAAATTGAGATGACTTTGGCTGGTTTTACAATGAAAAGTACCTTGAAATTGAGATCAAAGTAGCAGAAATGTTCGATTTTTACCAAAGTTCAAAAGTAAACAAATCATGCCAAGCGTCCAATACACGTCAACTGATGAGTCTAATATTCTTTTGCAAGTGCACCAATATTATTTATACCATTTTTTACACTAATGCAGTAGTCTGCATAGCAGTAAATCTATTTTTTGTGAGAATAAAAATTCAAAGTGGAAAGCAAAAGAATATAAGAGGGGCCTTGAGACATGACTAATGAACAGTGGAATTGTCATTTTAGTGCCAGGAATGTCTTTCTTGTTTATTCTGGACCCTATTCAAATTGGCATCTTTTGAAATTTGTGTGAAATTGGCAAAATGGCTAAATTCTGACCACTGTACTGGATAGTTGAAATTGATAAATGGGTGGTTTCTTGCACTCATTCGATAGAAAAAATGGAGTTCTAGTGAAATATTCATGTTTTTTGTTGACTAGCACAGTGGAATTGGCTGAAAATGGGGCTCAAATTGGGCAAAATCACCGATGCGTAAACATCGCCGAGAGCGATAACTTCACAAGAGCATAATTCCGTAAGTTTAACATCAATTTTCAAACTTTTGGTGTCATTATGATCGGGAAAAGATTCTCTATCTTTTCATAAGAGAAAATTATATTTTTTTTTAAATTTGGCCGACCCTGAGAACGAGTCTTGGAGAGGGCCTGTTGACCCTCAAAGGTTTAAAGGTTATTTTATCTCTACTTAATTTAGTCCCTTTTTACATTTCTTCTGATATAATTCTCTATATACCAATACATTGTACTGCCCTTTATTCAGTAATTGCTGTACTCCTAGTTCTAACAACAATTAAAGAGCTATTTTCAGGAGATTTAATTTCCCCCCCCCCCCCTCTTGTCCATATAGTCACATTTATTAAAATACTCCAGGTGCTATTGAATACCTCAGGTGCTACTGATTTTGCTTTTAATACATTCTTTTATTATTATATTCATTAGCTCCTTTATTTTAGCTGTAAATATCTACCGTAGTTTATAAACTCACATCTGTTAAAATAATTAAGATACTATTAGATGCATAAGTGTATAACTGAATTATCTATTCTGTAATAATCCCTTTTTCTTTTAAATTTTTACAAGTTTTAGAATAATCACGGTGTCTTAATTCATAAGTCTAGTTGTAGATTCAATATAAATCTTATATCATTTTACTCAGAAAATCTAGCTCGTAAAATTATTCTCATCCTATGATTACAAGCATAGATCCTGATGTAAACTTTTTACAAAATGAATTACATGAATCAACCAGCAACAGTAATTACTACACAGCAGACCAAGCAAAGACATTACTCAGTGCAAACAATAACATAACCATCTTTAACTACAATGTCAGATCCTTGAGCAAACATTATGATGACCTCACAGCATTACTCAGTTCCCTTCATTCCAATATATCAATCATCACACTCACAGAAACCTGGCTTAAGCCTGATATTACAGATGTCTATACCATTCCTGGCTACATGGCCATACACAACTGTAGAACAGACCAGCAAGGGGGAGGAACAGCTATATACTACTCAAATCAACTCTAATGTATCAATAAATCTTGCACAAGGGACGAACATGGAGAATATATCAGAGCCAAATTTAGATCAAAAGACCTGCAAAAACCCCCTCACAATTATAAACATCTACAGAGTACCACAGTCAAACATTTATCACTTTAGTGAAAAACTGGGAAACATGATTACTGATGCACACATGAATAAAGACCACCTACTACTACAGGAGATTTCAACAAACATATTACACGACCAGGACCCACAAGTAACAGAATTCACAAGCACAATGAGTAACTGCCTGTTGCTACCAGCAATATCTAAACCTACAAGAATCACCGAGATAAGCATCTCCTTAATAGATCACATCTGGACAAACACCATATCTCCTTTAAAATCAGGCATAATCACAAACACTACAGACCACTACCCAACCTTTCTCATAACTAATCTGGGCAAACTGCCACACGACATTACTAAAGTAACCTTCAGACTACATAACGAGACAGCAGTTAACTTTATAGCAGCTATGGATAAGGAAGCCTAGAGAACAAATGGATTTGTCAGTTAAAAATAGGAGAGGAGAGTTATTAAATGAAGAGTTAGAGGTATTGGGAAGATGGAGGGAATATTTTGGGATATTTTTGAAGGAGGGGTGTTAATGTTGCAGTTTAAAAATTGTAGTGTAAAGCACCCTTCTGGCAAGACAGTGATGAAGCGAATGATGGTGAAAGTTTCTTTTTTGGGCCACCCTGCCTTGGTGGGAATCGGCCAGTGTGCTAATAATAAATAATAATAATGAATAACATCGACTGGCAAAACGAGCTCGAAACATATACAGATATGAATGAATGTATAAATAATTTTCTACAAGAAGCCCAAAGCCTCTATAACAAACACTGCCCCCAGAAAACTAAACAGATCACAGCAAAGAGACTGAATAATCCCTGGCTAACACCAAGCATCCTCAAATCCATTAACACAAATATGAAAAACAGTATAGAATGGGTCAAATAACTAGAGAACAGTCTAAACGTTACTTGTCAGCACTTACCAGCCTGATAAGGTCTAAAAAATTGTATTTCTTTATTTTATTTCTTTATTTATTTTATGTCTTTGCAAACAGTACATTGAGATTACATAACATCAAAGGTGACATGAAAAAAACCTGGAAAACTATCTGAAATTCTTGGAACTAAAATGTTATCCAAAAACAAAACAATCAAACTAAGAAAACCAGATGAACTCCTACTCACACCTACTGAACCAGCGAACAGACTCAATGATTTTTTCTCCACCATAGGAAAAAATCTAGCGAACAAAATACCAAGCGCAAACACCCGTCCATCAGAATACCTCATTGGTACCTACCCAAATACGCTATTCCTAGCTCCAACCAACCGCACAGAAGTTACACTCATCATAAACACCCTTAAAAACAAGGCAGGAGACATAAACAACTTGCCTACTTTTATGTACAAAAAAAGCTTCTCAAGTGTTGTCACCAATTATTGCAACACTCTTTAACAAATCCATTGAATCATCTACCTTCCCAACAATCCTCAAAATAGCGAGGGTCACTCCGATCCACAAAGGAGGTGTCCAAGCTGACTTGAATAACTATAGACCAATATCTAACTTACCACTGCTCTCTAAAAATCTTTGAAAAATTAATTCATAGACAGATCTATTCCTACCTTGTCTCGCACAACATATTAAACCCTTGTCAGTTTGGATTCAGGAATAATAAAAGCACAAATGACGCTGTCATACACATGCTAGAACTAATATATACCGCACTTGAAAAGAAAGAAGTCCCGCTGGGCATTTTCATTGATCTACGTAAAGCTTTCGATACAGTCGACCATGAACTACTGTACTCCAAATTAATGCACTATGGTATCAGAGGCCACTCCCTCAACTACCTAAAATCATACCTTAGTAACAGAACTCAATATGTATATGCAAATGATGTAAACTCTTCCACCCAACCAATCACAGTAGGAGTCCCACAAGGAAGTGTCCTTGGACCACTCCTCTTTCTCGTCTACATCAATGATCTACTGAATGCATCACAGCTACTCAAACCCATATTATTTGCAGATGACACTACATATGTCTTTTCGCACCCAAACACAGTCATACTAGCAAACACAGGCAATGCCAAATTACAGAAAATATCTGCCTGGATGATGACTAACAAACTTACCCTGAACACTGATAAAATCTATTTCATTCAGTTTGGAAACAAAGCTGAAAATGATCCAATTAACATAACGCTAAACGGATCAATAGTCACAAGACTCACAGAGGGAAAATTCCTAGGTATCTACCTTGACAGTAGCCTTAAGTTCCAGACACACATACAACAAATCACCAAGAAAATCTCTAAGACTGTAGGCATACTATCAAAGATAAGGTACTACGTTCCACAGTCAACTCTCCTGGCACTGTACCATTCACTCATATACCCTTATCTCACCTATGGAATTTGTGCTTGGGGATCAACAACATCCAATCACCTAAAACCCCTAATAACCCAGCAAAATGCAGCAGTAAAAATGATAAATTCCCACTCCCGCCAGCATACTCCACCAATTTTTAAAAGTCTGAATCTGCCGGGTCACCGCTACTTGGAAAAGACCCGGGCCGGGAGAGTACTGGCGAACAAAAAAAAAAAAAAAATACATGCAAATATAAACCCTCCACTCAAACTTCTCCTCACCAGCCTAAACAGGGCACATGACCACAACACACAACACAGATCTCTTTTTGATATACCTAGTGTCCATATCATACTGTGTAAAAACTATGCACATATTATTATTATTATTATAATCAAAAAGAAGCGCTAAGCCACAAGGGCTATACAGCGCTGCAGGGTAGGGAAGGAAGCAAGGGAATTGGATGGCAGAAGGGAGGGGGGATGATCAGCAGGTTACAGAAAACAGCGGGGCGGGGGATAGTACGGGGGTAGAGGGTAGCAAGAGATACAAGTAGAAAGGGCTGAAAGTATCAGAATTTGTGAAGTAAGTCAGTCGTTGTCAAAAAGTCAATGAGAGAGTCCGGATGAAAGGTGGGTCCATCAGCGAGAAGGGAAGGTAAAGAGAGAGCAGCGGGGCGAAGACGACGACAGAGGTAAATTCTGCGTGCTCGTTGATAAAGTGGGCAGTCCAACAGAATGTGGCTGACTGATAATGGAGCTTGGCAATTCTCACAGAGAGGAGCAAGACGCCTCTCCATGAGATATCCATGAGTAAGACGAGTATGGCCAATGCGAAGACGGGAGAGAGTAGTCTCCCAACCTCGACACTGGTGATAAGAAGACGGCCAGTAACCTATACTCGGTTTAATAGACTGAAGTTTGTTGCCGAGCATAGTAGACCAACGTTGTTGCCAACGGGTGTGAAGGTGGGAAGATATTACAGCAAAATAGTCCGTACATGGAATACCTCTATAAGAAACTGGTAGGTCATGTACTGCTGACCGCGCAGCAGTGTCTGCACTATGCACATAAAGGGCCCCAAAATATGGAATTCATTAACAGAAGATATTAAAGTAACCCAGTCTGAAAATCAATTTAAGACTCTTCTCAAAAGCCACTTAATCACCCTAGACTAAACGCTAAATACTCAGTACACATATACTCACTTATGTACACCCACATCATAACTTCAACAATCACTTTGAACCTTTTATCCATTGTTGACAGGAATATAATTGAATCATTGTTTTCACAAAAAAAGCATTTTTGAATATATGAATATATCTTTTGTCTTATACAAATTTTGATTCATTTATAATTAATAATCAACTGTACAACTATGAAATAATTACTATCCTACTGTACAACTATGATATACTCCTTAGTGTTAAGCAGTCTGTAAGCCAATAATCTTAAGTTGGTCCATAATGCCTAGGCATAATAGAGGCTCTCTCTGCATTGCAACCCACTATTGTAAATACAAAATCTCAATGTACTGTTTGCAAAGACATAAAATAAATAAATAAATCTATTCTCCCCTTTTCCACAAGCATTTCTAAAACAGCTTGTCTTTTTTTAATTCCTACTCTTGAATATACAGTAAACCATACAACTTCATCTTGCTCAATTTTGGTGCAGTATTTTTCAGAAAGTTGAAACCAAAAGATCTGATAATGAAGGGAAAACTTTAGAAACTGGTAATACATAATCCCTTAACTGTCCAAACGTAGATCTATGTTATTACCACTAGCGCTCCAAACGTAGATCAATCCTGCCTCCAAATTTTGTACAATTGGCCTAAGATGCCTGGTCAGTATAGAATGGGTCTTAACCCTTTCAGGGTCTGTCCCGTAGATCTACGGCTTTATGTTCAGGGTCCAAACCGTAGATCTACGCCATGAGCTCAGCTCACTCTGATAAACTGTGAGTGGTACATTTGGGCCTAGATATGAGAGAATACATCTATGTGGTATGTGTGCACCACATAAAACAGATCCTGCAGCACACTGTGTATAATGAGAGAAAAAAAATGAAATCATGATTTTTCGATTAAAACAGCAACTTTGCAGTGTTTTTTCGTATGTTTTTTATAGTTGTATTTGCGATTTCTTGGTCTCATTTGATAGAATGGAAGACATATTACAGAAATAGAGATGATTTTGATTGGTTTTAGCATTGGAAATGGCTTGAAACTGAGCTCAAAGTAGCGGAAATGTTAAATTTTTGCCGATATTCAAGAGTAAACAAACGACCTCACACGTCTAATACACGTCAGCTGGTGGGTCTAATATACATTCACAAATATGGTGATGATATTTATACAATTATTACAGTATTGCATAACAGTAAATCTTCTATTTTTTGGTGTGAATAAAAATTCATTAAGTGAATAAAAAATCAAAATGGAATTTATTTGTAAAGCCTCAAAACATAACTAATGAACAGAGGAAATGTTAGTTTAGTGCCAGGAATGCCTACATTGTTCATTCTGGACCCTATTTTGAAATTGGAATATTTTGAACTTTGTGTTAAATTGGCCAAATTAACAATTTCCGATCACTTTATTTTGTAGTTGAAACAGTTGACTTGGCGATTTCTTGTGCTCAATCGATAGAATAGAAGTAATACTAGTAAAATAGCTAAGAATTTGGTTGATTGGAATAATGTAATTGGCCTAAAATGGGAGTCAAAGTCGGCAAAATCGCCGATTCGTAAATATCGCTGACATCAAAATTCGCGAGAGCATAATTTCGTCAATTTTCCACCAAATTTCGTACTTTTTGTTTTATTACCTTCACAAAAAGATTCTCTACGATTTCATAAGAAAAAATAACAAATTTTTTTTTTTTAAATTCTTGGACACTGGTGCGTGACTCCAGATTTGGGCCTTGGACCCTGAAAGGGTTAATGCTTGGAGTGTGCAGAATAAAAAAAAAAATCTGGGACCACTTAGTACCTTGTGGGAGCACCAGTTCAACTGAGTGTCAGCTAGAGCAAACAGGACGACAAACACCAGGGATTCACTGATGTCATGTCTTAACTCTGAGTTTAGTGGCTCTGAGATGGATGTGGCCACAAGTGGTTGAGGAAATATAAAAAAACCTCGATATTAATCCATGTGCAACATTTGTTCAACACCCTTTCAAATTTGATACCACTGGTAGTGTCAACCTGCCAAAATTTCATATAATCGATGCTCGAAGTACAGAGAAACAATTCTGGAATGTGTGTAATACATGTTCGGCAAGCTGGGTGGATGGCTGATTGGCTGTCTCTATCTCCGTCTGTCTGTCTTTATCACTATTTGTCTGTGTCTGTCTCTAAGTCCCCAAGTCTCTGCCTCTCTCTCTATGTCTCTGCCTCACAGGTACAAAAATATAAATTATACAGTGTAAATTACCTGGGATAACCAAAAAATCCAGACAAAGTGCTATACTGTGCTTGTAGACGTAAGGCAAGTACGTAATATGCATTTTCATTCGTTCAGGAATCGGATGTGATGACTCCATCGTGTGTAACACCTGTTAGTTTATGAGTGGCTCTCTCTCCGAGACAGAGACAAGAAGACAGACAGAAGAAGACAGACAGAAGAAGACAGACATAAGCAGAGACAAACAGACACACACATTTGTGTGTAGGAGTGAAAACAAATAAAGCCAAGGCAGTGCACAATATAAAATATCCTTATTTACTACAAGTACATGTACATGTGGATGAGTTTGAGAATGTGTGTAAAGGTAGAAAGTTGAAAGTGAACATAGAAAAGAGTAAGGTGATGAGGGTATCAAATGATTTAGATAAAGAAAAATTGGATATCAAATTGGGGAGGAGGAGTATGGAAGAAGTGAATGTTTTCAGATACTTGGGAGTTGACGTGTCGGCGGATGGGTTTATGAAGGATGAGGTTAATCATAGAATTGATGAGGGAAAAAAGGCGAGTGGTGCGTTGAGGTATATGTGGAGTCAAAAAACGTTATCTATGGAGGCAAAGAAGGGAATGTATGAAAGTATAGTAGTACCAACACCCTTATATGGATGTGAAGCTTGGGTGGTAAATGCAGCAGCGAGGAGACGGTTGGGGGCAGTGGAGATGTCCTGTCTAAGGGCAATGTGTGGTGTAAATATTATGCAGAAAATTCGGAGTGTGGAAATTAGGAGGTGTGGAGTTAATAAAAGCATTAGTCAGAGGGCAGAAGAGGGGTTGTTGAGGTGGTTTGGTCATTTAGAGAGAATGGATCAAAGTAGAATGACATGGAAAGCATATAAATCTATAGGGGAAGGAAGGAGGGGTAGGGGTCGTCCTCGAAAGGGTTGGAAAGAGGGGGTAAAGGAGGTTTTGTGGGCAAGGGGCTTGGACTTCCAGCAAGTGTGCATGAGCGTGTTAGATAGGAGTGAATGGAGACGAATGATACTTGGGACCTGACGATCTGTTGGAGTGTGAGCAGGGTAATATTTAGTGAAGGGATTCAGGGAAACCGGTTATTTTCATATAGTCGGGCTTGAGTCCTGGAAATGGGAAGTACAATGCCTGCACTTTAAAGGAGGGGTTGGGATATTGGCAGTTTGGAGGGATATGTTGTGTATCTTTATACATATATGCTTCTAAACTGTTGTATTCTGAGCACCTCTGCAAAAGCAGTGATAATGTGCGAGTGTGGTGAAAGTGTTGAATGATGATGAAAGTACTTTCTTTTTGGGGATTTTCTCTTTATTGGGTCACCCTGCCTCGGTGGGAGATGGCCGACTTGTTGGGGGGGGGGGGGGAAATAAATAAAAAAAAGTACACTGTACACAGGCTTAGCTGACATCAATGACATATTACTATATAGAAAGCCCTTTGTTATGCAGAACATTTCGGGCAAATTAGGTCAGTTTTTGTCCCAGGATGAGACCAACACCAGTCAACTAACTCCCAGGTACCCATTTTACTGTTGGGTGAAAAAGGACAAAAGGTGTCTTATGGAAATACATCCCTAATGTTTTCCAGCCATACTGGAGGAGATTCAAACTCCAGAACTCAATGTGTGAGCTGACTGCGCTAGCGATCAAGCTACTCCACTGCCAGTAGTGGAGTGACACTTGTCTTACACCGTACTTCAAGGAGTTTCATATATACTCCAGCATGTCTAAAACATTGCTGGAACTTATAAATACTATCTATATATTTCTAGACTATAGTATATGGCCAAGGCAGATGAAAATGTTCGCCTGTCAGTGTGTTTGTGACTATCTGAGTACTATTTCAGTATCTAATATTAGTGTCAGAACAAAGATTGGCTATGAAATCACAAGAACTACTACAAATTGTAATTATCAGAACATAAAAATTATACAAATTAAAAAAAAAAAAGTATATCAGCAACACTTCTGCAAGCGGCAAGACTCCATGTTGCTGTCAGGTGAGCATCCAGCGCCAACTTTGCGGCCTTAATCTCGGTATCTCGGTAAGAAATGACCCTAATTTTTTTTTTTTTGGTCTTTTTACACAAAAAATTGCCCACTTTAATTTAATTTTTTTTTTTCAAAACATTTGGAGCACTGGGCGAGAGAACGTAGATCAATGTTTGGACGTTTAACCCTTTGAGGGTCGACAGGTCCTCTCCGAGACTCATTCTCAGGGTTGGCCAAATTTCAAAAAAAAAAAATATTTTCTAATGAAAAGATAGAGAATCTTTTTCCGATCATAATGACACCAAAAGTATGAAATTTGATGGAAAATTTACCGAATTATGCTCTCGCAAAGTTAGCGGTCTTGGCGATGTTTACACATCAGCGATTTTGCCCACTTTGAGCCCTATTTTCGGCTAATTCCTCTGTACTAGTCAACAAAAAACATGAATATTTCGCTAGAACTCCATTTTTTCTATCGAATGAGTGTACGAAACCACCCATTTACCAATTTCAACTATCTAGTACAGTGGTCAGAATTCAGCAATTTTGCCAATTTCACAAAAATTTCAAAAGATGCCAATTTCCGAATAGGGTCCAGAATAAACAAGAAAGACATTCCTGGCACTAAAATGACATTTCCTCTGTTCATCAGTCATGTCCCAAGGCCCCTCTTACATTCTTTTGCTTTCCACTTTGAATTTTTATTCTCACAAAAAATAGAAGATTTACTGTTATGCAGACTACTGCTTTTGTGTAAAAAATGGGATAAATAATATTGGCGCACTTGCGAAAGAACATTAGACTCACCAGTTGACGTGTATTGGACGCTTGGCATGATTTGTTTACTTTTGAACTTTGGTAAAAATCGAACATTTCTGCTACTTTGAGCTCAATTTCAAGGTACTTTACATTGTAAAACCAGTCAAAATCATCTCAATTTCTGTAATATGTCTTCCATTCTATAAAATGAGACCAAGAAAACTAGAATACAACAATAAATACCATACGAAAATACAGTGCAAAGTCGCTGCTTTATTCCAAAAACACGGTCAAAGTTTTTTTTTTCTCATTATGTGCTGTGTGCTGCAGGATTTTTTTATACTGTGCACACTGGCCACAGACCCATTCTTTCATATGTATGCCTACCAGCTTTCTCCCACTAGATTTGAGGGCGCTAGAATTTAGGCATACTAGCACGTCAAAAACCCTGGGTCATAAGCCGTACTAGTACGGCCAAAACCCTCAAAGGGTTAAGAGGATAATTGATGTAAAATTATGGGCACTTCCAAAAATTTGGCTAATACATGACATGGTACGTCTCTTATCAGCCTGCCTTCTCTCACACTGCTAATCAAAACCACCACCTACAGTTGCATTCTATACAGTAGGGCCCCACTTACAAGGCAAGTTAGGTCTGAGGCTACCAACGAAAAGCGGACATCGCCAGAAAGCAGAACGCCAGTTTTTTCACTTATAAATGATATAAATGCCAAACAAGTTTACACTAACATATATTAAGTCATCAATAAAACTAGGCATTAAAAAGAAAAACAATAGAAAGTACAATAACACACACAGTACATTCATTACTTATCATAAAATAAATACAGACTTAATGTAGGGTGAGAGGTGAGTAGTATTTATTGTAAGAGGTCAGATGTTATAGGTATGGCCACCCCATCCACACGTAATATACATTTAAAGCACCCTAGAGCAAAAAAATGCATATCCTTACATGGAAAAAAAAAAAAAAAAAAAAAAAAAAAAAAAAAAAAAACTTTCTTGAAAATGGAAGCACTGGATATGCTTAGAAGTACTGTCCTTATGATAGAAACTACCTGCAAACTGTGTGTGTGAACAAACCGACTATTTGTTAAATCAAACTGAGAAAAAAATAAGAGCTTGTGCATTAATCTTTCAACTGTCACAACCCCAAATATTAAGAGCTGACAGTGTCAAGATTAACCCTTTGGGGGTCGGCAGGTCCTCTCAGAGACTTGTTCTCAGGGTCGGCCAAATTTAAAAAAAAAAAAAAAAAAATCTAATGAAAAGATAGAGAATCTTTTCCCGATCATAAGGACACCAAATGTATGAAATTTGATGGAAAACTTACGGAATTATGCTCTCGCGAAGTTAGTGGCCTCGACAATCTTTACGCATCAGTGATTTTGCCCACTTTGAGCCCTATTCTCGGCCAATTCCAGTGTACTAGTCGACAAAAATCATAACTATTTCGCTAGAACTCCATTTTTTCTATCGAATGAGTACAAAAAAACCACCCATGTACCGATTTCAACTATCCAATAAAGTGGTCAGAATTTAGCAATTTTGCCAATTTCACACAAATTTCAAAAGATGCAATTTCCGAATGGGGGCCGAATAAACAAGAAAGGGCATTCTGGCACTAAAATAACAAGTTCTTTTTTGGTTAGTCACATCCCGGGCCCCTTTTAATTTTTCTTTGGTTTCCATTTGAATTTTTTTCTTACAAAAAAAATAAGTTTTACGTTTTGCAGACAACTGCATTGTGTAGAAAGGGTGAAAATAATATCACGCACTTTAAAATTTTTGAAAAATCAAACATTCGCTACTTTGAGCTCATTTAAAGGGTACTTTTCATTGAAAACCAGGAAATCATCCATTTCGAAAATATGTTTCCATTCTAAAAAATGAACCAAGAAAACTAGAATAAAACAAAAAAACCCAACAAAAAATACAGTGCAAAGTCCAGTTTTAATCCAAAAACACGGTCAAATTTTTTTTTCTCTTTACGAAACTGTGTGTTCAGGATTTTTTTTTATACATGCACACTGACCCAGACCCACTCTTCATATGTAGGCCTCCAGCTTCTCTCACTATTTTTGAGGGCCTGAATTTAGGCTAGTGTACAAAAAAAACCCGGGGTCTTAAGCTGTACATACGCCAAAACCCCAAAGGGGTTTTAAAAATTGTATTTGTGTCTAAAGGGAGTAAATTTTTTTACGAGGTAACAACCCCAAAATACAGAAATTTAAGGAAAACTGATAAAAATTACTGAAAGAAAATTTTTCCCCGATTGGTTAATTTAGCTTTGGTAAATTTGCCCCCAGTGCTTTTTAATCCAATTCCTTTGCTAAAATGAACCCTTATTTTGCCATATGCCTTTCTTTTTCCCCCAGACTGAACATAAAAAATTGTCCTTCAATATCAAACTCCCCTAAAAAGCCCAGAAGCCCAATTTGGCCCAAATTTTTTACACAAAATTCAAAAAATTTTACAACTTAAAACAGCCCAAAATAACCACAGGCATCCAGTCACTAAAGCAACATTTTTGTTTCATTAATCACATCCCCAGGCCTCTCCTTACACAAGAAAACTAAATTTTTTCCCCTTTTTTCCCAGAATAAATAAACTAAGAATGACTAGTCTTGGTTTAGGCCACCAAAATAATTGAACAGACCTATAAAAACCCAAAAAACAGATGCGGGGGGGGACCTTTTCTTCCTTTAAAAACTGCAAAAACTTAAACATTTACACTACTGAAGCCGCATCAAACTACCCCCATTTAAAAAACCCCATCAAATCAACAGTATTTGGCTGTAGTCCCTTTCCCCATCACTTATATGAAAAACAGAAAAAACAATAAAACCCGCCCTAAAAAATATTTTTAAAGTCATTTTTTAAAAACCAAAACCCAAACACAAGGTCAGGGGATTGTCTGGCGGTTTTTTTTTATACGGGCACACCCAATGAAAAAACCCATTCTTTTATGTCTGGGCCAAAAACATACCACTCCGCACATCTGAGAGCAATGGCTGAAGCTCGGATGAAAAAAAGAAAAGGTGGCAATAACCGGGGCTACGGGGAGAGAAAGGGCCATACAGATATTAACGCCAAAAGAATAAAAGGGAGGTCGCTACAGGTAAGAAGGGTAAAAAGTTACCAATGTGGCCAAAAGGTAAAAAAAACAGGGGGGCCACCTTAGTATTCAAGTAAGCCTATGTATTATAAATGTGCAAGGCTTCATACAGGGGATGTTTAATAAAAAGACATTTGAAAACTTAAAAGTATCTTTTTTTTCTATTAACCCCTTTTAGGGTTTTCGTCGACTATACGTCTTACGGAGGGGTTTTTTGACGTACAGACCATAAAATTCTAGCGGCCTCAAAACTATGGGAGAAACGGTGGCCCCTTTATATGAAAAGAAGGGGCTTTGTGGTCATGTGCACAGCTAAAAAAAAAACCGCGCACACAGGGCAAAGAGAAAAAAAAAAAAAATTTGACCATTTTTTTTTAAAATCACGATTTGCAGTGTTTTTCGTATGGTATTTATTGTTGTATTCTATTTTTTTTGGGCTCATTTTATAGAATGGAAAGGGATTTACGAAATTAAATGATTTTGACTGGGTTTTACAAAAAAAAGGTGCCTTGAAATTGAGCTCAAATACAGAAATGTTCGATTTTTACCAAATTCAAAAAAACAAATCGTGCCAAGCGTGCAATCACATCAACTGGGAGTCTAATATTCTTTCACAAGTGCCCAATAATTTTACCATTTTTGACATAATGCGTAGTCTGCATAAAAAGAAATCTTATTTTTTTGTGAAAAAAAAATTCAAAGTGGAAAACAAAAGAATATAAGAGGGGCCTTGATCTGACTAAAAACTAGAGGAAAAAGCGTTTTAGTGCCAGGGTGTCTTTTTTGTTTTTTGGACCCATTCGGAAATTGGCTCTTTTGAAATTTGTGTGAAATGGCAAAATGCTAAATTCGACAAAAGTAAGGAAGTTGAATTCATAAATGATGGTTCTGCACCCTTCGAAGAAAAAAAGGAGTTTTCAAAACGAAATATTCTGTTTTTTGTCGACTATACAGGAAAAATTGGCCAAAAATGGGGCCAAAAGGGGCAAAATCGCCGATGCGTAAACTCGCCCAGACGCTAACTTTGCAGAGAAAAATTTCCCTAAGTTTTCTACAAATTTCAAATTTTTGGTGCTTTTTGATGGAAAAGATTCCTATCTTTTTATAAGAGAAAATAATTTTTTTTTTTTTAAAATTTTGGCCCACCCTGAGAAATTTCGGAGGGGGCCTGTCGACCCCAAAAAGGGTTTAAAGCTTTTTGGACAGATCATAAAGCACTGAAGGATGAAATACTAAAAGGGCCCACACAATAATGACACCCCAAAACAACTCTGCAGCCACAATGACAAAACCACAGTGCCCCCCCCCCATACAGCAGGCACTTAATCTTTCTAGGGTCATGAAATTTAGGTACCAAATACTCCAGAATATAATTATGTTTTTAAGTAATTTATATTAGTACAAAAAAAGAACAAAAAAAAATCTTGGAAAAATTTGGAGGTGTTTGGGAAAAACCCTTTTTTTTATGTGTTCTACTTTCGTTTTCTATATTACACTGAAAGATAATTTTCAGGGAAAAAAACCCAATTATGATGGGGTTTCTGCATAAGATTTTTTTTCCCATTCAAGTTTAAGACATTTATTTTCCTTTCAATCATAACAAGCAATCAATTCAGATCTGCATTATATCCACAAACATTTCAATTCAACTCTTTTTTTTTTACATAATTGCTGGGAGGGGAAAAGAGGGGAGATGGTTATCAACACCTTGCCCCTGGCAATCCAATCAGTCATGCCTTGTATGACTGTACTATGGGTAAAGAATTCTAACTCACTTTCCTTTGGGATTTAAACAGAGAGAGATCTCAAATCCTAACTGAAGGAACATGGTAAAGATGATACTTGTAAGTGTAAATTGCATGCAAAAATACTAAGATGAGCCTGATAAACTATGTAAAGATCAGCAACTTTTCATGAGTGAAACTGCATTTAACAGGCTCTTGTTTTATCATTCATATGACAGGGCAATAACACCTCCCTGGATGTTGATATATGTAACCCAATAGTTTGCAAGGAGTGCATCAATTTTAAATTGACTGAACATCCACTTTGTAGGGTCTGAGAGCCACACAATTAAGCAATACAGTGGTACCTTGACTTACGAGTTTAATTCATCCCGTGACCGAGCTCGTAACTCAATTTGCTCATATATCAAATCAATTTTCCTCAATGAAATTAATTGAAATGCCATTAATCCGTTCCAGCCCAAAAAAAAACATAATAAAAGAAATGTAAAGAAAAACTGGCTTTATAAAGTGCATTTACCTTAGAGATCAGACGACTTGGGCTAACGGAAGATGCTGGCAGAGGTGAAGGGTGGAAAAGATAGGCAGAGGAGACCGGAGGAGTTTGTTTCCTTTTGAGCTTTTTCAGTTGCTTTCATTCGTCATAAACTATTGCTTAATCGCTTAACTTACTTGCTACACTCTTAATGCTACACTTCAATGCTTAGAAATTATTTTAATGCCCTTGGCTGGCGTTATAGCTTTTATCGACTGCTCCTGCTTTAGTATGGTACATATCGTAGACGTACTACACTCGTACTGCCTCGCCAAGTCTACTACACACACACACACACACGCACACCCCTCGCTAGTGTTTTTCTATGATTTCATGTTTTAATTCAATGAACATCATCCTCTCTTCTTTGTCTCAGTACTGTCCTTTGCACTTACTTTCTTAGGGCCCATAGTTAGAAAAAAAAATTTGGCAAAATAACTACACAAAAAAAGCACAAAACGCAAGCAGAACACAAGAGATGCTTCCTCGGCGAGGTAACCATGTGCACTAAAATGAAGAGGGGGGGATGCTAGGCAGATGTGACGTTCCGGGCCCAAACTAGGGGCAGCATACGAAGCCACTCATAATGGGTTTTTTGGCCGCAATCAGGAAAAAAGTTACCGGGGCGGCTCGAAACACAAAACTTGTAAGTTGGGGCACTAGTAAGTCAAGGTACCACTGTACTATCATAAAATGTTAAATACAAATCCTGGCCCTTATGCAATCCTATTTATTTTCCGTAAACATTATCAGTTATATCACACCTTAATTTATTTTTGGGGGGAACCCAAAAACTTAGTCACTTTTTCTCTTTTTCTAAAAAAGAAATTTAAGAAAGAATAAAATAAGTTTAAAGTCAAATTGCATGAACATGATTTTTTTTAATGAGCACAAGAACGGTCAAATTTAGATAATAATCAAATTAAAAACTTAGAAAAAAATTTTCATGCATTTCACGTGAGAAAGAAAAAACATTCAAAAAAAGTGGGCAACGGGGGAGGTTAGAGACCTTGAGGATGAAAACTAAAGAATTTAAATACTTTTAAATCCACAAACTTTTTGGGTAGATCCCAAAGCTGTTTACACTGTTTTGAAACTAATTTAATTTTAAACAATACCTTTTTAAGATCTACATTCCTTCCACCCTACATACACTAATACGTATAATAACACACCAACTGTAATCAATTTCGGGAGCATTTTGAAACAAAATACCGTACTAAATTTTTAAAAAAATACAAACCTGTGAAAATACAAAAAAAAAAAAAAAATCACGAAGTATTAAAACAAATTCTAAAAAATAATTGAACATCATTGTCATCAGAGCCTGAAGTGTTTTTCTTACTTGGGAGGTAGAGGCTGAAAACCCCAGCCCAAGCAACTTTTGATCAGGTATCCCAAACAAAAAAAAACAAAATATATACATTTTTAACTTTCTTTTTGTTTAGAGTCAAAAAGCAGGGGATTTGCAAAACACAAAATACAAAACAAAACATTTGTTTGTAATGTCCATGTAAGGCAAGGGGATAAGTAACCAGTTTAAAATTTCATCTGAAACCCTTTCTTTTTACCTAAATGACAATCCTTATTAAGAAATAACTTGGTCCTTTTAAGTTTTCAAATGTGTTTAAGCAATAACTTTAATAAAGCAAGGCATTGATGCTCAATTAACCAGTACCACTGACAATAAAACACACTGATCAATAAATCACACTAACCAGATACAACCCCAAAAAATTTACTCATCAGATTACAGTTTTATTTTCAAAAATATTTAAAATTTTAAAAACACTTTTTGGTACACCTGTAGAGGTTCATACACTATTTTGAGGAAAAAAATTTAAAAAAATATGGAACTTTTTTGTAATGAAGCATTTTGTTTATGTACTGTTTCAAGGGAAAATTTAAAAAGGCAGTTCTAGCAACTACTCAAAATAAAACCAAAAAAGATGAGATTACACTTTTAAATTTTAAAATTTCTTCCCAACACCCGCCACTTCCAGCATGGAGCTGACAAAAAAATTTTTCAACCAATTTTTATTTATGTGGATAAAAATAAGTTTAATCAAAAACATTGGTAGGTACAAAAACCACAAAAATCAATGCATTTTGGGGAAACTAATCCTAATTCTTAGAAGTTACTTAAGAATTAGACTATTAAGTAGGATTCCTTATGCAGTTAACTACAAGAAAAGTAGCTAGTGAACAAATGGTATAATTTCAAAATTATGACTTATTTCAAACTGATTCAATAAACCTCAGTTTTGTGGAATGACTGAATAAAGATGAATATACAGAAAGTTAGTTACAATAGAAATACAGTGGGACAAGATATGATACTAGATAACTATGTTGAAATAAGTACAGCCTATCTAATCGTCAAACGGAACCTAATGATATATTAAGTTAGAATCAAATACTTAGCCAATTACAGAAACACTCCAGCACTCCCGAGTGTGACATGAAATGTACAATCATGTCAAGATACGTACTTGGGCTCATTAAACTAGTAACTTTAAACAATAATAAAAATCAAATTCAATTCTTGCCTTCAATTGTACCAGCAAATTATATAAAAAAATTAACATGAAGTGATAATTTATTATATGACTAGAGTGATGTCCCAGCTTTCAGAGATCAATCAGATAATTAACTTTGAATTATTTCTGAAAATGCACCATGATATATGTCCTAAGCAAATAACTGAGAAGAATATCACTTATGCCACGAAGCTGATGGCCTGAATCTGATCATAACTTCCGCTCGCTCAATTCAGCTCCAGTAACAGGAATTACTTTAAATCTTTCAAGACAAACTGGTAAAAGACACTGAAAAAAGCAAGATGCTAAGATTTATTGCAAGTTCATGCACAAGTTTCTAACTGACAATTAACCTTTTTTTTTTTTAACAGAATGTAATCAAGACTGATCACAGTTTTCTTAAGAGGCACATGAGTTTCCCCCATCTCCTAATATCATGTTTATTCCCCCCCCCCCCATAATCTAGCAACCCAACTGTCCTCAAAGATTTGTTACGTTATACGATGAATTAAGGAAAGATTCTAGACTTCACCCTCATCAGATCAAAATAAAAATAACTACCCAATCTCATCAAAAAGTTACAAAATTTAAAAAAAAAAAAAAAAAACCTGTCACCCTCCTCCTCCAGCAGTTGTAATCAACATGGATCCTTATCAAGCTCTGTCAGATGAAGAAAGATGATCCTGTCATTCACACTATCACCTCTAAAAGATGTATGCAAGATGAGAGCACTTAACTGGAGAGTACTGCATCCTCAAGGTTTTTTTTTTTTTTTTTTTTTTTTTTTTTTTTTTTTTTTTTTTAATATTGTATGTTCAGTAGGGCCCCACTTATACAGCAGGTTAGGTTCCAGGCTACCATTGAAAAGCGGACATTGCCGGAAAACAGAAAGCCACTTTTTATGCATATAAATGCTAGATAACAAGTTTTCACTAACATACATTAAGTTAGCAATAGAACTAGGTATTAAAAACAATAAAAAGTAAAATACACACACAGTACACTCATTACTTACCTTAAAATATTTGAAGTCTTAATGTAGGGTGAGAGGTGAGTAAATGAGGTAAAACAAGTAAACAGAATGAGTAAATGAGATAGAGAGATGGGGAGTTACGTAAACAAGCAGATGAACATGTCTGGTTTTGGTCCATACATGTAACATCTCATATTAATGTTAATTTATTCTACCATGGGGTGTATTTATCATGTTTGTGCGTTAAACTGCATGTTTATTATATAATTTTGAAAAAATATCAGAGGGATTAATGAAAATGTTTATACGTATTAATGTAATATACGACATTTAATGTGCCTCAGAGTGATTATTATTGTGCATTATTATTAATATGGCATCATCGAGACTAGTAAAACACACTTAGTGATTTTAATGTGTACCTGCACGCCAGCGCAGTGTGTAAATTTATTTAGGTACAGGTACACATAAGTATAATTATCAGAGTACAGTGGACCACTGCAAATTCACGGTTCCCAATTCGCAGAAGACACTACTTATGTCTTCTCTCAATGAAATTCAACTATTCTAACAGACACTATGAATGATGTACTAAAAATATCTACTTACTTGGATGGCTACCAACAAACTCTCAAATATAGACGAAACCTACTTCATGCTATTTGGAAACGGAGCTTCAAATGTGCAGCTAAACATATTGATAAATGGTTCACCCATTTCAAGACACAGGGTAAATTTCAATGTCTTCACCTTGACCGCAGTCAAATTCCAGACCCACATACAGGAAATATTCAAGAAAGTCTCCAAAACAGTAGGCATCCTTTCAAAGATACAGTACTATGTACCCCAGACAGCTCTGCTTGCTCTTTATCACTCTCTCAATTACCCTTACCTCAAATATGGTATTTGTGCATGGGGCTCAACCACAGCAAATCACCTTAAACCTTTAATAACCCAACAAAAGGCTGCTGCACAATTGATTACCAACTACTGCACTAGACAGTACACTCCATCGCTTCTTAAAAGCCTTAACTTGTTTAATATGCAAAACATCCACACTTATTATTGTGCCCTCTACATACACAGAACATTATACCCAAACATTAACCCTCCTCTCAAACTCCTACTTGACTACAACAGAACACACAGGCATAACACAAGGCACAAATCACTCTTCGATATCCCTCCTGTCCATCTCTTCCTCTGCAAAAATGCTATCCACATAAAGGGCTCAAAAATCTGGAATTCATTGCCAGAACACATTAAAGGGCCCCTGCCTGCAAATCAATTTAAGGCTCAACTTAGATATCACCTCATCCCAAAATTAACCAAACACTATACTTAACCCTTACCAATTACTCAAAAAAATCCTAAATAATTTATGACTACTCGACTACAGTGGACCCCCGGTTTACGATATTTTATTCCAGAAGCATGTTCAGGTGCCAGTACTGAACAAATTTGTTCCCATAAGGAATATTGTGAATTAGATTAGTCCATTTCAGACCCCCAAACATACACGTACAAACACACTTACATAAATACACTTACATAATTGGTCGCATTGGGAGCTGATCGTAAA
Source organism: Cherax quadricarinatus (assembly GCF_026875155.1). NCBI lineage: Eukaryota > Metazoa > Arthropoda > Malacostraca > Decapoda > Parastacidae > Cherax > Cherax quadricarinatus. The sequence continues at coordinate 133,710,589 of NC_069399.1, read as the reverse complement.
GCAGGGGTCCACTGTATTTGAAGATTTAGTTCAAACTTAAAATTGTTTCAATTTCACTGTTTTAAATTGTGCTAAATTGTAATATTTCATTATTGCAAATTGTGCTTGATGATTCCTCAAACTTAAAATTGTTTAAACTTCATTGTTTTAAATTGTGCTCAATTGTAAAACAGGTCTGCCGTCACAAATCCGGCAATCAGTTATTCGGTTCCTTCAGTTATTCGGCACTAATTTTGGCTAGCATAATTTCAAATTTCCAGGGTCGCCACACCAACCTGCTGGTACTGTTTGGTGGCACTACTTGCTGCATAAGTCACTCCAATTTCTTTTTCTCCATTTATTGTTTTAACCTGCTTACTTTTAGTCCTAGCCATTGTTCCAATGAATAAAAAAAATGCTTCTCATTATGTAAAGCACCTACACAGTACATTATCCATTAACGATAAGGTGGCTTTGAAGCCGCTGTCGGTTGTCATGAGCTCAGTCTCATGAAGCAGGAGAGTATGCTTTATTATTACGCTAATATCAACACTACAGCTTATTTGCCTATCACAATTGATCTAATATGACATAAACAATATAAATAAATTAATTTTCCCCATAAGAAATAATGGAAATCCAATTAATCCGTTTCAGACACCCAAAAGTATTAACAAAAAATATTTTTTTTTAAGGATTAAATATAGATATACATACAGAAAACAATGACAAATAAATATAAAGCACTAATAAAATGGATAAATGAACATTTAACATCACACTTACCTTTATTGACTTGTTGCCATATAGAAGACAGGTAGGAGGCAAGAGGAAGCCGAGTTTATTATGCTTCAATATGACACTATCATCATCTCTGGTTTATTTATCTATCCCAATTCATCTAATATGACATAATAAGCAATATTAATAACACAGAAACATGATATATACTCTAGAGTGAATAAAATATGTCGTAATGTATCTGAGGAGTAAGTGTTACATACATAGATTATTGTACATAGCAGCATTTGTGTAAAGTACCTAGGATAACCCAAAAAAGCTAGAGTGATTTATTTCCATTGGGGTCCTTTTATATTTACACTTATACAGTAGAACCTTGATTTACGAGTATAATGCGTTCCAGGAGCTAGCTAGTAACTCAATTTACTAGTATATCAAATTAATTTTCCTCACTTTAATTAATTGAAAAGTCATTACAGTGGACCCTCGACTAACACTATTAATACGTTCCTGAGAGCTCATCGTTAGTCAAGTTAATTTTCCCCATAAGAAATAATGGAAATCAAATTAATCCGTGTAGGACACCCCAAAGTATGAAAAAAAATCGTTTTTACCACATGAAATATTAATTTTAATACACACAAACTGAAGAAGACATGCACAGTTACATGACACTTACCTTTATTGAAGATCAGGGGATGATTGATGGGATGGGAGGAGGGGAGTGTGTTGATGGTCTTAGTGTTTAGAAGGGGAATCCCCTTCCATTAGGACTTGAGGTGGCAAGTCCTTTTCCAGGGTTACTTCCCTTCCCTTTAAATCTCTCAAACCAACCTTTGCTGGCCTTAAATTCACTCACATCACCACTAGTTGCTGGCATTTTTTAAATTAAATCGTCATGCAACTTCCTAGCCTTTTTACATATGATCGCTTGAGAGATGCTATTTCCTGCTATCTTTTTCATTTATCCACACCAATAACAGTCTCTCAACATCTTCGAGTACTTGCGATCTCAGTTTCGAAAACATAGTTGCACCTTTGGCAAGAACAGCTTCCTTGATTGCCGTTTTCTTGCCCACAATAGTAGCGATGGTTGATTCGGGTTTTGTGTACAACCTGGCCAGCTCAGAGACACGCACTCCACTTTCATACTTAGCAATGATCTCTTTCTTCATATCCATAGTAATTCTCACCCTTTTTGCTGTAGGGTTGGCACTAGAAGCTTTCTTGGGCCCATGGTGACTTATTTTGCAGGTGCAATAACTAAAAAGGCTGTGATAATATGAAATGTTCCGACTGTATGCTTGGAAGCGACCGCGGTGGCTGGCTGGCTTATAAACACTGGCCAGAAGTGGACGCGTCTCAGACAGAACGAATAGTGTTGGTTGAGTTTTTTAGCGCTAGTCGAGGCAAAATTTTTGCGTTAAAATGTATTGCTAGTCGAATTTATCGTTAATTGATGCCATCGTTGGTCGAGGGTCCACTGTAATTCGTTCCTGCACTCTGGAGAGACGAGAAAAAATACTTGAATATGACGCTATTATCAAATGTATGGCTTATTTATCTATCACAATTCATCTAATATGACATAATAAACAATATAATTAGCACAGAAACATGATATATACTCTAGAATGAATAAAATAGGCCATAATATGGTGGCAGCAGCAGAAGCATCTGCCATTTCTGTCCCAATTTGACTATAGTATCATCCCATGTTCTTACTTTAAGAGAAAATGGAGTATTTCTGAGGCTATCTGCAGTAGATCACTAGGACCCATGGTTAGAAAAAAGAAATTTGGCCAAATGACTGTAAAAATGCAAACAAGCATGAGAGAACTGCCCCCACAGGGATGTAAACATGTTTACTGTTTACCAGCTGTGCCATCTAGCAGAAGCAATGTGAATTATTATTACGTACTTATTATGCATTATTATTATTAATTTAGGGAACTGAGGCTCTATCATTATAATAATAATAGTGGACCCTCGAATTTAGTAGTGCCATTTCTGTATGCAAAACTACTTTTATTATCTACAAAATGTATTTTCTGTTAATATTTTTGGGTGTCTGGAATGGTTTAATTGGATTTACATTATTTCCTATGGGAAATATTAACAAAAAATAAATTTTATAGATAATAAAAATAGTTTTGCATACAGAAATGGCACTACTAAATTCGAGGGTCCACTATACTTTCTTTCAACGTACCAGCCGTATCCCACTGAGGTGGGGAGGCCCGAAAGGAAAAATGAAAGTTTCTCCTTTCAAATTTAGTAATATATACAGGAGAAGGGGTTACTAGCCCCTTGCTCCCGGCATTTTAGTCGCCTCTTACAACACGCATGGCTTACGGAGGAAGAATTCTGGTCCACATCCCCATGGAGAAATAATAATAATACAGTGGTCTCTCGATAATTGTCTGGCCTGAAAGTAGTCCATTTCGGAAATAGCCCCGTTATTTCATCTAAACATTGGCTCGCAAATGGTCTGTTAACTCGCTAATCATCCATCATCCGGGACGCATACTCACGCTCTGAGCTGCCTGGCCCTGCCTTCCCAGCCAGTGCGCCATTGTTTACCAGTGAGCGACGGTCCCCTCACTTGCTCCTACGAAATATTTCATAATACAGTATTCCATTGATTTTAGTGCTTGCAAGTGCTAAATAAGCTACCATGGCTCCAAAGAAAGCTTCTAGTGCCGGCCCTTTGGTAAAGAATGTGAGACACACATAATTTATGAAAAAGTTTGTAGAAAAATACAAAGGTGGTGGTGGTAGAGTGGAAGCAGTTGTGATAGTGGTTGATGGTGGTAAAAGGTAGTAGTGATGGTGGTAACAGTTGTAATAGTGGTAGAAGGTGGTAGTGATGGTGGTAGAGGGTTCTTTCTTTAGTGATTCAGCGATTCTACCAACTCCTCCAATGTTGTTGGAGTTATATAGGGCTACAGAAAACACCGCCACCTTAGCTGCTGCTTCACCACCATTATGGACGGCTTACTCTCGGTGGCCCTTATACACCCAACAACACAACACCTCTCGTGACATACGTAATGACTTATTTTATTCATTCTAGAATAATTTCCATGTTTCTATGTTATTAATATTGTTTATTATGTCATATTAGTTGAATTGTGATAGATAAATAAGCCGTAGAGTTGATATTAGTGTCATTCTCCAACAATAAACTTGCCATCCCTCCCTCACACAAACAAGTCTCCAATAAGAACATAAGAAAGGAGGAACACAGCAGTAGGCCTGCTGGCCCATACTAGGCCGGTCCTTCACAAATCCAACCCACTAACAGAACAAATGCTACCCAAGCAATAAGCTCAGGTGCAAGTCTGACTCAAATCCAACCCCTCTCACTCGTGTATTTATCCAACCTAAATTTGAAACTACCCAATGTTTTAGCTTCGATCACCCTACTAGGCAGACCGTTCCACTCATCAACTACCCCTATTACCAATGTTCATTTATACATTTTATTAGTGCTTTACATTTATTTGGCATATTTTTCTGCATGTAAATCTATACAGTGGACCCCTGGTATTCGATGGCATCGGAATTCGATAAATCCGGTATTCGATGCATTATATCGCAAAAAAATTTCCTCGGTATTCGATACGATTTGTACGAGATCTGTCCACGTGTGGCCTGAACTGCCCCGTGTGTGCCAATGTTTACAAGCCAGCCAGTGTTCGCGCATCTAAGGATACATTCGGTACATTCCATATTATTCATATTATCACTGTGTTTGGTGCTTGTTTCTGCAAAATAAGTCACCATGGGCTCCAAGAAAGCTTCTAGTGCCAACCCTGTGGTAAAAAGGGTGAGAATTAGTATGGAAATTAAGAAAGATTTTGAAGGGTTGGGGCTAACCCTGAGAAGCCTATGCCAGTTGTGGACTCCATTGTGCCTACTTCAAAAATTAAAGAAATGTGTGCACAGTGGATTGAAGTGCAAACCTTTATGGATGAAAATCACCCTAACAGCTATTGCAAGCCTTGCTGGTGACTATTACAATGACAATGTTGTGGCCCATTTTAGACAAATCGTAAAGGAACGGGAGGTACAGAGCTCTATGTGTGACAGAGGTCCAGTGACCCAAGCTGGTCCTAGTGGCATTAAAAGAAGAAGGGAAGTAACCCCAGAAAAGGACTTGCTACCTCAAGTCCTAATGGAAGAGGATTCCCCTTCTAAACACTAACACCTCTCCCCTCCTCCCATCCCATCAATCATCACCAGATCTTCATTAAAGGTAAGTGTCAATTATTTTATTGTTATTGTAATTATCCTATTGCATTAAACTTAATATTTCATGTAGTAAAATTTTTTTCATACTTTTGGGTGTCTTGCAAGGATTAATTTGATTTCCATTATTTCTTATGAGGAAAATTGATTCGGTTCTCGATATTATCGGTATTCGATGAGCTCTCAGGAACGGATTAATATCGAATACCGGGGGTCCACTGTATTTATACTAGGGAAGTGACCCCTGAAGTGACCTAGAGTCACTATGGAGGGGGATTCCCCTTCCAAACAATAACCTCTCTCCTCTCTGTCTTCCATTCATCAACAACAGCCTTCAATAAAGGTAACCGTCATGTTGAATGTTCATTCTTTTGTGCATGTAAATCTATCTTTTAGGTAAAAAAAAAAAAATTGTTGTTGATACTTGTGGGTGTCTGGAACGAATTAATTGGATTTACATTATTTCTTATGGGGAAAATTGATTAAAAAATCGTCTATTTTGATAATAGTCCCACTTCCAGGAACGGATTAAGGACGATAATTGAGGGACCACTGTATATTATTATAGTGGTATTATATTATTATTATTGTTGCTATTATTAATTTAGGAAACTGAAGCTCTATCGTTATTATAATACAGTAGACCGCCATCGAAGAATTGCTGCACAATTTTATGTAAACGTCGTATAATTAATTTAACATGGTTCAATTTGTGGGAAGGAAAAAAAAAAATCTCTTTTGCTCAAGTGGCCGCCTTGTTGTGGAGCAGCCTGGGAGCCATCCCTTACCACTCCCCAACACCACCCCACCATTCGTAATTGATACGTGTCCAGTCTTTCTCTGCTACAAGGCAGCTGTGTTTGTCAATTGTGTTATAATATTTTAATTACTATATCTTGTATCTACCAAGCACTCATGCCACCCAGTAGCCATACTAGTGTTGTTAGGTAAGACACATATGCAACAGTTAGGTATCTTTATTTCGAAACGTTTCGCCTACACAGTAGGCTTCTTCAGTCGAGTACAGAAAGGTTGATAGAAGCAGAAGATACATGAAGACGATGTAATCAGTCCATCACCCTTAAAGTTTTGAGGTGGTCAGTCCCTCAGTCTGGAGAAGAGCATTGTTCCGTTGTCTGAAACAATATGAAGTTGAAGTGACTAGTGAGAACGGCTGGGTTTGAGAAGGACCTGCCCTCCCAAAGCAACCTTCGTCTCACCTCCTGGCACTATATAAGGCCCCATTCTGTACTTCAACTTCATATTGTTTCAGACAACGGAACAATGCTCTTCTCCAGACTGAGGGACTGACCACCTCAAAAATTTTAAAGGGGGATGGACTGATTACATCGTCTTCAAGTATCTTCTGCTTCTATCAACCTTTCTGTACTCGACTGAAGAAGCCTACTGTGTAGGCGAAACGTTTCGAAATAAGATACCTAACTGTTGCATATGTGTCTTGCCTAACAATCTGTCGGTATTTCATACATTTTAATGTTCTACTAGTGTTTTCTGAAAGTGGCACGAAGAGGTATAAGCACTTTAGTCTTAGAATTAACAAAGATACGCGGACCCTCAATAATTGTAAGGCTTGAAAGTCATAACTTTCAAAAATGTAAATATTTTCGTCAAAACATTGACTCGCGAATCATTGTTTGGCTCATACACACAGTCCCGAGCCGCCTCACACTCCATCCCCGCCAATGTGCCATTGTTTATCAGTGAGCGAGGATGATCCCACGAGTTCATACGATAATTTCATAATATTTCCCTTCATTTAGAGCTTGCAACTGCCAAATAAGTCACTATGGCTCCAAAGAAAGCTCTAGTGCCGCCCTTTGGTAAAGAATGCGAGAAAAACAAGTTAGAAAAAGTTTGTAGAAAAATACAAAGGTGGTGGGGGTAGAGTGGAAGCAGTTGTGATAGTGGTTGAATGGTGGTAAAAGGTAGTAGTGATGGTGGTAACAGTTGTAATAGTGGTAGAAGGTGGTAGTGATGGTGGGTAGGGGGTTTTCTTTCTTTAGTGTTTTCAGCGATTCTACCAACTCCCCCAATGTTTTTGGGAGTTATATAGGCTACAGAAAACACCGCCACCTTAGCTGCTGCTTCACCACCATAGGGACGGCTTACTCTCGGTGGCCCTTATACACCCAACAACACAACACCTCTCGTGACATACGTATGACTTATTTTATTCATTCTAGAATAATTTCCATGTTTCTATGTTATTAATATGTTTATTATGTCATATTAGTTGAATTGTGATAGATAAATAAGCCGTAGTTGAATTAGTGTCATTCTCCAACAATAAACTTGCCATCCCTCCCTCACACAAACAAGTCTCCAATAAGAACATAAGAAAGGAGGAACACACCAGTAGCCTGCTGGCCCAACTAGGCCGGTCCTTCACAAATCCAACCCACTAACAGAACAAATGCTACCCAAGCAATAAGCTCAGGTGCAAGTCTGACTCAAATCCAACCCCTCTCACCGTGTATTTATCCAACCTAAATTTGAAACTACCCAATGTTTAGCTTCGATCACCCTACTAGGCAGACCGTTCCACTCATCATACTACCCTATTACCAATGTTTTCTTTTTAAAATTATTAGTGCTTTACATTTATTTGGCATTTTTTTCGGGCATGTAAATCTATACAGTGGACTCCCTGGTATTCGATGGCATCGGAATCGATAAATCCGTTATTCGATGCATCATTCGCAAAAAAATGTTATCCTCGGTATCGATACATTTGTACGCGATCCTGTCCCACGTGTTGGCCTGAGACTGCCCCGTTGTGCCAATTTTACAAGCCAGCCAGTTTCGCGGCTATCTACATGGATAACATTCGTAGGCCCTTCCATAATAATTCAATTATCACTAGTTTTGGTGCTTGTTTTGCAAATAATACCATGGGCTCAAGAAAGCTTTAGTGCCAATGTGGTAAAAAGGGGGGGAGATTAGAAATGGAGAATTAAGGAGATTGTTGAAGGGTTGGCTAACCCTGAGAAGCCTAATGCCCATGTTGTGGATCCATTGTGCCTACTCAAAATAAAGAAATTGTGTGCACATGGATTTGAACGTGCAACCTTATGGCCTATAAATCACCCTAACAGCTATTGCAAGCCTTGCTGGACTATTACAATTCGAAATTTTGTGTCCCATTTATTAATTTTATATGTAAAGGAACGGGAGGTACAAGCTCTATGTTGATAGAGGATCCCAGTACCCATAGCTCGTCACACATTAATAAGACAAAAGAAGGGAAAACCCCAGAAGGCTGCTCCTCAAGGCCGTAATGAAAGGATCCCTGCTTCTAAACAATAATCACCTACTCCCAACCTCCCATCCTCATAATTATCCAACCAAGATTTCATAAAGGTAGTTGTCAATTATTAGCAGTAGTTATTGTAATTATTCCTATTGCATTTAAACTTAATATTTCAGTGTAAATTTTTTTGCATACTTTGTGTCTTGCAAGAATTAATTGATTTCCTTATTCTATGAGGAAAATTGATATCGGTTCTCGAATTATCGGTATTCGATGAGCTCTCAGACGGTTAATATCGATTACCGTTGGGTCCACGAGTTTATCACTAGGAAGTAAACCCCTGAAGTGACCTAGTTTTCACATGAGAGGGTCCCCTTCTAAACAATAACCTCTCTCTCCATTATTCATTCATAAACAACAGTCCTTCATAAAGGTAAGTCAAGGGTGAATGTTCTTCTTGTGCATGTGTAAATCTATCTGTTTAGGTAAAAATTAAAAAGATTTGTTGTTGATACCTTGTGGTGTCTTGGAACGAAATTAATTGGATTTACATTATTTTTTTATGGGAAAATTGATTAAAATAATCGTCTATTTTGATACATGGTGCCCACTTCAGAAACGTATAAGGACGATAATTGAGGGACCACTGTATATTATTATAGTGGATTATATTATAAGTATTGTTGCTATTATTAATTAGGAAGAGAATCTCTATCGTTATTATAATACACTGTCCCTCCCCATCGAAGAATTGCGCAAATTTTATTAAACGGTTGTAATAATTTATTGTAATGGATTAATTTTGTGGGAAGAAAAAAAAAATTTTTTTGCTCAAGTGGGCTTGTTGTGGGCAGGCTGGAGCCATCCTTACCTACTCCAAACATGATCGGTCTCATATTCGTATTGATACGTTCAGTCTTTTCGCTACAGGGCAGCTGTTTTGTAATTGTGTTATAATATCTTAATTGACTATATGTACTATCGAAGCGACTATTGCCACCCAGTACCATACTAGTGTCTTTAGGTAGACATCATAGCAACAGTTAAGGTATCGTTATTTCGAACGTTTCGCCTCAGTATAGCTTCTTTAGTCGAGTAAAAAATGGTTGATAGATGCAGAAAGATACATGAAGACGATGTAATCGATTCCATAAACCCTTAATTTTGATCAAGTCCCTCAGACTGGAGAGAGGCATGTTCTTGTCTAAACTAATATGAAGTTATGAATGCTAGTGAGAACGGGCCCTCGGTTTAAAAGGACCTGCCCTCCAAGCAACCTTCGCTCACCTTCCTGCACTATTAAAGGCCCCATACTGTAACTTCAACTTCAATTGTTTCAGACAACGGAAAAATGCTCTTCTCCAACTAGGACTGACCACCTCAAAACTTTAAGGGTGATGGACTGATTACATCGTCTTCAAGTATCTTCTGCTTCTATCAACCTTTCTGTACTCGACTGAAGAAGCCTACTGTGTAGGCGAAACGTTTCGAAATAAAGATACCTAACTGTTGCATATGTGTCTTGCCTAACAATCTGTCGGTATTTCATACCATTTTAATGTTCATACTAGTGTTGCTGAAAGTGGCACGAAGAGGTATAAGCACTTAAGTCTTAGAATTAACAAAGATACAGCGGACCCTCAATAATTGTAAGGCTTGAAAGTCATAACTTTCAAAAATCGTAACATTATTTTCGTCAAAACATTGACTCGCGAATCATTGTTTGGCTCATACACACAGTCCCGAGCCGCCTCACACTCCATTCCCAGCCAATGTGCCATTGTTTATCAGTGAGCGAGGATGATCCCACGAGTTCATACGATACATTTCATAATATTCCATTCATTTTAGAGCTTGCAACTGCCAAATAAGTCACTATGGCTCCAAAGAAAGCTTCTAGTGCCAGCCCTTTGGTAAAGAATGCGAGAAAAACACAGTTTAAGAAAAAGTTTGTAGAAAAATACGAAGGTGGTGGTGGTAGAGTGGTAGCAGTTGTGATAGTTGTAGAGGGTGGTAGTGATGGTGGTAGAGGATGCTAGTAGTTGTGACAGTGGTAGAGGGTGGTAGCAGTTGTGATAGTGGTAGAAGGTGGTAGTGATGGTGGTAGAGGGTGCCTTCTTCAGTGATTCAACGATTCTACAAACTCCTCTTATGTTGTTGGAGTTATACAGGGCTACAGAAAACACCGCTGCCTCAGCTGCTGCTTTACCAACATTATGGACGGCTTACACTCTCAGTGGCCTTTATACACCCAACAACACAACACCTCTTGTGACATTCATAATGACTTATTTTATTCATTCTAGAGTATATTCCATGTTTCTATGTTATTAATATTGTTTATGTCATATTAGCTGAATTGTGATAGGTAAATAAGTCGTAGAGTTGATATTAGTGTCATATTCTCCAACAAAAAACTCGCCTCCTGTCCCTCTGCCATACACCAACAAAACTCTTCAGTAAAGGTAAGTGTGATGTTAAATGTTTATTTATACATTTTATTAGTGCTTTACATTTATTTGGCATTCTTTTCTGCATGTAAATCTATATTTAAGCTAGGGAAGTGACCCCTCAAGTGACCTAGTGTCCTTATGGAGAGGGATTCCCCTTTCAAACAATAACCTCTCTTCCCTCTCTCCTCCTCCCTGTCTTCCATTCATCAACAACACCCTTCAATAAAGGTAACTATCATGTTGAATGTTCATTCTTTTGTGCATTTAAATCAATCTTTAAGGTAAAAAAAAATTGTTGTTGATACTTCTGGGTGTCTGAAACGAATTAATTGGATTTACATTATTTCTTACGGGGAAAATGGATTCGCAAATCATCAATTTCGATAATAGTCACGCTCTCTGGAACAGATTAATTACGAAAAACGAGGGTCCACTGTATTAGACAAGAGAAACCTGTAGCCATAAGTAAAGTGTTACTTTGTACACAGAAAAAGAGGTTAACATGAGTTTGTGTGACTGACTGATTTACTGAATGACTGAACTGACTGACTGACTGACTAGACTGACTTACTGAGTGACTAGACTGACTTACCAAGTAACTTGACTAACTTACTGAGTAACTTGACTGACTTACTGAGTAACTTGACTGTAATAATATTATATTATTATTATATATTATTGCTGAGAAGAAAGAGAGAATGATTTCCATGGAATTAAAGCATGAAATCATAGAAAAACTAGTGAGGTGTCCAGGTTTTGGGTTGAGGGGGAAGAGGGGGAGAGGAGCTGGCTCGTAACTCAAATGTTAGCTCGTAACTCGGAGCAAAAAATTGACCCAGGGACGGCTCTTATCTCAAAAAACTCGTAAGTTGGGACACTCGTAAATGAAGGTTCCACTGTACAGTGGATCCCCAGTTGTCGGCCGGTTTGGTTATCGGCCAACTCTGTTATCGGCAGGTTTTTCGGCGCCTGGTTATTGGCCATTCGCTAGGTTATCGGCTGTTTAGGACACGTCCATCTGCCGGCTGGGGTAGCTTGCGCTTCAGCTTGGCTTTGTCTATTGGTGGCTGAGGAAGCTTCTGCTCACACATCCAAACATTTCGCTTGTTCACCATTGTTTTTAGTGTTTTTTTCTTGCAATGCAACTGTGAAGTAAGTAAAGATGGCTCCAAAGAAAGTTCCTGCGGTAAAGAAAGTGAGAAATACCATGGAATTTAAGTGTGAAGTGATAGAATAGTTTCAGAATGGTATGAAGGTGATGGAACTTGCCAGGATGCAAAGCAATGAATAAATCAACAATTACATCCATCCTGGCAAAGAAAGAACAAATCAAAGATGCTAATGTTGCAAAAGGAGTAACTTTTCTAACTAAACAAAGGCCATCAATAATGGAAGAGATGGAAAAGTTATTATTATTGTTGATTAAGGAAAAAGAATTAGTGGGAGACAGTGTTGTGGAGTCGATTTTTTGTGAGAAGGAAAAGCAGTTGCATGAGGATCTTGCAAAGAAAATGCCTGGAACAAGTGCTGCAGTTTGTGAATTTAGGGCCAGCAAAGGATGGTTTGATGGATTTAAGATGCGTAGTGGCATACACAGTGTTGTAAGGTATGGTGAGGCTGCAAGTTCTGACAAATGTGCAGCTGAAAAGTATGTTCCCACTTCAGGGAAATCTTAAAGAGACACCAGAAACAGAGCACTTTGGACAGTTATTTTGTGAGACAGGGGTCCAGTGACTCTCAAGCTGGTCCTAGTGGCAATAAAAGACAGAAGGGAAGTAACCTCAGAGAAGGCTTTGCTACCTAAAGTCTTTATGGAAGGGGATTCCCCTTCCAAATACTAACTTCTCCCTCTTTCCTCCCCCCCTATCTTCCAGAAGCCAGCATTAGCCTTCAATAAAGGTATGTAATACTTACATAATTGTTAAAAGCATTATTTTTTGTGAATATTTTTGTTTGGAACGGATTAATTGTATTTCCATTAATTCTTATGGGAAATATTAATTCGGTTATCGGCCATTTCGGTTATTGGCAGACCTTCTGGAACGGATTACGGCCGATAACCGGGGGTCCACTGTATTTACTTTTAAATTCCCTTTTTTTATTTTTTCCCTTTTCCTTGGGGAGATGTTTTTTTAAACCCCTTAACTGTCCAAACGATTTTGTTTCTTCCCCACCCGCTCCGAGTATTTTGAAAAAAAATTTTTTTTTTTTAAATTTTTGAAGAGGTCATTTTTTTTAAACAAAAAATAATTTTAAAAAAATTCGGGAGTCGAAATTTTCGGAGTTTAAAAGGGGCGCAAAGTTGGCATTGTCATTCACTTTGACGGCAACATGAAGCGCTGCCACTTGCAGATGGTTGCCAAATATCCCCTTTTTTTCCTTATTTTTCTTAATTTGTATAATTTTTATGTTCTGTAATGAAAATTTGTAGTAGTTTTCTTGGGTTTCTTTTTTAAATTTTTGGGTTTTCCCAACTATTATTAGGTACTGAAATAGTGCTGGGATAGTCAAACACTGAAAAGGGTGAACATTTTCCCCCAATTTTAAAGCCCATACTATTGTCTAAAAAATTTACACACAGTATTTATGGTTCCAGCAATGTTTTTGGGGTTTACATGTGGGGTATATAATATAATTTTATAACAAAAATTTAATAAAAAAATAATAGTGAAAAAAATAAAAAGGGTTCCCCCTTGGTGATATAAGGGGTTTTGTATTGTCTTATCTCCACCCCACTGCTGACCCAAACCCAAGCCCGTCTTCACTGTTGGCCTGTGTATTTCCAAAAAAAGCATTTACACTCTAAACTGGGCAAACTATAATGTAGTCACTTACCCTTTAAAATACCAATTTAAATCCTTTAATTCTGTAAAAAATTTTGATTTAAGAATTAATCTAAGTCTGCCCGAAATGCCTAGCCTTGCTAGGTTTTCCTTTGTGGCCCCCCCCCGTAATTAGTAAATTTCCTTAAAAATGTAAACCACACATATCCAAAAAACCCGTAAACCCGGCCCTTTTAATCTTTAAGAAAATAAACTTGAAATTGGGGTTGATTTATTAAAAGGGGCTTTGTCTTATCACCCCATAAAAAGAGTGGGGGACATTTGATAAGGCCCTTTTAAATTTTTTTGTTTTTTTCTTTTTCAAAAAATGTATCTGTCTTTCCAGAGTTGCTCCCTTTAAAGATGGTATTAACACCATCACTTTCTAAAGCCCCAGTTAGAAAATGTCTGGAAATTTTTTTGGGGGTTTTCTAGGTTTAAATTTTTCACTTTTTTAATTTTTATTTTTTTTTTATTTTTATATAGCCGGGCTTGAGTCCTGGAAATTTGGGAAAATCAATGCCCGCCCCTCTAAAAGGGGGGGTTTTGGGTATTTGCGTTTTTGGGGGGATAGTTTTTGGTATCTTTATACATTTGCGCCCAAACTGGTTTTGTTTGGCATCTGCAAAAAAAAGCGATTATGTTGGGCGAGGGGGAAAGTGTTTAATGATGAAAGTAAATTTTTTTTTTGGGGAATTTTTTTTTTTTGGGCAAAGTTTAAACCCTTTTGGGGTGTGTGGAGGGGGGGGGGGGGAGGTAGTTTGGGCCCTAGATTGGAAAAAATGGGGGTTTTTGGATGTGGGGCATAGTTCCAGCGTGGGCCCGATACCGTATGGCACATCTCTGTATACCACCTTGCCACATGTGATGTGTGTTACCCTTTTTTCCTTGGCACATGTGAAAAGACCACTTTGCCTTTTTGTTTAAGCGTGCGTGGTTGTGGTGTGTGGGGTGGGGGGGGGGGGGGTAGTGGCCCTAGCCTTTTGGGAAAACTGGGGTGTTGGATGTGGGGGATAGTTCCCGGTGGGCTGATACCAGTTTTGGGGGCACCTCTGTACTACCACCTCCCGCCCCATGTGATGCTGGCATTGCCTGCAGCCTTCTAAACCTTTCCAAGCTAGGGATGATCCTAAAATATCACCATCTTACTGGTGTTGGGTCCCCAAAATGTACTCATCCCCCGGGTTTTAAACAAAAGGGGAACAACCAGACCATTTGCATTTCCTATTTACTGTGCTTACAGGCAAATTTTTCATATCCTGTGTGGTCATAGGGCTGTTGGAAATTCCCCAAAATCCCCCATCACTTTAAATTGCTCACACCCGGGACCCCAAACCACAAGTTAAAGCGAGCTTTGGGAAACTTACATGAGGTGGGGTGCATTCTGACAAACCCAACCCCAGAAATGGCGGATGTGGGTCGTCAGGGTTTTCGCGAAAATTTTCCCGGAAACTTTAAAACACTTTCAGTCACTAAAAAAATTTGAAAATTTAAAAACTAATCCCCAGTTCCAAATCCCCCATTGTTGAAGTCTTATGGGGAATAAAATCAGGAATTCACCTGGGGTGGGTCTTTGCATCTGCGCAATATGGTGGTTTACGGTTTTACTAAAAAAATGGAAAATTTCCCGATTTTGGGATGCAGTTTATATGGCCACCAAAAAAAACCCCCTTTTCTCATGTAGGTCTACTAGGCCTCTCAAAGCAACCCTGCATCAATAACAAATCTATGCAAGGGGACAGTGAAAAGGTTACAAGAAAAAAAACACACATACACACACCAAAAAGAAAAATTACTGTTTTTTGGGAATTGTTGGTTCCCAAAAGCCAGTGTTGTCAGTGAGAAAACCTTCCCTGGGTCAGAACACAAAAATGGGGGCCAAATGTACATGTAATTTCATCGTTTTTAAAAAAATAAACTTTCTTTCAAATTAGGACATGATTTCATGGGGCACTTGATTATTGCAAAGTTAAAAAATAATGTTCCTATACCCGGCCCCATTTGTTTTTTTCCCGTTTTTCACTTTAATAATCTCCTTTAGGGGAACAACTGAAGTACTTTTGATTTTTGAGAGTCATAAACTAGCATGGAAAAAAAGGGGTGTGTGTTGGGGTGGTGTTGTTTGGGGTGTGTGTGTGAGAGAGGGGAGATGGACGAGGAGAGATTTGGGGAAGGGGAGAGATGGGGGAAAAGAGAGAGAGAGAGATGGGAGAGAGAGAAAATGGGGGAGAGAGAGAGAGAGATGGGAGAGGAGAGGGTGGAGGAGGAGGAAAAGATGGAAGAAAAGGAGAGAGGGGAGATGGAGGAGGAGATGGAAGAGAGGGGATGGAAGAGAGAGGATGGAGAGAGAGAGAGAGAGGGGAGAGAGAGAGAGTTGGGGAGGGAGAGAGAGGAAGGGAGAGAGATTGGGGAGAGATGGAGAGGAGATGGAGAGAGAGAGAGGGGATGGGGGAGGGAGAGAGAGATGGGAGAGAGAGAGGATTTTAGAGAGAGAGAGAGAAAGGAGAGAGGGGAAGAGTGTAGGGGAGAGAGAGAGATGGAGAAAAGAGAGAGAGATGGAGAGAGATAAAAGGGATGGGGGAGAGGAGAGATGGGGAGAGGATGGAGAGAGAGATGGAGAGGAGATGGAGAGAGAGAGAGATGGAGAGAGAGATGGAGAGAGAGAGAGATGGAGAGAGAGAGAGATGGAGAGAGAGAGAGATGGAGAAGGAGAGAGAGAGAGAGAGAGAGGTGGAGAGAAGAGAGATGGAGAAGAGAGAGATGGAGTGAGAGAGAGAGGAGTGGAATGAGAGAGGAGATGAGAGAGGAGAGATGGAGAGAGATGAGAGAGATGGAGAGAGATGGAGAGAGAGAGAGAGAGATGGAGGAGAGAGAGAGGAGAGATGGAGAGGAGAGGATGGAGAGAGATGGAGAGAGAGAGAGAGAGATGGAGAGAGAGAGAGAGAGATGGAGAGAGAGAGGAGAGAGATGGAGAGAGATGGAGAGAGGAGAGGGAGATGGAGAGTGGAGGAGAGGAGAGGAGAGAGAGATGGAGAGAGAGAGATGGAGAGAGAGAGAGATGGAGAGAGAGATGGAGAGAGAGATGGAGAGAGAGAGAGAGAGAGAGAGAGAGATGGAGAGAGAGAGAGATGGAGAGAGAGAGAGATGGAAGAGAGAGAGATGGAGAAGAGAGAGATGGAGAGAGAAGATGGAGAGAAGAGAGATGGAGAGAGAGAGAGAGATGGAGAGAGAGTAGATGGAGAGAGAGGAGAGAGATAGATGGAGAGAGATAGATGGAAGAGAGAGATAGGATGGAGAGAGATGGAGAGAGAGGGAAGATGGAGAGATGGAGAGAGATGGAGAGAGAGATGGAGAGAGAGATGGAGAGAGGAGAGATGGAGAAAAGAGAGAGATGGAGAGAGAGAGATGGAGAGAGAGAGAGATGGAGTGAGGGAGAGATGGAGAGAGAGAGATGGAGAGAGGAGAGATGGAGAGAGAGAGATGGAGAGAGAGAGATGGAGGAGAGAGAGATGAGAGAGATGGAGAGAGAGAGAGAGAGAGAGTGGAGAGAGAGAGATGGAGAGAGAGAGAGATGGAGAGAGAGAGAGATGGAGAGAGACAGATGGAGAGATAGATGGAGAGAGAGAGATGGAGAGAGATAGATGGAGAGAGATGGAGAGAGAGAGATGGAGAGAGATAGATGGAGACAGAGATAGCCAATCAGCCAGTTAGCTGGCCAAGCACTTTGTCTGGATTTTTTGGGGTTATCCCAAGTAATTTACACTAAGTACAACTGTATTTACATATGTGTTTATGTGAGATAAAGACAGATAGACAGAGACATAGATACAGACAGAGATGCAGGCAGCCTGCGGAAATTACAGTTTCAGAATTGTTTCTTTTTATTTAGGGCATAGGTTATAGGACATTCTGGCAGGATGACACTTTCCTCTTAAAAGGGGAGTGTTAATACTACATGACATCAGTGAATCCTTGGTGTTTGCTGCGCAGTATGCTCTGACTGGCGCTCAATGGAACTGGTGCTCCCACAGAGCACTAAGTGGTCTCAGATTTTTTTAATACAGCACACACCGAGGGTTAAGACCCACTCTATGCTGACCAGGCATCTTAGGCCAATCGTGCCAAATTTGGAGGCAGAAAAAATAAAACGTAGATCTACGTTTGGAGTGCTAGCGGTAAGAATGCAGATCTACGATTGGACAGTTAAGGGATTAATTAGTTTGACGGAGGAGATGCTGGCAGAGGTTTAGGGTGGAAGATAGCAGGGCGGCGTTATGTTCATTTGCCCTATAAACATCCAAACAACACTGGAGAGTTACTTTCATGTCGTTTTCCTATCGCTTACTCACTTAACTTGCTACACTATTAATTCTACCCCTATCACTGGCTGGCACTATAGCCTTTATCGATGCCTGCTGCATTACTATCATACATATGGTAGAATCACTGATTCACTGCAGTAGGCACATTCTCCCCTTTCTCTTCCTCTTCCACTTTGGTACTTTGCTATGAGTTTTTTCTTGAAATTCTATTGTGTTTCTTCCTTCTTTACACAGGGTGGCACTAGAAGCTTTCTTTGGGCCATAGTGGCTTCTTTTAGCAGTTACAAGCACCTAAAAACAATGGAATACAAAATATATCTCATGTGATGCGTGGAATCGTCCCTCACCTGGCTTGTAAACAATGTATTTTTCCCTCCCCCCCCCTTTTCGCACCTGGCTGTTCATGCAGTGGCGGTCTGTGGACACGTCTGGAAGGAATGTTCTTAACCAGATTTTTTTTTTTGGTAACGAGCCAATATTTTGGAGCAAAAACATGTCACTATCCGATTTTTCGTTATCCGATGACATGTACCGGAGGTCTCATTGTATCTGTTTTAATCTGAAGACCTACCCATACTAGTTCCTTCTGAGACACAGGCCTTGCTGGAGAAAGAAGAAGGCAATTTGTGTTAATTTTGTGCACAAATTTCTCTATTTACCTTTAATCGTACTCTGCCTCATGCCAAATGCAAATGAACACACTCGATTACTGTCTTATCAAAAACTTTACGAGCTTACAAATCTGCGAGCATTAAGTGGCATATCCTTCTTTCACCAGGTAGATTCACACTGTCAAACTTATCCATATTTTTGCCATGAACTCAGTGGTTCTCATTTGATGTTCAATGCATTCGTGTAATCATGCAATGCTCAGTATTAAATCTCGTTATTATTTAGTGAGGTGCTCTGCTAAAATTTACCCATGCATACATTTTGAAATTGTATTCTTCACTACTTACTTTATTATTGTATAGTCAATATTAGTGCATCTTGTCTCTTACTGGTACAATAAATCTAGTTGAAATACGCACTTGCCACAGGTGCATATTTTATTAAGTGCATTATTCATACCATGTTCCTGTGTATTTGCTCAATGTTCAATTCAAAAATAACAGCTGTTCACTGTGATCTTGACCTTTGCTGTATTTAAGGTCAATACCCTCTAAGTGGGATCTTTATGTAACTCATACTTCAGCTCAGTTCCTTAACATACCTTTAAGGCAGATTGAAGTAGAGCCTGACATAAAAATTAACAGCTCTGGCTTGTGAGAATCATGACTCTTGAAGATCAAATTTCAATGATGCACATCTTCAGTGATCAAATCTATCTTCTGGCCAAGTGTCATCAAAGTACTTTTAGTAGTTTCCATGTTTAGAGCTGCGTCAGAAAGAGTAACAGTTGACCCCTGTGGACTTCAGCCTCAACTTACTGAAGATTACACCAATTAATGGCACTTGTGACTTAACCAAAAATTATGACTTAACCAGCAATTCAGACAGTAAATTTTAAGGGGATTCTAGTTTATGTAACACCAAATTGCTGATGTTCTTCTAAAGGATAACATTTTAAATCAATGGAAGATTAAATCCTCAAGTCTATTTTTGATTCTTATCAATAACCCAAATTTATACACTAGTACACCTTTACAGTTTTATACCTGACTCTGACCAATTCTGAATATATGTAATGCACTGAAAAGCGTTATAATGAAAATTTTTTTTTTTTTAAAAAACTACAACAAGCCATCCACCACCAGAGGAAGGTGACCTGAAAAAAGAAGACAAAGTTTTTCTTTTTACAATAGAATTTATAAGGGAGGAAAGAGAGAGGTTTACTAGCCTTTACTCTTGGCTTCTAGCCGCCTCTTATGACCACATGGCTTACGGAGGAAGGATTCTTCTCCACTTCCCCATGGAGTAATAAATGTTATGTATAAAAAAATTAGTTTGTAATAAATAAATGATAAAAATCAATTTTCATAAAATACAGAAAAAAAAAGGTTATTGTGAAAAAAACCAATGACAATTAGACTCATCACAACCCACAAAATATCCATGACCAATTGAAAAATATATTAAAATAATGAATTCATCCTTCACAGGCTGTAGGAGAGTGATAAGTCACAGTACCACAGCTGGAATACTTCACAACTAAACCACAATATGGAGATATACCTATGGGCAATATGGTGGCCCAATGAGGACCACCTAAAGTCAACTGTTGTGACGTGATCATGATCCAGGCCAGACTGAAAAAAACACCTAATATTTCCTCTCCAATGAAGTGTGGATTATTTGTGATACTGTAGGGAATACTGCACAAAATGAGAAAGTCAAGGTATACGTAACAGCATGCAGCAACAAAGGTACAGAACATCAAACCACACCAAGCTAACTTACTATCACAATAAAAACATCAAATATGGAAGCATTTACCTCCTGCATCAAATTACTCAATAACTAAGAACACTGTATACCACAAATTTTACCAGAGATTAATTCTGTTCCAAGTATAAATGTAGATATGATTAAAGGATATCTAGACATTTATCTAAGTGCCCACATATAGCAATTTTAATAGTTTTTTTTTTTTTTGCTTTAATGTTCTGATGCATAAGAAATGCATCATTAAATTTAAAATTTTGGCTTACTGTATAAACTATACAGTGTTTCTTTATATCTGAAATTCCTATTTTTTATTTCAATGTCATTCATCATTAATGGCTTTCCTTAATATATTAAAAAGTTGCTCATTCGGGAGTGTCAAAATTTGCTTTCACCTGTGTTTTTTATTTTTTATTTTTTTGCACATCAGTGTTTCCCACCAAGGAGGGTGGCCCCAAAAAGAAAAACCATCATTCACTTCATCACTGTCTTACAGAGGCGTGCCCACACTACGTTACAGAACTGCAACATTAACAACCCCCCCTTTAGAGTGCAGGCACTGTACTTCCCACCTCCAGAACTTGAGTTCGGCCTGCGGGTTTTTCCCGGATCCCTTTTATAAATGTTACCTGCTCACACTCCCAAAAGCATGTCAAGTCCTAAAAACCACTCGTCTCCATTACCTCCTATCTAACACCCTGCTCACGCATGCTCACTGGAAGTCCAAGCCCTTGCGCACAAAACCTCTTTTACCCCCTCCCTCCAACCCCTCCTAGGCTGACCCTACCCGCCTTCCCCTTTACTACAAATTTATACACTCTCAAAGTCATTCTAATTTGTTCCATCGCTCTACATGTCAAACACCTAAATAACCCCCTCAGCCCTCGGGATAATATTTTTGGTAACCTAGCACTGTCAGATAGTTGCTGACCGTATTCCCAGTATTATATAAAAAGCATATTAGTATCATCCCTTGTTTTTGCACAGTCCCTGTAGGCCTTTGGCTTTGTGTGACGTTAGGGATACCTGGCAGTGACCCCCCTGTCCCTCCTCACTGGGGCGCGACCACAAGACTAAGGTTTGGGCCCCCGGGTCCATCTCTCACTCAGTGAAAATTTTTACCACCCTACAAGTGTTTTCTACTTTCAAACCTACGATATCTCCTTTTAAAGAACCCTTACATAAATGGGGCAGCGGGGGCCCCTGTAATTCTGACGATTTAAGCGTTTTCTGGAGATAATTTTGTCGACCAGAAGACGGCCTTTTCGCGTTAACCAGTGGGCCTACCGAGGTTCCCCCCACCCGCTCCCTAAAGCCAGCTCTTACCAGCTTCTACTTTTTTACGGGGCTTCCTTTTTTGTTTTAAAATGCTTTTTTGCTTCCCCCGAGGGTTGACCCGAGTTTCAAAAAAGCCAGTTCCATCTGTGGTGGGGAGTCAGTACACCCACCCCAGCCCAGCCTGCCTACCCCACCCATTTTTTGTTCCCAAGCAGCTTCCCACCCTGCTGTGCTCACGTGTAATTATCAAGCTTTTCTGTGTGAGGGTTAAGTAAGCCAGCTAGCAACAAACCCAGGTGTTTCCCCCATACTCAAGAAGCCACATCTACCCTTTCACGTTGTGATTAAAATTCCAAGCATCTGGTGTCCTTGTCATCCTTGTGGTGTTGTAGTATTTCGTGGGTTTTTCAAAGCCACCCGGGTTAAAATTATCTTCGCGGCAGTGGGGTTTTCTCGTGAGGCTTGGGTTTCCCCCCTTTAAGCCCAGCCACTCACGATCACGGTGTCGCACCATTCCCGGTCTCAACCCTCGTCAGCCATTACCCAAAAAACCCAATACAGCGGCCATTACAACTCCCCTACCTCATCTTTTTTGGTGCACTGCTAAGGGTTTACACCAATTTTAAGGACCACTAGGGGGTCAAGATAGAGGGGGCGCGCCATCTTTAAAAGCCCCCCTGTGTGTTGTTTTCTCGCCCGTTTTAAAGCGAATTCTACGATATTGTCAGAGGAAAGCGCAGACTATAAAAAATCCATCAATCTCTTTTTTTTTCAAGTGTACAGCTATAATATTTTTTTTTTAGAGACATTTGCGAGGTTGAGACATTTTTTTTGTGTTCCCAGTGAATTTTTCTTTGTGACATTCAGTGACTCTTGATCAAAACCCAGTGTTTATCATGTATGTTGCATAAATTTCTTTTAATTCCTTAATTCAGTTTTAAAATTTTCGTGCATTATTTTATATTGTTGGTTGTGTACTTTTTATACACTTGAAGTAAGTACTTATTTTTTCCTTTTGTTGTTGTCAACAATGAGAATAAGAACTTTGTTTAAACTTCAAAATTTCCGTGTATTAACTCAGTAATTTTCACCTCATATTCTGCACACAACCGTGTTGTCTGTTTTTTTTTTTTCCCACATTTGTGAATTTTTTTATTTTTGTTCCCGTGTGTTAACATTTTGTGTTCTATTCCTTTATTCAGCCAGTGTTTAATTTGTTTTATTTCCACAGACAATAGTGCCTTTTTTAAGTCCCGAAGAGCTCGTATTTAAAAAATTTTTTCACACTTCAAGTTTCATTGCAAAAAAATTCTATTACTGTGTTCGTGTGTGTGTTGGGGTCCTCTCTCTGTAATGTTTTTCTTTTTTTTTTGTGTGTTTTAGCCTTTTTTTTTTTCTGTTTTTTTGAAAAAATTCACTCTTATGCTTTTTTAAGTTCTCCTTAAAAAGGGTAAAATTGTTTTTTGTTGTTGTTTAGTGCATTTAAAAGAGTTAAAGTGTTCATTTTGATTATTTTTTTCTTGTGTGTTAAAAATTTTTATTTTGACATAGACTCATTTGAAAAATTTCTTGTGAAAAATATTGTGTTGCTATTAAAGTTTTCTTGCAGAAATTTTATGCATTTGTGCAATACAGGTTTTTTTCAGGCTTTTTATGCCTGTTTTGTGCTGTATTTTTTTCTGGTCTTCATTTTAATTTTTATTTCGCGAATTGTGTGTTGGTTTTAAATTTTTGCACAAATTTATTGAGTCCCTTTTATTATTTTATTGTGTATTTTCCTTGTTTGAAAAAAAAAGACAAATCACGTGCCCTTTATTCAATTTTTAAAAAAATTTTTGGGAATAGATTTGGCAAAGTCAAGCTCTTTTTATTTTCAGTGTTTGCTAATTGCATATTTTTCTTGTGTGAGTCTTTGCTTACTGTGTAATTGTAAAAATTTTAAATTTCTTATGGAATATTAAGCATTTTTCCCTTTTAAACTTTTGTGTCATTCCTCCCTTTTTTCTTGACTTTGCCCCTTTAGTATTTTCACTGGAAGATGTCCCAGTCCTTTTGAACGTTCACTTAGTGTTCATTCCCCGTCAAAGTCAATATGAATCGTCCACAGTACCAACTTCCCCTTTCTGACTGAAAGACAAAATTCCCCTTAGCAATGGTTTGTTCTCCCTTGTATCTGAATTTGTTAAAGTGCTGTTAAATGTGATTTTAGTTAAATTCCCCATAGTCCCCAATTACTTTTAACGTAGCCGGCGGTAGGCATAGTAAAACGCATTCCATCTGTGTTCCCCCTAACCTTTAGCTTGCAGGATAGTGTTCCGTTCCTCAAGTGTCCGGGGGAAATCAGACGCCCTTTAGGCACAGCCTACCCCGCAAGACTGCTAGTTCGAGTAGTGTTTTTGCCAAGGGATGCCTTGTCAGAAAACGATTACTTGGGAAATGTAATCCATTCTTGTTGAGTCAATGCCGTTTGCGAAAGCGCTCGTTTCAGCAAGTGTTCTCATAAGTGTTTGTTGTTTTCCTTGGGGGTTTTCCGTGGTGATCCCCATCCGTTGACAGTATCATGCATTTTAAGAAGTTATTTCTCGGTAATTTCCCAAAGTTAACGTTTGTAAGTGTAGTTTCTTTTCTGATCCTCGTTCCTGTGTGGACTCAGATTGAATCAGCATTTTTCACCTGTTCTTTCTTTTCCTGTGCTTGCAGTTTGAGATAGTGATTCGTTTCCCCTTTCTCATATTGCTTTATAGCTTAATTTTTTTTTAACCGGGGGAGTATCCCCTCCACGGTTTGTTCTTTCCTCCAGTAAGGAAGAACTGATACCTTTATTCCAGAACAAAAGCCCACGGGAAAGGGTTTGCCCCGAGGCCTTTACTATCCAAGTTCAAACCCCCCTTTTTAAAATTTACCCGGCAATCAATTTCGCAGATGCTTTTTCGCGAACCTTTTGTGTAGTTAGCAACCTCCATTGCGTCGAGGATGTCAAAATGCCCAAAGAACCCATCCCCTTTTTTCTGGTGTGATTCGTTCCTGCTCCAGGAAAATTTTATTCTTCTGTTTTAAGCCACCGTACCCTTTAGTGACTTTAATGAGCCCCAAGAATTACTGTACGAATAGTCGGGAAAAGAAGAATTAGAAATAATAAGGGGGGGGGGGGGGGGAAGAAGTTAGATTTTAGAAAGGTTAGATTGCAAGGGAAATTATCCTCCAGGATGATACCATTCTGCATACGGGAAAACTTACCTCGCCCCCCCGGGGGTTGGGTTTAAATGTAAACAGCCTGCATAATTGTGTCGAATGAATGAATTGGTCAACGGTGTTTTATTATTAGCTGATGTTTTGTCAGAAATTTTCGTGTTCCGTTCCCCCCCGTATTTGAGAATTAACAGTCTGATTTGTGTGACCCCAATCTCCTTTCGTTTTAAATTTTTTTGATATAATTTTTCTTCCTCAAACCGTGAGGCATGAATCAGATCGTCGACAATTCCCCATTTGTATAAAGATTTGTACTATAGTTGGTAATGTTCGTTAACACCCTTTTCGTCAAAAACATGTTGTTCCATCCTTAGTTCTAAATTAATTTTTGCATTTGTTATTGTATAGAATAGCCAGATCCCCCTGCCGTTTGCCCATATATAGTAGGTATGTGGGACGACATCTAACAGACCGAGCGTCGCATGTTGTGATCCCCGTATTCCCGTATTATATAGCATAGAAATTTTTCATCCCTGGCTTTAGAACCCGGATCCCCGTAGCCCCTTTTGGTTTTTGTGACCTAGGGGTACAATGGGAGTGTCCCCTGTCCCGTCTCACTCGGCGGCAGACCTACAAAAGTGAACAGGGTTGGGACCGGGGTCCCTCTCTCTCTCAGTTGACAATATTTACCTCCTACAAGTGTGTCTACTTTCAACCCACGAATCCCATTAAGAACCCTTTCGATGCACCCCCTCCTTTAAATTTCCAAAATATGAATTCTCTGCATTACAGTGGACCCTAGTTTTTGCCCCCATTGGATGCACCAAAAATCGGATAGCCTTGCTTTGGGATAAAAAAAAATTGGCTCGAAACCCTAAAAACCCCCGGGTTTGACTTTCTCCCGAATGTGTGGTACAGTGGCCGAGCGGGCCCCGGGCCCCTCACTCCGGTACCGCCATGTGCCCTTGTTTACGAAGCCCGCGAGGAAATTCCCTTTCGTACAGCGATAATTTTTGTATTATTCCATTGTTTTGGGGTTTTAACTGCTAAAAAAACCCCATGGGCCCCAAAAAAGTTCTGGTGCCGCCCTATGGTAAAAGAATGAAAACACACACAATTTAAGAAAAAGTTTGTAGAAAATACAAAAAAGGGGGGGGTAGAGGGTGGTGGCGATGGTGGTAGAGGGTGGTGGGGATGGTGGGGGGGTGGTGGCGATGGTGGTAGGGGTGGTGGGGTGGGGTAGAGGGTGGTGGCGATGGTGGTAGAGGGTGGTGGTGAGGGGCAGCGATGGGGTGAGGGGGCAGCGATGGTGGGGGAGGGGGCAGCGATGGTGGGAGAGGGTGGCAGCGATGGTGGTAGAGGGTGGCGCGATGGTGGTAGGGGGTGGCAGTGAGGGTGGTAGAGGTGGCAGTTGCTGGTAGAGGGTGGTAGTGATGCTGGTAGGGGGTGGTAGTGATGGTGGTAGAGGGTGGTAGTGATGGTGGTAGAGGGTGGTAGTGATGCTGGTAGAGGGTGGTAGTGATGGTGGTAGGGGGTGGCATGATGTGGTAGAGGTTGGGGCATAAATGGTGGTAGAGGGTGGCAGCGATGGTGGTAGAGGGTGGCAGCGATGGTGGTAGAGGGTGGCAGCGATGGTGGTAGAGGGTGGCAGCGATGGTGTTAGAGGGTGGCAGCGATGGTGGTAGAGGGTGGCAGCGATGGTGGTAGAGGGTGGTAGTGATGGTGGTAGAGGGTGGCAGTGATGGTGGTAGAGGGTGGTAGGGGATGGTGGTAGAGGGTGGTAGTGTTGGTGGTGAGGGTGGTAGTGATGGTGGTAGAGGGGTGGTAGTGAGGTGGTAGAGGGTGGTAGTGATGGTGGTAGAGGGTGGTAGTGATGGGGTAGAGGGTGGTAGTGATGGTGGTAGAGGGTGGTAGTGAGGGGTGGTGAGGTGGTAGTGATGGTGGTAGAGGGTGGCAGTGATGTGGTAGAGGGTGGTAGTGTTTGGTGGTAGAGGGTGGCAGTGATGGTGGTAGAGGGTGGTAGTGATGGGGGTAGAGGGTGGTAGTGATGGGGGTAGAGGGTGGTAGTGTTTGGTGGTAGAGGGTGGTAGTGATGGGTGGTAGAGGGTGGTAGTGATGGGGGTAGAGGGTGGTAGTGGATGGTGGTAGGGGTGGTAGTGATGGTGGTAAGGGTGGTAGTGATGGTGGTAGAGGGTGGTAGTGATGGTGGTAGAGGGTGGAGTGATGGTGGTAGAGGGGGGTTTGTATGGTGTAGAGGGTGGTAGTGATGGTGGTAGAGGGTGGTAGAGGGTGGTATGATGGTGGTAGAGGGTGGTAGGGGATGGTGGTAGGGGGTGGTAGTGTGGTGGTAGAGGGTGGTAGTGATGGGGTAGGGTTTATGATAAGGCATGGTGAGGCTCCCAGTTCTGACAAAAGAAACGGCGGAAAAATACATGCAGGACTTTAAAGGGTACATAGAGGCTGAAAAATTAAAAAACCCTAACAAGTGTTTAAGTGTGGACGCTTAGCATGATTTGCTTACTTTTGAACTTTGGTAAACATTGAACATTTCTGCTAATTTTGAGCTCAGTTTTCAAGTTACTTTTCATTGGAAAACCCAGTCAAAATCATCTCAATTTCTGTTAATATAAACCTTCACACTCTCTCTTCCTGATGCTTCTATTCTCCTGTATCCCATCTAACTTTTACTCTCAGTGTAGCTACACAGAAAGTGATCTGATATATTCTGATGGTCCTCTATAAACATTACATCCTGAAGTCTACTCAACCGTCTGTTCTATCTATCCAATACATAACCCAACAAACTTACTGTCATTTCGCCCGACATCTATCTTTGTATACTTCTATTTTATCCCTTTTTCTTAAAATATGTATTACCCTATAACTAAACCCCTTTTCTATACAAAGTTCAATCAAAGGGCTCCCATTATCATTTACACTGCACCCCAAACTTACCTACCACACCCTCTCTAAAAGTTTCTCCTACTTAGCATTCAGGTCCCCTACACACTTACTCATCTTCTCTGAAGGAGGCGGGTGTTAATGTTGCAGTTTTAAAAACTGTAGTGTACAGCACCCTTCTGGTAAGACAGTGATGGAGTGAATGTATGGTGAAAGTTTTTTCTTTTTCTCGGGCCACCCTGCCTTGGTGGAAATTGGCCAGTGGTGATAAAAAAAATCTGATACATATGTCTTCCATTCTCTATCAATGTGACCAGAAAACTAGAAACATCAATAAATACCATACGAAATATAGTGCAAAGTCGCTGTTTTAATCCAAAAACACGGTCATTTTTTTTTCTCACTATTACGACACTGTGTGCTTGCAGAGGATTGTTTTGTAATACAGCCCCACACTGACCACACAGACTCCATCTTCATATGTAGGCCTACCAGCTTTCTTCTCACTGATTTTGAAGGCGCTAGAATTTAATGCATACTAGTACGTCATGGACACTGGCGCATAAGCCGGTACTAGTACGTCAAAACCCTACAAGGTGTTAAAATCAAGGAGTCGCTTCTGAGGTCCTATTTGGAACAATACTGCCCCATGCAGCACATTAACAAACATACCACATGAGCACAAGCCTGATCACCAAGCACACATTTCTGAGACATACTTGTATCGAGTTTGAGTATAGAATGTGAAAGCCGCTGTTAAAACTGAGGTCGAGGATAGATTGAAACAGCTCATCAATAAAGGACGAAAAAGTCTTCACTAAAAGCAGTTTGATACAATACAGGTCCAGTTCGCTCTGTCAAATTGCCAGCATGGCTTCGAGGTAGGTGGAGTGATACAGGAAATATGCAGTATAGGTAACGTACCAAATAGAGAAGGGTAGTAAGAATTTCACTATGTGGAGGCAGCAAACCAGCAATCACACAGGAATTGGAATGCTGTAAAGTAAGAGATTTTTGAGTGCAGATGGAGAAGAGTGCGAAGAGTAGTCTGACAGAAGGTGGATCATGTGTCCATCAATGGTTTAGTCTCCTCATTGTACTCGGATATAGCTTCAAGTGTTTCAGAAGACAAGGACATTGTATGTGGGACGACATCGGAGATAGAAGGGGGAGGGAGAGTCAAGATCGGGGTGAAGAAAGGGAGGGATGAGAGGTTCAAGTTAACTTGGCAAGAAGCTTGGGAGGGACAAGAGAGGAAGAAGCTTGGGGGGGCACAGGAGAGGAAGAAGCTTGGGGGGGCACAGGAAGGAGAAGAAGCTTGGGGGGGACAGGAGAGGAAGAAGCTTGGGGGGGCACAGGAGAGGAAGAAGATTGGAGGGGACAGGAGAGGAAGAAGATTGGGAGGGGACAGGAGAGGAAGAAGATTGGGAGGGGACAGGAGAGGAAGAAGATTGGGAGGGGACAGGAGAGGAAGAAGATTGGGAGGGGACAGGAGAGGAAGGACTGTGTGAGGGAAAGGATGAACCTCCACACTAGTAACAGAGCTAGTAAGAGGTAAAAGAACAAGGTACATAGGCTGGAAAGGAAAAATGTCTGGGAAGGATTAGTGAAGGAGAGTTAAAGGAGATTTACAACTTTGGGGATGTTATGGACTTTGGAGAAGTAGAGGGGCAAAGGGAAGCTGTGTGCGAGGTCTTGTAGACATAGAAACTTGCGAGTGAGAAGATGAAGATTTGAGAACAGTACGAGTGATGAGGTTAGAGACCTCGGAGTCCAGGACTGCAAAAACAGTTAGGTGCAGAGGCGACTGGTGGAAGGCATGACCACAGGGGAGACTGTGGGAGTTGGGAATCCCAGAGGTTGGAGAATTCTTAGCAACTCTAGAATAAGAATACAGGGAAGTCTCCCTTGGAGGCAGAGATGAGACACGCCATGGCCTATGTAAAGCCTTCTATCTCTTTGAGACATCGATTTCTCGTTCATTTAAGTAAAGTTAGCAATGACGAGAATAAGATGGGCAAGCTTTGTTGCAATTAAGGCAAGAGGGAGGTAGACTACAAGATGTATTGATATGGTTGGCAGCACCAAAAGATTAGGCATTCTGCCATGGACTTGCAACATTTTGCTGGATGACCACAATGCCAGAAATTTCTACACTGTTGTGGTGAAGGGATCAACTTTCGGATTTATAAAATGGTGTTCCACAATATAAACCGAGGACGGAGCTCATGGCAGTTCAAAGTTAAGCGAGCTACATTGCAGGGGTAGCATCTCCACCCATGGGCAGGTAGTACATATGTATCCACTTTGAGAATTGGGAGGTCTTGGAGCTCAAGTTGCTCCAGAATGTCATTACCACATGTCAGGAAATCACGCTGAACAATGGTATGAGGCAGAACGGCAGTACTACTACAAGAAGTGAGAGAAATGTGTTTTTGAATTGTTACAGAAATAGCATCTATGGTGGTAAGGAGTGAAAATTTGTAAGCTTGGCCAGCGTTTTGTACTGTCATGATGTGTGCACCACAATTGAATGCATGAAGCGAAATACAGCCTCCCCTCACTTTTTGAGGGTGTTCCATTCCCAAAACCACATCAGTAAACGAATTCGTTATTACGCAAGGAGCATGCTATAATGGTAGTGGGTTGTCAACCATCTTTGATATTTTTAGGTAAGACACATATGCAACAGTTAGGTATCTATATTTCGAAACGTTTCGCCTACACAGTAGGCTTCTTCAATCGAGTACAGAAAAGTTGATAGAAGCAAAAGAGACTTGAAGACGATGTAATCAGTCCATCACCCTTAAAGTTTTGAGGTGGTGGACTGATTACATCGTCTTCAAGTCTATCAACTTTTCTGTACTCGACTGAAGAAGCCTACTGTGTAGGCGAAACTTTTCGAAATATAGATACCTAACTGTTGCATATGTGTCTTACCTAACAACCTGTCGGTATTTTATACCATTTTAATGTTCATCTTTGATATTGTTTTAGCGTCACCTCTGCACCATTTATAACATTTTTAGTATATTTCTAAATATTTGTACAGTAGTGTACTGTTTATTGTAATATACAGAATGAGGAAATCAGCTCTAATATACATTATTTAGGTATGCATACTGGTCAGAGAGCGCATCATAAGTCTGAGTCATCAGTAAACTAGTACATCACAAAGTGAGGAGAACTGTATTATGACCAACATGACATAGGAGCAACTTGCTGATACTATAGATCAGAAAAAATAGTCATTGCAAGATGACTATCTTTGTACGATGCATAGTATGTAAAGAGAGAGTATGTTGCGTTGGTCTTTTCCAAGCAGAGTGAGAGGCAGTGTCACGAGAGGAAGGTCGTGGTCGTTTAGATGTAGGACTGAAGATGGTCTGTTTTGAGGCAGGCAGGTAATCTGAAAACCATCACACACCATATGGGAAGAAGCCAGAAGCATGGTAAAAGAAGTGAGGAGGTCGCACTTGTCAAAGGAGTCAGGCCGAGCCTCAGTATCAGGAGCACGAGACTATTAACCACACAGTGAATATCTTTCCTATTATAATTACCAGGAGCCGAGATTTATGAAGAGTGTACTTTCTTAATCCCTAAATGCTCATTTTCATTATACTACATGGCATTTTAAACATACATTAAATACAAAATGATTGTTGATTTTAATTACATTTTTCTATGCAAGGAAACTAGCTGACACTGTATATATGCAGTAAGAAACTTTCAGTGGAATCAGTGTGTAAATCTGATCATTTATTGTGTTTCTAGATATGGCCTTTTAAGATTTGGCATTAGCTTCTAAGGTATTTTTTTTTTTCAACAAACCAAGCCGTATACCACCAAGGCAGGGTGGCCAAAAAGAAAAACGAAAGTTTCTCTTTTAAATTTAGTAATTTATACAGGAGAAGGGGTTACTAACCCTTGCCTCCTGGCATTTTAGTTTGCCTCTTACAACATGCATGGCTTATGGAGGAAGAATGATGTGTTCCACTTCCCCATGGAGATAAGAGGAAATAAACAAGAACAAGAACTAGAAAGAAAATAGAAGAAAACCCAGAGGGGTGTGTACATGTATGCTTGTACATGTATGTAGTGTGACCTAAGTGTAAGTAAAGTACAAGACGTACCCGAAATCTTGCATGTTTATGAGACAGACAAAAGACACCAGCAATCCAAACCATCTGTAAGACAATTACAGGCTTTCTTTTTAACACTCACTTGGCAGGACGGTAGTACCTCCCGGGGTTTGTTGCTGTTTACCAACTACTACCTAAAAAACAAGGTATTATCTGGTAAAATTTTTATGCAAGACTTCTTATTTAATAAGTACTTAGTGTACATATACGCTACACAAAGAGTGGAAGAAAGAAATTGCAAGAGTAAATCTGAAATTTTTTAGAAAAATTAAGTTAAATATTAGTAACAAACACACAAAATTAAAGAAAGCCCAGTGAGTGCTCTTCCAAGACAAAAACAAAAAAACTCCAGCACATTGATCACACACAAGACTGTGTTAGTCAGTAGACATTAATTGTTCCTCTACCTCTTGTTGATCTATGGCTGAATGCTTGACAAGATGATCCGCTGAGTCAAAAAAAAAAAAAAAAAAAAAAAAAAGCCCTTTAATTTTTATTAGCCCTGGGAGTTATCAAGATGAACATACAAAAGAATATCTGAAACGAGTTAAATACAGACACGTGCATGCATTTAAATTTGTAATTATTACCTATTAACCCCTTTGACTATTTTCGACGTATAAATACGTCTTACGAGCCAATGTTTCTGAACGTATATAAAACTCAAAAATTCTAGCGGCTTCAAATCAAGCGGGAGAAAGCTGGTAGGCCCACATGTGAGAGAATGGGTCTGTGTGGTCAGTGGCACCACAAAAAAAATCCTGCAGCACACATTGCGTAATGAGAAAAAAAAACTGATCGTTTTTTTGGAATAAAACGCCGACTTTGAGGTGTATTTTCGTATAGTATTTATCATTGTATTCGCGTTTCATGATCTTAGGTGATAAAAGGAATACATATTACAGAAATAGAGATATTTTCATTACTTTGACGATGAAAACGACCTTGAAACTGAGCTCAAAGTAGCGGAAATGTTCAATTTTTACCCAATGTTCAAGAGTAAATAAATCACAACCACACGTCCAATACACGTCAACTGGGGAGTCTAATATCTTTCAACTAGTGCACTGATAGTATTTTATACTATTTTTACAATAATGCCCTATCTGCTAAAAGTAAATTTTGTATTTTTTGTATGAATAAAAAATCAAAATAGAAAGCAATAATAATATAAAGGGGCCTAGAGATGTGACTAATGAACAGAGCATATGTTATTTTAGTGCCACGAATGTCTAACTTGTTTATTCTGGACCCTATTTTGAAATTGGCATCTTTTTTTAGTTTGCGTGAAATTGGGCCAAATTGCCAATTTCTGACTACCAAAACTGAGTAGTCCAAATTAGTAAATGGGAGGTTTCTTGTACTCAGCTGAAGATAAAATGGAGTTCTAAAGAAATAGCTACGAGTATGGTCAATTGGAACAATGGAATTGGCTGAAAATAGGGCTCAAAGTCGGCGAAATCGCCGATATGCATATGTCGTCGAGACCGCTAACTTCGCGGGAGCATAATTCCATGAGTTTCGGACCACATTTTCGAACTTTTTGGGGTCATTACCATCGGGAAAAGATTCTCTATCATTTCATAAGAAAAAATAATTTTTTTTTTTTTTTCAAAAATTGAGCGACTAGAATGACAGTTCAGAAGGGGCCTGAAAACAGTCAAAGGGTTAACCTTAATAATTGCTTACTGTACAGGAATCTACAAGGGAGAAGGCAACTAGCTTAAGTTTTTGAGCCCCTCTTAGCTTTCAGTTGACCTTATGGGGAACTTACCATGAC
Organism: Cherax quadricarinatus; assembly: GCF_026875155.1. NCBI lineage: Eukaryota > Metazoa > Arthropoda > Malacostraca > Decapoda > Parastacidae > Cherax > Cherax quadricarinatus. The sequence continues at coordinate 133,677,072 of NC_069399.1, read as the reverse complement.
AACTGTAACTGTAAATTTTCATTATTCTTGCATTCCCAATTTTTTGCTAAAGGTGATGGATTTGTGATCACTTGCGCCAAGCTCTTCAGTGATCTCCAGATTATTCACGAGTGTTTCCTTATTTCCTAGCTAGGGCTAGGGTGATCTGGCCTCAGCACGTTAATACAGTACCAGTCCTTGTATACCTCCTCAATTTGCTCGTCTTTCTTCCTACCTTCTAACACTTCAGTGATAACTTGGGTTTCACAATCTATCAACATTGTTATAACAGCACCAAGCCAGTAGCCCAAAAATGACAGCAAGCCAGTAGCCCAGAAAATGATACACCAAGTCAGTAGCCCAGGAAAAAGATAGCACCAAGTCATAGCCCAGAAATGATAGCACCAAGTCAGTAGCCCCAGGAAATGATAGCACCAAGTCAGTAGCCCAGGAAATGATAGCACCAAGTCAGTAGCCCAGGAAATGATAGCACCAAGTCAGTAAACCCAGAAAAATGATAGCACCAAGCCAGTACCCAGGAAATGATAGCACCAAGTCAGTAGCCCAGAGAATGACAGCCAAAGCCAGTACCCAGGAAATGATAGCACCAAGTCAGTAGCCCAGAAAATGATAGCACCAAGTCAGTAGCCCAGAAAATGATAGCACCAAGTCAGTAGCCCAGAGAATGACAGCACCAAGCCAGTAGCCCAGAGAATGACAGCACCAAGCCAGTAGCCCAGAGAATGACAGCACCAAGTCAGTAGCCCAGAAAATGATAGCACCAAGCCAGTAGCCCAAGAATGACAGCACCAAGCCAGTAGCCCAGAAAAAAGACAGCACCAAGCCATAGCCCAAGAATGACAGCACCAAGCCAGTAGCCCAGACAATGACGCCCAAGAACTGTCTTGGTGCCGTCATTCTCCGGGCTACTGACTTGGTGCTATCATTTTTTGGGCACTGGCTTGGTGCTGTTTATTCTCTGGGCTACTGGCTTGGTACCAAGCTAGCAGCCCCCGATAACAGCATCAAGCCAGAAGCCCGGAGACTGACAGCAGCAAGCCATAGCCCAGAGAATGACAGCAAGCCAGTAGCCCAGAGAATGACATTACACCAAAACCCTATCATATCTGTTTTCAAACTTCTGTATGGGGGTTTGCTTCCTTAGTTATTTTTCAATTCAATCTACTTAACTACTTAATTACATACTATTTTTATACTGATAGTATATTTTTCAGATACCCTCATAGCACAAAGGTGAGTAATTTTCCAATCTTGCCCTATCATTCTTGTTACATCCCTAGTAAAGATTTATCATTGTTTCCTCAGTCTTTACCAATGAATTCTTTTGTATGTGCTGATCATAAGCTTTACTTCCCCTGGTTTCTCTAATGACAAACCTAGCTGTTGCATTCTTTGTAGCTCATTTCTCTCAACTTGGTGGCAGTCTTATGATTTCTTCATACATTCTAGTTTCACTTTTGTATTATGAGAGGATTCCACACCAGTACTGCCTACTCCAACGTGGGTTACATGTATGAAGTAATGCATTTCAAGTGGGTTTTGTAAAGGTTCCACAAAACTAACCCTTGTTTACGAGCTATTTCGTGCTCTTACTGTACTGCTTATGTGATTTTCCAACAAATTTTTGGACATTTTTTCCAGTCTTCACCTTGATTTTGCTCACATTACAAAGTAATAATCATTTACCTGACCAAATTTCCTGAAGCCAGGTTATTTTTTTCCCGCCTTTTCATTATACATTGGACCCCCTTACGGATCACCCCCAATGCGAATTTAATTAAAGGTATTTATTAATGGTTTTGGAGGTTTTTTCGTGGGACTAACCCAACCCGAGGAAAACGGTCCGTACTCACCTTCCTGGGAAAAGCGCCGATACAAAAGGTTTTTTCTCTTTTCTGGGCCAAAGCAAACCAACGTACAGCCAACAGCCCCTATAAGGAACCCGAAGGTTTCGGGTCAGTCCCCGGGCCGCTTGATACCAGGTCCTGGTTTGGATCCCCCTTATTCGGCTGGTGCGTTTAACAATCTCGGGCCCCTGGACAAAATTATTTAGGGTCATCCCTTTACGTGCCTTGTTGGACACCCCTGCTTTTCAAATCTGGGGGATTTTTGGTTGCATCGTCGCCCAGTCTTTGCTTTCTTGGATGGTGATTTTCGTTGCCAAGTTCGTGTACTAGTCCCCTTTGATTTTCCTGGGGGTATATAATCATGTCTCTCTCCCTCCCGCGTTCCAGGGAATTACAGGTTTTAGAAACCTCAAGCCGTCCCAGTATTGAGGTGTTTTATCTCCGTTATGCGCGCCGTGAAAGTTCTCTGTACATTTTCTAGGTCGGCAATTTCACCTGCCTTGAAAGGTGCTTTTAGAGTGCAGAAATAATTCCCAGCCTAGATAGAACAAGTGACCTGAAGAGTGTCATCATGGGCCCACAGATATTGGCTGGTGCAGATATCAGCCAAATTGAATTTTGGCCACGTTTTTGGCCGAAATTCTATCCTGAATTTCGGCCGGCAACTCAGAAATATCGGCTGTATTGTATGCGTCCGCGCCCACCTCTTCTGCCACATTTGTGCGTCAGTCTGGCTGTCTCTGGGCGAGTGAGCAACACTCCGCGCATTCATCCAAACATTTCGTTATAATTCACTGTTTTTTGTGGTTTTGTTTGAGTGGACTGCCAAATAAACCACCATGGGCCCAAAAAAATTTCTAGTGCCTTTTTTTGAAAAAGAATGAGAATTGATTAAATTTTCAGTGATAAAAAACCTTGCCCCATTTAGGCCAAATTTAAAAACGCCAGAAACAGCCCTTCTGGACATTTTTTTTGTGTGACAGCGGGTCCTATCCCAGTAAAAGATAAAAAAAAAAGGGAAAAAGAACCCCAACAGGGACTCAATACTTGAAGTCCTTTGGAGGGGGTTCCCCCTTCCAAACAAAACCCCCAACCCCCCTTCCCCTCCTTCCCCCTTCTTCAATATGCCCCCAAGAGTTTCAATAAAGGTATGTAATGTTCATTTATCATTAAAATTTTATTTTATTTTTATTTCTCATTGTTTTCTGTATGTAAAACTTAATTAATCTTTAAAGAAATTTTTTTTTTTTATTATCAAGACGATTCCCCCAAAGGCAGGGTGGCCGAAAAAAAAAACTTTCCCCCATTTTTCACTCCATCACTGTCTTGCCAGAAGGGTGCTTTACACTTTTTTTAAACTGCAAACATTAACCCCCCTCCTTCAGAGTGCGGGCCTGTACTTCCCTCTCCAGGACTAAAGTCGGCCTCCCCGGTTTTCCCTGAACCCCTTTCAAAAATGTTCTTTCTCCACCCCCAACAGACGTCAAGTTTTAAAAAACCTTTTGGGGTTCCCCCATTCACCCTATCAAACACCCCCACGCAGCCTGCGGGAAAGAAAACCCCCTCCACACAAAACCCCCTTTACCCCCTCTCTCCAACCTTCCCCTAGCCCCCCTACCCCCCCTTCCCTTTCCACACAGATGATAACTCTTGAAGTCATTCTAAAGAAATTTTTTTTATTAATACTTTTGGTGTCGAATGGTTTAAAATTTTATTTTATAATTCTTTAAGAAATTTACTTCATTTCTCGACTTTTGGATTTACCTGGAGAGAGTTCCGGGTCAAACCCCCCCGGGGCCCGGTCTGTGCCCGGCCCCTGGTGGATCAGACCCGATCAACCAGGTGTTACGCTGGTGCCGCAAACCAACGTACGACCCACCCGGTGGTCGGTACCGACTTTAGGTGTTTGTCCTTCCCAGCTTAAAAGCTGCCATTTAGGCCGGGCCCTTCTGGAAGGGATTAGGGCCCAAAAACCCCGGGGTTCCCACTGTACTGTCACCGACACTGAATTTTGTGAAATTTCACAAGTTACCATTCCTCTGATATTACCTTTTTTATATAAGCTCCCCCATTATTTTCTATTAATAATATCTTTTTTTCCATACTCTGGGTTTGCTTCTTTAATTCCTAGGTAGCTTCCTCTGTAGCAACATTTTAAATTAACCTTCTTGCATTCAGGAAAAATGCGTTCAACCACCCTCACTATTTTCCCCCGATTTAGTAACATATTATATTTTAAGGGGTTTAAAAGTTAGATTCCTTTCGAATACTTTGCTAGTCATCTGTGAAAATCTGGTACATTTTAGAGTTCAAAAACTTTTTTTCAAAGATACTTCCAGCATATATATGTTAATTTTTCAGGGTCGGCAGGCCTCTCCAAACTTGTTTCAGGTCGGAAAATTTTGAAAAAAAAAAAAAAAAAAAATTATGTTTTCTTATAAAATGATAAAGAATTTTTTCCCGATCTAATGACACCAAAATATGAAATTTGATAAAACTGTGTGAATTTTGCTATCCGAAATTAGTGGTCCGGCGATGTTCACGAATCAGCGTTCGTCCATGGGCCCCTTTTTTGGCCTTCCAAGTTTCAGTCGACAAAAAAAACAAAATTTTTGCTGAAATCTCCCTTTTTTTCTATCGATTGAAATACAAAAAACCACACTTTTCCCATTTTAACTATCCCAAAAAAGTGGGTTTAAATTGGGATTTTGCCAATTTTTCCCCAAAATTTCAGAAGATGCCAAATTTTCCAATAGGGTCCCAGAATAAGCAAGACGACTTCCCGGCACTAAATAACCCCTTTTTCTGTTTTATTAGTCATGTCCCAGGCCCCCCCTTTATCTCTTTAGCTTTCCACTTTGAATTTTTATTCTCACAAAAAAAAAAGAAGATTTTTTGTTATGCAGACTTGCATTAGTGTAGGAATGGGGTAGAAATTGTTTTAAAAACTTAATGCACTTTCGAAAAATATTAGACTCACCATTGAGAGTATTGGATGCTTGGCCTGATTTGTTTTTTTTTGAAATTTGGTAAAAATCCAACATTTTTTTGCACTTTGGCTCAATTTCAAGGACTTTTCATTATAAAAACCAATCAAAAAAACACTCAATTTTGTAATATGTCTTCCATTTTTATAAAATGGACCCGGAAAGCTAGAATAAACCTTTAAAAAACCCATGAAAATACACTGCTAAGTCGCTGTTTTAAACCCAACAAAAAATGGGCGGGTTTTTTGTTCTCATTTGCCCATGTGTGCAGGATTTTTTTTTTTCTTTCACATGACCACAACCCATTCTTTCACTGTAGGCCTACCCAAGCTTTCACTAGATTTGAAGGCACTAGAATTTAGGCATTCTAGTATGTTAATAACCCTGGTGCGCAAGCCGTATTAGTACGTCAGAAACCCTGAAAGGGTTAAACTCACTGACTGTTTGACCTCAATGACCTAGTGAGGTAAGACACGTCTCTTAGGTCCAACTCACACCCACTCATGTATTTATCTAACCTATTTTTAAAACTACACAACGTCTTAGCTTTATGATGGTACTCGGGAGTTTGTTCCACCCATCCACAACTCTCACCAAACCAGTGCTTTCCTATATCCTTCCTGAATCTGAATTTTTCCAATTTAAAGCCATTGCTGCGAGTCCTGTATGTTAAGATATTTTTAACACGCTATTTACATCCCCTTTATTAATTCCCGTTTTCCATTTATACCCCACAATCTTATCCCCCCTAATTCTATGCCTTTCTAGAGAATGCAGATTCAGGGCCCTCAGTCTATCCTCATATAGGGAAGATTTCTGATAATGGGATCAACTTTGTCATCCTCCTTTGTACGTTTTCCAGTGCATTTATATCCATTCTGTAATACGGTGACCAGAACTGTGCAGTATAATCTAAATGAGGCCAAACCAAAGACATACAGAGTTGAAGAACAACCTGAAGACTTCTATTATTTATACTTCTTGCTATGAAGCCAAGAATTCTGTTAGCTTAACTGCAAACACTTATGCACTGTTGTCTTGGTTTCAGATCACTGCTAACCAGAACTCCTAAATCCTTTTCGTAATCCATTATATAAAGATCTACATTATTTAGTTTATATGTAGCATGGTTATTTACCTCTCCAACATTCAAAACTTTGCATCTGTCTATGTTAAACTGCATCTGCCACTTCTCCAACCACTGCATCAGTCTATTCGAATCATCCTGGAGTGCTCTAATGTCCTCATTAGAATGAATTGGACAGCCTTTTTTGGTGTCATCAGCAAATTTGCCTATGTCAGAATTTATTTCTTCATCTATGTTGTTCATGTAGATTGTGAACAACAAGGGGCCCTACACTGACCCCTGTGAAACACCGCTTGTGACGTGCCCCCATTCTGATTTCTCCCCATTTATGCAAACTCTCTGCTGCCTATTTGTCAGCCATGCCTCTACCCAGGAAAAAATTTCTCCTCCTATTCCGTGTGCCTCAAGTTTCCTCAATAGTCTCTGATGTGGTGGCCCGGTGGCTAAAGCTCCTCCTTCACACATGGAGGGCCTGGGTTCGATTCCCGGCGGGTGGAAACATTTCGACACATTTCCTTACACCTGTTGTCCTGTTCACCTAGCAGCAAATAGGTACCTAGGTGTCAGTCAACTGGTGTGGGTCGCATCCTGGGGGACGAGATTGAGGACCTCAATGGAAATATGTCAGACAGTCCTTTATGACGCACTGACTTTCTTGGGTTATCCTAGGTGGCTAACCCTCTGAGGTTGAAAATCCGAATGAAATCTTATCTTAATCTTCTAACTCTATTGAAAGCCTTACTGAAGTCCATATACACAATATATTCATTATCATGATCTACCTCCTCAAACACCTTACTGAAGAAAGTTAGTAAATTCCTAAGACAGGAACGCCCCTTTGTAAAACCATGCTGATATTCATTAATCAATTTATGCCTTCCAAGATTTCTTCGAACTGCTTTGGCAATTACTGATTCTGTAAATTTACCAACTATGGAAGCAAAGGCTTATTGGTCTATAGTTCAAAGCGAAGAACCTCTCACCTGCTTTGTAAATAGGTATTACACTTGCCATTTTCCACTTGTCTGGCACTATGCCAGTTTGTAGTGATATACAAGTACCATCCGACTTACGACCAAGCTTGGATCCGACCAACTGGTCTCAAGCCAAAATGGAATTAAGTTTGAAAATTGCCGACATACTGGGTAGGGCATAATGTCAAACTTTTGCTATATAAACTACCTACATAGTACTGTAATATAATGTACAATCATTAGTATTTCATTCTTTTCACCATAATTTACTTCTATTGATTTTTTTTTTATTATCACACTGGCCGATTCCCACCAAGGCAGGGTGGCCCGAAAAAGAAAAACTTTCACCATCATTCACTCCATCACTGTCTTGCCAGAAGGGTGCTTTACACTACAGTTTTTAAACTGCAACATTAACACCCCTCCTTCAGAGTGCAGGCACTGTACTTCCCATCTCCAGGACTCAAGTCCGGCCTGCCGGTTTCCTGAACCCCTTTATAAATGTTACTTTGCTCACACTCCAACAGCACGTCAAGTTTTTAAAAACCATTTGTCTCCATTCACTCCTATCAAACACGCTCACGCATGCCTGCTGGAAGTCCAAGCCCCTCGCACACCAAACCTCCCTTACCCCCTCTCTCCAACCTTTCCTAGGCCGACCCCTACCCCGCGTTCCTTCCACTACAGACTGATACACTCTTGAAGTCATTCTGTTTCGTTCCATTCTCTCTACATGTCCGAACCACCTCAACAACCCTTCCTCAGCCCTCTGGACAACAGTTTTTGGTAATCCCGCACCTCCTCCTAACTTCCAAACTACGAATTCTCTGCATTATATTCACACCACACATTGCCCTCAGACATGACATCTCCACTGCCTCCACCCTTTCCCTCCTCGCTGCAACATTCATCACCCATGCTTCACACCCATATAAGAGCGTTGGTAAAACTATACTCTCATACATTCCCATCTTTGCCTCCAAGGACAAAGTTCTTTGTCTCCACAGACTCCTAAGTGCACCACTCGCCCTTTTCCCCTCATCAATTCTATGATTCACCTCATCTTTCATAGACCCATCCGCTGACACGTCCACTCCCCAAAAATCTGAATACACATTCACCTCCTCCATACTCTCTCCCTCCAATCTGATATTCAATCTTTCATCACCTAATATTTTTGTTATCCTCATAACCTTACTCTTTCCTGTATTCACCTTTAATTTTTTCCTTTTGCACACCCTACCAAATTCATCCACCAATCTCTGCAACTTCTCTTCAGAATCTCCCAAGAACACAGTGTCATCAGCAAAGAGCAGCTGTGACAACTCCCACTTTGTGTGTGATTCTTTATCTTTTAACTCCACGCCTCTTGCCAAAACCCTCGCATTTACTTCTCTTACAACCCCATCTATAAATATATTAAACAACCACGGTGACATCACACATCCTTGTCTAAGGCCTACTTTTACTGGGAAATAATTTCCCTCTTTCCTACATACTCTAACTTGAGCCTCACTATCCTCGTAAAAACTCTTCACTGCTTTCAGTAACCTACCTCCTACACCATACACTTGCAACATCTGCCATATTGCCCCCCCTATCCACCCTGTCATATGCCTTTTCCAAATCCATAAATGCCACAAAGACCTCTTTAGCCTTATCTAAATACTGTTCACTTATATGTTTCACTGTAAACACCTGGTCCACACACCCCCTACCTTTCCTAAAGCCTCCTTGTTCATCTGCTATCCTATTCTCCGTCTTACTCTTAATTCTTTCAATAATAACTCTACCATACACTTTACCAGGTATACTCAGCAGACTTATCCCCCTATAATTTTTGCACTCTCTTTTATCCCCTTTGCCTTTATACAAAGGAACTATGCATGCTCTCTGCCAATCCCTAGGTACCTTACCCTCTTCCATACATTTATTAAATAACTGCACCAACCACTCCAAAACTATATCCCCACCTGCTTTTAACATTTCTATCTATATCCCATCAATCCCGGCTGCCTTACCCCCTTTCATTTTACCTACTGCCTCACGAACTTCCCCCACACTCGCAACTGGCTCTTCCTCACTCCTACAAGATGTTATCCCTCCTTGTCCTATACACGAAATCACAGCTTCCCTATCTTCATCAACATTTAACAATTCCTCAAAATATTCCCTCCATCTTCCCAATACCTCTAACTCTCCATTTAATAACTCTCCTCTCCTATTTTTAACTGACAAATCCATTTGTTCTCTAGGGTTTCTTAACTTGTTAATCTCACTCCAAAACTTTTTCTTATTTTCAACAAAATTTGTTGATAACATCTCACCCACTCTCTCATTTGCTCTCTTTTTACATTGCTTCACCACTCTCTTAACCTCTCTCTTTTTCTCCATATATTCTTCCCTCCTTGCATCACTTCTACTTTGTAAAAACTTCTCATATGCTAACTTTTTCTCCTTACTACTCTCTTTACATCATCATTCCACCAATCGCTCCTCTTCCCTCCCGCACCCACTTTCCTGTAACCACAAACTTCTGCTGAACACTAACACTACATTGTTAAACCTACCCCATACCTCTTCAACCCCATTGCCTATGCTCTCATTAGCCCATCTATCCTCCAATAGCTGTTTATATCTTACCCTAACTGCCTCCTCTTTTAGTTTATAAACCTTCACCTCTCTCTTCCTGATGCTTCTATTCTCCTTGTATCCCATCTACCTTTTACTCTCAGTGTAGCTACAACTAGAAAGTGATCTGATATATCTGTGGCCCCTCTATAAACATGTACATCCTGAAGTCTACTCAACAGTCTTTTATCTACCAATACATAATCCAACAAACTACTGTCATTTCGCCCTACATCATATCTTGTATACTTATTTATCCTCTTTTTCTTAAAATATGTATTACCTATAACTAAACCCCTTTCTATACAAAGTTCAATCAAAGGGCTCCCATTATCATTTACACATGGCACCCCAAACTTACCTACCACACCCTCTCAAAGTTTCTCCTACTTTAGCATTCAGGTCCCCTACCACAATTACTCTCTCACTTGGTTCAAAGGCTCCTATCATTCACTTAACATCTCCCAAAATCTCTCTCTCTCTCTCCTCTCTCCTCTGCATTCCTCTCTTCTCCAGGTGCATACACGCTTATTATGACCCACTTCTCGCATCCAACCTTTACTTTAATCCACATAATTCTTGCATTTACACATTCATATTCTCTTTTCTCCTTCCATAACTGATCATTCAACATTACTGCTACCCTTCCTTTGCTCAAAACTCTCTCAGATACTCCAGATTTAATCCCATTTATTTACCCCCACCGAAACTCCCCTACCCCCTTCAGCTTTGTTTCGCTTAGGGCCAGGACATCAACTTCTTTTCATTCATAACATCAGCAATCATCTGTTTCTTGTCATCTGCACTACATCCATGCACACTCAAGCATCCCAGTTTTATAAAGTTTTTCTTCTTCTCTTTTTTAGTAAATGTCTACAGGAGAAGGGGTTACTAGCCCATTGCTCCCGGCATTTTAGTCGCCTCATACGACACGCATGGCTTACGGAGGAAAGATTCTTTTCCACTTCCCCATGGACAATAGAACAAAAAAGAAGAACAAGAGCTATGTAGAAAAAGGAGAAAAACCTAGATGTATGTATATATATATGCATGTGCATGTCTGTAAAAGTGTGACCAAAGTGTAAGTTGGAGTAGCAAGATATCCCTGTTATCTAGCATGTTTATGAGACAGAAAAAGAAACCAGCAATCCTACCATCATGCAAAACAGTTACAGGTTTCTGTTTCACAGTCATCTGGCAGGAGGGTAGTACTTCCCTGGGTGGTTGCTGTCTACCAACCTACTACCTATATATATTTTGTACATGTCCATGGGGAAGTGGAACAGAATTCTTCCTCCGTAAGCCATGCGTGTTGTAAGAGGCGACTAAAATGCCGGGAGCAAGGGGCTAGTAACCTCTTCTCCTGTATATATTACTAAATGTAAAAGGAGAAACTTTCGTTTTTCCTTTTGGGCCACCCCGCCTCGGTGGGATACGGCCGGTGTGTTGAAAGAAAGAAAGATATATATATATACATATATATACATTTTTTTTTTCCAACAAGTCGGTCGTCTCCCACCGAGGCAGGGTGACCCAAAAAAAAAAAAAAAAAAAAGAAAATCCCCAAAAAGAAAATACTTTCATCATCATTCAACACTTTCACCTGTTGCAACCCCTGAATGGGTTACAATGATTATTATGTATATATATAATGTATATTACCTTTTCATTTAATTTTATATTGCTTATATTTGCGATAATAGCTAAATCGTAAATGTATGACTTTATATTATTATTTGACTGTTATATTGTTATTTGACTTATGTTGTTAGGATGTACATATTAAGTGCTCAGTTCAAGTCTTGATTGTCAAACTACTGCAATTATCGCTTGTCGCTCGTTATACTGCCGGCTTCTGAGCTGTGCTGTCCACGGGGCTATCACGTGATCGAGGGGGGGGGGTGTCCTCACCTCTCGTGAAGTATTCAGTCTGCTCGAGACTTGCTTGGTGGTTGGACAGATTGTCTGTCTCATTATTCTTGTTAGTTCTGTAGAACTCTGTTCACAGAACCTTGTATAGACTTAGTGATTTTCGACGTTGTACTGAGGTTGTGTGTCACACACTCTGAGCATCTCAGGTCCTGAGCTATAGCTTCTGACCTAATTTTGTACTGGTTTCTGTGTATTGTCACAGTCGGGTTTTTCCTATGCTGAACTTAGATTCAGTAGTATGGGAGTTTTGTAACTTTTGTGGAGGATCTGCTGATGGTCCCTACTTAGTGTCGTTATATTATCTCCTTGATCCTGATTGTGTCGCAGTCGCTTGTTATATGGCTATTGGGCTTAGCATTCTTTTCATTGTTCAAGCAGACTGTTTTGGTTGCCAGTCGGTCAAGAAGTTAGTTTATTAGAGGACTTTGTCAGTCACTATTTTAAGTCTAGTTGAGTCGTGAGACATAACGAACTACTAAGAGCACTTACACACATACACAAACTTACTTGTACATATTTGTAATATCTTATTAAATGTTAATGTACCAGACGGTACTTAAGAATTATAAATGTGATATGTGCTTTCAGCACAATAATATTGAACTCGAGAGATTGATTTTATTTTCATTGCTGTGATTAATTTAATTTGATAATATACCTCTAGACAACTTAATGATTAATAAATTTATTAAATTTTAATTTCTCTAGTTAGTAGCCTACCAGTTGTAATCCTGAAGCACTATTGAATAATACTGAATTTTAATGGATAATTGGACAAGGATACTGTCTACTTGTTACGAAAACCCAGTAACAGGCTGGATGCTAGAAGGGTAGTCCTTTCTAGTATTCACTGGAGATCTCTAAGCTTTTAGAATCGCATTTTGTGTAACACACCACACACACACATTTTCACTGCTTTTGCAGAGGTGCTCAGAATACAACAGCTTAGAAGCATACACGTATAAAGATACACAACATATCCCTCCAAACTGCCGATATCCCAAACCCCTCCTTTAAAGTGCAGGCATTGTACTTCCCATTTCCAGGACTCAAGTCCGACTATATGAAAATAACCGGTTTCCTGAATCCCTTCACTAAATATTACCCTGCTCGCACTCCAACAGATCGTCAGGTCCCAAGTATCATTCGTCTCCATTCACTCCTATCTAACACGCTCATGCACGCTTGCTGAAAGTCCAAGCCCCTCGCCCACAAAACCTCCTTTACCCCCTCTTTCCAACCCTTTCAAGGACGACCCCTACCCCTCCTTCCTTCCTCTATAGATTTATATGCTTTCCAGGTCATTCTACTTTGATCCATTCTCTCTAAATGACCAAACCACCTCAACAACCCCTCTTCTGCCCTCTGACTAATGCTTTTATTAACTCCACACCACCTCCTAATTTCCACACTCCGAATTTTCTGCATAATATTTACACCACACACTGCCCTTTAGACAGGACATCTCCACTGCCTCCAACGTCTCCTCGCTGCTGCATTTACCACCCAAGCTTCACATCCATATAAGAGTGTTGGTACTACTATACTTTCATACATTCCCTTCTTTGCCTCCATAGATAACGTTTTTTGACTCCACATATACCTCAACGCACCACTCACCTTTTTCCCTCATCAATTCTATGATTAACCTCATCTTCATAAATCCATCCGCCGACACTTAAACTCCCAAGTATCTGAAAACATTCACTTCTTCCATACTCCTCCTCCCCAATTTGATATCCAATTTTTCTTTATCTAAATCATTTGATACCCTCATCACCTTACTCTTTTCTATGTTCACTTTCAACTTTCTACCTTTACACACATTCTCAAATTCATCCACTAACCTTTGCAATTTTTCTTTAGAATCTCCCATAAGCACAGTATCATCAGCAAAAAGTAACTCAATTCCCATTTTGAATTTGATTCCCCATAATTTAATCCCACCCCTCTCCCAAACATCCTAGCATTTACTTCTTTTACAACCCCATCTATAAATATATTAAACAACCATGGTGACATTACACATCCCTGTCTAAGACCTACTTTTACCGGGAAGTAGTCTCCCTCTCTTCTACACACCCTAACCTGAGCCTCACTATCCTCATAAAAGCTCTTTACAGCATTTAGTAACTTACCACCTATTCCATATACTTGCAACATCTGCCACATTGCTCCTCTATCCACTCTATCATATGCCTTTTCTAAATCCATAAATGCAATAAAAACTTCCCTACCTTTTTCTAAATACTGTTCACATATATGCTTCAATGTAAACACATGATCTACACATCCCCTACCCACTCTAAAACCTCCTTGCTCACCCGCAATCCTACATTCTGTCTTACCTCTAATTCTTTCAATTATAACCCTACCGTACACTTTTCCTGGTATACTCTGTAAACTTATTCCTCTAATTTTTACAATATCTTTTGTCCCCCTTCCCTTTATATAAAGGGACTATACATGCTCTATGCCAATCCCTAGCTACCTTCCCCTCTTTCATACATTTATTAAACAAAAATACCAACCACTCCAACACTATATCCCCCCCTGCTTTTAACATTTCTGTCATGATCCCGTCAGTTCCAGCTGCTTTACCCCCTTTCATTCTACGTAATGCATCACGCACCTCCCCCACACTCACATCCTGCTCTTCACTCCTAAAAGATGGTATACCTCCCTGGCCAGTGCATGAAATTACTGCCTCCCTTTCTTCAAAGACATTTAAAAGTTCCTCAAAATATTCTCGCCATCTACCCAAAACCTAAACCTCCCCATCTACTAACTCCCCTATTCTGTTTTTAACTGACAAATCCATTTGTTCTCTAGGCTTTGTTAACTTGTTTAACTCACTCCAAAATTTTTTCTTTTTTTCATTAAAATTTCTTGACAGTGCCTCTCCCACTATCATCTGCTCTCCTTTTGCACTCTCTCACCACTCTCTTCACCTTTCTTTTACTCTCCATATACTCTATTCTTCTTACAACACTTCTGCTTTGTAAAAACCTCTCATAACTTAACTTTTTCTCTTTTATCACACCCTTTACTTCATCATTCCACCAATCACTCCTCTTTCCTCCTGCACCAACCCTCCTATAACCACAAACTTCTGCCCCACATTCTATTACTGCATTTTTAAAACTATTCCAACCCTCTTCAATGCCCCCCCACTACTCATACTTGCACCAGACCACCTTTCTGCCAATAGTTGTTTATATCTCTCACGAACTTCCTCCTCCCTTAGTTTATACACTTACGCCTCCCTCTTACTTGTTTTTGCCATTTTCCTCTTTTCCCATCTACCTCTTACTCTAACTGTAGCTACAACTAAATAATGATCCGATATATCAGTTGCCCCTCTATAAACATGTACATCCTGGAGCCTACCCATCAACCTTTTATCCACCAATACATAATCTAACAAACTACTTTCATTACATGCTACATCATACCTTGTGTATTTATTTATCCTCTTCTTCATAAAATATGTATTACTTATTACCAAACCTCTTTCTACACATAGCTCAATTAAAGGCTCCCCATTTTCATTTACCCCTGGCACCCCTAATTTACCTACTACTCCCTCCACAACATTTTTGCCCACTTTAGCATTGAAATCCCCAACCACCATTACTCTCACACTTGGTTCAAAACTGCCCACGCTTTCACTCGACATTTCCCAAAATTCTCATTCTCTCTCTCTCACTCTCTTCTCTCACTCTCATTCTCTCACTCTCTCACTCTCACTCTCTCACTCTCACTCTCTCACTCTCACTCTCTCACTCACTCTCCTCTCACTCACTCACTCTCCTCTCACTCTCACATCTCACTCTCTCACTCTCACTCTCATCACTCCACTCTCATTCTCTCACTCTCATTCTCTCACTCTCATTCTCTCACTCTCATTCTCTCACTCTCATTCTCTCACTCTCATTCTCTCACTCTCATTCTCTCACTCTCATTCTCTCACTCTCATTCTCTCACTCTCATTTCTCACTCTCATTCTCACTCTCATTCTCTCACTCTCATTCTCTCACTTCCCCCCTCATTCTCTCACTACTCATTCTCTCACTCCTCATTCTTCTCACTCTCATTCTCTCACTTCTCATTCTCTCACTCTCATTCTCTCACTCTCATTCTCTCACTCTATTCTCTCACTCCATTCTCTCACTCTCATCTCTACTTCATTCTCTCACTCCATTCTCTCACTCTCATTCTCTCACTCTATTCTCTCACTCTCATTCTCTCACTTCATTCTCTCACTTCTCATTTCTCTCTCACTCTCATCTCACTCACTCTCATTCTCTCACTCTCATTCTTATCTCTCCATCTCATTCTCTCACTCTCATTCTCTCACTCTCATTCTCTCACTCTCATTCTCTTCATCTCATCTCTCACTCTCATTCTCTCACTCTCATTCTCTCACTCTCATTCTCTCACTCTCATTCTCTCACTCTCATTCTCTCACTCTCATTCTCTCCACTTCATCTCTCTCTCATTCTCTCTCTCACTCTCATTCTCTCACTCTCATTCTCTCACTCTCATTCTCTCCTCTCTTCATTCTCTCTCTCTCATTCTCTCTCTTCCTCACTTCTCTCTCTCTCATTCTCTTCATTCTCTCTCATTCTCTCTCATCTCTCTCTCATTCTCTCTCTCTATTCTCATTCTCTCTCTCTCATTCTCTCTCTCTCATTCTCTCTCACTCTCCTCTCATTCTTCTCTCTACTCTCACTCTCTCTCACTCTCCTCTCTCTCCTCTCATTCTCTCTCTCCACTCTCCTCTCATTCTCTCTCTCACTCTCTCTCACTCTCACTCTTCACTCTCACTCTCTTCTCACTCTCATCTCATTTCTCTCTCACTCTCTCTCATTTCTCTCACTCTCTTCTCTCTCTCTCTCATCTCTACCCTCTCTCTCTATCTCTCTCTCATCTTTTCTCACTCTCTCATTCATCTCTCACTCCTCTCTCTCATTCTCTCTCACTCTCTCTCTCTCATTCTCATTCTCTCTCATTCATTCTCTTCATCTCTTCATTTCTCTCATCTCATTTCTCTCTCTTCATTCTCTCTCTCATTTCTCTCTCATCTCCATCTCTCATTCTTCTCATTCTCTCTCTCTCATTCTCTCTCTCTCATTCTCTCTCACTCATTCTCTCTCATCTCATTCTCTCTCATCTTCTCATTCTCTCTCACTCTCATGTTCTCCTCCCCTCATTCTCTCTCACTCTCTATTCTCTTCTCATCTCTTTTCTCTCCTCTCATTCTCTCTCATCTCATTCTCCTCCTCTCAAATTTTCTCTCACTTCATTCTCTCTCCTCTCTTCCCTCCTCTCTCTCTCATCTCTCTCATTCTCTCTCACTCCTCTTCTCTCTCACTCTCTCTCTCATTCTTCTCTCTCATTCTCTCTCTCTCTCTCTCTCTCTCTCTCATTTTTCCTCTCTCATTTTTCTCTCCCCTCTTCTCTCTTTTCATCTCTCTCATTCTCTCTCAACTCTCCATTCTTCTCTCACTCTCTCTCTCTCTTCTCACTCTCTTCTCTCTCTCTTCCTCTCTCTCATTCTCTTTTTCTTCTCTCTTTTCTCTTCTCTCTCACTCTCTCTCTCTCTCATTCTCTCTCTCTCTTTCTCTCTCTCTCTTCTCTCTCTCTCATTCTCTCTTCTCATTTCTCTCCTCAAACTCTCTTCTCATTTACTCCTCTCATTTCTCTCCTCTCATTCTTCTCTCTCATTCTCTCTCTCTCATTCTCTCTCCTCTCTTTCTCTCATTCCTCTCCTCCCTTCTTCTTTAATTCTCTCTCTCTTCAATTCTCTCTCTCTCTTCATTTCTTCTCTCTCTCTCTCTCTCTCTCTCTCTTCTTCTCTCTCTCTCTCTCTCTCTCTCTCTCTCTCTCTCTCTCTCTCTCTCATTCTTTCCCCCGGGTTTGCATTACACAATAAACCCTTTTCACACCCAAACCTTTTTTTTTTACTCCACATTTTTCCTTAAATTTAAAACATTTATGTCCCCCCTTTCCTCCCCATAGCTTACCCTTTAAAATTTTATTGCTGTACCCTTTAGCTAAAAACTTTTGAAACCCCTGCCTAATCCCTTTTATTCCTCTCCCCGGGAAAACTCTCCCCCCCCCTTCAGCTTTTTTCACTTAAAGCCAGGAAATCCAGCTTTTCCCCATTCATAACACCACAATCATTCTCTTTTCTTTTGCAAAACCCTTCCAGGGCACATTCAGATTTTCCCAAATTTGGATTTTTTTTCTTTTTTTGTTTTGGGAATTACGGAAAAGGGGGTTACTAGCCCATTTTTCCCCGGCATTTTAAATGATTTTTCAACAGGGCCATGGCTGACGGAAAAAAAAGGATTTTTATTCCACTTCCCCGGGATATAAAAAGAAAGGAAATAACCAAGGTTTTTCAAGAAAAAAAATAAAAGGGAAAACCCTCGATGAGCGTGTAAAAAAAAAAAAATGTACTGTATGTTTAGTTTGACCCAAGGTAAGTAGAATTTCCAAAGGCGTACCTGAAAACCCCCCATATTTAATGAGAAAAAAAAAGGGACATCAGAAATCCTAAGGAACACCTCAGGATTTGGGTTTGAGATGGTCAAAGAGTTAATAAACCCAAACTACAAAAAAAGCCTTACCTCTTAAAAGGTTTCATATAGGAACTTTTAAAAATAAATTTCACCTGAAAAATTCTTTAAAAAAATATTTTTTCAGCAAAATAGAAAAATGTTAAGAATTTCTTCACCTGGAGACTGCCCGGGCCGGTGGGGGCCTTGCGTGGGCCCCAAATTCCAAAAATGTGGGTTACACCCTTGTGCAGGGTAAAACACCCATGGTCTGGTACCCAGAGTGTGGGGCCCCGGCCCACCTTCCTCAACAGCTTCCCATGAAGTGTCAGACACCCAGATTCTTAAACCTTTACGACCCCAACAGACCTTTTGATCCTACACTTTCGGGGCAGGGACATCTAAAAAAAAAAAAAAAAAAAAAAAAAAATTTACAAAAAAATTTATAAATTTTTTAAAAATATTCACTAAAAAATGCATGACTTTATAAAAAGAAAATTTTCAACACCTGCGCAAAAACTTTCAGTTTGGTCCCCAAAAAAAATTTTAAAAAAAATAAGCTTTCTCTTCTTAGGGGACGGGAGCTTGCAAATTTTAAAATTTAATTTTTCCCAAAATTTTTTTGGGTTTGCTTTTTTAAATGCATTTTTTAACGGTCTACTTTTTGGCATGTGTTCATATTTTTTCTTTTTTTGAAAAACTGTCCGTTTTTTTGGGTCCATTATATTAAAGGTTTACTGTATTTTAAAATTAAAAAGACCCCACAGGGTTTTGCCCTTAGGGGAAGAGGGCCGGTTTGGGGGAAAGGGAAGGAAGTCGTACTCTCCCGGGTTTCTTCTTTTAGGACCCATGGTGGTGGGGGGTTTGCCCAGGGGTTTTGTGCAGAAATGGTTAAAAGGGGCCTGTTGGTTGTTTTGGCAGGTTTTCCTTTAGAGTTTCCCCACCTCAGACTGAAAATTTTTTAAGCTAATGAACATACCCAAACTGTTTCTTTTTTTTAACTGCTAAAAAAGCTATTACAAATATGTTTTAATAAAAGAATAAAAAATAAAATATGTTCACCCTTAACCTTTCCCAGTCTCTTGCAAAAGATTTTTTTTTTTTTTTACACAGGGGTTCGAAAAAGGTTGGGTTAAAGGAAATCCCTAGCTTATTAAACAACCCTATTTAGGGGTTAAAGGTTTTAAAACTTTTTTGGCAAGCTAAGAGCTTTTAAACCTACATAGCTCATTTAAAAGGGCATTTTTATTGTTATGAGACACACAAGCAGGGAACAGAATGAAGGGTTGGGGGCCCTCTGTGGGGCCCGAATTTTTCATTTGATCAACTGGGCTATCTCGTTGACAAAAATTTTTTGCTGTGCAATTTTTGTTCCTTTCTTGAGTCATTTTTGGGTATATATGATCTCGTGGAGTGTGTTTGGAGAAAGGGGACAGCCACAGTTTAAAATTTCTGCTGGCTGCCCTTTTTGTGGTATAAAAGCTTTTTTTCGCCTGTCCTGAAGTGGATCCAAATGTGGGGACTTTTACAAAATTGGCCTTGTAAATAACAGTAAGGCCCCCACATCCTTCCTGTGTTTTAAGGCTCTGTGAAATGGGCGATCTATCCCGGCGAGGAAAGAGGGCGTTTGCTCTGTTTCTACTCTGTCAAGAGTCGCAGTTTAGAGGGGGGCATGCAAAACCCAAGGGAAAATGGGCCCTATCAAGGTTTGGGGAGGGGTACTTGGGGCCTCTTAACCCGAATCTTGCAACCCCCACTGTAAGCGATGTGAGTTTCCCCGGGGAAGTGTGGAAAAATTCCTGGCTGCCCTTTTTTGGGGGTCAAATTTCACCCCCAAAAGGGTATCAACTTCTTCTCCGGTGCCAAACCCCCCCTCCCATTCATCCTTTTTCCTACTGCCCCCAGCATTACCCTCTTTGGTTTCCTAGGGGATCATCATCATTTGCAAATTTTTTCAGGTGCCCAAAAAGGTACTTGCCTTTTATTTTCCCCCAAACTGATTTGCTCTTAGTGGTGTTTTATGTAGGGTTAGGCACTGGGATTTCTTCTTTTGGATTAGTTTAATGTCAGTGTACAGTTTTCCTGCATATTTCATGGGATTTTTGGGGTGAGATGGGAAAAATGTCATTTGAAGTAGACATTCCCCAACAATGGGCCCCGCATGCTTCCTTGTGGAAACCCGCCCCAATAGGAAAATTTTTTGCTGATTCCCTTCCATTGGGGAATACCCTTAGGATTTTACCATGGAGGTAACCCCTGGGGGAGACATAGGTAGAGCCTGCAAAAATTTCCCCGTGCTTGAAGCTTTGCTAAAAGGGGCCCCGGTTTCCACAAACCCCGGTTTTAAAAACACCCGCAATTGGCCCGTGCTACCACACAAACTGATTTGGATTATTTCCCGTACTGGTTTCCACTTAGGGAGGGTTTTAAAAAACCCCGAAAACAGCCGAGAGTAACCTTTCCTGAAGGGCCCTATTAACGGTCACCAACAGTAGCGAGGGGGGAGTCAAAAAACTCTTTTCAAATTTTACTTGAGATTATTGTCTCAAGGATCTTACCATGATTGACGGGTTTCATGGTCTGTAGTTGCTTATTTTGCCCTGCTCCCTTTTTTTTGTTTAACAGGGACTACATTTGGCCCCCTTTTTCCCCAGAGAGGGGGCCCTTTACACTGTTTCTAGCAGTGCTGAAAGATGCGAGGGTTTGAGGGGTGCTAGTGGTCTGCAAACTTTCAGCAATCTTGGGGTTATCTTTTTGGGCCCACAGCCTTTTCTTGGGTTTAAGCGATTTAAGGGAAAAAAAATGCCCCCTCCCCCTGCCTTTTTTGTTTCCCCCCTGACGTTTTGGGCAAGTTTTTTGCCAAACTAGCCAAAGGGGGGTCCCCTTTCTGGAACAGGAAAATTTCAAATTTTTGGGAGCAAAGTGTTTTTGGGAAAAAAGGTCCCTTTTCGGAAATTCCCAATAGAGGTGGTCCCATTTCCCCGTCGATTTAAGGTGGGAAAGGTTTTTTCACAGATAAACCCTTCTGTCCTTTAACCGGGACCAAACCGGGGTTTTTGGGGCCTACCCCACCCCGATTTCTAGTTTCTTTTTGTGTCCACCTCCCATTTAGCAATGGCCCACTTTTGAACGTCACCCATATGCTTACAGGCTTGCCTGTGCAAGTTCCTGTTATAGGTGGTAGGATGTCTCTTATACCTTCGCCATGCTTTGTACTTAGCAGTAGCAGCCTCTCTACAACGAAAGTCAAACCAAGGCTGATCTGTAGGCTTCGTCACACATTGCCGGTGAGGAATATATTCTTGTTGTAGATTAACAATTTGACTGTTTTGGTCGTATATATATGTCTTACGAGCCAGTGTTTCTGACGTATATATACTCAATAATTCTAGCGGCTTCAAATCAAGCGGAAGAAAGCTGGTAGGCCTACATGTGAGAGAATTTGTCTGTGTGGTCAGTGTGCACCACATAAAAAATATCCTGCAGCACACATTGCGTAATGAGAAAAAAAAAACTGATCGTTTTTTTGGATTAAAACGCCGACTTTGAGGTGTATTTTCGTATAGTATTTATCGATGTATTTGCGTTTTCATGGAAACATATTTCAGAAATAGAGATGATTTTCATTACTTTGACGATGAAAACAACCTTGAAATTGAGCTCAAAGTAGCGGAAATGTTCGATTTTTACCAATGTACAGGAGTAAACAAATCACACCACACGTCCAATACATGTCAACTTGGGAGTCTAATATTCTTTCACTAGTGCACTGATATTATTTATACCATTTTTACAATAATGCAGTAGACTGCATAACAGTAAATTTTTTATTTTTTTGTATAAATAAAAAATCAAAATAGAAAGCAATAATAATATAAGAGGGGCCTAGAGATGTGACTAATGAACAGAGGATATGTTATTTTAGTGCCAAGAATGTCTACCTTGTTTATTCTGGACCCTATTTTGAAATTGGCATCTTTTTTAGTTCGCATGAAATTGGCCAAATTGCCAATTTCTGACCACAATATTGGGTAGTCCAAATTGATAAATGGGCGGTTTCTTGTACTCAGCTGATAGATAAAATGGAGTTCTAAAGAAATAGCTATGAGTTTGGTCAACTGGAAAAACGGAATTGGCTGAAAATAGGGCTCAAAGTCTGTGAAATCGCTGATGCGCATATGTCGCTGAGACCGCTAACTTTGCGGGAGCGTAATTCCACGAGTTTTCGACCAAATTTCGAACTTTTGGTGTCGCTACCATCGGGAAAAGATTCTCTATCATTTCATAAGAAAAAATAATTTTTTTTTTTCCAAAAATTTAGCAACATAGAATGACAGTTTCAGAAAGGGGCCTGAAACTGTGAAAGGGTTAAGGATGTGTCCAGTGAAGGCTTTCACTTGGTTGTCAACATCCCCTTGGAGAAGAGCATTCCAATCGGTGGTGGCGAGCTCAGAGCAAAGGGCTGGCCAATTACCTCTTTCCCATAGCCAGGTTGTGCGTGTGGACTCCTCACCTCGTTCTGTTGGTATCTTAAGTGTGGTAAAAACAGCCTTGTGGTCAGATGATCCAACGTAGCCGAGGGGTTGACAAGTGACTATGCCTTCTGCCAGATCACTCACTACTGGGACAAGGGAGGAGCCCGAGATGTGAGTAGGGAAATCAACAAAGTTTCTCATGTCAAATACTGCAAGAAGGTCATCAAAGTCCCTCTGTATAAGGTGTTGGTTGAGGTCACCAACAATTATGATATGTTGACAGTTGTGTTGTAGCAGAAGGGAGTCAATATTTTCCATTAGGAAGTTGATGGGGTCTGCATGTTGCCACCTAGGTCTGTACATTGCACATGCTAGTGCAGAGATACTAGTGTTTATGCAGAGCTTGAAGAAGAACATTTCAAGATGAGTAGGGGTGGCAACATCAATGTGGGCATGAACACTTTTAGAGAAGCACACAGCAACACCACCTCCTTGCCCTTGCCTGTCTCTTCTCATCCATGAGGTGTAGCCAGCAATTCTTGCAAAATTTTCTAGAGTCCTGTCATCCAAAAATGTTTCAACAATAGCTATCATGTCGGGATGTCGAGTATTCACAAAACTATGTGTGAGCTCTCCAATATTAGTAATGAAACCTCTAATGTTGGCCGACAGGATGCTGATAGACTGGCTCCTCATGATGTGGTCAGCTTGAGGTGGTGGGTGTGTAAGGCATGTAAGGTGCCTGCCCTTGAGAAAGATCTACGTTATTGACACTAGGAGTCACTTACATAGATCTACGTTTTGAGCTCAACTGCCTTAGATAAGCTGTGAGTGATAAATTTTGGCCTAGACATGAAAGAATGGGTGTGTGCAGTGTGCGCACACATTATAAAAAAAAAAAAATTCCTGCCCTACACTATATATGCTGTGGAAAGTAAAACTTTGACCGTATGTATGGTACAAAATAGTGATTGGGGTGTTTTCTAGTATAGTTTTTATGGTTTTATTAACTGTTTCTTGGTATTATTTCATAGAATGGAAAATACACTATTGAAATAGATGGTTTTGCTTGGTTTCATGACTGGAAGTAGCTTGAAAATGGGCCCAAAGTAGCCGAAACATTCTACTTTTACCGATTTTCCTAAGGATGGGCAAGGCCCTCTTACAAGCTCCTGTCTGTTTTATGGGTTTATACTAAGTCGATTCAATTATGGGATGCCATAAAACATGACCAATGATTCCTGGTTATATTTTATCCATGAAGTATGGTAAATCTTAAAAAAAAATTTGTGTGATGAATTAAAAATGGAGGGCAAGTATAATATAGGTCCGAGGACATAACAGAAGAAATACTGCTTTAGTGCCTCTAATGTCTACATCATTTACTTTGCCTATTTTTTAAACTGTGTGTGTGTGTATACTCACCTAGTTGTGGTTGCAGGAGTCGAGTCACAGCTCCTGGCCCCACCTCTTCAACTGGCTGCTACTCAGTCAATCTTCCTGGTCTGTAAGCTTTATAAATACCTCTTCTTAAAGCTATGTATGGATCCTGCCTCCACTACATCACTACCCAGGCTATTCCATTTCCCTGACAACTCTGTGACTGAAGAAATACTTCCTAACATCCCTGTGATTCATCTGAGTCTTCAACTTCCAACTGTGACCCCTTGATGCTGTGTCCCATCTCTGGAACACCCTGTCTGTCCACCTTGTCTATACCTCTCAGTATTTTACGTGCCATTATCATATCCCCCATTTCTCCTGTCTTCCAGTGTTGTCAGGTCGATTTCCCTTAACCTCTCCTTGTAGGATAAACCCCTTAGCTCTGGCACTAGTCCTGTTGCAAACCTTAGCACTTTCTCAAGTTTCCTTACATGCTTGGCTAGGCGAGGGTTCTAAATTGGCACTGCATATTCCAATATCGGCCTAACGTACACAGCATACAGGGTCCTGAGTGAGTCCTTATTTAGATGTCGGAATGTTGTTCTTAGGTTTGCTAGGCGCTCGTATGCTGCAGGAGTTACCTGGTTGATGTGCACCTCAGGAGATGTGCCCGGTGTTATACACACACCAAGATCCTTTTCCTTGAGTGAGGTTTGTAGGCTCTGACCCCCTAGACTGTACTCTGTCTGTGGTTCTTCTTTGTTCGCATCGCTATTGGGCCGTGCGGACGTGCTGCGCAGTAGCTCCTGATTGAGTTGGCTTTTGCGCAGTGTTGACGTGTACTTAGCTCTGTGAAGACCTGTTTGCACGCTCTCTAAGAATTGAAGCAAGATGCCCTCCATCGAGCAACTTTACCAACAGCTTAAGGAAGAATTGAGGTTGGCGAAGGTGGAGATTCGGCGACTGACCGAGGAAAACAAGAAGATTCGTAGTAGTCCTCCTGTTTTGAGTCCTCAGGTCAAGAAGGGAAACTGGTCAATGGCTGGACAGCAGGGAACGAAGTTGACGATCAAGAAGACGAATGGAAAGGTAGAAACGATGAAGAAAGAGACTGCCATGGAAACTGTTGTGGAAACATCTAATACATTCTCAGTGCTACCCAACGAATGTGAGTCGACTACTGGGAATGTCACGACGAACAACATCAAGGAAGGTAAGAATATTGTTGTTGTTGGGGATAGCCAAGTTAGGTATATGGATAGGGTGTTCTGCTTGAAGGACAGGAGTAGGAGACAGAGTTTGCTTTCCTGGGGCTGGGATGGAGGATATTGTTAGCCGTCTGGATGACATCATGAGAGGTAATGGGAGCAATCCTATTATCTGTCTCAGTGCTGGAGGCAACGATGTTGGCAGACGTAGGAGTGAAGACCTGATTAGTAGGTATAGGTCAGCAATAGAAATAATTAGAAGTAAGGGTGGGAACCCTGTCATATGTGGTATTTTGCCAAGGAGACGAGTTGGAAATAAATGGTTGTCCAGGGCAATTGGTGTCAATTGCTGGCTGGACAAATACTGTAAGGAAAAATGCTGGTAACATTCATTGACAACTGGGACATCATCTATGGCAGAAATGACATGTATGCCAGGGATGGGGTTCACTTATCTAGGTCTGGGGTGGTAGCACTGGCAACTGCAGTGGAGGGAGCAGTTAGGACTTTAAACTAGGAATAGTTAGTGGTATGGGTTTTGGCAGGAAAACAGTGAAGTCCCAGTGTAGTAATATTACGAGTTCTAGGGGAACTAGTAACAAACAGAACGAGGTAGATATTGAAAAGCCAGGGACTTTGGGTGATAAGGACAGTAATAGGTTTAGTAGAAAAACAGAAATGAGCAGGAAGGGTAAAGAGAAAGGAGAGTCTTTCAATGTTTATTATGCTAATTGCCGTAGTGCTAGGAATAAGATGGACGAGTTAAGATTAGTTGCTAGTGCAGGTAACATTGATGTATTTGCCTTAACTGAGACATGGTTTAATTCAAAAAGTCGGGACATGCCTGCGGAATGTCATATTCAGGGTTTTAAATTGTTCCAAGTAGATAGAAGTATCGGGAAGGGGGATGGGGTGGCATTGTATGTCCGTGATCGCTTGAACTGTTGCATAAAAACGGGTATTAAGTCTGAAGTAACACATACAGAGTCTGTTTGGATAGAATTTTCAGAGGGGCATGAAAAACTGATTTTAGGAGTGATATACCGTCCCCCCATACTTAGATAGGGACCAAGGGAGACTATTATGGGAGGAAATTGTTAAGGCCACAAGGCACGATAATGTAGTAATTCTAGGAGACTTTAACTTTAGTCATATTGATTGGAATTTCTTGACTGGGAATTTAGAATCATACGACTTCTTAGAAGTAGTTCAGGAGTGTTTTTTGAAGCAGTTTGTGACATAACCTACAAGGGGAAATAACCTGCTTGACTTAGTTATGGCAAACAATGAATCCCTTGTTAATAATTTAGAAATTTCAGAGGAACTGGGTGCTAGCGACCACAAATCAATTATATTTAGCATTGAATGGAAGTACAATAGTAGCGATAACTCAGTAACAGTCCCAGATTTTCGCTTAGCAGATTACGATGGGCTTAGAGAACACTTATCTGTTGACTGGGGTAATGAAGTGAGCTATCAATATGACAGTTTTCTGAACACTATACATGATGCTCAAAGAATGTTTATCCCATATAAAGAAATTAGATCAAATAGAAATGACCCAAAATGGATGAATAATAGGCTCAAATATCTACTAGGGCATAAGAAAGGAATTTATAGGCGTATCAAAAGAGGTGAGGGTCATCTTATGAATCAGTATATTGACATTAAGAGGGACATTAAAAAGGGGATAAGAAAAGCTAAAAGGGACTATGAAATTAAAGTTGCTAGGGATTCTAAAACTAACCCAAAAAGTTTTTTTTCCCGGTCTATAGAACAAAAGTTAGAGATAAGATAGGTCCCCTTTAAAAATAAAATATGGGCACCTTACTGACAAAGAGAATGAAATGTGCTCGATTTTTAATAATTATTTTCTCTCAGTTTTTACACAGGAAGACACTAACAATATTCCAGTAATTAATTTTTATAGTGGGCTAGAAGAAAAATTATGTAACATCACAGTCACTAGTGAAATGGTTGTGAAGCAGATAGACAGACTAAAGCAAAATAAGTCGCCGGGTCCTGATGAGGTTTTTTCAAGGGTTCTTAAGGAATGCAAAATGGAACTCTGTGAACCATTAACTAATATTTTTAATTTATCTCTTCAAACAGGTGTAGTGTCTGATATGTGGAAGATGGCTAATGTAATTCCTATTTTTAAAACAGGGGACAAGTCGTTACCGTCAAATTACCGCCCAATAAGCCTGACCTCAATTGTAGGCAAATTACTAGAGTCAATTATAGCTGAGATTATAAGAAGCCATCTCGATAAGCATAGCTTGATTAATGATACTCAGCATGGATTCACAAGAGGCCCGGGCTTGTCTAACTAATTTATTAACTTTCTTCAGTAAAGCTTTTGAGGCTGTTGACCACGATAAAGAATTTGATATTATTTACTTTTGATAGAGTTCCGCACCATAGACTGTTAAAGAAAGTGGCAGCTCATGGCATTGGGGGAAAAGTGCTCTCGTGGATCGAGTCATGGCTCATTGACAGGAAGCAGAGTGTGTCCATAAATGGGGTTAAATCCAAGTGGGGATCTGTAACAAGTGGCGTTCCACAGGGATCAGTCTTGGGCCCGTTGTTGTTTATAATATATATCAATGATCTTGATGAGGGAATTACTAGTGATATGAGCAAATTCACCGATGACACAAAGATAGGTAGGATAATTGATTCAAACGTAGATGTTATGGAACTTCAGGAGGATTTAAACAAACTCTATTCTTGGTCAGAAAAGTGGCAGATGCAGTTCAATGTAGATAAATGCAAGGTTCTGAAGCTTGGGAGTGCCCATAACCCTAGTACTTATAAGTTAAATGATGTAGAACTTAGCCATACAGATTTCGAAAAGGACTTGGGGGTTATGGTGAGCAGCAACCTTAAACCAAGACAGCAATGCCTAAGCGTATGTAATAAGGCAAATAGATACTGGGATTTATATCAAGAAGTGTAAGCAACAGAAGTCCAGAGGTTATACTGCAGCTTTATACATCATTAGTAAGGCCTCACCCAGATTATGCAGCTCAGTTCTGGTCTCCATATTACAGAATGGACATAAATTTGTTAGAAAACATTCAGGTTTGGATGACTAAATTAATACATAGCATTAGAAATCTTCCTTATGAAGAAAGATTGAAGACTCTTAAGTTACATTCACTTGTTAGACGAAGAATGAGGGGAGACCTGATCGAAGTGTATAAGTGGAAGATAGGTATTAATAAAGGGGGTATTAATAAGGTCTTGAGGATGTCTCTCCAAGAGAGAACCCGCAGGAATGGATTTAAATTAGATTTAAATTTAGATTTAGAAAGGACATAGGAAAGTATTGGTTTGGAAATAGGGTAGTAGATGAGTGGAACAGTCTACCTAGTTGGGTTTTGAGGCTGGGGACTTTGGGTAGTTTCAAATTTAGGTTGGATAAGTACATGAGTGGGAGGGGTTGGATTTGAGTGGGACTTTCACATCAGAGCTTATTTTCTTGGGTGGCATTGAAAATTGGGTTGGGCAATGTTTTGTTAGTGGGATGAATTGTAAAGGACCTGCCTGGTATGGGCCAACAGGCCTGCTGCAGTGTTCCTCCTTTCTTATGTTCTTATTCCCAATTTTCATGACTTTGCACTTGGTGGAGGATGAACTCAGGAGCCAGTTGCTGAACCAGGCCTGCAGTCTGTCCAGATCCTTCTGTAGCCCAGCCTGGTCCTTGTCTGGTTTAATTCATCTCACACAAACAACCCGCACATAGAAGAGAGGAGCTTATGATGGCATTTCGGTCTGACTTGGACCTTTTACAAAGTCACCACTAACAAGAAGGAGAACAGGATGGGTATATATAGGCAGGAGGTGGTGGTAGTAGTAGTAGTAGAAGTGGTGGTGGTATTAGAGTAGGTGGAAGGAAGTAGTAGTGGGGAGATAGAATAAGGGA
>NC_069399.1:133559250-133647554 GCF_026875155.1 Cherax quadricarinatus | reverse complement strand
GTTTTATTGGCTTTAGGTGTGTTGCTGCAGTGACCCCCAAGCAAAATAGCATGGTGGGAGGATAAATAAGGGGGGTTTGGTATAGTGTGAGAAGGGCATTTTTTGGGCACGTAATAGTATGTATCTTGGAGAGGTCCCAACCTTTTTTGGATATTTTTTGGTAATGGGGATAGGGTGCTGAAATTCAGGTTGTTGTCAAGGTATAAGCCTAGGAATTTTTTTCCCCCATTATTTTGGTAATTAGAGTGTTGTCAATTTAAATTTAATTTGTGTCCCCTGCTCTGCTACCAAATTTTAATTTTAGTAAGTTTTGTCGGTTAAGGATATTTTAAATCAGCTCCTCATTCACAATGGTGTTGAGGGGGGCAAGTTTAGGGTGGGGGGATGCTAAGTCGTGTCGTCAGCAAAGAGAATGGGTTTCTTTTTTTTGGGATACTTTTGGGAAAGGTCATTGTGTTTATGAGGAAGAGCAATGTAATAGTGCCTTTCTCTTGTTTGTTAAGGCTAGGGTTGGCTCCAATAAAATCACGTACCTTCCCTCTTTGGAATTAAGGGCCCCTTTATTTTAGGTGTCAAATTAGCCAATTATATAAGAAAAAAATTTGCGAGAGAAAAATATCAGCGACCCCGTAATTTGTTCTGATAACGAGGTATCCCTTACAATGGTTTCAAAAGGGTAACAGTAAGATTGTGTTTGTACAAAAGAGTCGCTGAAATAAATCAAATGCAGGAGAAATAAAACAGTTTGGGTCGCATATGTTAACCTTTAATCACATTCAGGGGGAACGAGAATCGGCTGACTTTTGTCTCGAGGCTTGACTTATAAAAAAATTTGTGAGTGTTTATCGTGGTTTAAAGGGGCCCAAGTTGGCTGGTGGACAAAATTTAACTGGCCGGGCAAAAGGCAATATTGCCCCGTCAAAAATTAGGTGAGCCCCCCCCCCAGTCAGTGTCCCCCCCTTTGCCTTGCATTAAAAAACAATAAAAAACAAAAAACACAACAATAAAAAACAAATAAATAACAACAAACTGGCTGCCACCAGCCCATCCCCCCCTCTCTTCCCGGTTTTCAACTCCCAAGTAGTTCTCAGGTATGCCCAACGATCCAATCCCCCTAAAAGTCATGATCCCCCAAACTTGTTATTGAAAATAGAATCTTCGAGAGACACAAAAAAAACAAGCCCCAGGATGACACAATCGAGAACAAAATCCCAGTCTTGAACAAAAGTTATCAACACCAGGGGGGCAAACTGTGGCAAGACCACCGACAGCATAGTAGCCATCCCAACAAATAATATCTCTTAATAAAAAGGTTGAAAAGCAGAAAAAGAAGGGAAAAAAACAATTAGATAACCGTTCGCGACTATTTTGCTCTCCAAGAAATAAAACTGAACAAGATAAACTATCGGAGCAGTAATATTTTAACAGTCCACTTTTTCCCAGTGATATAACCCAAACAAAAGTAAAGAAATTACTCTGCAGATCATAAAGGACCAAAAAAGTGTTTTGTACCAGGTCTGAAATAAAAAAGCCAGGTTACTAGGAAAGTAAGAAAAGTAAGTAAGTAAGAAGTTTTCGGGTATACACAAATACATTTAAAATAGAATTATCTTTTAGCGCATATGTGAGGAACCTAGGAAACCCAAAAAATCAGAAGATGACTTTTTTCCTTGGGGGTCCTTTTCCCTTATTATTTTAGTAAAAAGGGTTAAAATATTTTCTTTTGTTTAAATGAAGTACATCTTATTTCTCAAAAAAAAGACTTCTGGGGGACACCAAGGTCATTAAGACTATCTACAATCGAGGGTCATTAAAAGGGAAATAAGGTAAAAAATTTACACGTATGTTAGCTAAAAAATAGAAAATCTTCCCCTCCCTTTCTTAGCTAATTCATCAGAACCTTTTGGCATCTTTTTGAATGGTTCACGCTAGGGACTGGTTTGCATGTGGGGTAGTTGTTCCATTCCTTTATTGCTGTAAAATAAAAGGTGTTTGAAGCCTGGCCACTGACGGGGTACTAAAAGTTTGCTCTCTCCCCCTAGTTCTATGATTGCTTTGGTTCCCAGCCTTGACAAAATTAAAGCAAGAATTGGAATTGTTTGGAGAATTTTTTTTAAACATGATTTAGCTTCAGTTGTTTTACTTGTCTTCAACATTCAGCTATCCAACTGCGTAATTCACCTGGAAAGAAAAATGTTATGTTTTAGATTCCATCACAGGGGAAAAAAAAGACTTAATTATTGCATCTATTAAAGAAAAGAAAGAGGTTTACAAAAAGGTGTCTTACCAAAAAACGTCAGAACCTCCTGTTAGAGTCAGAAAATTTAAGGGGAGAATAACGCACAATCCCCAATGTTTCACATGGGATGGGAAAATTCTTGTTGGAAAAAATGTAGGTCAATGAAACAAATCACGAACGAGAAATCTAACGTTTTCAGGGTACTAATCTTACAGGAAAAACAAAAAACAATGCCCAACTTAAAAGCCCTACGTAGTGTAGTGATGTTTTGCTCCATTATTTTTCAAATTTCATTGTACAATTCTTAGTATTTAAATAATCAACTACTCTTTTTGTGATTTACTAGTAAGCATAAGTCACCTTATGAAATTTTCTTATTTATATTGTTTGTTTAAAAAATTAGCTGAATTGATACTTTCTCTGTCCATATTACTCCCTCATATTTTTTTGAGTACTATAAATTGATATTACTTACTAAAATTAAAAATTATCATTTTTACTATAATTTAAATTTTTACTCTTAACATTTTTGACATTTAATACCATTATACTTGTCTAATTCCCTTTACCTGTTTTAAATACCACAATTACTATTTTAGAGTGCTCTTAATTCCTTGTACTGCCTTTAAACCCTCATATAACTACCAGTGCATATTGAATGAAATAAACTTTACTTTTTACTTTTTTTGTAATCATTATTACTTTAAAATTTTATTAAAAACCATATTTACTACCAGTCAATTTTACTTTTGTACATTAAACATTATTTTATATTTCCATAAATTTTGTTTCCCAAATTTTAAGTTTGCATATTAACCCCAAACCTTTTTTTTTCCTTTTGTCCCTGTGTCCTGTGTACCTGTGTCCTGTCTACCATCTTTTATCATATTATAACCAAGACTTACCATTATTCATTTTTCTTCCCTGTGCTTTTAAATTTTGTTTACCACACTTTTTTTTTTTTAGTCATTTTTTATTGTTTGTGTGAAAATTAGTGTATATTCAATTATTTTTTTGCAAGTCAATCATTTTTTGTAGTAGTCCAATTTCCCTCTTTTTTTTTTTTTTTTTTTACTTTTTATTGTGCAAATAAACTGCCAACTTATTTATATTACAAATCAGATCTTATCCTAACCAATATTATTTATGTGACTTTTTGTCCATTTTAACTTGTTTCCCTTATTTAAATTGTAGTCCTTATATATTTTTTGCCCTTTTTTTAGCTCTATATAATACCTTAATATTATTCGCAATTTTTAAAACTAATCAAGGTGCAAATTTAGGGAAAAGTTAAAAATTTCCTTTTTTCCCCCATTTACTCCAAAGCTCATTTTTTGACTCCCACTTTATTGTTCACCAAATTAATTAGCCCCTTTTATATTTAATTTTATTTTATAATTCAAATTTTTTAAGAATTCCTTTAAAGTATACCTACTATCATTTCCCAAGTCCATTTTTTGATCATATTTTTATTTTTTAAAACCCAAAAATTTTTTTTGTCCTTTTATATTGTTCTTTATTTTAGTTTTAAAAAAAAACTCCTTAGCTCAATATTTTTTAATTTTTTAAATAATTCAGGTGCATTTTTTTTTTTTTTGCTTTAGAAAATTTTCTTTATTTTTTACTTAATTTAACTAAGATTTATCAATTTATGATTTCAAGCTTGATCCCGATACCAACCTCTTTTTAATGACTTAAATGATTCAAAAAGTTACTGTAATTATAACAGCAGAAAAATCAAAGGGACTTCTCGAGCCCCCAAAAATAACTTCTTTAACTACAAAATCAGATTTTAAACAAAATTTTGAGACCTCCTAGCATTACTAAAATTCCTTTCATCCCGTTGTCCATTATTACACTAACTGAAACCCGGCTAAAGCCGATACTACAGATGTCTATGCCATTCCCGGTTCACAGCCATAAAAAACTGTAGGCCAGCAAAAGGGGGTGGAAAGTATATACTATCAGACCAACTAGAAAGTTCACTAAACTTGACAAGGGAAAAAAATGGGGAATTAAATAGCTAAATTCAAAACCAAATACTCAAAAACCTCTCACGTATAAAACTACAGAATTCCACAATCAAAAATTAGCCCAAATTTTGTCAAA
Organism: Cherax quadricarinatus; assembly: GCF_026875155.1. NCBI lineage: Eukaryota > Metazoa > Arthropoda > Malacostraca > Decapoda > Parastacidae > Cherax > Cherax quadricarinatus. The sequence continues at coordinate 133,643,206 of NC_069399.1, read as the reverse complement.
AACCTAGGAAGTATGATAACTGATGCACGCTGAACAAAAATCATTACTACTTCGGGACTTCAAAATTTAAAAATTTCCCGCAAGCCAGGTCCCAACGTTAAACCCCCAAAAATAATGGTAACTGCATGTTGCTACCAAAAGTAACAAAACCTACAAGGTTACAGGACTAGTGTTTTCCCCACTTCACATTGGACCAAACACCATATCCCTTTAAAATCAGGCATAATTCAGATAATACCACAGACCCCTACCCCCACTTCCTCATAACAATCTTGGGAAAAACCCCCAAGTTTCTACTAAAACACCTTCAGCTTTACAATGAGGCAGCCTTTAATAAAATTAAACAGCAGTAACAAACATTGACTGGCAACTGAGCTAGAAATCTATACAGTTTTGACGAATGTTTTTTAATAATTTTTAAAAAAGACCAAAACCTTTATAAAAAAGCACTGCCCTAAAAAAAAGCAGATGACAGCTAAAAAACTGAACAGTCCCCGGCTAAAACCCAGATTTTCAAATCCCTAAAAAACAAAACACGATATGAAAAACAGTACAGAATGGGTCACATGACCAGAGACCAAACAAAACGTTACTCGTCAAAACCTAACCAGCTGATAAGAAGGGCAAAAAATTGTATTATGGGGAACAGATTTCCAATTTCGAGGTGATTAAAAGACTGGAAGACCCTATCAGAAAATTTTTTGGGAACAAAAAAGATTCACGACATAGCGAAATAAAATTAGCAAAAAACAGATGAACCCCCCTCCCCCCAACAGAAACAGAAACAAACTCAATGATTTCTTCTCCCCTATAGGTCAAAACCTTGCCCCAAAAATATCCCAAATCAATACCCCCCAAAAGACTACCTCACTGGCAACTACCCGAACACTGTTCCTGCTCCGATAAACCCCTACGAAGTCTCCCTTATTATTTCCCCACTGAAAAAAAGGGAGGAGTTTAAATACCTTACCACCCCTTTTATAAAAAAAAAGCGCACAAGTACTATCACCATCATTGCAAATCTTTAAAAAATCCATTAACCCCCCCCCCTCATTCTAAAATAGCAAGGGTCCCGATCATAAAGGGGGAGCCCCAAAAAGAGTTGAATAACTATAGGCCAATTTCCAATTTACACCCTCTCTCAAAAATCTTCGAAAAATTAATTCTAAAAGAATCCACTCCTACCTATTTCCCCCTAACATTTCAACCCTGCCATTTGGATTCGGCCCAATAAAAATACTAAAGATGTTTTTATACAATGTAGAACTATATACACTGAATAGAGAAAAAAAAAGTCCCCCTGGGGATTTCATTGACTTACGTAAAGCTTTTGATACAGTTGACATGCTTGTCCACGTAAAATGTCACACTAGGTATTGAGGGCACTCCCTCAACTACCTCAAGTCTTTTCCTCAACAACAGAAGCCAAAATGTATACGAAAAGGGGAAGCTTTCCGCAAACCAATTACAGTTGGTGTCCCCCAGGGAAGTGTCTTGGCCCCTTCTTTTCTCTATACATAAATGACCCCCATAAATGCTTCGCAATTACTCAAACCCCCACTTTTTTAAAAAGACACCACATAGTCTTCTCTCACCGAGCCCAGTCACGTACAAAAATTCTGTAAACACCCCCAAATTTCAGAAAATATCTACCCGGATGGGACTAACAAAAAATTCACTAAAAAATTGACAAAACCTACTTCACAGTTGGTAGCGAGCTAGATGTACCTCTTAACATAACGTAAACGGATCACCCATCACAAAGCTAACAGAGGGAAAATTTTGGAAAACCCCCCCTCGTAAAGACTCAAATTTTAAATAATATCAACAAATTTTAAGAAAATTTCCCAAAATTGGGCTCTATCGAGGGTACGGTATATGTTCCACGTCAGCCCCCGGCCTTTTTCCTCTTTATTTACCCCTATCTCACCTATGGAATTTGTGATGGGGGCTCAACAACAACTAACCATTCGACACTAATACCCAACAAAAGGGTGCAGTTAGAATGTAACAAATTTCCTACAGGGGAGACACTCCACCAATATTCAAAAAACTCAAACCCACTCACCATACAAAACATCCATACTTATTATTGACTTATTACATAATAGAACATTAATCTGATTTAAAACCCCCCCTCAAAAATCTCCTTGCCAAAACCCCAACAGAACACATGACCATAAACAAGGACGATCACTCTTTGATGTTCCTCGTGTCCTTTTCCCGCTATGCAAAAAAATCAAAGCACATAAAAAGGCCCTAAAAACTGGGAAATTTATTACCCGTAAAAAATAAAAAAAAAACACTCCTGTTTATAATTCAAGTCTCTTCTCAAGTTACTTATCACTAAAACCAAATAAATATGAATAATGAACCATATAAATTGTTATCCTAAATGTTTTTACAATTATATCACACAAATGTTATTTTTTTAAAACACTACCTAAAAAGAATACTCCATTCTACTGAATGAACGTAATGCATGCAACCCTTGGACCGTCTTTGTAATATCATTTTTTATTTTTTTAGTTATCTGTTTACAAAAATGTCTTTCATGATTTCATCATTGCTTGTTTTTCTTAAGTTAATTTTAAAACCCGCCCGTAATGCTATGCTATAAAGGGGTTTGGCATGCTGCTTTACCTGTATTTTTTGTACCCCTGTTTTTATGCCCCAAATTTTTTAAATAAAAAAAAAAAAAAAAAAAATAGGTATTCTTCCTTAAACCAGTGATTTGCGTGAAAGGTTAGTGTTTAAATTTATAAGATGAATATCTCATAATTTTCCCATCCCCCAAAAACTGGTACAGAGGGTACAAGAAAAAACCTACAGGGATGGATTAAATTAAAAATGGACGGAAAAATTGTGAAAGGCTAATAAAGAAAAGTGGGGTTGTATTTAAAGGTGATGTAAATTTGGTGCAGAGGCAGGGTTTCAAAATGCTGAATTGGGGGGAATATGCTAAACACTCTATCTTGCTGCCCAAAATCATCACCTGAAAACCTTGATTGTCTTTAAAGCCATAATAACGTGATGCACGGTAGGGTACAGGATACCCTTTAAAATGTATTCGGGAAACCTTCTGGATTCCACAAGGACGGCAAAATGTAAAAGGGTTTTCAAGTCGTGTGTAATATGTCGCCGGGTGGATGCCCGAACCTACATGTACCCAGGTCCTCCACCATTGCCCAAGGAACGCGTGCAGTTGGTAAAACCATTTGATGTGACCGGAGTGGACTATAGTGGGCTAATCATTTTAACAGGTACTTCAGATGGTGTTCCCTTGAAGGTGAATGTATGTCTATTTACTTGTACAGCTACTAGGGCTGTTCATCTAGAAGTGGCTCAGGACTTGTCTGCAGAACAGTTCATACAGCTGTTCCGGAAATTTGCAGCTAGGAGATCCTATCCAAGATTGATGATCTCAGATAATGCCACCAATTTTGTAGCTGGTGCTCAACACTTGATGGAATTAAGTAAGAGTGATGATGTACAGTCTTTATTGACCCAGCGAGGGTGTGTCTGGAAATTTATTACTCCCAGAGCCCCTTGGCAGGGAGGACTGTACGAAAGAATGATAGGTACAGTGAAAAGATGTCTTCGTAAGGTGCTACACAGGAAGAGAATTAATTTGGAGGAATTCCGTGCAGTGTTGGTGGAGGCAGAGAATCGGGTAAACAATCGCCCTCTATCATACATGAGCGACACTCCTGACGCGGAGATCCTGACTCCCTCTCACCTAATATGCGGACGAAGGTTAGAAGCTGCACCTATCTATAGAGATAATCCCGAGGGAAGTGATGAGGATTACAATAACGTGACCGTGTTGAGTGATAAGTTCAAGATGTTAAATAAGGTAATTACTCATTGGTCCGATGTGTGGCGTAAAGAATATCTTCTTACACTACGTGAACACTTTTATGGTGCGCCAGAGGCAGTAAACGGACAGAACATTCAACCAGGTGACATTGTGTTAATTGATACTGAACAACATCGAACATTGTGGCCTCTGAGCAAGGTAGTTACATTATACCCAGATGCACAAGGTGTTGTCAGAAACGTCATAGTGTTGCGTCGTGGTCAGGAAAGTTTGCGACCATTAATAAATTAATTCCCTTAGAATTAAATGGTGTTCAATACAGTGCAGATAAAAATCTAAGGGAAAGTGACACGAGTGATATTGAAGACACTGACCGAGTAATGCAGGAAGAAATTGTTGTAAGACCCACTAGGAAAACAGCAGCGCAATCTAGAGAGGGCTGGAATCGTCTCCTGGAGGAAGACGCAATTTAAGTCTTCTAACAACGACTTCCGCCCGGCCGCAGTGTGGAAATTATTTAATTTCCGAAGCTATAGTGCCTCATAAGTGTTTAATGTGTTGATTTGGGTCAAAATGTATTTGTATTTTGAATGGAACCAACTGGGTTCCCGCTGCGCATGCACAGATGTGCGGGGGTATAGGTCGAACTGGGGCACGAGAGGCGGGAGTGTTTTGAATGTAGTGAGGAGGCTGGGAAAGCATGGAACCAGGAAATTGGCGTTCACGGCGGCCTAAGGATTAATATAGGCCTCATTTCATAATAGGAAGTGTCGGAACTGTTCCTGGTGGAGAGTGAGGGAACGTGATTTACGGGACCACCGTAATAAAGTGGTAAAATTCAAATTCAAATTCAAATTCAAAGTTTATTCTCTATAAAGATTACAATGTTGAATTTACAGAATTTGGTTGTTGTGTGGTTTACATGTAGTTAAATAATGATTACAGAGTGTACCACTAGAACGCCTAGCATGGCTAGGCATTTCGGGCAGACTTAGTTTAATTCTTTATTTTAAAATATTACAAATTATGAGGTAAGTTGGTATTATGGCTAAGTGACTAAATACTAGTTTGTGAGTTTAGCAATGTGAATGCTTTTGTTTTGGCACAGTACATAGTTTCAGTATTGGAGTATCATAGGATTCATTATTTTAAGATTGAGATTAATATTTCTGTTTATGGTCAAATGGGTGAGTGAGTGTAAGTGTGAACCACCAGGTGGTATTCGTGTAGTTAGTTGATGGGGTGTATCAGGGAGATAAGATGTTTTCTAATGGTGGTTTTGAAGGTGATGAATGTGTCTGCAGTTCTAGAGTTCTCAGGTAGGGTGTTCCAGATTCTAGGGCCTTTGACATACATTGAATTTTTGTAAAGGTTTAGTCGGACATGGGGAATGTCGTAGAGATGTTTGTGTCTGGTGTTATGCCTGTAGGTTCTGTCACAACTATCAAGAAAGCATTTTAGGTCAAGGTTGATATTGGAGTTTAAGGTCCTGTAGATGTAGATTGCACAGTAGTAAGTGTGGATGTACTGAACAGGGAGTAAGTTTAGATCTATGAAGAGTGGGGGGGGGTGTTGCCAGGGATGGGATTTAGTGATTATTCTTACTGCAGCTTTTTGTTGGGTTATTATTGGCTTTAGGTGTGTTGCTGCAGTTGATCCCCAAGCACAAATAGCATAGGTGAGGTATGGATAAATAAGTGAGTGGTATAGTGTGAGAAGGGCATTTTCCGGCACGTAGTATCGTATCTTGGAGAGGATCTCAACCGTTTTGGATACTTTTTTGGTTATGTGTTGGATATGGGTGCTGAAATTCAGGTTATTGTCAAGGTATAGGCCTAGGAATTTGCCCTCATTATGTCTGGTAATTAGAGTGTTGTCGATCTTAATGTTAATTTGTGCATCTCCTGCTCTGCTACCGAACATAATATAGTAGGTTTTGTCAGTGTTAAGCGTAAGTTTATTGGCTGTCATCCAAGTCGATATTTTGATCAGCTCCTCGTTAACAATGGTGTTGAGGGTGGCAAGATTAGGGTGAGAGATGACATAAGTCGTGTCGTCAGCAAAGAGAATGGGTTTCAGGTGTTGGGATACGTTTGGAAGATCATTGATGTATATGAGGAAGAGCAGGGGACCAAGGACACTTCCCTGCGGAACTCCAGTATCAAGTGGCCGTGTTGTTGATGCTGTGTCTTTAATGGTGACATACTGATACCTATTAGTAAGGTAAGATTTGAAATAAGCAAGCGCATGGCCTCTTGTACCGTAATGGTCAAGTTTGTGGAGTAGGATGTCGTGGTCTACTGTGTCAAAAGCTTTTCTTAGGTCAATATAAATTCCTAGTGGATATTCCTTATTTTCCAATGCTGTGTAAAGCAGATCTAGCATTTTTATGATTGCATCATTAGTGCTTTTATTTTTCCTGAATCCAAATTGGCAGGGGTTGAGTATGTTTTGTGTTGTTATAAATGAATATAGTCTCCTGTGCACGAGTTTCTCAAAGATTTTGGATAGCAATGGTAAGTTTGATATTGGCCTATAGTTGTTTAAGTCTGTAGGGTCACCACCTTTATGTGTTGGTGTAACCCTTGCCATCTTGAGTAGTTTCGGGAAGGTGCTAGTTTGTAGTGACTTGTTAAAAAGTAATGAAATAGCATGCGAAAGGGTATGGGCCGCTCGCTTGTACAGTAATGGTGGGACATTAGACAGATTCCCTGAGTTGTTTTTAAGTGACTTTATAATCTCGGCGACTTCCAAGGGCTCAGTTGGTGCAAGATAGAAGGAATTTGGGAAATTCCTATCTAGGTAGTCCCCGGCATGGGCATTGGTATGTGGGATTTTATTGGCAAGATTAGATCCTATGGTTGAGAAGAAGTCGTTTATCTTGTTAGCTGTGTCAGTGGGATGTAGTGGTGTTTCATTAGGTTTAGTTAAGACAATATTCTTGTTTTTTTTTAGTTTGTGGGTCCCTAGAATCTGAGAGTGTGTTTTCCAGGTCTTTTTTATATCTCCTCTAGTGTCTGTGAATCTACTGGAGTAGTATAGTTGTTTGGCTTTCTTTATTACTTTGGTGAGAACTGATGAATAGTGTTTAAGAATATCTTTGTGTATTAAGCCCTGTCTATATTGCTTTTCATATTGGTGTTTCTTGTCAATGGATTTCAGAATGGTACTGGTTAGCCATGGGCAACCAAGCCGTTTGTTTGTGATCTGTTTCGTTTTTATAGGACAGTGTTTGTTGTATAGTCTAAGTAATTAAGAAAAATGTCTGTCCAGTCATCAATACCATTGGCCTTGGAGAATTCTGTAGGCCAGTCAACAATCTCTAGGTCAGCTGTGAACTTCCTTACTGAGGCCTCGTCATGGAGTCTAAATGAGACTTTGTTGAATTCAAGTGGTGGTTTACTAATGTTTGTCAGGAGGAAGGTAGGGTAGTGGTCTGTAGTGCTATCTGTGATTATCCCTGATTTAAGGGGGCTAGTATATTGGTCCATATGTGGTCTATTATGTTTGCACTTGTCTCAGTGAGCCTGGTTGGTTTAGTTATTGTTGGTATGAGAAGTGAGTTGTTCATATTGTTGATGAAATCAGTTACAGGCTGATCATCTAGTAAGCCAAGGTTGATGTTGAAGTCTCCAGCTAAGAGAAGGTGGTGCTTATTCATTTGTCTGTTTGTTATTAGTGATTTTAATTTCTCACTGAAATTTGGGATGTTTGTGTGAGGTATCCGGTAAATGGCACCGATTGTTATAGGTGTCTTAAGGTTTTTTACAGTAAAATTAGCAAAAATGTATTCCCCATATTCATCACTAAAGCAAGTGGTGCTAATACAAGATAATTGGTTAGAGTAATAGATTGCAATACCACCCCCAACTTGGTTTGGTCTGCAGTTGTGAATTGCTGTGTATCCTGGTAGAGGGTAGATATCTATTGTGTCCTGCTTAAGCCAGGTCTCAGTAAGAATAATGCAGGAGAAGGGTGTCTTTAGTGATTCAAGGAGTGCTAGGAGGTCATCATAGTGTTTGCTTATGGACCTGATGTAGTTAAGTACTGATAGACTTTTAGCATTGTTTAGGATAGTGCTGGCTTGTGTTGCTGTGTAATAAAGGCAGTTACTTTCCAATAGGTTTTGATTGGGTGTCAGATTATGGAGGTTTAGATCAGGGTCAACATGATCAATCATCTTCTAGGTTTAAATTATGGTTATTTATATCCTGAGTTGTGTGTTGAGTTCTAGTACTGATATCTGTAGTGGTGAGAAGTTTGGATAAGTATATAGCTAGAGTATTTTGGTCATATAGAGTATAGTCACTACTACACATAATGAAGTTGATGTTGTCTATGTGTTGTGCTGGAATGAACTAAAGTACAACTAGGTATAAACTAGTAATATAAAAATACAAATTTAAAATAGATAAGATGATACCACGGAGGAAGACTTGCGGATCGTGGGATGGATTGTTGAGTTTTTTGGGACAGAGTCTGGAATGTGCGTCAATAAAGCAAAATCGAAATTATTGGAGGTGGGTACATGGGTGGGGGGAGGTTGGGCGAAAAGTATGGGTGGTCAGTCGTGGTGCAACTTAGAGTATGTGGTATCGTGTACATGGCAGATGAGAGGGAGGGCCGGAGGGTGAACTCAGAATTGGTGGTTAATAAGGCTTTAGATCGACCTCGGGGGCTAAGAGCTGGGGATGTATCTTTGCAGCAGAGGACAGTAGTGGTTAATACACTTGTTTATAGTAAAGTATGGGGTGTGGCTGAGGTGTACCCTTAAAGAGATGTGGATATTCAGGAACTGCAGAGAAGGGTCTTACGTTATGTTTGGGGTTTCGGGAGGGCTTGGTTAAGCCGGGAGGTTGTCATGACCCATGTTCGCCGTGGGGGTTTAGGTATACTGGCTTTGGGGCCACGGGTGAAGGCCCTCTATGTTAAGCAGCGGTTCCTCAGGGCGGGCGGTGAGAAGGGCATCCGGGTGGGTCGGGTAATGATCGACATGCGTAAATGGTGGAGCAGCAGGGGATTAATCGAGTGTGAGGACATGCTACGTTTGTTATTAAAGTTGAGAAATGCGCAACAGATTCGGGTGGGGCAAATGGTCAGCATATGTTGTCGTAGGGAAATTGTACAGGGATTGTCTGTTTTTCCGCTGTATAATTGGGGGAAATATGGGACGGATTTTGTAAACTTAAGTTGGCACCAAGGGCTCGTGAATTGGTCTACAGATTTGTCATGGGGATTTTAGCATCAAAATCGGTCTTAAATAGGATGGGTTTGGTAAGGGAGGCGGATTGCTTACGTTGCGTTCTCGAAGAAACAGCTTTTCATGCAGTCTACTTTTGTGATACCTTGGACAAAGTTCGTTCGTGGTTGGGGCGGGTTTTCGATTTTCTTAGTGGGGGAACTATCTCAACCTTACGAGCCTTAACATTAGACGTTAGCGGAGTATCAAGTGAGGTACGAAGAGCAATAATGTACGTGGTGGCTGATTTTCTTTATATATCGTGGGGTATGCGGGAAACCGGGGGATCAGTTAGGATCAGGGCAATTGCGGCAGGTATCTACAGGACGTATTGCAGAAATAAACTCATATATGGTAGAAGTTGGGATAATAGTTTTCCTGCAAACTATCGAAGTCTTAACTGTTCAAAGGTTGCTGCAACTGGGGGTGGGGTAAGGCAACGGGGGGCTGGACTCCGCCCCCCGTGGTAGCACCAAACGGTGGGTTCGGGACTTCAGGGTAGAGGGCGGGTTTTAGGGAGTGACGTGTAGGTATTATGAATGGTTCCGTGCGTCTGTGTGTGTATGGTTGTGGCGTTGTGTGGAACTGTAATCTTGGATTAATCCTAATATGGTCATGCATCTTGATAATACAGATAAAAAGCAATATTTCAGTATATGTTCCAGCCTCTGCAAGGCTGAACCGGTTCCCGACTATGGCTGGGGCTTGGTGAAGTATGTTGGGTCTTTCCTGGGATTCCCGTTAGGTTTTGTTTAGTCATTTGTAAGCGGAAGCCTCGCTGATATCACCGCAAAAAGTACACGTTATACTGCCCTTTAAAGGGAATGTTCATAAGCAGATCTTTGGTGATGGTTGTAAACTTTTGATGAAGGGCAAAAAGTTTCATTGGCCTAAGATTGTTTGAATATATAGTAGAGGTCACCTATGTGAGGGGGGGGGGGTTGAGATGTATAATGTCCTATATTGTAATCTTTGGACATTCAAGTTCCTTGGGCAGCAGTTTTTGTGGGATATGTTGTTCTGTCACCCAGTGATATCACATGTATTTTTATCATTAATGGTGCATATAGTCAGTTGATGTTCAATTAAGCACCTTTATTAATATCACTGTATACAAGGGGGTTGGTCTGGGTATTAGGTGTCTTAGTGTTTCCTCATATGTAATCATACATGCTGGAGTTTACCTGGAGAGAGTTCCGGGGGTCAACGCCCCCGCGGCCCGGTCTGTGACCAGGCCTCCTGGTGGATCAGAGCCTGATCAACCAGGCTGTTGCTGCTGGCTGCACGCAAACCAACGTACGAGCCACAGCCCGGCTGATCAGGAACTGACTTTAGGTGCTTGTCCAGTGCCAGCTTGAAGACTGCCAGGGGTCTGTTGGTAATCCCCCTTATGTGTGCTGGGAGGCAGTTGAACAGTCTCGGGCCCCTGACACTTATTGTATGGTCTCTTAACGTGCTAGTGACACCCCTGCTTTTCATTGGGGGGATGGTGCATCGTCTGCCAAGTCTTTTACTTTCGTAGTGAGTGATTTTCGTGTGTAAGTTCGGTACTAGTCCCTCTAGGATTTTCCAGGTGTATATAATCATGTATCTCTCCCTCCTGCATTCCTGGGAATACAGGTTTAGGAACCTCAAGCGCTCCCAGTAATTGAGGTGTTTTATCTCCGTTATGCGCGCCGTGAAAGTTCTCTGTACATTTTCTAGGTCGGCAATTTCACCTGCCTTGAAAGGTGCTGTTAGTGTGCAGCAATATTCCAGCCTAGATAGAACAAGTGACCTGAAGAGTGTCATCATGGGCTTGGCCTCCCTAGTTTTGAAGGTTCTCATTATCCATCCTGTCATTTTTCTAGCAGATGCGATTGATACAATGTTATGGTCCTTGAAGGTGAGATCCTCCGACATGATCACTCCCAGGTCTTTGACGTTGGTGTTTCGCTCTATTTTGTGGCCAGAATTTGTTTTGTACTCAGATGAAGATTTAATTTCCTCATGTTTACCATATCTGAGTAATTGAAATTTCTCATCGTTGAACTTCATATTGTTTTCTGCAGCCCACTGAAAGATTTGGTTGATGTCCGCCTGGAGCCTTGCAGTGTCTGCAATGGAAGACACTGTCATGCAGATTCGGGTGTCATCTGCAAAGGAAGACACGGTGCTGTGGCTGACATCCTTGTCTATGTCGGATATGAGGATGAGGAACAAGATGGGAGCGAGTACTGTGCCTTGTGGAACAGAGCTTTTCACCGTAGCTGCCTCGGACTTTACTCTGTTGACGACTACTCTCTGTGTTCTGTTAGTGAGGAAATTATAGATCCATCGACCGACTTTTCCTGTTATTCCTTTAGCACGCATTTTGTGCGCTATTACGCCATGGTCACACTTGTCGAAGGCTTTTGCAAAGTCTGTATATATTACATCTGCATTCTTTTTGTCTTCTAGTGCATTTAGGACCTTGTCGTAGTGATCCAATAGTTGAGATAGACAGGAGCGACCTGTTCTAAACCCATGTTGCCCTGGGTTGTGTAACTGATGGGTTTCTAGATGGGTGGTGATCTTGCTTCTTAGGACCCTTTCAAAGATTTTTATGATATGGGATGTTAGTGCTATTGGTCTGTAGTTCTTTGCTGTTGCTTTACTGCCCCCTTTGTGGAGTGGGGCTATGTCTGTTGTTTTTAGTAACTGTGGGACGACCCCTGTGTCCATGCTCCCTCTCCACAGGATGGAAAAGGCTCGTGATAGGGGCTTCTTGCAGTTCTTGATGAACACAGAGTTCCATGAGTCTGGCCCTGGGGCAGAGTGCATGGGCATGTCATTTATCGCCTGTTCGAAGTCATTTGGCGTCAGGATAACATCGGATAGGCTTGTGTTAATCAAATTTTTTGGCTCTCTCATAAACAATTCATTTTGATCTTCGACTCTCAGTCTGGTTAGCGGCTTGCAAAAAAACTGATCATATTGGGACTTGAGTAGCTCACTCATTTCCTTTGCTGTCATCTGTGTAGGACCCATTTGTTTAAGTAGGGGCCCAATACTGGACGTTGTTCTCGATTTTGATTTGGAATAGGAGAAGAAATACTTTGGGTTTCTTTCGATTTCATTTTGGCCCTTTTTGTTCTTCCCGCGATTCCTGACTCCTAAAGGATTCTTTTAGCTTAAGTTCGATGCTTGCTATTTCTCTGACCAGTGTCTCCCTACGCATTTCAGATATATTGACCTCTTTTAGCCACTCTGTTATTCTTTTCCGTCGCCTGTAAAGGGAGCGCCTGTCTCTTTCTATTTTACATCTACTCCTTTTTTCTTAGAGGAATAAGCCTTGTGCATACATCGAGTGCCACCGAGTTAATCTGTTCTAGGCATAAGTTGGGGTCTGTGTTGCTTAGTATATCTTCCCAGCTTATATCGGTTAGGACTTGGTTTACATGGTCCCACTTTATGTTTTTGTTATTGAAGTTGAATTTGGTGAATGCTCCCTCGTGACTAGTCTCATTATGTCGGTCTGGGGCTCCACGCATACATGTCTGAACCTCAATTATGTTGTGATCTGAGTATATTGTTTTTGATATGGTGACATTTCTTATCAGATCATCATTGTTAGTGAAGATGAGGTCTAGTGTATTCTCCAGTCTAGTAGGCTCTATTATTTGCTGGTTTAAATTGAATTTTGTGCAGAGATTTAAAAGCTCGTGTGAGTGTGAGTTTTCATCAGAGCTGCCTCCTGGTGTTATTACTGCAACAATATTATTTGCTATATTCCTCCATTTTAGGTGCCTTAAGTTGAAATCCCCTAGGAGCAAGATGTTGGGTGCAGGAGCTGGAAGATTTTCCAGACAGTGGTCAATTTTTAACAGCTTTTCCTGGAATTGCTGGGATGTTGCATCCGGAGGCTTGTAGACTACCACAATGACTAGGTTTTGGTTCTCGACCTTTACTGCTAAAACTTCCACTACATCATTTGAGGCATTAAGCAGTTCTGTGCAAACAAGTGACTCTGCAATGTATAGGCCAACCCCCCTCTTTTGCCTGTTCACTCTGTCACATCTGTATAGGTTGTAACCTGGGATCCATATTTCGTTGTCCAAGTGATCCTTTATGTGGGGCTCAGTGAAAGCCGCGACATTGCCTTTGCCCCTGCAAGCAGTCCACGGATGAAAGGTATTTTGTTGTTTGTTGCTGGCTTTAGACCCTGTATATTTGCAAAGAAGAATGTTATCGGACTGGTGGTATTGTTGGTACTGGGGGGGGGATTTTTTTCCGGCATTAGTATCTGTATCTGTTGGTTTGGAGTGGAGGCCATCGACTGTGGTTCCACTCCAGGAATGACTGGATTTGGTGTACGATTTCTGCCATTTCCTGCCAGTTTTTTTTCCTTCCTGGCACTAAAAAACCTCTCCCTCTTGAGTGGCTGTGGCTACCCAGGTTTTCCCATGGCCTGGATGTTTCGTATCTTTTTGTCCCCTTTAGATGGTATGCCTGGCAATTTAAGTTATAGCACAGTCTTTCCTGTACTGAAGAGGTACACAGTTCAGGGTGAAAAAGCTTACAGGAAGGGAGTTTGCATTTTCCTGTTGTCATATGGGCATGGCATTTTCTAGGGTGGTCATAGTTGCACGTCCCATCTGTTTTTCCAGATCTCCCATGCCAGCCGATACCAAGTGCATAGTATGTGCACAGGCTTGGTTTCCGTTTGCCTTGGGTTTCTGTGACTGTATTCCCTGTTGGTGCATGTTTCCCTGTCTTACTTCTATCCTCCCTAGCACCAACAATGGAGCTCCCACCAGTTGTTTTTGGTAATATATCCTCACTATTGCTAGTGGAGTCCTCTTGTTTGCTATTTCCTGCGGTATTTCTAGTTTGCAATATTGGTTTTATCTTATCTTTGACTACACTTGTTTCCCTACTATGCAATATAAGAGGGGCCTGGAGACGTAACTAATGAGCAGAGAAAATGTTATTTTAGTGCTAGGAATATCTGTTGTTTATTCTGGCCCCTATTTTGAAATTGTGTATGAAATTGACCAAATTACCAATTTCTGATCACCTTATTGGGGAGTTGAAATCAGCAAATGGGCAGTTTCTTATACTTAATCTATAGAACAAATGGAGTTCTATCGAAATAGCTGAGTTTGGTCGATGGGAACAATGGAATTGGCCGAAAATAGGGCTCAAACTGGGCAAAATCGGCGATGCGTAAATATCGCCGAGGCTGCTAACTTCGCGAGAGCGTAATTCCGTAAGTTTCCCATCAAATTTCGTACTTTTGGTGTCATTACCATCAGGAAAAGATTATCGTTTCATAAGAAAAAAATCATTTTTTTTTTAAATTCTTCGAGACTGAGAGCAAGTTTGTGAGCAGGAGTCTCGACAGTGAAAGGGTTATTAGTACACTGAAGATAACATGAAAAGCTCGCAAGAGGCGGTAAAAAGTATAAACATGCAAGAATCTAAAAAAAATGAATGAGGAATGAATACACAGATTAAAATTAAAAAAAAAAAAGCTGCTAATAGAAAGTAGGGAGAAGGAATAATAATAAAGGTGCAAAGTAATTTTGACAATTTTGAGAGGTTTCTGAATATTTATAATGAAACCCCTCGAGTAATATTCAACGCTTCATACAGTTATTAGAAACAAAACATTGAAAGAATGTTGAGCTAATTAAAAACACATATATCGGGTATTTTAGTAATTAATCATCATGAAGGAATTTTATTTCAAAGTCTTAAAAATGTTCAATAAGAAAATATAACTACAGGTTGGTGACAACACCTGTTTAAATTAATCTACATAATTGGTGTTTTTCGTCGATAAAATGGTTAACATAATGCTTTTAAAAGTAATGTAGATTTAATACAATTGTTACATTTTATTGTCTGCATAGTTACCATTTTTTGTATAGTGTAATCCAGTTTAAAGACACAATTAACCAGCTGACATAGTTTCATTCCTGACAGTTAAATATACACAAATATAGGTTAATTTAGATCGGGCTATGTTAATCTAACCTTGATTAACTACTACTTGGAATTGGATCTGTGCTCCAATTCCTTTATTTTATTTATTTATTTATGTAATGTCTTTGCAAACAGTACATTGAGATTTTGTATATACAATATTGGGTTGCAATGCAAAGAGAGCTTCTATTATGCCCAGGCATTATGGACCAACTTAACATTATTGACTTACAGACTACTTAACACTAAGGATAGTAGGATATTAGGACAGTAGGATAGTAATTGTTTCATAGTTGTACAGTAGAATATTTATAAATGAATCAAAATTTGTATAATACAAAGATATATTTATATTCTAAAATGTTTTGTGAAAAACAATGATTCAATTATATTCCTGTCAACAAAGGATAAAAGGTTCAATGTGATTGTTTCAGTTATGATGTGGGAGTACATAGGTGAGTAAATGTGTATTGCCTTAATGCCTTCCATACCCCCAGGCGGTTATGGCCCATACGAGTTCGGGTTTAGCACTCCACTCTGAATAGTAGTAGTAGTAATAATAATAATTAAGTACTATTTAATTTTAATCCATTTTAAGTGTAAGATTCAAAAATTTACGCACGTGTGTGATAACCTGCTATATAGAGGTCATTTTAGAGAGTGAGCAATGATTGCCAGTGATTAAAATGTATATGTTTAGGCTTGCTGGATACACCGAATGTAATTATCGGACATAAATTATAACAGAAAGGAAATTCGTATTACCACTTATCATTGAATTGCTAAATCATAATTATTATTTTGGAAACACACCCTAATGCTACCACTACAATTAGAATTTACTATGACCAACGTAAGACTACTGTACATTATAGGTAAGCATCACTTAACTAAGGTGTGCTCCTAGGAAGAATCGGTGTCCTCTATTTTTCCGTTCTTGTTGCTGAAATGTAAGGGTTTTCCACATTATTTATTCCAATTTTTCAGCAGGAACGTGTCAGCAATTTCTAAATTATGGATTGCGGTCGATATCCACCAAGTGACCTTTGAGAATGCCTGATTACACTGCACAATTCAGACCAGTGTTCACACATTCAATTTTAATATGGCATCTCCCCGTCCATGTCACTCAGCAGCTGTTCTACACCCCACTTCACTTAAAATTTCTCGAAGGGTCCAAATAACATCACATTTTAATACACAATTATTATTATATTTATATTTACACATGTTGAATTCAGGAAAACTCAAAATTTTCCACAAGTCCTGTTACACGACTCATGTGCACTGCATATCACATTTCTCTTTTCCCACACTGTTATCGTTGCTCAGTAGAAATTTCTGATCCAGATAGGTAGGATGTTTGAAAATAATGATTTTAATATATCTTTCCTTTTCGTCTAGAGTAATTAAGACCAAACCCACTGAACCCAACAGGTGTTAGTCGTTCCACTCTTTCCTCGGTCCTAACTGCTATTATATATGGTCGTTTGACATCCTCCTTAAAGAGAAGCTGAAACTCCTCAAACTCTTTGGCCAGTTCAATCATCTACACTAGTTTGTTATGCAAGTTCAACTTCTACATCCTTGGGTGTTAATAATAGACTCCTGAGTGCCCGGCCCTAGTGCACATTGTGTATAAATTCAGATTCTGGTTATGACCGTGTGTCTTGGTCGTGCTGGCTCGCTCCTCTGATCATCATCTTCATTGTTGTCACACTTGTCTTCTATCTTTTGTGCTTTAGTATTTTATTTTTTTCTTCTGTCTTTGCGGTTCCAAGCTTCTTGAAGATTAACTATCTGTAGATCCATATCACTATCTGTTTCTGCTTCATCCTCAGAGAAGGGACGTGTTGTTCCTCAGCATCTGTCTTCCCGGTAGGCTGTTTTACTAGTATCCATTGCACTACCTCCTATGCGGATCACTGTATAATACAGTCTCAGATATGAAATAAATAGTTCACTTCAGTGAATGTACAGAGAGAGTTAGCGAGATCACATACGGATATCTGCCCAATACAAAGGTCAGATGGTCACTCGCACACATCGAAATCACACAACTAAAATAATAAGCAGACTTCTTGAGGCTAAAGAGTATCTTCAGTGCGACGTCTCATTTTGTGTACGAAGAGTTCCAAGAAGAACAGGAAGGTAGCTAGCTGAAGACCGATTCCCAAAATGGCGAACATTCCCTGTGAGTGAGAACACGGCGTCGTCAGATCATTGGAATAAGAACATAAGAACATAAGAACGAAGGAACACTGCAGAAGGCCTACTGGCCCATGCGAGGCAGGTCCAAGTCTCCTACCGGCTTAAGCCAATGCACCCAACCTAGTCAGGTCAGGTCACATTGACTTAAGGGAGGAACACGGCAACCGACCTGGTAGCACAAGCTATCAGGTCTAACTCACACCCCACCCACATCTAAATCATGTAAATTTTTCCAAACCTATTTTAAAGCTACACAACGTTCTGGCCTCTATAACGGTACTTGGGAGTTTGTTCCACTCATCCCCAACTCTATTACCAAACCAGTACTTTCCTTTTTCCTTCCCGAATCTGATTTTTTCCAACTTAAAACCATTGCTGCGAGTCCTGTCTAGGCTAGATATTTTCAGCACACTATTTACATCCCCTTTATTTATTCCTGTCTTCCATTTATACACCTCAATCATATCCCCCCTAATTCTACGTCTTTCTAGAGAGTGCAGTTTCAGGGCCCTTAGTCTATCCTCATAGGGAAGGTTTCTGATACATGGGATCAACTTTGTCATCCTCCTTTGTACATTTTCCAGAGAATTTATATCCATTCTGTAATACGGTGACCAAAACTGTGCAGCATAATCTAAATGAGGCCTAACCAAGGATGTATAGAGTTGAAGAACAACCTGAGGACTCCTATTATTTATGCTTCTTGATATGAAGCCAAGGATTCTATTAGCTTTATTGCGAACACTTATGCACCGTTGTCTTGGTTTCAGATTACTGCTAACCAGAACTCCTAAATCTTTTTCGCAATCCGTAATATTAAGATCTACATTATTTAGTTTATATGTGGCATGGTTATTGTCCTGTCCAACATTTAGAACTTTGCATTTGTCTATATTAAACTGCATCTGCCACTTCTCCGACCACTGCATCAGTC
Source organism: Cherax quadricarinatus (assembly GCF_026875155.1). Taxonomy (NCBI): domain Eukaryota; kingdom Metazoa; phylum Arthropoda; class Malacostraca; order Decapoda; family Parastacidae; genus Cherax; species Cherax quadricarinatus. The sequence continues at coordinate 133,625,053 of NC_069399.1, read as the reverse complement.
TATTCAAATCTTCCTGGAGTGCTCGAATGTCCTCGTCAGAATGAATTCGACGGCCTATTTTGGTGTCATCGGCAAACTTGCCGATGTCACTCTTTATGCCCTCATCTATGTCGTTTATGTAGATTGTGAACAGCAGGGGGCCCAACACTGACCCCTGTGGAACACCGCTCGTGACGCTTCCCCACTCTGATTTCTCCCATTTATGCAAACTCTCTGCTGCCTATTTGTCAACCATGCCTCTATCCAGGAAAAAATTTCTCCTCCTATTCCATGTGCTTTAATTTTCCTCAATAGTTTTTGATGTGGGACCCTGTCAAAAGCCTTACTGAAGTCCATATACACAATATCATATTCATTACCATGATCTACCTCCTCAAATACCTTAGTGAAAAAAGTTAATAAATTCGTAAGGCAGGAACGCCCCTTTGTAAAACCATGCTGAGATTCGTTGATTAATTTATGCTTTTCAAGGTGGCTACGAACTGCCTCGGCAATTATTGATTCCATAAATTTTCCCACTATGGAGGTTAGGCTTATTGGTCTATAGTTCGAAGCTAAGGACCTGTCACCTGTTTTGAAAATAGGTATCACATTTGCCATTTTCCACTTATCTGGCACTATGCCAGTTTGTAGTGATATGTTGAAAAGATTAGCCAAAGGTGTGCTAAGCTCCTCTTTACATTCCTTTAGAACCCTTGCATACAGTTCATCAGGGCCTGGGGATTTGTTCGGTTTTAATTTATCTATTTGCCTAAGGACCATGTCACTTGTGACCCTAATCGTGCACAGTTTATTATCGTCCTGTTCTACATAATTTATCATTACTGGAATATCGCTGGTATCCTCCTGTGTAAAAACTGAGAGGAAGTATGTGTTAAAAATTCTACACATTTCCTTATCACTGTCAGTGAGCTGACCCGAGGAACTTTTGAGTGGGCCTATCTTGTCCCTGATCTTACTTCTGTATACCTGAAAGAATCCTTTTGGGTTAGTCTTCGATTCTCTTACAACTTTAACCTCATAATCTCTTTTTGCCTTTCTAATTCCCTTTTTTATTTCTCTCTTTAACTGAATATATCGATTTCTTAATTGCCCCTCTCCTCTTTTGATTTGCCTATATATGCCTCTCTTTTGACCAATCAGATATTTTAATCTATTGTTCATCCATTTAGGATCATTTTTGTTTGATCTGATTTCCCTATTTGGAACATAATTTGACTGAGCAGCTAGAACTATGCCCTGGAAAGCATCATATCGGCAACCATCACCACCTACCTGACCCTTAGTCAGGTCATTCCAGTTCAGCCCCCCCTAAGTAATTTTTCAGTCCTATGAAATCAGCCAAGCGAAAGTCAGGGACGGAGACTTGATTGCCATTATTAGGGGAATTCCATGATATATTAAAACTGAGTGATTTGTGATCACTTTCCCCAAGCTCATCATTAACCTCAAGATTATTAATTAGTGTTTCCCTACTGGCAAGAACCAAGTCAAGGAGGTTATTTCCCCTAGTTGGCTCTGTCACAAACTGTTTTAAAAAACAATCCTGGATCGTATCAAGAAAGTCACCTGACTCTAAATTTCCTGTCAAATTGCTCCAGTCAATCTGTCTATAGTTGAAATCTCCCATTAGCACAACATTTTCGTATGTAGATGCCTTACGAATTTCGTCCCATAGAAGTTTACTGCACTCCCTATCAAGATTTGGGGCCCTGTAAATCACACCCAAAATTAGTTTTTCTCGGCCCTCGAGAAGCTGTAACCAAACAGATTCAGTGGCTGACGCTTCTAATTTAATATCTTGTCTAACACAAACAATTTAAATTGTCTCTGACATACATCACTACTCCACCACCTTTCTGTTGACCCTGTCAGTGTGGAATAATTTATAGCCTTGTATGTGACATTCAGAGGGCATCTCTCTATCTTTCAGATTGAGCCAGGTCTCTGTTATAGCAATAATATCTATGTTTCCTGCACTTGCAATTAATCTTAGCTCATCTATTTTATTTCTTACACTCCTGCTATTAGTATAGTAAACCTTAAGGGAGCTAGTCCCTTGCTGCCCTCTGCTGTCCCCCTTTGTTTGCTGACCTGATCTATTGTCTTTATTTATAACTTCATGCTAAATGCCTTTTATACATTTACTGTTTCCAACCCAAGTGTTGCAACCTGCTTGTTTCCCACACACACCCATACCTCTATCTTCCATCAGTTTAAAATCATAGGCATTCACCAATGGCCTCAATCGAGTCTGCAAGTGCTACCACCCCAGCCCCAGAGAGATGTACCCCATCCCTTGCATACATATAATGTTTGCCATAAAAGTTGTTCCAGTTGTCAATGAATGGGATTGCAAGTTCCTTGCAGTATCTGTCTAGCCAGCAATTTACACCAATTGCCCTAGACAACCATTCATTTCCTACTCCCCTTCTAGGCAAGATGCTACATATGATTGGGATCCCTCCCTTAGACTTAATGAAATCTATAGCTGACCTGTACTTATCTACCAGCTCTTCTCTCCTACCCTTCCCAATATCATTTCCACCAGCACTGAGACAGATAATGGGCTTGTTCCCATTACCTGACATGATATTATCCAGCCTGTTGACAATGTCCCCAACACAGCTCCAGGGAAGCACACTCTATCTCTCATCTTCTTATTCCTATTACAAAAAGCACGGTCAATATATCTTACCTGAGAGTCACCAACCACAAGAATGCGCTTACCTCCATTAGCAGGGGCAGTAGTACCCTTACCTTCACTGGCCACTGAAGTACATTCATCCTGAAGAACAGAGAAGCGATTTCCTACCTTCAGATCTTCACTCTTAACTTTCCTTACTCTGATGCGCCTCCCATTACTGTGAACCACTCGCCACTTGTAGCAGGTGCTGGACTGCACCTCACTGCTGGTAGCCGTTGCTACCTCCCCAACTACAGCCTCCTCACAGCGAGAGACAGACTGCACCTCACTGCTAGAAGCGTCATTCCCCACAACTCCAGCCACCTCACACTCTCTCCCAGACCCATTGAGGTGGACCTTCAGCCTCCTAATCTCCTCCTGGAGAAGCAAGACCTCCTCCTTCAACTCTCCAACCTCAATTTTTAAAACACTGCAGAAGCAAGCCATGCTTTGTAACCGTCCACGCTAATCCTCAAAGCAGCTCAGGGTCTGTGACCTCACGTGACGACTGACCACTGACCACTCAAATGTATAAACATGTATAAACATTAACTTGAATGCAGAGAATGGAAAAAAGGCCAGAATGAATACGATATTAGGCGATAAAAAACGTAGATAAGAAATAGCTACGTCACTGAAAAGAAGCATCAGTAGAATAAGCAGCATGAAGAAGCATGTGAGTCACAAGTTCATTAGATAGGAGTGGAAGTAGGAATGAGTGGTGGTGGTGGTAGTTTGTTGGGCAGTATGTTTGTTCTGTAAGGTGTGTGCATCGTTACTGCTACTCCCCCCACCCTTATCTCCACCTGGAGTTTACCTGGAGAGAGTTCCGGGGGTCAACGCCCCCGCGGCCCGGTCTGTGACCAGGCCTCCTGGTGGATCAGAGCCTGATCAACCAGGCTGTTGCTGCTGGCTGCACGCAAACCAACGTACGAGCCACAGCCCGGCTGGTCAGGAACCGATTTTAGGTGCTTGTCCAGTGCCAGCTTGAAGACTGCCAGGGGTCTGTTGGTAATCCCCCTTATGTGTGCTGGGAGGCAGTTGAACAGTCTTGGGCCCCTGACACTTATTGTATGGTCTCTTAACGTGCTAGTGACACCCCTGCTTTTCATTAGGGGGATGTTGCATCGTCTGCCAAGTCTTTTGCTTTCGTAGTGAGTGATTTTCGTGTACAAGTTCGGTACTAGTCCCTCTAGGATTTTCCAGGTGTATATAATCATGTATCTCTCCCGCCTGCATTCCAGGGAATACAGTTTTAGGAACCTCAAGCGCTCCCAGTAATTGAGGTGTTTTATCTCCGTTATGCGCGCCGTGAAGGTTCTCTGTACATTTTCTAGGTCAGCAATTTCACCTGCCTTGAAAGGTGCTGTTAGTGTGCAGCAATATTCCAGCCTAGATAGAACAAGTGACCTGAAGAGTGTCATCATGGGCTTGGCCTCCCTAGTTTTGAAGGTTCTCATTATCCATCTTGTCATTTTTCTAGCAGATGCGATTGATACAATGTTATGGTCCTTGAAGGTGAGATCCTCCGACATGATCACTCCCATGTCTTTGACGTTGGTGTTTCGCTCTATTTTGGGGCCAGAATTTGTTTTGTACTCTGATGAAGATTTAATTTCCTCGTGTTTACCATATCTGAGTAATTGAAATTTCTCATCGTTGAACTTCACACTGTTTTCTGCAGCCCACTGAAATATTCGGTTGATGTCCGCCAGGAGCCTTGCACTGTCTGCAATGGAAGACACTGTCATGCAGATTCGGGTGTCATCTGCAAAGGAAGACACGGTGCTGTGGCTGACATCCTTGTCTATGTCGGATATGAGGATGAGGAACAAGATGGGAGCAAGTACTGTGCCTTGTGGAACAGAGCTATTCACCGTAGCTGCCTCGGACTTTACTCTGTTGACGACTACTCTCTGTGTTCTGTTAGTGAGGAAATTATAGATCCATCGACCGACTTTTCCTGTTATTCCTTTAGCACGCATTTTGTGCGCTATTACGCCATGGTCACACTTGTCGAAGGCTTTTGCAAAATCTGTATATATTACATCTGCATTCTTTTTATCTTCTAGTGCATTTAGGACCTTGTCGTAGTGATCCAATAGTTGAGACAGACAGGAGCGACCTGTTCTAAACCCATGTTGCCCTGGGTTGTGTAACTGATGGGTTTCTAGATGGGTGGTGATCTTGCTTCTTAGGACCCTTTCAAAGATTTTTATGATATGGGATGTTAGTGCTATCGGTCTGTAGTTCTTTGCTGTTGCTTTACTGCCCCCTTTGTGGAGTGGGGCTATGTCTCTTGTTTTTAGTAACTGTGGGACGACTCCCGTGTCCATGCTCCCTCTCCATAGGATGGAAAAGGCTCGTGATAGGGGCTTCTTGCAGTTCTTAATGAACACGGAGTTCCATGAGTCTGGCCCTGGGGCAGAGTGCATGGGCATGTCATTTATCGCCTGTTCGAAGTCATTTGGCGTCAGGATAACATCGGATAGGCTTGTGTTAACCAAATTTTGTGGCTTTCTCATAAAAGAATCATTTTGATATTCGACTCTCAGTCTGGTTAGCGGCTTGCTAAAAACTGAGTCATATTGGGACTTAAGTAGCTCACTCATTTCCTTGCTGTCATCTGTGTAGGGCCCATCTTGTTTAAGTAGGGGCCCAATACTGGACGTTGTTCTCGACTTTGATTTGGCAGAGGAGAAGAAATACTTTGGGTTTCTTTCGATTTCATTTATGGCTTTTAGTTCTTCCCGCGATTCCTGACTCCTATAGGATTCCTTTAGCTTGAGTTCAATGCTTGCTATTTCTCTGACCAGTGTCTCCCTACGCATTTCAGATATATTGACCTCTTTTAGCCGCTCTGTTATTCTTTTCCGTAACCTGTAAAGGGAGCGCCTGTCTCTTTCTATTTTACATCTACTCCTCCTTTTTCTTAGAGGAATAAGCCTTGTGCATACATCGAGTGCCACCAAGTTAATCTGTTCTAGGCATAAGTTGGGGTCTGTGTTGCTTAGTATATCTTCCCAGCTTATATCGGTTAGGACTTGGTTTACTTGGTCCCACTTTATGTTTTAGTTATTGAAGTTGAATTTGGTGAATGCTCACTCGTGACTAGTCTCATTTTGTCGGTCTGGGGCTTCACACATACATGTCTGAACCTCAATTATGTTGTGATCTGAGTATATTGTTTTTGATATGGTGACATTTCTTATCAGATCATCATTGTTAGTGAAGATGAGGTCTAGTGTATTCTCCAGTCTAGTAGGCTCTATTATTTGCTGGTTTAAATTGAATTTTGTGCAGAGATTTAAAAGCTCGTGTGAGTGTGAGTTTTCATCTGAGCTGCCTCCTGGTGTTATTACTGCAACAATATTATTTGCTATATTCCTCCATTTCAGGTGCCTTAAGTTCAAATCCCCCAGGAGCAAGATGTTGGGTGCAGGAGCTGGAAGATTTTCCAGACAGTGGTCAATTTTTAACAGCTGTTCCTGGAATTGCTGGGATGTTGCATCCGGAGGCTTGTAGACTACCATAATGACTAGGTTTTGGTTTTCGACCTTTACTGCTAAAACTTCCACTACATCATTTGAGGCATTTAGCAGTTCTGTGCAAACAAGTGTCTCTGCAATGTACAGGCCAACCCCCCCCCCCTTTTGCCTGTTCACTCTGTCACATCTGTATAGGTTGTAACCTGGGATCCATATTTCGTTGTCCAAGTGATCCTTTATGTGGGTCTCAGTGAAAGCCGCGAACATTGCCTTTGCCTCTGCAAGCAGTCCACGGATGAAAGGTATTTTTTTGTTTGTTGCTTTCTTTAGACCCTGTATATTTGCAAAGAAGAATGTTATCGGACTGGTGGTATTGTTGGTACTGGGAGTGGATTTTTTTTTCCGGCATTAGTATCTGTATCTGTTGGTTTGGAGTGGAGGCCATCGACTGTGGTTCCACTCCAGGAATGACTGGATTTGGTGTACGATTTCTGCCATTTCCTGCCAGTTTTTTTCCTTCCTGGCACTAAAAAAAACCTCTCCCTCTTGAGTGGCTGTGGCTACCCAGGTTTTCCCATGGCCTGGATGTTTTGTATCTTTTTGTACCCTTTAGATGGTATGCCTGGCAATTTAAGTTATAGCACAGTCTTTCCTGTACTGAAGAGGTACACATTTCGGGGTGAAAAAGCTTACAGGAAGGGAGTTTGCATTTTCCTGTTGTCATATGGGCATGGCATTTTCTAGGGTGGTCATAGTTGCACGTCCCGTCTGTTTTTCCAGATTTCCCATGTCTGCAGATACCAGGTGGTGGGAGATGACCTGTGTCCCTCCGACCAGTTGACAATCACTTGACTTTAGGTTCCCTTCAAGTCTGTAAGTATCCAATCTACTCCTGTTTAATAATATATTTTGCGTTTTGTTTAATTTGGTTTAAACAAGAGCTTCACTCTTGTTTAAATATAAACCTAAACCAGAGCTTCAATCTTGTTTAGGTTTATATTTTTCTATTTCAACCTGACTATAAAGGTTTATCAGCCCTATCAGACCCTCAGAGTATTTGAAAAGGCTGGTTCCTCTTTATGGAAATGAAAAGATAGAAAATCAATGATAACATAATAAAATAAACAATTTTATTAATGTGTAAAACTAGTAAAGAATATACAACACTTAAACATGAAGTTAATCCTACTTGAAGCAAAGACACACACACACACACACACACACACACACACACACACACACACACACACACACACACACACACACACACACACACACACACACACACACACATAAAATATATAAATAGTGACTCAAAGCTAACATGTACACAATACGTAGAGGAGAATGGTGCCATGCTGATGTTCTGGACACGTACCTCTGAATCCAGGTTAACAACGGGGGGGGGGGGGTGTCACAGGTGAATGTGACTGTTGAAGATATACATAAAAAAAGCGTTCCCTATGAGTTAACGGATTTCCGATTACCAGAAAATTTTACCTCATCATGTAATCAAGTTAAAAATATTCGTGGCCATGTGTGCTGCAGATCACAAGAGTAAAAAATGACCGTGCATATTCAAGATATTAAGGCAGATAAAATGCAAAACAAAATAAGAGAGGCGGCCATCAGGTACCCAGAGGTTGATGAAAATTAGACACATATGAAACATCTGGGTATCTTTACATTAAAGATACCCAGATGTTGCATATGTCTAATTTTCATCTTGTTACTGTATACCATTCGTGTACTACCCAGAGGTTGTTGAAGCTGAGGGAAGTCCTGACGGTGATCTTGGACGGAGTATTGCGACACACAGTGGAGTTAGGGATCATAGATGAGAGCCAGTACTCGTACAGACCCGCCTCCACTATCGCCTTCAACCTTCCAGGGATAGAGACGTGATGAGGTTCTAAACTAAATTAAGCTGTTCGGAATGTATATAAAGGAAGAATACTGGAAAAAAATGAATTAGACGTATGGGCAACGTTTCGCCAACCAGTGGCTTTATCAGTACAATACAGAAGACTGAAGAGGTTTTATTGATAAAGCTACTAGGTGGCGAAACGTTTACTTAATGACGATACCCAGTGGTTGCATATTTGTCTAATTCTTCAACTTGTCGGTATTATATACCATTGAAGTATAAGTACTGGAAAAATGCCGAAATATACATAGGATCAATTATGTTGTTAATAATAAGTATGTAAAACACACTGGAGTGCAATAATGAGGTTTGATGTTGCTCCAAAGATAGCACTCAGAATTTAGGTTTAATGAATGTGACGGGTTCCAGACAAAATCAGAAGCTGAGTGTTAAGTTTGACACTAAGCAGAAGCTCAGAAAACATTAGAAACCCACTGCAGACGACAGGAGGTTTTAAGTTCTTAACGGTAATTATTTTCTTAACATCTGATTAGGTTAGGTAAGGTTCATCAGGAAACAGGACAAGTGTTTCCTGACGCGGGTCTTTGTCAGATGATGACCCACCGTTGGAGGTTTTGGTCATCTGACCGAAGCCTTCCGCTGGCTTACCGGTCCACCCCTTTATAAATTATGGTCCCAGTTATAACCATTATTTTTTAACATCTGAACTACATATATGCTCATTCAAATAACTCATCCCCGAAATTTTGTTCAGTTTTTTTTAGTAATTAAATTTGCTGTCATTTTTTTTTTATCGTATGCCTTTCTATTTTATAATAAAAATTATGCTTCATTCTGAGGACATACGATAAAGATTATTTGATCTTAATGCAAGTGTGATCAGTCTGGTAATTTTACAACTTTCCCGGAGGGTCGAGTTTCCTGGACAACGCCACTCATAAATGCACATATCACCATAAAAGTCATTACATTACGTATAGCTGGTGACCCTTTTGGGTTTAGCTCTTAGTTATAATTATAATAAATACAAATAGCTGAGTCTCCATTGACGATATCAACTCCATCTTTGGCTGCTGCACCCCTCAAGGACGGTTCCCTGATGCTGGTGAGGGGCTCTTTATCTAGGGAATTGGATCTGTTCTCCAGTTCCCTGAATTAAACATGAATACCTTCCACATTCCCCCTCAGGCGCTGTATACTCCTACGGGTTTAGCGCTTCCTCCTTGATTAAAATGATAATAATTTGGCTGCTGCAAAATCCCTACCTTTACAAACAATAGGTGACTCGTGTCCTTTCACCTGCTATTGCATTGCTCTTTAACAAATCGCTAGAAACTAGCACTTTCCCGACACTACTCAAAACAGCAAGGGTTACAGTGACTACACCAATACATAAAAGTGGTGACCCCCAAAGATGTAAACAACTTTTGGCCAATATCAAACTTACCGTTGCTATCCAAAATCTTCGAGAAACTCGCGCACAAGAGATTATATTCATTTATAACAGCACAAAGCATTCTCAACCCCTGCCAGTTTGGCTTCAGAAAAAATAAAAGCACAAACGACGCAATTGTAAAAATGCTAGACCTGCTTTACACAGCGCTGGAAAATGAGGAATACCCATTAGGACTCTCTATTGGCCTAAGGAAAGCTTTTGATACACAGCATCCTGATCCATAAACTTGACCACGCACTTACATATTTCAAATCCTACTTTACTAACAGATATCAGTACGTCTCTATTAAGGATACAACCTCATCGACACGACCACTTGATACTGGAGTGCCGCAGGGAACTATCCTTGGTCCCTTGCTCTTCCTCTTATACATCAATGATTTCAATGCATAACAACAACTGAAACCTATTCTCTTTGCTGACGACAAGACTTGTGTCATTTCCCACATATGCAACACTTGGGTATCTTTATTGAGGAAACGTTTCGCCACACAGTGGCTTCTTCAGTCCATACAAAGGAGAATCGTGAAGAACAGGAGGAGTTTGAGGTAATCAGTCCCTCAGCCTGCGTCGATGTGATCAGTCCATCAATCTTGAAAAGAATACATATGGGCGAAGAAGTGGCTTATACACTGTAGGCAGTTGGAGAGGTGAAGCAGTCGTAGGAGGTATCACATTTGCCCAATGTGGAAGTAGATCGTGTCCAAGGGTTAGGCAAGTGAAGAATTCCCAAGTATTAAGATCCCAAGAAGTTGCAGTGTCAGACAGGATTGTAGATGAATGGTTCAGAGAACCGACACGTTGATAAATTAGACACATGTGCAACTCTTGGGTAAACCTCAACGAAAATTTGATGTACATAAAAGGGCCCAAAATCTGGAACTCCCTGCCAGAAAACTCTAGAATCGCAGACTCGGCCACTATTTTCAAAACTACCGTTAAAAAACATCTTCCTAACACACCCCATCATTAGCTAACCAAATGAAAACCACCTAATTTTATTTTTTGCATCATGAACACATCCAAAACAATATAGTCTTACTCTCATTATCTGTAATTCCCCCTAATTTACACTTACACTCGCCCAAATGACTGTAAACATAAAATTCCTAATATAGCTATTGCCTATTAAATCTTAAGTTAGTCCTAAGTTTGCCTAAGAAACTCTTCCATTATAAGAGCTGTAACAGAAACAATCATGCCAAGACAAATCCAGACCTATTACTAAATTTACCATTTGTAATATTATTACATGACTGTACTACCTCACTATTATAAAGCTAATTATGTATGTACCTAACTAGGTACATACATACATAGCTTCTTCGCCAGAACTGCGCTTCGGTTGAGTCCTTGGGACATCGTGACCTCGTGACCGCTTCCTTTCTGAAAAAAAGCCATGCGGTTCCGTGTGCCTCTCTCATGACTCGAGGGATGGATGTCTCCTCTGTCCGCTGTGTAGTAGAGAAGCACTACTGGCTTACCCTGGCTAGTAGGTAAACACCAGTAGTTCTTCACCGGGATGGAAGGGGGAGTTGACGGTCAAAAACCCAGAGTATATTGACAGATAACTACTTATTTATCCATAATTATACCGGCTACACTTATTCCTCAGACTTCACTACACATTATTTTATTCTAAATTATGTAATAAACGAAAATTATGTTCTATTTCACTAATCACCACTACAAATATTGTGCCAAATTGTAATACACAGTCACATAATGTCATATATCATTTAGTAAATTGTTGTATACTAATGTCAAAGTTTGTCAACTGAAGCATTATCGTTAATTAACTTTAAATGAGCAATTGTTCAATAGTTATAACTTTATTTTCAGGCTGCTGGAAATATTCTGCATAACCAGGAGCTTTCTATAAAGTATGTCAATAATATTAAGCAATCCTATATCAACTGTATACTTATGGGAAAAAAATTATCGTGTGACTAGGTACGTCACCCAAACCTCGTCTTCCATGTGAGTGTAGAACCCTCGCACGATGTAAATGACAGGAATGAAGAACCTTTCCTGTGAGTGATCATGCAGTGGGTGATGATGAGCGTGGATGCATCTGTATCCCGCTCACCTGATGTTCATGAGAGGGATGAGTGGGCTTCCCTTGCTGGCGATCATGCAGTATGTGGAGGTAACGAGGGTCTGACCTGCCTTGTAGAAGTCACAACTTCCTGAGACAACACCACGGCAAGGAGAGAAGAACCGAATATAATTAACTACATTTAAGAACCTTCCAGGAAGAGAGAGACAGACACAGAGATTACGTGGGAAGATCATCCTCTGGACTACATCAAGACTTAATCACAGCCTAGCTCTTCAAAAGTTAAGGTTAGTGGAGGAGTGCAGAAGGCTCTCCCCACCTTCCAGACACTAATGTCTTAATAAAGTGACCGAACTGATAAATATAAAGTAAAATATTCATATATATTTAAAATAAAAAATGAACACAGACGTTTTACTACTAAATTTTACTTACTCCCACAACCTTACTACCAAAAACACTTACTACCACAACACTTACTACCACAACACTTACTACCACAACACTTACTACCACAACACTTACTACCACAACACTTACTACCACAACACTTACTACCACAACCACTTATCCACAACACTTACTCCCCACAACACTTACTACCACAACACTTACTCCCACAAACTTACTACCAAAAACACTTACTACCACAACACTTACTACCACAACACTTACTACCACAACACTTACTACCACAACACTTACTACCACAACACTTACTACCACAACACTTACTACCACAACACTTACTCCACAACACTTACTGCCAAACACTTACTCCCACAACACTTACTACCACAACACTTACTACCAAAACACTTACTCCCAAAAACACTTACTACCACAACACTTACTACCACAACACTTACACCACAAACATTACTCCCCACAAAACTTACAACCACAACATTATACCACAAACTTACTACCAAAAACACTTACAACCACAACACTTACTACCACAACACTTACTCCCACAACACTTACTACCCAACACTTACTACCACAACACTTACTACCACAACACTTACTACCACAACACTTACAACCACAACACTTACTACCACAACACTTACTACCACAACACTTACTACCATGTTGGTATGTTGGTTTGCGTGCAGCCAGCAGCAACAGCCTGGTTGATCAGGCTCTGATCCACCAGGAGGCCTGGTCTCAGACCGGGCCGCGGGGGCGTTGACCCCCGGAACTCTCTCCAGGTAAACTCCAGGTAAACCACAACACTTACTACCACAACACTTACAACCACAACACTTACTACCACAACACTTACTACCACAACACTTACAACACAACACTTATACCACAACACTTACAACCACAACATTACTACCACAACACTTACAACCACAACACTTACAACCACAACACTTACAACCAAAAACTTTACTACCACAACATTTTACAACCACAACACTTACTACCACAACACTTACTACCACAACACTTACAACCACAACACTTACTACCACAACACTTACAACCACAACACTTACTACCACAACACTTAAAAACCACAACACTTACTACCACAACACTTACTACCCAACACTTACAACCAAAAACACTTACTACCACAACACTTACAACCAAACACTTACTACCACAACACTTACAACCACAAACTTTATTTACCACAACACTTACTACCACAACACTTACTACCACAACCACTTACTACCACAAACACTTCTACCACAACACTTACTACCACAACACTTACTACCACAACACTTACTACCACAACACTTACTACCACAACACTTACTACCACAACACTTACTACCACAACACTTACTACCACAATTGAACCTGCATAGTTTATAAGCACTCTAGACCATGGTTCCCCGTGCCTGGCCAAGATAGTACAGGAGATGAAATTGGCTGAAAAGTCTTAAAACAAATCGGACAATTCTTGGCCAGTTCCGCGGTCTTGGTCAAACTTTGGCCACTAGACCCACTTTCCTTGCTTCTGCTTTCATAGCATTGATACCATTATGACCAACATGTAAATACACTAATATCTTACATCTTAATTCTACCGGAAGAGATAAGATTTCGTTCGGATTTTTAACCCCGGAGGGTTAGCCACCCAGGATAACCCAAGAAAGTCAGTGCGCCATCGAGGACTGTCTAACTTATTTCCATTGGGGTCCTTAATATTGTCCCCCAGGATGCGACCCACACCAGTCGACTAACACCCAGGTACCTATTTGCTGCTAGGTGAACAGGACAACAGGTGTAAGGAAACGTGTCGAAATGTTTCCACCCGCCGGGAATCGAACCCGGGCCCTCCGTGTGTGAAGCGGGAGCTTTAGCCACCAGGCCACCAGATCTGATTTGACAAAAGCATCGTCAGATAAAGGTCCACTGTTCTTACACCAACCATATTTAACATTATTTACTACCTGGGCTAACACAGCGTCTTTCCCAGTTTGCTCTTTGATCTCAAATGAGATGTCTTAGAAATCCAAAAACTTTACTGACCTTACATATTCCATAGGTGTACTTGACTCTCAGCGGGTAATGTACTTAATGCATCTGCAATAACATTTTCATTGCCAGTTTTGAATAACAATTCATAAACATACGGAGTTAATAACAGAGCTCAAAGCTGAATTCTGGCATTTACATTGACTGGAATATGTTTTCCTTTTCCAAATAAACCTAGTAATGGTTTATGATCTGTTCGAGCAACAAACTTTCTCTCTGGCAGGAAATATCTGAATTTCTTCACAGAAAATACTAAAGCTAGATTTTCTTTGTTAAGTTGAAAATAATTCTGTTCTGCCGGAGAAAGTTTCTTACTAGCAAAATACACCGTTTTCTTTACTGGCCATTTTTTTCCCTGGATTGAAGATTTTTTTTCGGTTTTTTTAACCCCCGGGGGGTTTTAGCCCCCCGGGGATAACCCAAGAAAGCTAGTGCGTAATGAGACTTTTAACTTTTCCCTTTGGGGGGTCCCAACCCTTAGTCCCCCCGGGGTTTCACCCCACCGTCAAACTAACCCCCAAGGTATTTTTTTTGCTGCTGGGTGAAAAGGAAACAGGTGTAAGGAAAGCTTTGACCCCCTCCCCGGGGAATCAAACCCGGGCACTCCGTGTAGAAGCGAGGTTTTTGCCCCCGGGGGCCCACCCAAAAGGCCAAAACACCAAAAATTTTTTTAAAGTTGTTTCCTCCTGTAAAATTCAGTCAACGGTTTTGAAATAAATAACCCTTTTTTTTAACCCTTCGAGCACCCTCCTCTTAAATGAAAAACACTAAAATTTAACCCTTTTTTCAATAACTCAGGGACAAAATTAAATAAAAATTTCATAAAAAAATCACGATATGTTTTGTCACCACCCCCAAAAAGGGGAGGGGAATTTTTCCCTTTTGGACTTGGGGGAGGGAAAAATTTTTCAAAGCCTCAGCCCTTATTGGCGGGTTTTAAAACCCCCAGTTATTCAATAGTCGGGTTTTTCAACCCCCTGATTTATTCTTATTCAGTCCCTTACTTTAACCCCTTTTTAAAAAATTCTTCAACACCTGCCTGATCCGGGGGGTCAAGTCAGCTTCTGTGGCTCCCCTTGTGATATTCAAATTTTGGAAATACCCCTGACCCTAACAAACAATTGTGGGTTTTTAACAAATAAATCTGTTGGCTTCTCTTTTACTGGTTTTTCCTGCAAATACGCACCCTTTAAAAAACCAAACTTTTGCCCAAAAATTCTTCCCCCCTGGTAAAAAAAATTTTCTCAAAAGGTCGTCATTTTTCAGAACAACAAACCCCCAAAAATTGACTTTAGTTGAATTTTTGGGCAAAAAAGACAAAAAACCCAAAAACCCATGCACCAACAGGGAATACAGTCACAAAAACCCCAAGGGCCCAAAGGGAAACCAAGGCCTGTGCACATACTTTTAAATTTGGGGTATCTGCAGAAAAAGGGAAATCTAAAAAAACAGAGGGGAAGAGTTTATGCCCCCCTTGAAAAAGCTGTCCCCAAATGACAACAGGAAAATGAAACCCCCTTTCCCTTTAAAAGCTTTTTTCACCCTGAAATGGTACCTCTTCAGTACAGGAAAGACTGTGCTATAATTTAAATTGCCGGGCCCACCTCTAAAGGGAAAAAAAGATACTAAACATCCACCCAGGGGATGGAAAACCTGGGTAGCCACAGCCCCCAAAAGAGGGAGGGGTTTTTTTTTTAGTGCCGGGAAAGGGGAAAAAAAAAAAACTGCGGGAAAATCAGAAATCTTTAAAAACCAAATCCAGTCTTTCCCTTTGGATTTTAACCAAAGTCGTTTGGCCCCCACTCAAACCAACAGAAAAAAAAACAAAATTCCGGAAAAAAAAACCCCCCCCCGGGTACCAACAATCCCACCATCCGAGGGAATTTCCCTCTTTGCAAATATACGGGGTTTTAAAACCCCGCAAAAAAAACCAAAATCCCTTTTTAAATCGGTGGACTCCCTTGCAAGGCAAAGGCCAATTTTTCCCGGGTTTTTCACTAAACCCCCCACAAAAAGGATCATTTTGGGAAAACAACGAAATATGGATCCCAGGTTTTAAAAATTTCCCAAAATAACATAAAAATTTAATTCTCTAAATGCCCCCAAAAACTTTCAAAAAACCCCAACCCAAAAGACACATGGGAATCCCTTTTGAATAAAGAGTACCTTTGTTACATTTACGGGGAATGATTCCCAAGGCCACAGATACTGAGTGATCACCAGGAGAAACTGAAAACGGATTTCCCCCTGTACAAATTATTCCCAAAATAATAAAATCCATCATACTGAAACCCCCAAACGAACACTGAACACTTTCCAAACCCCGGGTTCGCCAAATGGGGGGAAACCCCTAGCCAGAAACCCCTTTTGAGGGTCGACCACTGGCCCCCAGGCAGCTGGGAAATGCACGCCCACTACCCCTTCTGAGCTGCGCCTTCCCCCAAATAAAAACCCCTACTTAATAAAAAAAATATTATGCGTAACAAAACCCAAAAAACCCCCTTTGGGGCCAACTTCCTTTTTTCCCCCCCCTCTCCTCCCCCCCTCCTTCAAATTCCTTTTTTTCTACCCTTTCCTTCCCCAACTTCCCAAAGCTCGGGTTTAAACACTATTATTAAAAGCCCACACCTAACACACGAGAGGCAGGTAAACACCTGTGGGGAAAAACCCTAAAACCATAAATGAATAAAAAAAGAAACCCAAAGTATTTCTTTTTCCAATGCCAAAAAAAAAACGAGAACAACGCCCAATTATTGCCCCCTATTAAAAAAGATGGGTCCTACACGGGATGACAGCAAGGAAATGATTTGGGGGTACTAAGGGCCCAATATAAACTCATTTTTTTAGAAAGGGCCCCCAAACCCAGACTGAGAGTCAAAAGATAAAAATTTTTAAATTTTTTTATGGGAGAGCCACAAAATTTGATTAACAAAAAACCCTACCCGATTTTTTTCCTAAAAGCCAAATGACTTGGGGAACAGCGATAAATGACATCCCCGCACTCGGGCCCCAGGGCCAGACCAGGGAAAACCCCGGGTTTCATCAGAACTGCAAGAACCCCCTTTCACGGTTTTTTTCCCATCCTATGGAGGGGGAGAATGCCCGGGGGGCGTCCCCGGGTTACTAAAAAAAAACGACATACCCCATCCAAAAAGGGGGGCCCGAAAAAGCAACGGGCAAAAAATTTCAGCCCAATAGCACTAAAAATCCCTTATCATAAAAATCTTTGAAAGGGCCCCTAAGAAGAAAGATCACCACCCATCTAAAAACCCCATCATTTACACAACCCAGGGCAACAGGGTTTAGAAAAAGGTTCGTTTCCTGTTTTTTCCCCAACTATTGGCCCAACTAGGGACAAGGCCCTAAATGCCCCTAGAAGACAAAAAAAAAATCAGATGTAATATATACAGACTTTGCAAAACCCTTCGAAAAGTTGCCAGGGCTTTAAAAAGCGCCCCAAAATCGTCCCAAAAGGGAAAACAGGAAAAGTGGGGTCGATGGATCTAAAATTTTCCTCACTAAAAACCAGGGGAGAAAGTCTTCAACAGAGTAAAGCCCGGGGCAGCAAAGGGTGAAAAGCTCTTTTCCAAAAGGCCCAACAGTACTCGCCCCCATCTTGCCCTCACCCCTTAATCCGAAAATAGACAAGGAGTAAACCACAAAACCTTGTTTTCCCTTTTGGCAGAGGGACACCAAATCGCAGGGGACGGGGCCCTTCCATTGCGACACGGGCAAACCCAGGCAAACTTTCAACCAAATTTTCGTGGGCTGCGGAAAACCCCCTAAAGTTAACGATAAAAATTTAAAAATTTACCAGTTTTGGGTAAACATGGGGAAATTAAATCTTCATCAGATTTAAAAAACAAATTTTGGCCAAAAAAAAATGGGGGAGCAAAAACAAAAAACGTAAAAGGACCGGGGGAGGGGATAAAGTCGGGGGATCTCCCCTTTTCGGGGGCCCAAAAACCCACTGTATAAAATCGCATTCCCTAAAAAAAATGACGGGAAATGGATAATGAAAACCTTTAAAAAACAAAGGGAGGGCCAAGCCCATGATAAAACCCCCTTTTTAAGGTAAACTTGTTCTACTAGGCTGGAATATTCCCTGCACACAAACAATTTTTCCCAAGGCATTTGAAATTGCCGACTAGAAAAATGTCCAAAAAACCCTTTCACGGCGCGCATAACGGAGATAAAACCCCCAAAATTTTTTGGGGAGCGCTTGAGGTTCCAAAAAATGTATTCCCCGGAACCAGGGGGAGAGATAAGATTTTTATAACCTGGAAAAAACCTTTAAAGGGGTAGTTTCCGAACTTCCACGAAAATCACCCACTACGAAAGCAAAAGACTTTTTAGCCCATGCCCATCCCCCCCCAAAGAAAAGCCCGGGGTGTCACTAGCCGTTTAAGAGACCATACAATAAGTGGCAGGGGCCCCAGACTGTTTCAAAATGCCTCCCCGCACACAAAGGGGGTTACCAACAGACCCCTGGCAGTCTTTAAGCTGGCAAAGGCCCCAAACACCCTAAAGTTTAGTTCCCGGATCAGCCGGGGTGGGGCTCGTATGTTGGGTTTTCGTGCAGCCAGCAGGGAACAGCCCCGGGTTTGATCAGGCCTTTTGATCCACCGGAGGGGCCCGGTTTTCGACCCCGGGGCCCCGGGGGCGTTGAACCCCCCAACCTTCTCCAGGGAAAACTCCAGGTTTAAAAATACCCATTTGTGGGTGGTTGTAAACCCCATACCCTTTTCCTTTTGGGTGGTAGTCAACCCCTACCCATCCTGTGGGGGGGTTGTTTAAACCCCCCCACCTATTTGTGGGTGGTAGGGCACTCCATACCCTTCCCGGGGTGTAGTCACCCCCTACCTTCCCGTGGGGGGTTTGTCACACCTACCCGTCCCTTTTGGGTGGTGTCCCCCCCAAAACCCGTCCCGTGGGTGGTAGTACTCCAAACCGTCCTGTGGGGGTTTGTACCCCTTTCTTTCCTGTGGGTGGTAAATCACCCCCTACCATCTGTGGGTGGTTTGTTTACCCCAAAACCTATCCTGGGGGGTAGGGCCCCCCCTACCTATCCGTGGGTGTATCACCCCTTTCCTATCCTGTGGGGGGAATCACCCATAAACCCATCCTTTTTGGGTGGTAGTCACCCCCTACCTTATCCCGTGGGTGGTAGTCACACCATAACCCATCCTGTGGGTGGTAAGTACACCCTACCTATCCCCGGGGGGGGTAGTCACCCCATAATCCTAACCTGTGGGTGGTAGTCACCCATAATATCCTGAGGGTGGATTCACCCCATAAACCCATTTCCCGTGGGTGGTAGTCACCCCCCTACCTATCCTTCCGGGGTGGGGAAATCACCCCTACCCTATCCTGTTGGGGGGGTAGTCACCCCCCTATTATCCTGTGGGGGGTAGTCACACCCTCCTATCCTGTTTGGGGGGTAGTTCCCCACCAAAACCTATCCTTTTGGGGGGTTTGTCCAAAAAAAACCCCATCCTGTGGGTGGTAGTCCCCTATACCACCTGTGGGTTTGTTTGTCACACCCAAAATATCCTGTGGGTGGTAAATCGCACCCTACCTATCCGTGGGGTGGTAGTCCACCCCCTTCCTATCCGGGGGGGTGGGATTTACACCCAAAAACCCAACCGTGGGTTTGGGGTCACACCATTTTCCTTTCCTTTGGGTGGAGTCCCCCCCATACCTATCCGGGGGGTGGTAGTCACCCCATAAACCTTTTCCCTGTGGGTGGTATCCCCTATTTTCCTATCCTTTTGGGGGTAGGCACCCCCTACCTATTTCCCGTGGGTGGAAATCCCCAAACCAAAACCTATCCTTTGGGGGGTTGTCACCCCCCTTCCTATCCCTTTGGGTTTGGGAAATTTAAAAACCCCATTTCCCATCCTGTGGGTGGTGGTTTAACCATACCTATTTGTGGGTGGTAGTCCACCCCATAAAAAATTCCCGTTTGGGGGAAGTCACCCCCATACCTATTTCCCGTGGGTGGTTTGTCACCCCGTACTTACCTGTGGGGGGTTTGTCAAACCATACCTATTTCCCGTGGGTGGTAGTCAAAACCATACCTATCCCGTGAGTGGGATTCACACCAAAACCCAACCCGGGGTGGTAGTTTACCCTATACCCATCCCGTGGGGTTTTAGTCACACCATAGTTTTCCTTTGGGTGGAAATCGCCCCCATCCCATCCTGTGGGGGGGGAGTCAACCCCCTTCCTATCCCCCTGGGGGTTTGTCCCCCCCATACCTTTCCCGTGGGTGGTTTTTCAACCCCTTTCCTATCCTGTGGGGGGAAATCAAACCCCCCACCTATCCCGTGGGTGGTAGTCCCCCTATACCTTTCCGGTTTTTGGGTCACCCCCCTACCTTTTTCCCGGGGTGGTTAAATCACAACCCCTACCTATTCCCGTGGGGGGTAGTCACCCCCTTCCTAACCCGTGGGTGGTAAATCCCCCAAAACCCATCCGTGGGTGGGATCCCCACCTTTCCTAAAACCTGTGGTTTGGGGTCACCATACCTATCCGGGGGGTGGTGTTTACCCCCCTTAAACCCATCCCCGTGGGTGGTTTGTCCCCCCAAACCTATCCTGTTTGGGGGGTAGTCAACCATACCCGTCCCCGGGGGGGGGTAGTAACCCCCTCCCATCCTTTGGGTGGTAGTTTAAACCCCCTACCAACCCCGGGGTTGGGGAGTCCCCCCCCCCATACCCCATCCCGTGGGTGGGGAGTCACCCCAAAAACCCGTCCCGTGGGTGGGATCACCCCCCTACCTTCCTGTGGGGGAAGGGGGAAACCCCCTACCTGTCCTGTGGGGGGGTAGTCACACCATACATATTTCCCGTGGGGGGTATCAAACCCCTTCCTGTCCTGTTGGGGGGTAGCACCCCATACCCCTTCCCTTTTGGGGGGAAATAACACCATACCCGCCCTGTGGGTTTATAGTCACCCCATACCTATCCTGTGGGTGGGGAGTCACCCCGTACCCACCCGGGGGGTGGTATTTACACCCTACCCCTCCCGGGGTGGTAAATCAACCCCCTTAAAATTTTCCTGTGGGTGGGGATTTACCCCCAAACCTTTTTCCTTTTGGTTTGGGGTCCCCCATACCATCCTGTTGGGTTGGGGAGTCACCCCATTTCCTTTCTGTGGGTGGTTTGTCAACCATAACCCATTCTGTGGGTGGTAGCACCCCCCACCTATCCCGGGGTGGTAGTCAAAACATACCTATCCCGTGGAAAGGGAGTCAACCATACCTATCCTGTGGGGGGGTAGTCAAAACCCCCTACCTATCCGTGGGTGGTAGCACCCCCTACCCTTTTTTGTGGGGGGAAGTTTCCCCCCATACCATCCCGTGGGTTGGGATTTAACCCCATACCTCTTTCCCGTGGGTGGTTTGTCACACCAAAACCTATCCTGTGGGTGGTAGTCCCCCCTACCTTTTCCCCTGGGTGGGTTTAAAACCCCCATACCTATCCGGGGGACTTTGTCAACCATACCTATCCTGTGGGTGGTTTGTCAACCCCCTTCCCATCCCGTGGGTGGTGTCCACACCATACCTTCCGTTGGGGGGTAGTCCACCCCACCCAATTTCCCGGGGGGTAGGGCACACCTACCTATCCGGATTTTTTTTTGGAGAGGGTTCGGGGGGCAAAAAGCCCCCCGCGACCCGGCTGTGACCCGGGCCCCCTGGTGGGTTTAGCCTGATAAACCCGGCTGTTACTGCTGGCTGGACCTCAAACCAACCCTAGAGCCACAGCCCCCGGGGGGTCAGGAACCGACTTTAGGTGGGTTTTCCCCGTGCCAGCCTTTAAAGACTGCAGGGGTCTTTTGGTAATTCCCCCCTTTTTGTATGCTGGGAGGCAGTTGAACCTTTCGGGCCCCCGACACTTATTGGGATGGTCTCTTAACGTGCTGTGACACCCCTTTTTTTCATTGGGGGGTTTTTGACACCTCTGCCAAATCTTTTGCCCTTTTCCCATGAGTGATTTTTTGTGTGCAAGTTCGGTAAAGTCCCCCCCCTAGGGTTTTTCCCCGGTGTTTTATAATCATTATCCCCTCCCCCTCGTTCCAGGGAACAGGGTTTTGGAAAACCCCAAGCGCTCCCCCGTAATTGAGGTGATTTATCTTCCCCTATGCGCGGTGAAGGTTTTCTTTTAATTTTTAGGTCGCAATTTCAACCCGCCTTGAAAGGTCTGGTTTGTGGCGCAAATTCCCGCCCGAAGAGGAAAAATCATTTGGGGGTTTTTGGGCCTCCCTAGTTTTGAAAGGGTTTTCATTATCCAACCCCGTCATTTTTCTTGCAAATCGATTGATACAATTTTTAAGGTCCATGGAAAAAGGGAGTTCCCCCGGGCCCTGATCACTCCCCGGCCCTTTAGTTGGTGTTTCGCTCTATTTTGTGGCCAAATTTTTTTGTACTCTGATGAAATTTAATTTCCCCGTGTTTTAACCCCCCTGAGTAATTGAAATTTCTGATCGTTGAATTTATATTGTTTTTTTGCAAACCCCACTGAAAAATTTGGTTATGTCCGCCTGGAGCCCTTTCAGGGGTTCCTTAATGGGAAACCCCTGGGCAGAGATTCGGGTGTCATCTGCAAAGGGAAAAACGGTTTTTTTGGCTGAATCCTTGTCTTTGTCGGATAGAGGGTTGGGCCCGAAGGGGGCAAGTACTGTGCCTTGTGCAACGAGCTTTTCACCCTAGCCCCGTCGGACTTTTTTGTTGCGGGCTACTCCCCTGTGTTTGTTAGTGAGGAAATTTTGATCCCCCGACAGAAATTTTCCCGTTATTCCTTTAGCAGCTTTTGGCGCTATTACGCCATGGGCACATTTGTTTGAAGGGTTTTGCAAAGCGGTTTATTAATTTGCATTTCCCTTTTGTTTCTATGCCCCAGGACCTTGTCCCTAGTGATTTCCCAAAAGTTGAGACAACAAGGGGCGACCTTTTCTAAAAACCCCCCTTGTCCCCTGGGTTTTGTAACATTTGGGGTTTCCCAACCACCTATCAAAATCTTGCTTCTTAGGACCCTTTCAAAGATTTTTTAAAGATATGGGGGAAAGTTAGTGCTATCGGTTTTGAAATTTTTTGCTGTTGCTTTTTCTGCCCCCCTTTTTGGAGGGGGCTATTTTTTTCTCTTGTTTTAGTAACTTTGGGGCGACCCCCGTGGGTTTCCCTGCTCCCCCTCCAAAAGGAGGAAAAGGCTCGTGATAGGGGCTTCTTGCATTTTTTTTTATGAAAACGGAATTTTAAAAGTTGGGGCCTGGGTTTAGAGTGCATGGGGATGTCATTTTCGCCTTTTTCGAAACATTTGGCGTCAGGATAACATGGGTAGGTTGTGTTAACCAAATTCTGTGGGTCTCCCCATAAAAAATTTATTTTTGGGCTTTTGAATCTCGGGCTGGGTTTGCGGCTTGCTAAAAATGATTTGTATTTGGGGCTTGATTAGTTAGCTCCTCATTTTTCCCTTTCGTCATCTGTGAGGACCCATTTTTTTAAGTAGGGTCCCCAAAACTGGACTTTTTTTCTGAATTTGATTTGGCATAGGGAAGAAAAAACTTTTTGGGGTTTTTTTTCGATTTCATTTTTTTGGCTTTTTTGTTCTTCCCGCATTCCCGACTCCTATAAGATTTTCCCTTTAGCTTAAGTTCGATTCCTTTCTATTTTCTTACCTTTTGGTCCTCCCTACGCATTTCAGATTTTATTGACCTCTTTTTTGGCCCCTCTGTTATTTTTTTCCGGGCCTGGGAAAGAGGCGCCTGCCCCCTTTCTATTTTTTCATCTTCTCCTCCCTTTTTTTAGAGGAATAAGCCTTGTGCCTAAATCGAGTTTCCAAACCAAATTAATCTGTTCTAGGGATAAGTTGGAGTCTTGGTTTCTTAGTATATTTCCCAGTTTTACGGTTGGGGCTTTGGGGTTTCTTGGTCCCACTTTATGTTTTTTTATTGAAGTTTAATTTGGGGAATTCTTTCCCCCCCTGACTAGGGCTCATTATGTCGGGTTTGGGGGTCCACGCATACATGTTGAACCCCAAATTTTGTTGTGATTGGGGTTAAAGTTTTTTGAAATGGTTACATTTCTTATTTGTCACAATTTTATGAAGAAGAGGTCTAGTGTTTCTCCCGTTAGTAAGCTTATTAGTTGCTGGTTTTAAAAATTTAATTTTGTGCAAATTTTTAAAAATCCCTTTTGAGTGTGAGTTTTCATCAGAGCTGCCTCCTGGTGTTATTACTGCAACAATATTATTTGCTATATTCCTCCATTTTAGGTGCCTTAAGTTGAAATTCCCCAAAGGGGCAAGATGTTGGGGGGCGGGGCTGGAAGAAATTTTAGACAGTTTGGGAAATTTTTTAACCTGGTGGTAGCCACACCATACCCATCCTGTGGGTGGAAGTTACACCATATCCATCCTGTGGGTGGTAGTCACACCATACCTATCCTGTGGGTGGTAGTCACACCATACCCATCCTGTGGGTGGTAATCACACCATACCCATCCTGTGGGTGGTAGTCACACCATACCCATCCTGTGGGTGGTAGTCATACCATACCCATCCTGTGGGTGGTAGTCAAAATATTACAGAGGTACATAATGGGTCCAGGGATTGGACTCCAAAGGTATGATAGCTGAAGAAGTTACAAATGAACTCCAGGTAGATCTGATCACAATCATGGCAAGTTACAAAGGTAATGAACCATCTACACACCTATACATGGTTACAATCATGAACAAATTACAAAGTAATGAGCCACTGACACGTCCACACCTGGTCACAATTGTAATGAGTTGTAAGTACACGAGCGCTTGTACACACACACAAACGCTCACGAGCATACAAACACTTACACACAAGCACGCACACCACACACACACACACAAACACACACACACACACACACACACAAAACACACACACACACACACAGCACCAGTTTGGAATCCACACCTAGTCAAGCACGTCAAGAAATTAGAGAAAGTGCAAAGGTTTGCAACAAGACTAGTCCCAGAGCTACGGGGATTGTCCTATGAAGAAAGGTTGAGGGAAATCGGCCTGACGACACTGGAGGCCAGGAGGGTCAGGGAGACATGATAACGACATATAAAATACTGCGCGGAATAGACGAGGTGGACAAAGACGGGATGTTCCAGAGATGGGACACAGACACAAGAGGTCACAATTGGAAGTTGAAGACTCAGATGAATCAAAGGGATGTTAGGAAGTATTTCTTCAGTCATAGAGTAGTCAGGCCATGGAATAGCCTAGAAAGTGATGTGGTGGAGGCAGGAACCATACATAGTTTTAAGGCAAGGTATGATAGAGCTCATGGGGCAGGGAGAGAGAGGACCTAGTAGCAATCAGCGAAGAGGCGGGGCCAGGAGCTGTGACTCGACCCCTGCAACCACAAATAGGTGAGTACAAATAGGTGAGTACACACACACACACACACACACACAGGTGGGGTTGCTCTGCTCGTAAAAAATAGATGGAAATTCGAGAAAATGGAAGGCATAGATGAGACGGGAGAAAGAGACTACATAGCAGGTACACTTCAGTCTCGGGAACAGAAAGTGGTCATTGCAGTGATGTATAATCCACCACAGAACTGCAGGAGGCCAAGAGAGGAATATGAAGAGAGCAACAGAGCAATGGTGGACACACTTGCTGAGGTGGCAAGAAGAGCTCATTCCAGCAGAGCAAAGTTGCTGGTTATGGGGGATTTCAACCACAGGGAGATCGACTGGGAAAACCTGGAGCCACATGGGGGTCCCGAAACATGGAGAGCCAGAATGTTGGACGTGGTGCTGGAAAACCAACATGTTAAGGACATTACCAGAGTGAGAGGGGAGGATGAACCAGCAAGATTGGACCTTGTGTTCACCCTGGGCAGCTCAGACATTGAGGACATCAAGTATGAGAGTCCCCTAGGAGCTAGCGACCACGTGGTTCTGTGCTTTGAATACATAGTAGAGCTGTAAGTGGAGAGAATAACAGGAGTTGAGTGGGAAAAGCCTGACTATAAAAAAGGGGACTACATAGGGTTGAAGAACTTCCTGTGGGAGGTCCAGTGGGACAGAGAACTGGCAGGAAAGCCAGTAAATGAAATGATGGAATATGTAACAACAAAATGCAAGGAGGCAGTGGAAAAGTTTATTCCCAAGGGCAACAGTAACAATGGAAAGACCAGAACGAGCCCCTAGTTTACCCGACGGTGTAAGGCGGCAAACAAAGTGCAATAGAGAATGGAAAAAGTACAAAAGGGCAGAGAACACACGAAAATAGGGAGATCAATCGCAGAGCCAGGAACGAGTATGCCAGGTAAGGAGGGAGGGCCCAGCGACAGTATGAAAATGACATAGAATCGAGAATCAAGACTGACCGAAACTGTTGTATAGCCACATCAGGAGGAAGGACAACAGTCAAGAAAAGGTGATCAGATTAAGGCAGAAGGTGGAGAACTCACAAGAAATGATCAGGAGGTATGTGAGGAGCTGAACGGGGAGATCTAGCTAGGGAAGTTTTTACAGTAGAGACGGGAAAGGGGCTGGGGAAGACGGGCCAGAAGGGAACATTCAAGAGGGAATATACCAACAAGTGTTGGATGACAGACGAACAACTGAGGAGGAGGTGAAGAAGCTCTTAATTTGACCTTGACACCTCAAAAGGGCGATGGGCCCGGACAACATCTCCCCATGGGTCCTTAGAGAAGGAGCAGAGATGCTGTGCGTCCCTCTAACCACAATCTTCAAAAACTTCCCTTTAAACTGGGCAACTACCTGAGAATGGAAGACAGCTAATGTAGTCCCCATATTTAAGAAAAGAAACAGAAACGAGGCACTAAACTACAGACCTGTGTCTCTGACATGTATTGTGTGCAAAGTCATGGAGAAGATTATCAGGAGGAGAGTGGTTCGAAAACCCGGAAAGGAACAAGATTATAAAATGAAAACCAGCATGGGTTCATGGAAGGCAAATCCTGTATCACAAACCTCCTGGAGTTTTATGACAAGGTAACAGAGGTAAGACACGAGAGAGAGGGGTGGGTAGATTGCGTTTTCCTAGACCGCAGGAAAGGGCCCTTTGACACAGTTCCCCACAAGAGATTAGTGCAGAAGCTGGAGGAAACAGACGCATGTAAAAGGGAGGGCACTGCAATGGATAAGGGAATACCTGACAGGGAGGCAGCAACGAGTCAAAGGTACGTGAAGATGTATCACAGTGGGGCGCCTGTTACGAGCGTGGTCCCACAGGGGTCAGTTCTAGGACCAGTGCTATTTTTGATATATGTGGAACGACATGATGGAAGGAATAGAACTCTGAAGTGTCCCTGTTCGCAGATGACGTGAAGTTGATGAGAAGAATTAAAACGGACGAGGATGAGGGAGGACTGCAAAAAGACCTGGACAGGCTGGACATGTGGTCCAGTAACTGGCTTCTCGAATTCAATCCAGCCAAATGCAAAGTCATGAAGATTGGGGAGGGGCAAAGAAGACCGCAGACAGAGTATAGGCTAGGTGGACAAAGACTACAGACCTCACTCAGGGAGAAAGACCTTGGGGTGACCATAACACCGAGCACATCACCAAAGGCACACATCAACCAAATAATGCTGCAGCATATGGGCGCCTGGCAAACCTAAAGAATAGCGTTCCGATACCTTAATAAGGAATCGTTCAAGACACTGTACACTGTGTATGTTAGCCCATACTGGAGTATGCAGCACCAGTCGGGAAACCCCCAAAACCTGGTCAAGCACGTCAAGAAAGTTAGAGAAAGTACAAAGGTTTGCAACAAAGGGTAGTCCCAGAGCTCAAGGGGAAAGTCGTACGAGGAAAGGTTAAGGGAAATCGGACTGACGACACTGGAGGACAGAAGGGTCAGGGGAGACATGATAACGACATACAAGATACTGCGGGGAATAGACAAGGTGGACAGAGATAGGATGTTCCAGAGAGGGGACACAGGGACAAGGGGTCACAACTGGAAGCTGAAGACTCAGACGAGTCACAGGGACGTTAGGAAGTATTTCTTCAGTCATAGAGTTGTCAGCAAGTGGAATAGCCTAGCAAGTGAAGTAGTGGAGCAGGAACCATACATAGTTTTAAGAAGGAATATAGCAAATAATATTGTTGCAGTAATGACACCAGGAGGCAGCTCTGATGAAAACTCACACACACATGAGCTTTTAAATCTCTGCACAAAATTCAATTTAAACCAGCAAATAATAGAGCCTACTAGACTGGAGAATACACTAGACCTCATCTTCACTAACAATGATGATCTGATAAGAAATGTCACCATATCAAAAACAATATACTCAGATCACAACATAATTGAGGTTCAGTCATGTATGCGCGGAGCCCCAGACCGACATAATGAGATTAGTCACGAGGGAGCATTCACCAAATTCAACTTCAATAACAAAAACATAAAGTGGGACCCAAAAAAACCAGTCCTAACCGATATAAGCTGGGAAGATATACTAAGCAACACAGACCCCAACTTATGCCTAGAACAGATTAACTCGGTGGCACTCGATGTATGCACAAGGCTTATTCCTCTAAGAAAAAGGAGGAGTAGATGTAAAACAGAAAAAGACAGGCGCTCCCTTTACAGGCGACGGAAAAGAATAACAGAGCGGCTAAAAGAGGTCAATATATCTGAAATGCGTAGGGAGTACACTGGTCAGAGAAATAGCAAGCATCGAACTTAAGCTAAAAGAATCCTTTAGGAGTCAGGAATCGCGGGAAGAACTAAAAGCCATAAATGAAATCGAAAGAAACCCAAAGTATTTCTTCTCCTATGCCAAATCAAAATCGAGAACAACGTCAAGTATTGGGCCCCTACTTAAACAAAGAGGGGTCCTACACAGATGACAGCAAGGAAATGAGTGAGCTACTCAAGTCCCAATATGACTCAGTTTTTAGCAAGCCGCTAACCAGACTAAGAGTCGAAGATCAAAATGAATTTTTTATGAGAGAGCCACAAAATTTGATTAACACAAGCCTGTCCGATGTTATCCTGACGCCAAATGACTTCGAACAGGCAATAAATGACATGCCCATGCACTCTCCCCAGGGCCAGACTCATGGAAAATCTGTGTTCATCAAGAACTGCAAGAAGCCCTATCACGACCTTTTCCATCCTATGGAGAGGGAGCATGGACACGGGGGTCGTCCCACAGTTACTAAAAACAACAGACATAGCCCCACTCCACAAAGGGGGCAGTAAAGCAACAGCAAAGAACTACAGACCAATAGTACTAACATCCCATATCATAAAAATCTTTGAAAGGGTCCTAAGAAGCAAGATCACCACCCATCTAGAAACCCATCAGTTACACAACCCAGGGCAACATGGGTTTAGAACAGGTCGCTCCTGTCTGTCTCAACTATTGGACCACTACGACAAGGTCATAAATGCACTAGAAGACAAAAAGAATGCAGATGTAATATATACAGACTTTGCAAAAGCCTTCGACAAGTGTGACCATGGCGTAATAGCGCACAAAATGCGTGCTAAAGGAATAACAGGAAAAGTCGGTCGATGGATCTATAATTTTTCCCCACTAACAGAACACAAGAGTATCGTCAACAGAGTAAAGCCCGAGGCAGTACGGTGAAAAGCTTTTTCCAAAGGGGCACGTACTGCCCCCATCTTTTTCCCTCATCCTCTATCACATAGACATATTAAAACCACGCACCGTTTTTCTTTGCGGATGACCCCAATCTGCTGACAGTCCCTTCCATTGCGACACTGCAAAGCTCCAGGGAACATCAACCCCAAATCTTTTCTTGGGCTGCAAAAAACAATATAAAGTTCAACGGGGAAAAATTTTCAATTACTCGATATGGAAAAACATGGGGAAAATTTAAAATCTTCATCAGAGTACAAAAAAAATTTTGGGCCACAAAATGAGCGAAACAAAAACGTAAAAGACCTGGGAGTGATCAGTCGGAGGACTCACTTCAAGGACCATAACTTTGTATCAATGCATCTCTAGAAAAATGCGGGATGGTAATGAAAACCCTTCAAAACTAGGAGCCAAGCCCATGAGACACTCTTTCCCGGTCACTTTTTCTATCTGGCGGAATTTGCTGCACACTAAAAGACCTTTCAAGGCAGTGAAATTGCCGACCTAGAAAATGTACAGGAACTTTCACGGCGGCATAACGGGGATAAAACACCCCATTATTTGGGGCACTTGAGGTTCCTAAACCCCGTATTCCCCCGGAAAAGCAGGAGGGAGAGATACATGATTATATACCTGGGAAAATCCAGGGGACTAGTACCGAAATTTCACACGAAAAATCACTCCTCGAAAGCAAAGACTTGGCAGACGATGCACCATCCCCCCCAAAGAAAGCAGGGGTGCACTAGCACGTTAAGAGACCATACAAAAGTGTCAGGGCCCCAGTGTTTTAACTGCCTCCCAGCACACATAAGGGGGATTACCAACAGACCCCCGGCTTTTTAAGCGGGATGACAAGCCCTAAAATCAGTTCCGGACAGCCCGGGTGTGGTCGTACGTTTTTGCGTGCACCCCAGCAACAGCCTGGTTGATCAGGGTCTGATCCACCAGGAGGCCTGGTCACAGACCGGGCCGCGGGGGCGTTGACCCCCGGAACTCTCTCCAGGTAAACTCCAGAAGAGGTATGACAAAGCTCGGGAAGCAGAGAGAGAGAGGACCCAGTAGCGACCAGTGAAGAGGCGTGGCCAGGAGCTGAGTCTCGACCCCTGCAACCACAATTAGGTGAGTACACACACACACACACACACACACACAACACACACCACGTTGTAATGCTTTATTTACATTGAGCAAAGTCAGGGTATTTTTCCAGAATGGTTTATAATATAACACTGTGGATAAAATACTTTGCCATTTCTGAGTGAGCTGTCTCTAAATTCATTAATTTTATCGCACCCCAGTACATAATGACGCAGGGTGTGATGGTTGTATTAGTGGTGGTGTAAATAACGGTGGTTGTTGCACCTGTCTGAGAGAAGAGCTTGGCTACCAGAAGGTTGGCTCCGACAGTGTTAGTAATGAGGACGTGGTCGCCGTCCCTCACCAGGGTGTGAAGGAGGTGCAGGAAGCTAGCAGCGTGGTGGTACCTCAGACGTCCCACCTCCTGCAGGCGGTACAGCTCCCACAGCTCCCCGGACCTGCTGTTCTGCTTGCAATGACACACATGTACACAAGGTTAGCACGAGATGAAACTAAAAAATACACATACACCGATACATACCTTTAACACATTGCAATAAGTTTAAAACTTACTACACTAATAAAGGCTGCATCCCAAACAGTTGATTTTAAGCGAGAAAGAACTTAGGTAACCCAAATAAGAGCACCGGGCCAGGAAACATCCCAGCCAAATTCCTAAAAGATAGTGCTTCTTAATTGCCCATCCCCATTGCGCTTATGTAAATAATAAATTTGTCCAGCATCATCAATATCGCTCCGGAGGGATTCAGGGAGGCCAGAGATAAACCATACCACGGGTGGGGTTTGTTTGCAATCGAGTCATTACGATTTAGTGAGTCAGGTCAGAGTTACTCCTCTCTTCAAGAAAAATAGTAGGTCTGACGTCAGCAACTATAGGACTGCAGACCAAACCAAGTTGGGGGTGGTATTGCAATCTATTACTCTAACCAATTATCTTGTTTTAGCACCACTTGCTTTAGTGATGAATATGGGGAATACATTTTTGCTAATTTTACTGTAAAAAACCTTAAGACACCTATAACAATCGGTGCCATTTACCGGATACCTCACACAAACATCCCAAATTTCAGTGAGAAATTAAAGTCACTAATAACAAACAAACAAATGAATAAGCACCACCTTTTAGCTGGAGATTTCAACATCAACCTTGGCATACTAGATGATCAGCCTGTAATGGATTTCATCAACAATATGAACAACACACTTCTCATACCAACAATAACTAAACCAACCAGGCTCACTGAGACAAGTGCAACCATAATAGACCACATATGAACCAATATACTAGCCCCCCTTAAATCAGGGATAATCACAGATAGCACTACAGACCACTACCCTACCTTCCTCCTGACAAACATTAGTAAACCACCACTTGAATACAACAAAGTCTCATTAAGACTCCATAGTGAGGCCTCAATAAGGAAGTTCACAGCTGACCTAGAGACTGTTGACTGGCCTACAGAATTCTCCAAGGCCAATGGTATTGATGACTGGACAGACATTTTTCTTAACAAATTACTTAGACTACACAACAAACATTGTCCCATAAAAACGAAACAGATCACAAACAAATGGCTTGGTTGCCCATGGCTAACCAGCACCATTCTGAAATCCATTGACAAGAAACACCAATATGAAAAGCAATATAGACAGGGCTTAATACACAAAGATATTCTTAAACACTATTCATCAGTTCTCACCAAAGTAATAAAGAAAGCCAAACAACTGTACTACTCCAGTAGATTCACAGACACTAGAGGAGATATAAAAGACCTGAAAAAAAACTCTCAGATTCTAGGGACCCACAAACTGAAAAAAAACAAGAATATTGTCCTAACTAAACCTAATGAAACACCACTACATCACACTGACACAGCTAACAAGATAAACGACTTCTTCTCAACCATAGGATCTAATCTCGCCAATAAAATCCCACATACCAATGCCCATGCCGGGGACTACCTAGATGGGAATTTCCCAAATTCCTTCTATCTTGCACCAACTGAGCCCACAGAAGTCACCGAGATTATAACGTCACTTAAAAATAACTCAGGGAATCTATCTCATGTCCCACCATTACTGCACAAGCGAGCGGCCCATATCCTTTCGCATGCTATTTCATTACTTTTTAACAAGTCACTAGAAACTAGCACCTTCCCGAAACTACTCAAGATGGCAAGGGTTACACCAATACATAAAGGTGGTGACCCTACAGACTTAAACAACTATAGGCCAATATCAAACTTACCATTGTTATCCAAAATCTTTGAGAAACTCGTGCACAGGAGACTATATTCATTTATAACAACACAAAACATACTCAACCCCTGCCAATTTGGATTCAGGAAAAATAAAAGCACTAATGATGCAATCATAAAAATGCTAGATCTGCTTTACACAGCATTGGAAAATAAGGAATATCCACTAGGAATTTTTATTGACCTAAGAAAAGCTTTTGACACATAATAGACCACGACATCCTACTCCACAAACTTGACCATTACTGTATAAGAGGCCATGCGCTTGCTTATTTCAAATGTTACCTTACTAATAGGTATCAGTATGTCACCATTAAAGACACAACATCAACAACACGGCCACTTGATACTGGAGTTCCGCAGGGAAGTGTCCTTGGTCCCCTGCTCTTCCTCATATACATCAATGATCTTCCAAACGTATCCCAACACCTGAAACCCATTCTCTTTGCTGACGACACGACTTATGTCATCTCTCACCCTAATCTTGCCACCCTCAACACCGAGGAGCTGATCAAAATATCGACTTGGATGACAGCCAATAAACTTATGCTTAACACTTGCAAAACCTACTATATTATGTTTGGTAGCAGAGCAGGAGATGCACAAATTAACATTAAGATCGACAACACTAATTACCAGACATAATGAGGGCAAATTCCTAGGCCTATACCTTGACAACAACCTGAATTTCAGCACCCATATCCAACACATAACCAAAAAAGTATCCAAAACGGTTGGGATCCTCTCCAAGACACGATACTACGTGCCGCAAAATGCCCTTCTCACACTATACCACTCACTTATTTATCCATACCTCACCTATGCTATTTGTGCTTGGGGATCAACTGCAGCAACACACCTAAAGCCAATAATAACCCAACAAAAAGCTGCAGTAAGAATAATCACTAAATCCCATCCCTGGCAACACACCCCCCCACTCTTCATAGATCTAAACTTACTCCCTGTTCAGTACATCCACACTTACTACTGTGCAATCTACATCAACAGGACCTTAAATTCCAATATCAACCTTGACCTAAAACGCTTTCTTGATAGTTGTGACAGAACCCACAGGCATAACACCAGACACAAACATCTCTACGACATTCCCCGTGTCCGACTAAAAGTTTACAAAAATTCAATGTATGTCAAAGGCCCTAAAATCTGGAACACCCTACCTGAGAACTCTAGAACTGCAGACACATTCATCACCTTCAAAACTACCATTAGAAAACATCTTATCTCCCTGATACACCCCATCAACTAACTACACGAATACCACCTGGTGGTTCACACTTACACTCACTCACCCATTTGACCATAAACAGAAATATTAATCTCAAATCTTAAATAATGAATCCTATGATACTCCAATACTGAAACTATGTACTGTGCCAAAACAAAAGCATTCACATTGCTAAACTCACAAACTAGTATTTAGTCACTTAGCCATAATACCAACTTACCTCATAATTTGTAATATTTTAAAATAAAGAATTAAACTAAGTCTGCCCGAAATGCCTAGCCATGCTAGGCGTTCTAGTGGTACACTCTGTAATCATTATTTAACTACATGTAAACCACACAACAACCAAATTCTGTAAATTCAACATTGTAATCTTCATAGAGAATAAACTTTGAATTTGAATTTGAATTTGAATATAAGTTTTTAGGACAGAAAGGTTATGTTAAATATGTTATGTAAGGTAGGTTGTTATGGAAGGTAGACTGTTCTGGTAGACAGGTAGATAAGTTATGGTAGATAGGTTTTATGGAAAACAGGATGTTATGGTAGATGAGTTATGGAAGATGGTTCCATACTGGTGCTCCATACACCAATATGTGCGTGACGTACACGGTGTAGTGTCGTGAATGATTCCTTACTTACATGTAGAAACACTATTCTTAGGTTTGTCAGGCGCCCATATGCTGCTTGAGTGATTTAGTTGATGTGCTCCTCAGGGGATGTACTCGCTATGATGCTCACCCCAAGATCCTTTTTCTAGAGTGAGGTTTGCACCCTTTGACCCGCGAATCTGTACTCCGTCTGCGGTCTTCTTTGTATCCTTCCCGAGCTTCATAACTTTGCTCTTGGTGGGGTTAAACTCCAGGAGCCATATGTTGGGCCATGTTTGTAGCCTGTCAAGACCCATATGACAACAGGAAAATGCAAACTCCCTTCCTGTAAGCTTTTTCACCCTGAAATGTGTACCTCTTCAGTACAGGAAAGACTGTGCTATAACTTAAATTGCCAGGCACACCATCTAAAGGGTACAAAAAGATACAAAACATCCAGGCCATGGGAAAACCTGGGTAGCCACAGCCACTCAAGAGGGAGAGGTTTTTTAGTGCCAGGAAGGAAAAAAAAACTGGCAGGAAATGTCAGAAATCGTACACCAAATCCAGTCATTCCTGGAGTGGAACCACAGTCGATGGCCTCCACTCCAAACCAACAGATACAGATACTAATGCCGGAAAAAAAAATCCCCCCCAGTACCAACAATACCACCAGTCCGATGACATTCTTCTTTGCAAATATACAGGGTCTAAAGCCAGCAACAAACAACAAAATACCTTTCATCCGTGGACTGCTTGCAGAGGCAAAGGCAAAGGCAATGTTCGCGGCTTTCACTGAGACCCACATAAAGGATCACTTGGACAACGAAATATGGATCCCAGGTTACAACCTATACAGATGTGACAGAGTGAACAGGCAAAAGGGGGGGGGGGGAGGTTGGCCTGTACATTGCAGAGTCACTTGTTTGCACAGAACTGCTAAATGCCTCAAATGATGTAGTGGAAGTTTTAGCAGTGAAGGTCGAGAACCAAAACCTAGTCATTGTGATAGTCTACAAGCCTCCGGATGCAACATCCCAGAAATTCCAGGAACAGATGTTAAAAATTGACCACTGTCTGGAAAATCTTCCAGCTCCTGCACCCAACATCTTGCTCCTGGGGGATTTCAACTTAAGGCACCTAAAATGGAGGAATATAGCAAATAATATTGTTGCAGTAATAACACAAGGAGGCAGCTCTGATGAAAACTCACACTCACACGAGCTTTTAAATCTCTGCACAAAATTCAATTTAAACCAGCAAATAATAGAGCCTACTAGACTGGAGAATACACTAGACCTCATCTTCACTAACAATGATGATCTGATAAAAAATGTCACCATATCAAAAACAATATACTCAGATCACAACATAATTGAGGTTCAGACATGCATGCGTGGAGCCCCAGACCGACATAATGAGACTAGTCACGAGGGAGCATTCACAAAATTCAACTTCAATAACAAAAACATAAAGTGGGACCAAGTAAACCAAGTCCTAACCGATATAAGCAGGGAGATATACTAAGCAACACAGACCCCAACTTATGCCTAGAACAGATTAATTTGGTGGCACTCGATGTATGCACAAGGCTTATTCCTCTAAGAAAAAAGAGGAGTAGATGTAAAATAGAAAGAGACAGGCGCTCCCTTTACAGGCGACGAAAAAGAATAACAGAGCGGCTAAAAGAGGTCAATATATCTGAAATGCGTAGGGAGACACTGGTCAGAGAAATAGCAAGCATCGAACTCAAGCTAAAGGAATCTTATAGGAGTCAGGAATCGCGGGAAGAACTAAAAGCCATAAATGAAATCGAAAGAAACCCAAAGTATTTCTTCTCCTATGCCAAATCAAAGTCGAGAACAACGCCCAGTATTGGGCCCCTACTTAAACAAGATGGGTCCTACACAGATGACAGCAAGGAAATGAGTGAGCTACTCAAGTCCCAATATGACTCAGTTTTTAGCAAGCCGCTAACCAGACTGAGAGTCAAAGATCAAAATTAATTTTTTTATGAGAGAGCCACAAAATTTGGTTAACACAAGCCTATCCGATGTTATCCTGACGCCAAATGACTTCGAACAGGCGATAAATGACATGCCCATGCACTCTGCCCCAGGGCCAGACTCATGGAACTCCGTGTTCATCAAGAACTGCAAGAAGCCCCTATCACGAGCCTTTTCCATCCTATGGAGAGGGAGCATGGACACGGTGGTCGTCCACAGTTACTAAAAACAACAGACATAGCCCCACTCCACAAAGGGGGCAGTAAAGCAACAGCAAAGAACTACAGACCGATAGCACTAACATCCCATATCATAAAAATTTTTGAAAGGGTCCTAAGAAGCAAGATCACCACCCATCTAGAAACCCATCAGTTACACAACCCAGGGCAACATGGGTTTAGAACAGGTCGCTCCTGTCTGTCTCAACTATTGGATCACTACGACAAGGTCCTAAATGCACTAGAAGATAAAAAGAATGCAGATGTAATATATACAGACTTTGCAAAAGCCTTCGACAAGTGTGACCATGGCGTAATAGCGCACAAAATGCGTGCTAAAGGAATAACAGGAAAAGTCGGTCGATGGATCTACAATTTCCTCACTAACAGAACACAGAGAGTAGTCGTCAACAGAGTAAAGTCCGAGGCAGCTACGGTGAAAAGCTCTGTTCCACAGGCACAGTACTCGCTCCCATCTTGTTCCTCATCCTCATATCCGACATAGACAAGGATGTCAGCCACAGCACCGTGTCTTCCTTTGCAGATGACACCCGAATCTGCATGACAGTGTCTTCCATTGCACACACTGCAAGGCTACAGGCGGACATCAACCGAATCTTTCAGTGGGCTGCAGAAAACAATATGAAGTTCAACGATGAGAAATTTCAATTACTCAGATATGGTAAACACGAGGAAATTAAATCTTCATCACAGTACAGAACAAATTCTGGTCACAAAATAGAGCGAAACACCAACGTCAAAGACCTGGGAGTGATCATGTCGGAAGATCTCGCCTTCAAGGACCATAACATTGTATCAATCGCATCTGCTAGAAAAATGACAGGATGGATAATGAGAACCTTCAAAACTAGGGAGGCCAAGCCCATGATGACACTCTTCAGGTCACTTGTTCTATCTAGGCTGGAATATTGCTGCACACTAACAGCACCTTTCAAGGCAGGTGAAACTGCTGACCTAGAAAATGTACAGAGAACCTTCACGGCGCGCATAACGGAGATAAAACACCTCAATTAATGGGAGCGCTTGAGGTTCATAAAACTGTATTCCTTGGAACGCAGGCGGGAGAGATACATGATTATATACACCTGGAAAATCCTAGAGGGACTAGTACCGAACTTGCACACGAAAATCACTCACTACGAAAGCAAAAGACTTGGCAGACGATGCAACATCCCCCCAATGAAAAGCAGGGGTGTCACTTGCACGTTAAGAGACCATACAATAAGTGTCAGGGGCCCGAGACTGTTCAACTGCCTCACAGCATACATAAGGGGGATTACCAACAGACCCCTGGCAGTCTTCAAGCTGGCACTGGACAAGCACCTAAAGTCGGTTCCTGACCAGCCTGGCTGTGGCTCGTACGTTGGTTTGCGTGCAGCCAGCAGCAACAGCCTGGTTGATCAGGCTCTGATCCACCAGGAGGCCTGGTCACAGACCGGGCCGCGGGGGCGTTGACCCCCGGAACTCTCTCCAGGTAAACTCCAGGTAAACCCCATCGTAGTCTTACCTGCTCCTCGTTCTCTTGAATTTTCAGCATTAGCTTAACGTCGTCTGTAAACAAGGACACCTCTGACTCTATTCCTTCCGATATGTCATTCACATATACTACAAGAAACAGCACCAGCCCTAGGACTGATCCTTGTGGAACTCCACTCGACACATGTGCCCACTCTGATACCTCATCAATATCATCACTGTTTCCTTTCTGTCATGTATTCCCTAATCCATTGCAGTCCTTTCCATGCAATTCCTTCCTGCTCTTCTAGTTTTTGTGCCGGTTTCTCCTTCAGTACTGTGTCGAAAACCTTCTTGCAGTCTAAGGAAATACAGTCTGTTCACCCCTCTCTCTCTCCTGTCTTTTGTTACTTTGTTGTAGAACTCAAGTAGGTTTGTAACGCAGGATTTTTCACTGCTGAAGCTGTGCTGATTGTCATCTATGAATGTATAAACCCATTCCTTTCTAGGTGCTCCACCGCTGATCTGATCATTTTCTCCATAACTATACATACCATACATGACAGTGACACTAGTCTGTAGTTTAATACTGCCTGTCTGTCTCCTTAAAAATCAAGACTCCATTGACTGACTTCCACACCCCAGGTAGTTGCCCTGTATCGATAGATTTGTTAAAGACTGTTGTAAGCGGCACACACAGGGCATCTGCTCCCTCTCTCAGGATCCATGAAGAGGTGGTATCTGGGCCTACTACCTTTGATGTATTTGGTTTACACAACAGTTTCTACATAGACCCATGGCTGTCTTCAAGCAGGCACTGGACAAGCTCCTAAAGTCAGTACCTGACCAGCCAGGCTGTGGCTCGTACGTTGGATTGCGTGCAGCCAGCAGTAACAGCCTGGTTGATCAGGCTCTGATCCATCATGAGGCCTGGTCACAGACCGGGCCGCAGGGGCGTTGACCCCCGGAACTCTCTCCAGATCCAGATCCAGATCTCCTACTTGGTTGTGTGTAGTATGTCCAGCACTTGCTAGTGTACCCTACCACCTCGGTGTGATGGAAGCCTTTTTGTCTTCACTGAGAATACCTTCCTAAATCTGTCTTGAAAATCAATTTGACTGGCCGATTTCTTCCCCTCGAATATCCCCCTATTCTCTGATAATTTATCAGCTCAGTCATGTCCTCCTCTCCTGTTTGATATAATTTATTATTTTATTAACACACTGGCCGATTCCCACCAAGGCAGGGTGACCCGAAAAAGAAAAACTTTCACCACCATTCACTCCATCACTGTCTTGCCAGAAGGGTGCTTTGCACTACAGTTTTTAAACTGCAACATTAACACCCCTCCTTCAGAGTGCAGGCACTGTACTTCCCATCTCCAGGACTCAAGTCCGGCCTGCCGGTTTCCCTGAATCCCTTCATAAATGTTACTTTGCTCACACTCCAACAGCACGTCAAATATTAAAAACCATTTGTCTCCATTCACTTCTATCAAATAAGCATACGCATGCCTGCTGGAAGTCCAAGCCCCTCGCACACAAAACCTCCTTTACCCCCTCCCTCCAACCTTTCGTAGGCCGACCCCTACCCCGCCTTCCTTAAGCTACAGACTGATACACTCTTGAAGTCATTCTCTTTTGCTCCATTCTCTCTACATGTCCGAACCACCTCAACAACCCTTCCTCAGCCCTCTGGACAACAGTTTTCGCAATTTCGCACCTCCTCCTAACTTCCAAACTACGAATTCTCTGCATTATATTCACACCACACATTGCTCTCAGACATGACATCTCCACTGCCTCCAGCCTTCTCCTCGCTGCAACATTCATCACCCATGCTTCACACCCATATAAGAGTGTTGGTAAAACTATACTCTCATAAATTCCCCTCTTTGCCTCCAAGGACAAAGTTCTTTGTCTCCACAGACACCTAAGTGCACCGTTCACCCTTTTCCCTTCATCAATTCTATGATTCACCTCATCTTTCATAGATCCATCCGATGACACGTCCACTCCCAAATATCTGAATACATTCATCTCCTCCATACTCTCTCCCTCCAATCTGATATCCAATCTTTCATCACCTAATCTTTTTGTTATCCTCATAACCTTACTCTTTCCTGTATTCACTTTTAATTTTCTTCTTTTACATACCCTACCAAATTCATCCACCAACCTCTGCAACTTCTCTTCAGTATCTCCCAAGAACACAGTGTCATCAGCAAAGAGCAACTGTGACAACTCCCACTTTATGTGTGATTCTTTATCTTTTAACTCCACGTCTCTTGCCAAGACCCTCGCATTTACTTCTCTTACAACCCCATCTATAAATATATTAAACAACCATGGAGACATCACACATCCTTGTCTAAGGCCTACTTTTACTGGGAAATAATCTCCCTCTTTCCTACATACTCTAACTTGAGCCTCACTATCCTCGTAAAAACTCTTCACTGCTTTCAGTAACCTACCTCCTATACCATACATCTGCAACATCTGCTACATTGCTCCCCTATCCACCCTGTCATACGCATTTTCCAAATCCATAAATGCCACAAAAACCTCTTTAGCCTTATCTAAATACTGTTCATTTATATGTTTCACTGTAAACACCTGGTCCACACACCCCCTACCTTTCCTAAAGCTTCCTTGTTCATCTGCTATCCTATTCTCTGTCTTACTCTTAATTCTTTCAATAATAACTCTACCATACACTTTACCAGGTATACTCAACAGACTTATCCCCCTACAATTCTTGCAATCTCTTTTGTCCCCTTTGCCTTTATACAAAGGAACTATGCATGCTCTCTGCCAATCCCTAGGTACCTTACCCTCTTCCATACATTTATTAAATAATAGCACCAACCACTCCAAAACTGTATCCCCACCTGCTTTTAACGTTTCTATCTTTATCCCATCAATCCCAGCTGCATTACCCCCTTTCATTTTACCTACTGCCTCACGAACTTCCCCCACACTCACAACTGGCTCTTACTTACTCCTACAAGATGTTATTCCACAAGATGTTATTTATGTTATTCCACCTTGCCCTATACACGAAATCACAGCTTCCCTATCTTCATCAACATTTAACAATTCCTCAAAATATTCCCTCCATCTTCCCAATACCTCTAACTCTCCATTTAATAACTCTCCTCTCCTATTTTTAACTGACAAATCCATTTTTTCTCTAGGCTTCCTTAACTTGTTAATGTCACTCCAAAACTTTTTTTTATTTTCAACAAAATTTGTTGATAACATCTCACACTCTCTCATTTGCTCTCTTTTCACATTGCTTCACCACTCTCTTAACCTCTCTCTTTTTCTCCATATACTCTTCCCTTCTTGCATCACTTCTACTTTGTAAAAACTTCTCATATGCTAACTTTTTCTCCCTTACTACTCTCTTTACATCATCATTCCACCAATCGCTCCTCTTCCCTCCCGCACCCACTTTCCTGTAACCACAAACTTCTGCTGAACACTCTAACACTACATTTTTAAACCTACCCCATACCTCTTCGACCCCATTGCCTATGCTCTCATTAGCCCATCTATCCTCCAATAGCTGTTTATATCTTACCCTAACTGCCTCCTCTTTTAATTTATAAACCTTCACCTCTCACTTCCCTGATGCTTCTATTTCTACAAGCATATGTAAGGCCTAGCTGACATCAATGACATACTACTATATATAAAGCCCCTTCTTATGCAGAGTTTTCCGGGCAAATTATTTTTTCAATCTCTCTTTTTCTCCCCTTGTTATCTTTCTTTATATGTCCTCCCCTGGGTCTCCTGAAGCCCATGAATAAAAACTGACGTCTCCCTCTCCTCTTCCCAATGCTTTTCCCTCTGCATCTCTAATGTGTGTGACTATTCACATTACAGCTGGTGATACCTAGAACCCACACCTGACCTCCGTACCACACATAGGTGAATACTTGCATAGCAGCCTGGAGATTATCCAACTCATTGTGATGTTATCCTGGCGTCATGCCTCCACCTCTGTTTCTCAACTATATGTAATAATTTATTCCTATTTACTGTGCATATTTCATTGGTCGCACAATGATCTGCGCTTTATTCTTTTTCTTGAGGGTCACACCTCATGATCACATGTGGCAATACCATTTATGCCAAACTAGGCCTGCTACCTCCCTCTTTTGCCTCGCTTTCTAGCTCAGGGCACCTTGTAATTTACTTCATGGGTTGTTCACTGGCCCTGACACGTTCAATGATCCCTGCAGTATCTTTGCATATACTTTGCGTAGGCCACAAACCATTAAAATTCAGTGAACACTAATGTTGGTGTTACTCCCGTTCCATGCCATATGTGTGTGTGTGTGTGTGCACTCACCTATTTGTGGTTGAAAAGGTCGAGCGTAGCTCCTGATCCCACCTATTCACTGGCTGCTGCTAGGTCCACTCCTTCCCTGCTCTGAGAGCCTTGTCATCTCTCTCCCTAAAACTATGAATGGATCCTGCTTACACAACATCGCTCTGCAGATTGTTCCATTTCCTGACAACTTTAGTACTGAAGAAATACTTGCTCACACCCTTGTGCCTCACCTGAGTTTTCAGCTTCCAGTTGTGGCCCCTTACCCCTGTGTCCCATCTCTGAAACATTCTTACAGCCAGTACTTACAGCCAGAGTATCAGTAACGACAGTGTTGGGTTCCATAATGACTGTATAAGAGTGGTGGTCGAGGAGGTCCCTGATGGACTGTATGGGCTGGGGAACATGACGCACTGTCATCTGAGACATGAGGTTACTGCAGTAGCTGCATGTCAACACCATCCCGGCTACCACCCATGCCATTAACACCATCCTCTCACGCACCGCGACCTTCCTTATCGATGTGCCTTTAGAGGGGGGAAAGAAATTTCTTGATGTGGTATGGATGTAAAATTTTGCTATATTATTATTATTATGTTCATGAGGTTTGCTGCACCTGTAAGAATCACCAGCGGATTTGGAATAAA
The DNA here is from genome assembly GCF_026875155.1 of Cherax quadricarinatus. NCBI lineage: Eukaryota > Metazoa > Arthropoda > Malacostraca > Decapoda > Parastacidae > Cherax > Cherax quadricarinatus. The sequence goes on along the minus strand of NC_069399.1, from coordinate 133,581,449 downwards.
AGGTAATTAAGTTCGATTCAGGGGTAGGATAGTTGTAGTTCCTCTCCTCAAATATTAACCAAAATTTCAGAAAATCTGAGTGAACTCATGAGTGAATACATGGAAAACGTGTTTATTTTTGTTTCAGCCTAATCTCATATCTTTGACATAAAAATAAGTTTAAAAATATGAAAGATAATAAAGCCATATACAACTTATTTAACCTGGTCTAATGACTTTTTAAAGCACTGTGTCACTAACTGAACTTTCACATCTAATTAACGAGCTGGAAGTAATGAAGCAAATTTTTATTATGTTGTTAATTATTTAACAAATTGCAAATTGATGCACCACCAGGAAGCTCGTATGTGTTATACAGTTACCCGTGGTTTGGTTGGCAACGCTCTTGCCTCACTCTGAGTGTTCGTAGTTCGATTCCCGACTCGGGAGGAAATGCTGGGTGCATTTCCTTACACATGCTGTCCCTGTTCACCTAGCAGCAAGTAGGTACCTGGGCGTTAGTCGACTGGTGTGGGTCGTATCTTTGAGGGCAAGATTGAAGGACCCCAGTGGAAATAAGAGACAGTCCTCGATGATGCACTAGTTTTCTTAGGTTATCCTGGGTGGCTGACCCTCAGGGTTAAAAATCCGAACAAAATCTAATTGTTGAAAATGTTTATAATTTTCCTAAATTCAGCATGCAAGGAGTAATGGCACACTTCCCTGTGAGTGATGGTCGTATCCCTTATCTTCCGCCATCCACTCGTAATTCTTGAGGTCCTGCAAATTTTCTGTCCCAATTCTTCAGCAGGCTCCAGGGGACATTAACAAGGGTTCCTATTACAAACTCAGGCCGAAACTCCCCAATTTGGCTCTGAAGACTCCGAATTATTAGCAGAATTTCCGCGACAGTCAGTGCTTACAAATTACAAAATGGAGCCACATGTCTATGGTGCATCCAACAAGATAAGCAGACTTAGATGTCACTACCGCCCGGCTCCGGCTGTCACTACCGCCCGGCTCCGGCTGTCACTACCGCCCGGCTCCGGCTGTCACTACCGCCCGGCTCCGGCTGGGTTACAAGTATCTTTGGCAGGTTAAATCACCACCACCAGATGTAGACCAAACGAAATGTAAACTTTGCCAGATGGACTATTGTCACACCCTGCGTCATTATGTACTGGAGTGTGATAAAATTAATGAATTTAGAAACAACTCACTCAGAAATGTTCAAGAAATGACAAAGTATTTTATCCACAGTGGTATATTACAGACCATTCTGGAGAAATACCCTGACTTTGCTAGCTGTAAATAAAGCATTACCATGTGTGTGTGTGTGTGTGTGTGGTGTGTGTGTGTGTGTGTGTGTGTGTGTGTGTGTGTGTGTGTGTGTGTGTGTGAGTGTGTGTGTGTGTGTGTGTGTGTGTGTGTGTGTGTGTGTGTGTGTGTGTGTGTGTGTGTGTACTCACCTAGTTGAGGTTGCAGGGGTCGAGTCCAAGCTCCTCTGTGTGTGTGTGTGTGTACTCACCTATTTGTACTCACCTATTTGTGGTTGCAGGGGTCGAGTCATAGCTCCTGGCTCCGCCTCTTCGCTGATTGCTACTAGGTCCTCTCTCTCTCTGCCCCATGTGTGTGTGTGTGTGTCTGTGTGTGTGTGTGTGTGTGACGCAACAATCAATATTTGCACCAATAACTCATTACAGTTGTGACCGGGTGTGGAAGTGTGAATTGCTCATTACTCTATAATTTGTTCATGATTGTAGCCATGTATAAACGTAATTAACCCATCTTACAGGATTCATTACCTTTGCAACTTGTGAGTTCATTACCTTTGTACCTAGTTCAGCTATCAAAACTTTGGGGCCCAGTCCCTGGACCCATTACGTACCTCTGTAATCTGTAAATACCTTTGTAACTTGTCATGATTGTGACCAGACCTACCTGGAGTTCATTACCTTTGTAAATTGTGAGTTCATTACCTCTAACTTGCTCAGCTATCAAAACTTTGGAGTCCGGTCCCTGGACCAATTATGTACCTCTGTAATCTTTTGACTACCGCCCACAGGATGGGTATGGGGTGCATAATAAACATATTAAACTAACTAACCAGGGCGTCACTCCCCCGGCTATTCCACATCCCCCCCCCCCCTCAATCGAAATATCTCGAAGGGTCCAAATAGCATCACATTGTAATACGCAATTATATTTTTCAAATTTAAACATGCTGAATTTAGGAAAATTCAAAATTTTCCGCAGATTCTTTGTGCCTGCCATGGATGACGGCTTCCAGTTCTTCTCTAACGTTCCTGGAGTTTACCTGAAGAGAGTTCCGGGGGTCAACGCCCCCGCGGTCCGGTCTGTGACCAGGCCTCATGGTGGATCAGAGCCTGATCAACCAGGCTGTTACTGCTGGCTGCACGCAATCCAACGTACGAGCCACAGCCTGGCTGGTCAGGTACCGACTTTAGGTGCTTGTCCAGTGCCAGCTTGAAGACTGCCAGGGGTCTATTGGTAATCCCCCTTATGTATGCTGGAAAGCAGTTGAACAGTCTCGGGCCCCTGACACTTATTGTATTGTCTCTTAACGTGCTAGTGACACCCCTGCTTTTCATTGGGGGGATGTTGCATCGTCTGCCAAGTCTTTTGCTTTCGTTGTGAGTGATTTTCGTATGCAAGTTTGGTACTAGTCACTCTAGGATTTTCCAGGTGTATATAATCATGCATCTCCCCCGCCTGCGTTCCAGGGAATACAGGTTCAAGAACTTCAAGCGTAGGTCACATCCACTGTAGTTAATACTAATTAATAGGAAAAAACGGGATTACCTCCATGACGAGCCCTAGAATAACCTATCTGATGAATAAACCTTAAGAAGATGTCAGTGCTTGTAGTCACTTTTCTAAGGTATTTTACAGGTAGGTAGTACATAATGGGTCCAGGGACTGGATTCCAAAGTTTTGATAGCTGAGTAAGTTACATTAAACAACTTTGTAAATTAGATCTGCAGGTGTTTCTAAGGACTTAGGTTATCTTCCTCTGACTTACTCTGATTCAGCAGCGCACGTATTTCACGGAAGAAAACACCCCATGCCTTCTTGTAGTGTGGTGTGCCTCCAGGCTCGTATGTGAGTATCACCGTGATCGTCCACACCACTAGCAGCGCTCCCAGCAGGGCCATCCACACCAGAGGAGATAACGGAAAAACAAAACTCCAGGGGTCGATTTCTGGAAGACCCTTCTTCACAAGTATGCTACGGTCGTCGAAGAAGAAGGAAAGAGTGAAGTCCACAGCCTGGCTCCTGCTCTCCGTCTGTCCGAAGGGTCCCAAGGCAAGGTCTGCCTCCTGTTGTTGAGACAATGGTAGAAGGTGTTAATATTAGCACACACCCCATAGACACAGTGCTGAGGAGGATGGGTACCTTACCCACAGCTCATAGTGTTATTTAAAACTTGAATAACATTTGTCTTTTCCTTTTCTCCGAGCGTATTAATGACCTTTCATAGCTTAGACTGAGGTAGGATTATGTGCAATAATATATCTGAAGAACCTGGAGACCTGGAGTTTACCTGGAGAGGGTTTCGGTGGTCAACGCCCCCGCGGCCCGGTCTGAGACCAGGCCTCATTGTGGATCAGGGTCTGATCAACCAGGCTGTTACTGCAGGCCGCACGCAAGCTGACGTACGAACCACAGCCCGGTTGGTCAGGTACTGACTTTAGGTGCCTGTCCAGTGCCTTCTTGAAGACAGCCAGAGGCCTATTGGTAATCCCCCTTATGTATGCTGGAAGGCAATTGAACAGTGTTGGGTCCTGGACACTTATTGTGTAGTCTCTCAGTGTACTCGTGGCGCCCCTGCTTTTCATCGGGGGAATGTTGTATCTCCTGCCGAGTCTTTGGCTTTCATAGGGAGTGATTTTCGTGTGCAGGTTTGGTACCAATCCCTCCAGAACCTTCCAATTTTATATTATCATGTATATTTATCGCCTGCATTCGAGGAAATACAGATCAAGGACCCTCAACCGTTCCCAGTAGTTTAGGTGCCTTATTGCACTTACGTGTGCTGTGAAAGTTCTTTGTACTCTCTCCAGGTCTGCAATGTCGCTAGCCTTGAAGGGGGCCGTTAGTGTACAGCAGTATCCCAGCCTAGAGAGCACAAGCGATTTGAGGAGAATCATCATGGGCTTGGCATCCCTAGTTTTGAGGGTTCTCATTATCCATCCTATCATTTTCCTAGCGGATGAGGTAGATACATTGTTGTGGTCTTTGAAGGTGAGATCCTCTGATATTATCACTCCCAGGTTCTTCACATTACTTTTCCGCTCTATTTTATGGTTAGAATTTGTGGTATACCCTGATACATTTTCAATTTCTTCAAGTTTTCCATATCTGAGTAATTTAAATTTCTCCTTGTTGAACTTCATATTGTTTTGAGTGGCCCATTCGAAGATTTAGTTGATGTCCGCTTGGAGTCTCGCAGTGTCTTCGATGCAGGTCACTGCCATGGTAATCTGGGTGTCTCTGTCTAATTCAGAAATGAGGATGAGGAATAGAATGGGAGCGAGTACTGTGCCTTGTGGAACAGAGCTTTTTACCGTGGCTGCCTGGGACTTTTCTCTGTTTACTATTACTCTTTGTGTTCTATTTGTCAGGAAGTTGTAGATCCATCTACCAACTTTTCCCGTTATTCCTTTATCCCGCATTTTGTGTACTATTACACCATGGTCACACCTGTCAAAAGCTTTTGCAAAGTCTGTGGATGTTGTTTTTCCTTTAGATTTGGCATAACCTGGAGTTTACCTGGAGCTCAGCAGCTCTGTGACTCTTCACCTTCGTCTGTATAGGGAACGTCTCTCTCTTTCTAGTTTACATCTTCCCTTTCTTTTTCTTAATGGAATGTGTCTTGAGCAGATCTCAAGAACCACAGAATTAATTTTTTTCAAGGCAAATGTTCGGATTCGTGTTGTTTAGGATATCTTCCCAGTTTGTTTCATTTAGGACATGGTTGACTTGATCCCATTGTATGTTTTTGTTATTGAAATTGAATTTCGTGAAGAGACCTTCGTGACTGCTCACATTTTGCTGGTCAGAAGCCCTGTGCATACATGTCTGTACCACTATTATGTTATGATCTGAGTGAATTGTCTTTGATACAGTTATAGTACGTATCAGATCATCATTGTTAGTGAAGATGAGGTCCAGCGTATTTTGTAGTCTTGTAGGCTCTACTATTTGCTGGTTTAAGGTGAATTTGTTGCAGAAATTTAGTAGTTCGTGTGTATGTGAAATTTCATCTGAGCTGCCTCCCGGGGTGACCTCTGCTAAAACATTGTTTGCTATACTCCTTCATTTTAGGTGTCTCAGGTTGAAATCTCCTAGTAGTAAGATGTTTGGGACAGGAGTTGGGAGATTTTCCAGACAGTGGTCAATTTTCTCAAGCTGCTCCTGGAATTGCTGGGAAGTTGCATCTGGAGGCTTGTATACTACCACAATGACAGGGTTTTGGTTTTCGATCTTTACCGCCAAAATTTCAACTACATGATTTGAGGTGTTTAGTAGTTGTGTGCAAATGAGCGACTCTGTGAAGAAGAAATAAGAAACAATTTCATTTGTTTAGAAAATTCAATATTAAGAGTGTATGCTTGTTATTTTTATACTAATTCCTCTGTTTGCTAAACACCTTCGTCTTCTTAATGACGACCGTATCATTTATTCATTGACAACCCTTTCGCCTATCTATTGATAATCTCACCTGTACACTGACGATCTTTACACCTGACTACTAACGACATTCTCATCTCTCTTTTAACAAATTAGTCACATGTGGTCTCACCTGTCCACTGACGTCCCTCTCACTTTATTGATGATCTCACCTGTCTCCTGACTATCATCTTAATTGTCTAGTCACTAGTGGTAGTCTCACCTGTCTACTGATGAAATTCTAACACGTCTACTAACGACCTTCTCAAATAGTCTTCTTACCTGTCTATTGATTCTCACGTAATCTTCTGATGACCCTTTCATAAGTCTACTGATAACCCTCTTACCTGTCTAGTGATATTCTTACCTGTCTGTTGACGAGGCCTACCATGCCGGTCCAGGATCCATTGTCTAACTTGCTCCCCCAAGTCTTGTCTGGCGGCTGCACCAGCGTGTACCTGAAGGAAGGTGAGTAGCACAGCCAGACAGGCGAGAGATTTATTAATAGACAGATGAAAATAGACGGGGAGGAAAACGTGGATAAAACGTAAATAAAACGCAAAAGTCAATTTGATTGATCATTTGTTTGCTTCTGGAGATGTTTGACCGAAATACTTTGCATAATTATTGGCTTTCTTTAGTGCCCATCTTGTGTTACATGTCCACTATGTTATTCATACCGCCAAAAAAAAAAATTGCATTGGATTGTATTTTGTTCTCTGGTCTTTCTTCCTGCGCTTTCAGTGATGGCTACAATATCTCGTGTTCCTCATTCTCCCATACCTCTTCACTTGTCCTACCATCCCTCTTCACTTGTCCTACCATCCCTCTTCACTTGTCCTACCATCCCTCTTCACTTGTCCTACCATCCCTCTTCACTTGTCCAACTATCCCTCTTCACTTGTCCTACTATCCCTCTTCACTTGTCCTACTATCCCTCTTCATCTGTCCTACCATCCCTCTTCACCTGTCCTACCATCCCTCTTCACCTGTCCTAAACATTCTGTGTTTAGTGAACCACTAATCGGTCTGAGGATCGACTACCCAAATGATTTCTTCATGAATGAGCCTCAAAACTCCATAAATGTATGCCAGATTTCCGACATTACCCTAACTCCGATAGATTTCGAAAAAGCCATTGACAACATGCCCATGCACTCAGCCCCGGGCCCAGACTCGTGGAACTCTGTTTTCATTAAGAACTGCAAGAAACCCCTCTCGCGTGTCCTAAGTACACTATGGAGGAGGAGCCTGGACATGGGTGAAATTCCCCAGTCACTTAAAACAACGGATATAGCCCCACTCCACAAAGGTGGCAGCAAAGCATTAGCTAAGAACTATAGACCAATAGCTCTGACGTCCCACATCATAAAAATCTTTGAAAGAGTGCTAAGAAGGAGGATTGCAAATCACCTGGATTCCCAAAATCTGCACAATCCAGGGCAACATGGGTTCAGGGCAGGTCGCTCCTGCCTCTCACAACTACTGAAAACACTATGATATGGCCTTGGATGCACTGGAAAAATCAGAATGCAGATGTAATATACACAGACTTTGCAAAGCATTTGACAAATGCGATCATGGTGTAATAGCCCATAAAATACGTGCTAAAAGGGAAAAACTGGGAAAGTGGGAAGATGGATCTTAAACTTCCTAACAAATCGAACACAAAGAGTAGTGGTCAACAGAGTTAAATCGGAGGTTGCCATAGTGAAGAGCTCTGTTCCACAAGGCGCAGTACTCGCCCCCATCTTATTCCTTATCCTCATATCAGACATAGACAGAGATATACATCACAGCACCGTATCATCCTTTGTGGATGATGCTAGGATCTGCATGAGGCTGTCATCTGCTGAGGACGCGGTTAACCTCCAAGAAGATATAAACAAAGTTTTCCAGTGGGCAACGGTAAACAATATGATGTTCAATGAGGACAAATTCCATCTACTCCGTTATGGAAAACTGGAGACAATAACTAGAACAGAGTATACTACAGACTCTGGCCATACAATAGAGCGGAAAAATAATGTAAGGGACCTGGGAGTAGTAATGTCTGAGGATCTCACTTTCAAGGATCACAACAGTGCCACGATCGCACGTGCAAAGAAAATGACAGGATGGATAATGAGAACGTTCAAAACGAGAGATGCAAAGCCAATGATGATCCTTTTCAAATCACTTGTTCTCTCTAGGATGGAATACTGCTGTACATTAACATCTCCATTCAAAGCAGGTGAAATCGCAGATCTAGAGAGTGTACAGAGATCCTTTACTGCACGTATAAGTTCTGTCAAGCACCTTAACTACTGGGAACGCATGGAAGCACTTGACTTGTACTCGTTGGAACGCAGGAGGGAGAGATATATCATAATCTACACTTGGAAAATCCTGGAAGGAATGCTCCCAAATCTGCACACAGAAATCACTCCCTACGAAAGTAAAAGACTGGGCAGGCGATGCAAAATGCCCCCAATAAAAAGTAGGGGCGCCATTGGTACACTAAGGGAAAACACCATAAGTGTCCGGGGCCCAAGACTGTTCAACAGCCTCCCATCAAGCATCAGGGGAATTGCCAATAAACCCCTGGCTGCCTTCAAGAGAGAGCTGGACAGATACCTAAAGTCAGTGCCGGATCAGCCGGGCTGTGGCTCGTACGTTGGACTGCGTGCGGCCAGCAGTAACAGCCTAGTTGATCAGGCCCTGATCCATCGGGAGGCCTGGTCATGGACCGGGCCGCTGGGGCGTTGATCCCCGGAATAACCTCCAGGTAACCTCCAGGTTCACTTGTCCTACCAGAATGAATTACAGCAGTTGGATATGCTGAATGTTGAAGACAGAGTAAAACAACTGAAGCTAAATCATGTTTATAAAATTGCTCACAAACAGTGTCCAGAATATCTTGCTGTCAATTTTGTCAAGGTTGGGAACCAAAGCAATCATAGTACTAGGGGGAGAGAGCACAACTTTGTAGTACCCACAGTCAGTGGCCAGGCTTCAAACACCTTTTATTGTACAGCAATAAAGGAATGGAACAGACTGCCCGCACACGTCAAAGCCAGTCATAGCATGAACCAGTTCAAGAAGAGTGCCAAAAGGTGTCTGATGAATGTAGCTACAGAAAGGGAGGGGAATGATTTTCTATTATTTTTTTTTTTTTTTTTTTTTTGGCTAACACACGTGTAATTTTACCTTATTCCTAGTAATTCCTCGTATTGTAGTCTTAATGACCCTCGTGTAGTAGTTAGTTTTAATAGTATCATAATAAGATGTTATCTCCTTTATAGAATAGTAATAAGATAGTATCACCTTTACATTACAATAATAAGGTAAAAGGACCCCAATGGAAGTAAGTCACTCTGACTTTTTTGGGTTATCCCAGGTTCTCTACACATATGCTGTTGTGTATGATAATCTATGTAACTGTATTTGTGATTACCTGAATAAACTTACTTACTGCCCCTCTTCACTTGTCCTACCGTCCCTCTTCACTTGTCCTACCGTCCCTCTTCACTTGTCCTACCGTCCCTCTTCACTTGTCCTCTCTCTCTCGTCTGATCTTTCCTGCAGGTTGTCTTGCCTATTATTATAATTATCAGTTCTGTATCACCCCTTTTATAACCTGTACTTACCAGTCTTTTAGGAACATTCTTCAAGTCTTTTCTTCTGCCTTCTGCCCTTCCTATTGTTTCACTACCACGGGTATGCGTATGTTCTCACCTAGTTGTACTCGCCTAGTCGTGATTGCAGGTTGCAGGGGTCGAGTCATAGCTCATGGCCCCCGCCTCTTCACTGATCGCTACTGGGTGTACTCACCTATTTGTACTCACCTATTTGTGGTTGCAGGGGTCGAGTCATAGCTCCTGGCCCCGCCTCTTCACTGAGTGTGTGTGTGTTAGTTACCATTTTGTCCTAGGCACATGTCGATTAGACACTAGGCCTACAGTGTGTGTGTGTGTGTGAGTGTGTGTGTGTGTGTGTGTGTTAGTTACCATTTTGTCCTAGGCACATGTCGATTAGACACTAGGCCTACAGTGTGTGTGTGTGTGTGTACTCACCTAGTTGAGGTTGCAGGGGTCGAGTCCGAGCTCCTGGCCCCACCTCTTCACTGATCGCTACTAGGTCACTCTCCCTGAACCATGAGCTTTATCATACCTCTGCTTAAAGCTATGTATGGATCCTGCCTCCACTACATCGCTTCTCAAACTATTCCACTTACTGACTGCTCTGTGGCTGAAGAAATATTTCCTAACATCCCTGTGATTCATCTGTGTCTTCGACTTCCAACTGTGTCCCCTTGTTACTGTGTCCAGTCTCTGGAACATCCTGTCTTTGTCCACCTTGTCAATTCCTCTCAGTATTTTGTATGTCGTTATCATGTCCCCCCTATGTCTCCTGTCCTCCAGTGTCGTCAGGTTGATTTCCCTTAACCTCTCCTCGTAGGACATACCTCTTAGCTCTGGGACTAGTCTTGTTGCAAACCTTTGCACTTTCTCTAGTTTCTTTACGTGCTTGGCTAGGTGTGGGTTCCAAACTGGTGCCGCATACTCCAATATGGGCCTAACGTACACGGTGTAAAAGGTCCTGAACGATTCCTTATTAAGATGTCGGAATGCTGTTCTGAGGTTTGCTAGGCGCCCATATGCTGCAGCAGTTATTTGGTTGATGTGCGCTTCAGGAGATGTGCCTGGTGTTATACTCACCCCAAGATCTTTTTCCTTGAGTGAGGTTTGTAGTCTCTGGCCCCCTAGACTGTACTCCGTCTGCAGTCTTCTTTGCCCTTCCCCAATCTTCATGACTTTGCACTTGGTGGGGTTGAACTCCAGGAGCCAATTGCTGTACCAGGTCTGCAGCCTGTCCAGATCCCTTTGTAGTTCTGCCTGGTCTTCGATCGAATGAATTCTTCTCATCAACTTCACATCATCTGCAAACAGGGGCACTTTGGATTCTATTCCTTCCGTCATGTCGTTCACAAATACCAGAAACAGCACTGGTCCTAGGACTGACCCCTGTGTGTGTGTGTGTGTGTGTACTCACCTATTTGTGGTTACAGGGGTCGAGTCCTAGCTCCTGGCCCCACCTCTTCACTGGTTGCTACTAGGTCCTGTCTCTCTCCCTGTTCCATGAGCTTTATCAAACCTCGTCTTAAAACTATGTATGGTTCCGGCCTCCACTACGTCACTTTCTAGGCTATTCCACTGCCTCACAACTCTATGACTGAAGAAATACTTCCTAATATCCCTTTGACTCATCTGAGTCTCCAGCTTCCAATTGTGACCTCTTGTTTCTGTGTCCCCTCCCTGGAACATCCTGTCTTTGTCCACCTTGTCTATTCTGTGCAGTATTTTATATGTCGTTTTCATGTCTCCCCTGACCCTCCTGTCCTCCAGTGTCGTCAGGCCGATTTCCCTTAACCTTTCTTCATAGAACTTTCCCCTTAGCTCTGGAACTAACCTTGTCGCTAACCTTTGCACTTTCTCTAATTTCTTGACGTGCTTGATCAAGTGCAGGTTCCAAACAGGTGTTGCATACTTCAGTATGGGCCTGACGTACACGATGTAAAATGTCTTGAACGATTCCTTACTAAGGTATTGGAACGCTGTTCTCAGGTTTGCCAGGCGCCCATATGCTGCAGCCGTTATCTGGTTGATGTGTACTTCCGAAGACGTGCTCGGTGTTATACTCACCCCTTTACAGGCGACGGAAAAGAATAACAGAGCGGCTAAAAGAGGTCAATATATCTGAAATGCGTAGGGAGACACTGGTCAGAGAAATAGCAAGCATCGAACTTAAGCTAAAAGAATCCTTTAGGAGTCAGGAATCGCGGGAAGAACTAAAAGTCATAAATGAAATCGAAAGAAACCCAAAGTATTTCTTCTCCTATGCCAAATCAAAATCGATAACAACGTCCAGTATTAGGCCCCTACTTAAACAAGATGGGTCCTACACAGATGCAGAAAGGAAATGATGAGCTATAAAAGTCCCAATATGACTCAGTTTTTAGCAAGCCCCAAAACCAAAGATTAAAGAGTCGAAGATGAAAATGAATTTTTTATGAGAGAGCCCAAATTTGATTAACAAAAAGCCTACCCGATTTTACCCCTGACGCCAAATTTTGATTTTTTAACAGGCAAAAAAAAAACAGGGGCCCATGCACTCTCCCCCAGGGCCAGACTCAGGGGGAAACTCTTTTTTTTCTTTTCAAAAACTGCAAAAAACCCCCTACACGACCCTTTTTAAATTCCATGGAAAAGGGAGCAGGGCCAGGGGGGGGTCTTTCCCAAACATTTATAAAAAAAAAACGGGACTTTTCCCCCACTCCACAAAGGGGGCTTGAAAAGGGAAACAGAAAAAAACTACAGACCAATAGCCCTAACATCCCATATCATAAAAATCTTTAAAAAGGGTCCAAAGAAGAAAGATCCCCCACCCTTTAAAAAACCCACTTTTTCCCAAAACCCAGGGCAACATGGTTTAAAAACGGGACGCTCCTGTTGTCCAACTTTTGGAAATCACTACGAAAAGGCCCTTTAAATGCACTAAAAGAAAAAAGAATGCAAAAGGGGTAATATATACAGATTTGGGCAAAACCCTTTCGACAAGTGTGCCCAGGGGGTAATGCGCACAAAAATGCGTCAAAAAGGAATAACGGGAAAAAAGTCGGTCGATGGATCTATAATTTCCTAAAAAAACAGAACACAGAGAGTAGTCTTTAAACAGAGTAAAGTCCGAGGCAGCTAGGGTAAAAAAGCTCTTTTAAAAAAGGGGCACAGTACCTCCCCATCTTGTTTTCCCCCATCCTATATCCGACATAGAAAGGTTGTCCCCACAACCCCGTGTTTTCCCTTTGCAGATGACCCCCAAATCTGCTTTGACAGTGTCTTCCTTTCCCAGCCACTGAAAAGCTCCAGGGGGGACATCAACCAAATCTTTCAGGGGGCTGCAAAAAACCCAAATATGAATTTCCCAAGATGAAAATTTCAATTACTCGATATGGAAAAACATGGGGAAAATTTAAATTTTCATCAAGTACAAAAAAAATTTTTGGCCCCAAAAAATTTAGAGCAAAAAACCCCAACGCAAAGACCTGGGAGTAAATTCATTGGGGAGGATCTCACCTTAAAGGGCCCAAAAATTGTATCAATCGCTTTGGCTAAAAAAAAGACAGGATGGATAATAAAGACCTTAAAAACTAGGGGGGGCCCCAACCCCATGATGAAAAATTTCAGGTACTTGTTCAAATCTGGGCCCTGGAATATCCCACACAAAACAGAACCTTTAAAAGGCAGGTAAAAATTGCCGCCCTTTAAAAAATGTACAGAGAACTTTCAGGGCGCCCCCAAACGGAGATAAAACACCTCAATTATGGAGCGCTTGAGGTTTTCCCAAACCGGGTTTTTCCCCGGGAAAGCATGCGGGAGAGTTTCATGAAATTTTTTACACCGGAAAAATTTCCCAGAGGGACTATACCGAACTTTCACACGAAAATCAAATCACTACGAAAACAAAAAAAACTTGGCAAGGGCGATTTCACCATCCCCCCAATGAAAAACAGGGAATTTCCCCCGCACGTTAAGAACCATACAAAAAGTGTCAGGGGACCGGGGAAAACCCCCATTTCCCCTTTCTGCATCTGTGTAGGACCCATCTTTTTTAAGTAGGGGACCAATTTCTGGACGTTGTTCCGTTTTTTATATGGCATTGGAGAAAAAAATACTTTGGGTTTCTTTTTGTTTCATTTATGGCTTTTAGTTCTTCCCCCCGATTTCCCGACTTTCCAAAGGATTTTTTAGCTTAAGTTCGATGCTTGCTATTTTTCTGCAGTGCCCTCCCTACGCATTTAGATATATTGACCTTTTTTACCCCGCTCTGTTATTCTTTTCCGTCGCCTGTAAAGGGAGCGCCTGTCTCTTTCTTTTTTACATCTACTCCTCCTTTTTCTTAGGGGAATAAGCCTTGTGCATACATCGAGTGCACCGAGTTAATCTGTTCTGGGCATAAGTTGGGGGTCTGTGTTGCTTAGTATATCTTCCAGCTTATATCGGTTAGGACTTGGTTTACTTGGTCCCACTTTATGTTTTTGTATGAAGTTGAATTGGTGAATGCCCCCCTCGTAAACTAATCTCATTATGTCGGTCTGGGGCTCCCGCATACATGACTGAAACTCAATTAGTTGTGATCTGAGTATATTGTTTTTGATATGGTGACATTTCTTATCAGATCATCATTGTTAGTGAAGATCAGGTCTAGTGTATTCTCCAGTCTAGTAGGCTCTATTATTTGCTGGTTTAAATTGAATTTTGTGCAGAGATTTAAAAGCTCGCGTAAAGTGTGAGTTTTCATCAGAGCTGCCTCCTGGTGTTATTACTGCAACAATATTATTTGCTATATTCCTCCATTTTAGGTCCCTTTAAAGTTGAAATCCCCAGGAGCAAGATGTTGGGTGAAAGGAGCTGGAAGATTTCCAGACAGTGGTAAATTTTTTAAACAGCTGTTCCCTGGAATTGCTGGATGTTGCATCCGGAGGCTTGTAGACTCCACAATGACTGGGTTTTTGGGTTTCTCGACCTTTACTGCTAAAATTTCCCACTACATCTTTCGAGGCATTTAGCAGTTCTGTGCAAAAAATGACTCTCCCAATGTACAGGCCAAACCCCCCCCCCTTTTCCCTGTTCATCTGTCACATCTGTATAGGTTGTAACGGGTCCTTTTCGTGTCCAAGTGATCCTTTATGTGGGTCTCAGTGAAAGCCGTGAACATTGCCTTTGCCTCTGAAAGCAGTCCACGGATGAAAGGATTGTTGTTTGTTGCTGGCTTTAGACCCTGTATATTGCCAAAAAGAATGTTATCGGACTGGTGGTATTGTTGGTACTGGGGGGGGGTTTTTTTTTCCCGGGCATTAGTATCTGTATCTGTTGGTTTGGGAGTGGGCCATCGACTGTAGTTCACTCCAGGAATGACTGGATTTGGTGTACGATTTCTGCCATTTCCTGCCAGTTTTTTTTCCTTCCTGGCACTAAAAAACCTCTCCCTCTTGAGTGGCTGTGGCTACCCAGGGTTTTTCCCCTGGCCCGGTTTTTCTGTATCTTTTTGTCCCTTTAGATGGTATGCCTGGCAATTTTAAGTTATAGCACAGTCTTTCCTGTACTGAAGAGGTACACAGTTCAGGGTGGAAAAAGCTTACAGGAAGGGAGTTTGCATTTTCTGTTGTCATATGGCATGGCATTTTCTAGGGTGGTCATAGTTGCACGTCCCATCTGTTTTTCCAGATTTCCCCATGCCAGCAGATACCGAGTGCATAGTATGTGCACAGGCTTGGTTTCCGTTTGCCCTTTGGGGTTTTTGTTTACTGTATTCCCTGTTGGTGCATGTTTCCCTGTCTTACTTCTATCCTCCCTAGCACCAACAATGGAGCTCCCACCAGTTGTTTTTGGTAATATATCCTCACTATTGCTAGTGGAGTCCTTTGTTTGCTGTTTCCTGCGGTATTTCTAGTTTGCAATATGGTTTTATCTTATCTTTGACTACACTTGTTTCCCTACTATGGCTCCTGTCCCCCATGAGGTCATTTATATGTATTCCTTCCTGCGTATAATTCTGACTACCTGGACAAAATCTCCAGCTTCAATTACTGTCTCCCCGGACAGCATCTCCTGCTTCACCATTACTGTCTCCCCGGCAGCATCTCCAGCTTCACCATTACTGTCTCCCCGGACAGCACCTTTCCCGCTTCACCATTACTGTCTCCCCGGACAGCACCTCCAGCTTCACCATTACTGTCTCCCAGGACAGCACTATCAGCCCCACATTTACTGACTACCAGGACATCTTTTTCAGCCTTACAGTTTCTGATACAGGCCAGTATCAAGGCAGTACCATTC
The DNA here is from genome assembly GCF_026875155.1 of Cherax quadricarinatus. Lineage (NCBI taxonomy): Eukaryota > Metazoa > Arthropoda > Malacostraca > Decapoda > Parastacidae > Cherax > Cherax quadricarinatus. The sequence goes on along the minus strand of NC_069399.1, from coordinate 133,565,898 downwards.
AGCCCAGACTTTTTATGTTCCCATCTGTTGTAGAAAGTTCCAGGTTTTCTATGAAAGCAGCTTTGATGTGACCTCTTTTAATACCTTGTGATTTTAGTCCACAGATTTATCTCATTTGGGCATACCAAAAACACTTCCTGTTTTAATACTGCTTGTAGCTAGTTCTTGGATATCTGGGACAAGGGGCAATGACAACCAATGTTCACAAAAATGACAATTTACATGTGGGGAAGCCCGTTTTGTTTGAACTGTCCACATGACTACACACAGCTTCATTAATGATTTGAATGGATGATTTACTTCAATTCTACTAGCAACTCTTGAAATATTCTATTAATATCTCCGTAAAATGAAGCTCTAGCTATTTGGTATTTCTGTTTCTAAACTGTTTTTGTTATTGGACAGGCTTACCGTGCACGTTCCTGGCATATATTTAATGTTTGTGTTTATAAGGGCGCCTACAACCCATCCGTTTACAGTCTGCTTTTTTGTCAACGAAACCGTTTGAAACCAGTCAAGGGTTCGGACAGTCAAGGGTTCAGACCGTCCAGGGTTCTCGGACAGTCAAGGGTTCGGACCAGGTCGATTGATCCCTGATCAGTGGGTACTTATTTAAAATCATACTGGTCGGTGATTTGAGCTACACATGGAGGATCTACTGGAAATTTTCCATCACCCGAGTAAATCTGTGTTTGATTGATACTAAAGTATAACTTAGCGTGTTGAAGAGCCACGTGACAGCTGGCAACTCCTACAATGATGAACGGTCGAACACAACCCTTGTTTATCAATCGCTGCTATTATAGCTTTTCTATTTTTTTCCGTCTCCACCACAATAAAGCTTATATTATCACTATAGTTGACTGGTGCAAATTTTGGAGAAGGACGCTTTTTTTTGTAGTTTATAATTGCTTATCGTGTGTATATGCGACCGCTGGTAACTAAGTTATATGAAAAATCACAGTATATGTTGGTATTTCAAGAAAAAACGGAAACTAATGAAGTCAATCCACTCCACTAAGTCACCATTATATACGTGTTAGTTGCTACTACAAATAATTAGTTTGCTATCACTGGTATCCTAGTATTATATGCGAGTACACTAGCAAGCCAGGAAGTTTATTAAAAACAAGCTGACATGTGGTAAGTTTCTGGCGACTTCTGGCACTGCATCCTATAGGCTTTATCACTTCATTTACAATTTCACCTGTTTCTCAAATGACACTTTAGCCTTTATCATCAATATACTAGGGAGCCACTGTAGTATTACCTATACATAAGGGGGATAACCCAACAGACCATGGTAGTCTTCAAGCTGCAATGACAAACAACACCTAAAGTCAGTTCCTGATCAGCAGGGCTGTGGGCTCGTAACGTTGGTTTGCGTGCAGCCAGCAGCAACCAGCATGGTTGATCAGGCTCTGATCCACCAGGAGGCCTGGTCACAGACCGGACCCGCGGGGGCGTTGACCCCCCGAAATCTCTCAGGGTAAACTCCAGCGTAACCCTAGCCTATTACTCTGTCTGGCGGTCTTCTGTGCCCTTCACCGATCTTCGTGCTTTGCATTGGCTTGGTTAAATTCGGAGAGAAGCCAGTTGCTGGACCAGGTGTACAAATCTGTCTAGGTCTCTTTGAAAGTCCTGCCTGATCCTCATCTGATTAATTCTCCTCATTAACTTCACATCATCTGCGAATAGGGACACTTCTGAGTCTAAAACCCCCTTTCCATATGTCGTTCACATATACAAAAATTGCCACTGGTCCTTTAGGACCAACCCCTGTGGGATACGATCGCACAGGTGCCCACTGTGATACCTCATCACATATATCATGACTCGTTGTTGCCTCTGTCAGGTATTCTCTGATCATTGATGTGCCCTTCCTGTTATATCACCTGATCCTCTAGACTTCTGCACTAATCTCTTGTGAGAAAAAACTATGATCAAAGGCCTTCTTGCGTCCAAGAAATGCAATAACTCCACCCTTCTCTCTCGTGTCTTACTTCTGTTACTTTATTCATAAAACTACCAGAAGGTTGTGACACAGGATTTGCCTTCCATGAATCACATGCTGGTTGGCGTTTAGTCTCTTGTTCCGTCTCCAGGTGCTCCACCCACTTCTCTCCTGATAATCTCATAACTTTGCATAGATACATGTCAGGGGACAAGGTTCTTATGAGTTTTGTGCCTCTTTTCTGTCTCCTTTTTCTAAAAATGGAAACTCATTTGCCGTCTTCCATACTCTCGGTAGTTGCCAGTTTCAGGGATGTGTTGAAGATTGTGGTAAGTGCAACACAGACATATCTACTCCCTCTCTATGGACCCACGGGGAGATGTCTTGGTCCATTGCCTTTGAAGGTAAAACTATGTCCCTTAGCAGACTTCTTCACCTCTTCTCATTTGTATGTCATCCAACACTTGTTGGTATATTCCTTGCTGGTGTCACCCTCTGTTCTGTCTCCCCAGAGGTCTTCCTGTCTCCACTGTAAATACTTCCTTAAATCTCATATTGTGCTCCTCACATACTTCTTGATCGTTTCTTGTGAGTTCCCCACCTTCTTTCCTCAGCCTTATCACCTGGTCTTTGGCTGTTGTCTTCCTCCTAATGTGGCTATACAGCAGTTTCGGGTCAGACTTGACTTTCGATGCTATGTCGTTTTCGTACTTTCGCTGGGCCTCCCTCCTTATCTGTGCATACTCGTTTCTGGCTCTTCTACTAAAGGACCCCAATGGAAATAAGTCACTCTGTCTGACTTTTTTGGGTTATCCTAGGTTCCCTACACATATGCTGCTATGTATGATAATTCTATGTAACTGTATTTGTGTATACCTGAATAAACTTACTTACTTACTTACTTACTTACTTACTAATCTCCTTATTTTTCCTGAGTCCTTTGCCTCCTGTACCTTTTCCATTCTCTGGTTTGCGCTAGTTTTTGCCTCCTTACACCTTCGGGTCAACCAAGGACTCACTTTGTGTTTCTTGTTATTTCTATTCCCTTGGGAAACAAAACCTTCCCCTTGCATCCTTGCACTTTGTTACATGTTCAACATCTGTTACTTTTTTAAACCAGTTCCTTTTTCCCCTAAACCTCCTGCGGGGAATTTCCCCTCATACCTGTTAGTCCCCCCCTTTTTGGTGTTTGTTTTACCCTTAAATTTCCCTGTTACCTTCTAACTTGTAGCTCTATACATAATAAAAAACCATAACCACGTGATCGTAGCCCCAAAGGGGGCTTAAAAATTGATTCCCAATGTCTGAACGCTAGGGTGAACACAAGACCGTCTTGCTGGCTATCCCCCCTCTCTTTTGGGTGTGTCCCTGCTTGTTGATGCTTGGGGTGTGTGGGGTGTGTACTCACCAAATTTGGTATCACCAATTGGGGTTGCAGGGGTCGAGCTCAGCCCCTGGCCCCCGCCCTTTCTGATCAACTAGGTCCTCTCTCCTCTCTCTTCCTGAGTTTTATCATACCTTTTCTTAAAACTATGTTGGTTCCTGCCCCACTATTTCCCATTGCTAGGCTTTTCCCACTTCCCTGACGATCTATGTGAAGAATACTTCCTAACGTCCCGTGACTGTCTGGTCTTCAGCTTCGTTTGACCCTTTTTCCCAGTGTCCCTCTTTGGAACATTTATCTCTGTCCATTTTGTCTATTCCCACAGTATCTTGTATGTCGTTATCATTTTCTCCCTGCCCTTCTGTCCTCCAGTGTCGTCAGTTCGATTTCCCCTCAACCTTTCTCGTACAAATTCCCCTGAGCTCTGGGACTGTTGTTGCAACCTTTGTACTTTCCTATACTTCTTGCGTGCTTGACCAGGTGTGGGTTCCAGAGGTGCTGCATCTCCAGATGGGCTAACTTACACGCGTACAGTGTCTTGAACGTTCCTTATTAAGGTATCGGAACTTTCTCAGGTTTCAGGCGCCCTTATGCTGCAGCAGTTACTTGGTTGATGTGGTCCGGTGACGTGCTCGGTGTTATGGCCCCGAGGTCTTTCTCCCTGAGTGGGGTTGTGGTTTTTGTCCCCCTACCCTATACTCTGTCTGCGGTCTTCTTTGCCCCTCCCCAATCTTCATGACTTTGCATTTGGCAGGATTGAATTCGAGAAAGCCAGTTACTGGACCACATGTCAGCCTGTCCAGGTCTCTTTGCAGTCCTGCCTCATCCTCATCCGATTTAATTCTTCTCATAAAACTTCACATCATCTGCGAATAGGGACACTTCAGAGTCTTTTCCCTTCCATCATGTCGTTCACATATATAAAAAATAGAACTGACCCCTGTGGGACCCCGCTCGTCACAGGCGCCCACTGTGATACCTCTTCACATACCATGACTCGTTGCTGCCTCCCTGTCGGGGTATTCCCTATCCATTTGCAGTGCCCTTCCTGTTACATGCGCTGATCTCCGTTCTGCACTTTTCCCTTTTTGTGGGGAACTGTGTCAAAGGCCTTCCTGCAGTCTGGGAAAAAACGAAATCTACCCCCCCCTCTCTCTGTGTCTTACTTCGGGTTACCTTGTCATAAAAACCCCAGGAGGTTTGTGATACAGGATTTGCCTTCCATGAACCCATGCTGGTTTTCATTTATAATCTTGTCCGTTCCAGGTGTTGACCACTCTCCTCCTGATAATCTTCTCCATGACTTTGCACACAATACATGTCAGAGACACAGGTCTGTAGTTTGTGCCTCGTTTCTGTTTCCTTTCTTAAATATGGAGACTACATTTGCTTTTCTTCCATTTCTCAGGTAGTTGCCCAGTTTCAAGGGATGTGTTGAAGATTGTGGTAGAGGCACGCACAGCATCTCTGCTCCTTCTCTAAGGACCCATGGGGAGATGCCCGGTCCCATCGCTTTGAGGTATCAAGGTCGCTTAGGAGCTTCTTAAACCTCCTCCTTGGTTGTTCGTATGTCATCCAACACTTGTTGGTATATTCCTCTTGATGTTCCCTTCTGTGCTGTCTTCCCACAGCCCTTCCTGTCTCTACTATAAAAACTTCCTTAAATCTCCTGTTCAGCTCCTCACATACCTCCTGATCATTTCTTGTGGTTCTCCACCTTCTGTCCTTAATTGATCACCTGGTCTTTGACTGTTGTCTTCCTCCTGATGTGGCTATACAACAGTTTTGGGTCAGTCTTGATTCTCGTGGGTATGTCATTTTCATACTGTCCTGGGCCTCCCTCCTTACCTGTGCATACTCGTTCCTGGCTCTGCGATTGATCTCCCTATTTTCGTGTGTTCTCTGCCTTCTGTACTTTTTCCATTCTCTATTGCACTTGGTTTTTGCCTCCTTACACTGTCGGTAAACCAGGGGCTCATTTGGTCTTCCCGTTGTTTCTGTTGCCCCTTGGGAATAAAACCCTTTCACTGCCTCCTTGCTTTGTTGTTACATATTCCATCATTTCGTTTACTGGCTTTCCTGCCAGTTCTCTGTCCACGGGAAACCCCCTGCAGGAAGTTCTTCAAACCCTATGTAGTCCCCTCTTTTATAGTCAGGCTTTTCCCATTCAGCTCCTGTTACTCTCTCCACTTGCAGCTTACTTTTGTTTAGGTAAGAAAACTATGCAACAGTTAGGTATCTTTATTTCGAAATAAAGATACCTAACTGTTGCATATGTGTCTTACCTAACAACCTGTCGGTATTTTATACCATTTTAATGTTCAGCTCTACTATGTATTCAAAGCACAGAACCACGTGGTCGCTAGCTCCTAGGGGACTCTCATACTTAATGTCCTCAATGTCTGAGCTGCCCAGGGTGAACACAAGGTCCAGTCTTGCTGGTTCATCCTCCCCTCTCACTCTGGTAGTGTCCTTAACATGTTGGTGCATGAGGTTTTCCAGCACCACGTCCAATATCTTGGCTCTCCATGTTTCGGGACCCCCATGTGGCTCCAGGTTTTCCCAGTCAATCTCCCTGAGGTTGAAATCTCCCATAACCAGCAACTTTGCTCTGCTGGAGTGAGCTCTTCTTGCCACCTCAGCAAGTGTGTCCCCCATTGCTCTGTTGCTCTTTCATATTCCCCTCTTGGCCTCCCGCAGTTCTGTGGTGGATTATACATCACTGCAATGACCACCTTGTGTTCCCCAGACTGAAATGTACCTACTATGTGTCTCTTTCTCCGTCTAATCTATGCCTTCCATTTTTTCGAATTTCCTCTGTTTTTTTTTTACGAGGAGAGCACAACCCCACCTCCCCTCTGCCCCTTTTTATCTTTCCTCATGATCTGGCATCCTTGTGGGAAGATTGCATCTGTTATTGTCTCCATGAGTTTCGTTTCTGTAACTGCTATGATGTCTGGATACATCTCATTTATTCTTTCTTGCCATTCCTCATGTTTATTTTGTTAGTCCATCTGCATTTTGTGTACCAAACCTTCAATTCTGTTCTAATACTGTAACTGTGGTGCAGGGGGTGGGAACAGAGGGATCGGTGTGTGATGGTTGGTTTGGACTGTTCAGTTGCCTTGGGGGTTTTCGTGGCTGGAGTCCTTTGCTGGTGTTCTGGGGGGTGCGCTTGTCCTTCCATTTGTTCCTGGGTTATTCGCTCTCCTTTTTCATTTCCTCCCATTTCTCTTTCGTTTTTGAAATCTCTCTTTTTTCGTCTTTCTTTCATCCTGTGTTTTTTTTTTTTGTCCTGTGTTTCTTCTCG